>CAWUFW010002309.1:1200000-1800000 GCA_963921515.1 Calotriton arnoldi
TCCATAGACTGCTTTAGACAAAGAGACAGAAAAAACGGCTGAACGGAATTACACCAAATTTGGCAGGAAGATAGATCTTAGAACGCAGATTTTGATTTGGTGTAAATCCGTTCAGTAGTTTTTTTTATATGTTAAGTGGAAAATTAATTGTACATGTTTGCAGTTGGGCTTGCATGAGTCCCGCGGTCATCCCACAAGAGTGTGAAATCAAAAATGGAGCTCTGTGATTGGTCAAGAGGCCAATTTTTCACAGTGAGCCTCCACACTTTCATGTGAAGGCTCTGGCTCTCTCTGGCTGTTGGAATGTTAGAAATAAAATGTCTGCCATTACTGTTTACTGCAAAAAATTGGAGGTGTTGGAGAAAGGAAGTAAAAAAGCTAAATAAGGGGGCAGCAGAAAGGCATACTGCCCCACAAGATTTAGAGAGGCATTGTCTAAGGTATAACTACGGTGAAGATAACAAATGTATATTGTTTTTAACTAATTTTTACAATCTCCAGGGATTCCCCCAGGATCGTGAATAGTAAATAGGAGTAGGTGATCTTTGAATACACTTTAGTATGCACACTTGCTACTGCGTGAAGGAGTATTACTGGTGATGGTGTTTATCAGAGTCTAGTATTTGGTCCCATCGGCTTGGTATGAGTTGAGAGTAAAGTACAGTCTATTCCCATACCCTACTATGCACACCAATTATCAGAGGGGTGTTAGCAGGGAGGACAGTCCCTCTCCATTCACTACCCGTCATCTGAGAGAGAGGTGTCAGTAGATAGGCCAGTCTCTCTGAACACACCCTACAATGCACAGCAGTCATCTGAGAGAGAGGTCTGGCAGGAGAGACACGTTCCTCCCTACACACCACTATGCACAACTGTCATCTGAGATAGGTCTGAAAGGACAGGCCTGTCACTCTCCACACACTACAATGCACACCCATCATCTGAGCGAGAGGTCTGAAAGGAAAGGCCGGTCTATCCACACAACCTACTATGCACACCTGTCATTCAGGAGAGTGGTCTCAGTGAGAGGCCTGTCTCTCTCCATACACCCTACCACGCACACTTGTCATCTGAGAGAGGTCTGAAAGGAGAGGCCAATCCCCCCCCACATACTTTTACACACACCGGTCATCTGAGAGAGAAGTTTGACAGGAGATGCCAGTCTCTCCCACATGCACTACTACACACACTTGTCATCTGAGAGAGAGGTGTGAAAGGACAGGCCTGTTATTCTCCACAAATTACTACACACACCCATCATCTGAGACACAGCCCTAAAAGGAAAGGCCAGTCCACACACACACACCCTACTACACAGACCAGTAATCTAAGAGAGAGGTCTCAGCAGAGGCCAGTCTCTCCCCACACACCCTACCACACACACCTGTCATCTGAGAGAGAGGTCTGGAAGAAGACAGCTGTTCCTTTCCACTCACTACTACACACACACGTCATCCAAGAGAAAGGTCTTAAAAGGAGAGTTTACTCCATCCACACATCTTACCATGCTCACCCGTCATCTGAGAGATCGGCCTGAAAGGAGACACCAGTCCCACAACACACCCTACTATGTACACAGGTTATGCAAGAGAGGATATCAGTGGAGAGGACAGTCCCTGAACACACCCTACCATGCAAAGTTTTATTCTGAGAGATATTTGAAAGCAGAGGGTAGTTCCTCCTCATACCCAGTATGCACACCCATTATCCAACAGAGGGTTTTTAGTGGAGAGGCTAGTGCTTCTCATATATTACTATTTCCCTACAATTTTGTTGCGATCCTACAAGAGTCTCATAAGAGCAGAGTGCAAGCTTCAAGGAGTGAGGCTTGCCACATGAGGCTCATGCAATCTTGTAACACATTTGCAAAACCTGCATGGAATATTACGGGGCCTGCCATGTTGTGTTTTACGATCTTGCGAGAGTCTTGTGAGATTATATGGGGAGAAGTAAGAAAAAAGGGCCAAGGCTTAACAAATAGATTCCATTCTTATTAAATGGTTGAAAAAATGCTGTGATGTGCTAGGGTGGAGAATCAGTGATAGCTCAGTTTGTCCTTGGTGCTTTGGAGGAAAGGGAAGTCTGTATGAGTTGTGATCAGCAGAAGTGTATTTATTTGGAGCTGAAAGAGACTGATGCCTTCATCTGTATTTAAGAAAGTACTTCAAGTTCAGGTATTTAATAATATATGTTTCAGAAACTTTGTTGTGAAGAGTCAGTAGGTGTAGTAATGATGGTAAATATATTCCACACCATGATTACAGAGTGAAAAGCTGTTTGGGGAGGTATAGATGCGTTAATATATCTTTTGATAGGTACACATTATAATGTACAGCGATGTGAGCAAGGTTTGCAGAATGTGTTGAAAAATGAAGTGTTCCAACTGTATGTACTTGTAAGTAAAGGAGGCAGTGTTTCAGAAATTATAAAAAGAAGAATGTGGAATGTGTTAATACAAGCCTTCGGGCCATATTATCAAGAACGGCGATAACATTATCGCCACTTTATTGGCAGGAAACTGCCGCTAAAGCGGCGATAAAGGGCTTGATAATATGCCCTATAGAATTCCAAAAGAAGCCCAGGTTCTGGTGTGAAGGACATCAAACCTGGGCTTCTATTGGAATTCTATAGGGCATATTATCAAGCCCCTTATCGCCGCTTTAGCTGCAGTTTCCTGCTGCTAAAGCGGCGATAATGTTATCGCCGTTCTTGATAATATGGCCCCTAGTGTTTTTATGAACCTCACGGTACATAAACATTGGCCCTATGAGATGTTTGAATGGTGATATTGCTATTTCTAGAGTGAAACACCATGCTTAGTGCTAGCAAAGGCGTGTCAAGAGAACTTAATAAACATTTATGAAATCAGGTTTGATGGCATGTTATAATTTATTTATAAACAAAATATATTGCATGGGGGTGTGGAATTCTTCTTGAGAAAGGAATAACAAGTTAGTGGTACACTAGAAATAAATGTGTGATTGTGGGTGAAAGATGTAGAAAACTTTGCAGAATATAGTGAAGAATTACCTGATTTATTGACTATTATATAACTTTAATTTTTTTGGTTACTTTCTCTTTTGTAGGAGGAAGTCTTGTTCACTTTTGAAAAACAGGAAATATTTACTCTGAGGAAAGTGAGGGAAAAACTGGAGAAGTGATAATGTTTGTATTTGTATATTGTATTGCATAGGGGGACATTTGTGACTTTGTATAAGCTTGTGTTGTGTAGGTCTACTTGGCCCTGAGGAAATAATTATCTGCTTACATAAGCAGCACAAATGAGCTTTGTTAAGACAATCATGATTATTGTCTTGTTCAGCAGTGAGTACCTGAGCAGGCACAGTGTATCCAAGTTGAAAAGGTGTAGAAGCATGAGCTGACTCTGCCCGAGATAGCCTTTGTGAACTCCTTTTAAAAAACTGTATGCATGAGAAACTTTGCTGAGAATTTTTTGCTAGATAGCCTCCAAACAAAAAAGTGCCACATCAAAGACTCTATGCCAGGTTGAGGTGACTGAGGTGGTGCAGCTAGACCAGGCTGTTCATCATAATGTGATGATGAATGTGATAGATTAGTAAAGTTTGTTGTTTTGTTTGATTTATAATTGTTGGCATAGTTTGTTAAGGTAGCTGATGTAGATTTGTAATCCTGTTAAATTGTTTCTTGTAATAAAAAAGTTACTACCGATTTGTTCACTTAATAATTGTTATAGATTTGAATATTATTACAGTGCTGTATTGTAATGTTGGCTAAAACTGGAAATTCCATCTTGAGGGAGTGCAGAAGTGATCGTGTGTGTGTGTGTGTGTGTGTGTGTGTGTGTGTGTGTGTGTGTGTGTGTGAAAGAGTGTGATAGAGAGTCTGTGTGTTTGTCTGTGTGTGTGTGTGTGTGTGTGTGTGTGTGTGTGTGTGTGTGTGTGTGTGTGTGTGTGTGTGTGTGTGTGTGTGTGTGTGTGTGTGTGTGTGTGTGTGTGTGTGTGTGTGTGTGTGTGTGTGTATATGTATATATATATATATTTGTAGAACAAAAGACGCTCCTTCCAGTACCATCAGACCCAAGATAGGTGGTGCATATACCAGCAGAGCAAGCCGGAAAGTAGAGCTTCAGGGTACAAAATGCAAATATACTTGCAAAACGCACTCTTAGGACGCGGAGAACGTTGTAGCAATAACGTTTGAATCCAATTTCCATTTAAGCATTTCGGCTGCAACACAACGTAGCAGCCGAAACGTGTTATGGGAAATTGAATTAAAATGTTATTGCTACAACGTTCTCTGTGTCCTGAGAGTGCGTTTTGCAAGTATATTTGCATTTTTTACCCCGAAAAAAAAAAAATATATGTATATATCACAAGAAAATCCCAGGTTCCACCACACTGGAAAAACGCACGGGCACAGACTCTGATTGATGTGTGAGTTTATTCAATCAAAACATGGTCCAAATGACGCGTTTCGGCCGCCGACCTGTCGCCTTGATCACATAATGCGCTATGTGCAAGTAACATCTTAAACAGTCAGGTAAGTATTTTTACATTTTTTATAATTTTTCACAAAAGAGTGCATTTCGACCAGGCCCCAAGAGGTCACATGTTGATGACTAGCGGATGATGGACAAGTGTTAACAACGAACATTGTAAACAGACGTGCTCTCCAACTTATAAACACATTAGGAAGAAAAATGATTGCCACAATATGAGCTACTAGAAACAATTTCAACATGTCTAATTGCAAACATCGTAATCCACCAAAATTTAGATAAGTAAATTGAAACAGACCATCTCCCCTTTATCCAAAATTAAAAGGAAATAGAGAAAAGACGGCAGCAATAAGAAAAACAAGTCAAGTCAGTAGTATCCATAACCAAAGCTTGCGTGCCACAAACAATATACAAACTGGCCATCCATACGAGATTAAAACTACGTCATAGACTGAACGTGGTCGAATGAACAGATCTGCCAGTGTATAATACGCTCGAATGCATGTCATCCATTAAAGTACGGGCAACAGTCGAATATTAGTGCATGAAGTAGTGTGGAGACATTAGTGAAAAATAAATAAGTGAAGAAATAATATGAAAAATAGAGTGCTCTAATGTGAGTAATCAATAAAACAAAGAAACTGACTTTAAACATTGGCGGCCCGCCTAGGGAGTGCTACGGGGCTGTGGGGCAGGGCAGGGGAGGGGCAGGGTGGGGGTAGTGGAGTCCGACATACGACGGACAGGAGTAAGGTAAGTAATTAAATAAATAAAACTATTTACCTTGCCCTCGCTGCATAGCCGAGTTGGCGATGCGGCGAGCGCAAGGTAAATAGTTTTATTTATTTAATTACTTACCTTACTCCTGTCCGTCGTATGTCAGACTCCACTACCCCCCGCCCCACCGCCCTGCACCACTCCCTCGGCGAGTGGCCACTGACTTTAAATAGAGTGAAGTTAGGAATACTTGAGCTCTAAGTGAAAATAACAGCTAAGGGGTCGATTCCGATTCGGGCCGGAAATTTCCCCGACCGAGCCGGACCCGGAGAGATTTCCGACCGAATCGGACCCGTGCAGTCCGACCGAACGAGTCCGATGCGTCCGTATGTTATCGGACACGAGTCGGTCGGACTCCCATTGAACTCAATGGGAGCCGGTCGTACAACGCGTACGCGGGCTCCCATTGCCTCAATGGGTGCGAGGCGGACAAGGGCGCCCCCTACAGCGAGTGCGCCGCGAAGCGCTCGCGGCGTACACGCACAGGTAGGGGGACCCATGGGTCCCCCTGTGTGCGCTCGCACGGGTACGCGTACAGGGGGTCCGACACGGACCCCCAAAGTACGGCTCCGACAGCGAGTTCGAGTCGGACGGCGCGAGTCGGTCGGAGCGGTCGAGGTGCGCATCGTACTTACCCGGCCGGAAAACGTCTCCATTGCGCGGTGCGGACTCGGGTCCGACCGAGTCGGTCGGAGCGGTACGGTCCGGGTACGAGTCGGTCGGAGCGGTCGGGTCGCCCGGACGAGTCGGTCGGCGACTCGCATCGTACTCGCTCGGCCGGACCCAGCGTACGGTTCGGTCGGGAAACAGGCTTTCGCATGGCTTTTTTCCCGACCGAATGGTATTGGGTGCGCCTCCGACCGAGATCGGAATCGGCCCCTAAGTGCCTGAATGGATGTCACAAGGTTCCAGCCGGAACAAGTAATGGAACATTACAAAATACAACCCTCATTGAGGCACAGCATCTCGACGGATGCAGAAAGAAAAGCACATTGCAACAAATGGGAACAAATGCGCTATGATTGCTATGATGTAGAAGTAGAACTACTCCATAAGTGCTAAAACAGAGACTCAAGACATGATGGATACATGTATGTACAATGCCCAGTAGCAATAAGGGAAAGTCTCAGTACAAATAGCTGCACAAATGCAGAAAAGTCCAATGTCAAAGTGACAGACTGGGCCTGTCCTGATGTGTGACTTGAGCTAGCTTGTGAAAGAAAACATGCACAAGGGTTGCTGCAGTATGGCAAGGTTTACAGGTAATTATATAAATAATTATATAAATCCTCACTGATGTTCAGGCCTGATGGTGACTTTGTGTTAAGCTCCATTATGTAGCGTGTCTCCAATTGCCTGAGCCTCTTCTCACGGTTACCACCGCGTCTCAGTGTAGGTACACTATCGATGACAAAATATTTAAGGTGTTCGAGGTTGTTGTTATGTACCTCTTTGAAATGCCTGGCTACTGGATATGTGGGTTCATTATTGACAATGGCTCTCAAATGTTGGAGAATTCTTAAGTGAACTTGGAGTTTAGTGCTGCCCACATATTTGAAATCACAACTACACTGTATGACATAAACTGCAAAGTCAGTTCTGCATGTGTACCTACTCTTGATAGTGATGGGTTCCGTGCGAAAGATAGCGCTGACTTGTGTAGTGTTGAAGCCAAACCTACAGGCTCCTCAAGTGCTGCATTTAAAGAAACCTTTGATGTCAGTGAGCCAATTGGATTTGACAATGACTTCAGGGCTACTCTTGACCAACGCATCCCTCATGGAGAATGCGCGCCGGTACATGATCGTGGGACGTTTGGCAACTAAAGTGCCAAGGAATGGGTCAGTCAGAATGATACGCCATTGTTTGTTGATGATAGATCTTATAGCTCGTTCTTCCTTGCTATAGGTAATGATTAAGCGGGTGTCAACCTTCCCATCCTTGTTCGTGTCAATAGTGGCACCAGTGTCATTAAGATCATTGCCTAGTCTGCCTGTCAAAAGTTCTTCCCTGGATATTGTGTTAGCTCGGGTTCTGGCTTTCTTGATGGTGTGTTCTGAATATCCATGTGCTCTGAACCTAAGCTGGGCATCATTTTGGCACTGTTCAAGGGCACTGTCAGAACTACAAATCCCCCGGAGCCTGAGCATAGGGGATGCTGGCTATCAGGTGTCTGGGGTGAAAGCTGGATGCATGTAATGTTGAATTGCCAGCAGTGGATTTGCGGTGTAGTTTGGAGTGAAGTGTATTGTTGTCAATGTAGATACTGACATCTAGAAACTCAATGAAAGTGAAACTGATGTTGGCATTGAATTCAAGATTAAAGTAATTAGAATTGAGAGCAGAAATAAACAACAGCGCACTCTCCCTAGTGCCATTCCAAATAACAAAAACATAATCAATATAACGTAGCCAAGACGCAATGTGTGTGTTCCAGGCAGCATGATGTACAACCTTGAGAACCTGCTCCTCCCACCAGCCCACATGAAGACATGCGTAGCTAGGGGAGAAGCAGGCTCCCATTGCAACATCTCTCAACTGTTGATAAATTTTTTTGTCAAACATGAAGAAGTTATTATTGAGGCACCACTCAATCATGAACAAAATCAACTCATTATGTTTATAGCAGTGTATGGGTCTGTTCTTGAGAAACTGTTGAGAAGCAAACAGACCATCACTATGTATAATACTCGTGTACAGGGAGGTGATGTCCATGGATATCAGTATGTAGTTGTCAGACCATGGGATATCCTTAATCTTGAGCAGGAAGTCACCGGTGTCTCTCAAATATGAAGGAGCTGAGTGACAAACTCCTGCAGAAAATTATCCACGTATTTAGACATGTTCTCACAAAGGCTCATGCGGGCTGAAATGATCGGACGCCCAGGGACTGGAGATGTCCCCTTGTGTACTTTTGGAAGAAAGTATAGCACCGAAAGCACTGGTGTATCATTATTGAGGAAGTGGAATTCATCCTTAGTGAGGAGGCCTTCTGATTTGTAATGATTCAGTTTCTTTTTCAATTCCTTACTCTTGGTGGTTACTTCCTGGAGATTTGATAATCTGTAGCAGGTGTCGTCACTAAGATGTCTTTGTGCCTCTTCAAAATATAAAGATCTAGGCCACAGCACAACGTTACCCCCTTTATCAGATTTGTTGATCACAACCTGATTGTTTTTTTGTAATTTGTTGATTAAATCCATATATTGCTTATTGCGATGGTGGTATCCATGTTGCTTTTGCGAGCTTTGGTGATGTAATTTCTTCAATTCCTCAATAATAACATCATTGAAGGTATCAATAGCATCTCTAGGCATCATAGCGGTGAATGCAGACTGGGGTTTGAAGGGACTGGCAATGGCTTTGGAAATATCAATGCCATCTTCACGTAAGATGAGCTGGGTGGACAAAGGCTGTGACGTGGATTCTAGTTCATGTAAAGTTCGAATAATTGTGATATCTGATACCAACAGATTACTTCCTGCTTGTGATGGTATTGAAGGAGGGACAGAGGCAGCTGTGCTGGTGTGTTTCAGTTTGAAAAATGTAATCATCTTTAACTTCCTAATAAATTTGAAAATGTCTATGCGAGTCCTGCTATAGTTGAAGCTGCTTTCAGGGCAGAAAGTGAGACTGAGGGAAAAGAGTTGGGTCTCTGCTTTGCTGAGGGTTAGATCTGTGAGGTTGATTACGGGATTGGAGACTCGAAGATGGCTGTCAACACTTCCTGGTTTGAACTGTTGGCAGCCAATCACATCTCAGCACAAGAACGAAAGGGGTCGCAGATCATCTGCGTACCTATACATACAACTGGAAATTTCTTTAAACAACTCAGCAACTACTGAACGGATTTAAACAATTTTAAAGAAAGGGCTTTCTTTACTGACAGCTACCTTTCTGCCATAATTGGTGTAAATCCATTTAGCAGTTCTGGCTGTAGCCTTGTCTAAAAAAGTTCTTTGGAAATTTAAATTGGGAAAATGCTTTTTGGGACCCCCCCCTTTTTCTCAGCCCCTGCTTGACGGATCACCCCGAAACTTTAAAGACAGCAGCTGAAGTGCGCATTAAACTCTTTTTGAAAAGTTTGCTAAGATTTGTGTGAGTCTGTGTATGGGTGTATGAGTGCATATATCAGTGACTGTATTGGTGAGAGACTGCATGTATGAGTGGCTGTATGGGTGAGTGAGTGGATGTGTGTTTAGACCTATGAATCAGTGAGTGGGTATGTACTAACTGGTACTGGTGTTTCTATGGTTTCGAGAATGGTGGTCTTTATTTTAGAGTGGGTGTATGAAAGGTTATATTAGGGTGTGAGCAGGTGCATCAGAGATTATGTAGATGATGTCATCAGTGATGTCATGAGTGATGTCACTGACCATGTCATGAGTGATGTAATATGTGAATTCATCAGTAGTGCATTGCGGGGGCGCGAGTTATAGTTAGCTCAGCTAACTATAACGGCTATAACTGCTGAATTTTTCTGGTTTTGTATGACTGAAATGTCAGACTAACTATAATGTCTCTGTAACCTTTGTTTTTTCCGTGAAATTCTAAGGTTTTTAAATGCTAATTTCTAACTATAACGTCCCTGAAACCTGTGTTTTTTTCAGTGAATTTCTAAGGTTTTTTAAATTCTAATTTCTAACTATAACGTCCCTGAAACCTGTTGTTTTTCAGTGAAATTCTAAGGTTTTTTAAGTGCTAATTTCTAACTATAACGTCCCTGCAACATGTGGTTTTTTCATTGAATTTCTATGTTTTTTTAACTAGCAGTCACATTTGCAGAGTGGTGGAGAAAGGGGGCAGGGCCTCCAATCAGTGCTCAGGAATTCCACTGCGTAGGACTTACAGGAGGTACCAGAAGGGCTTCTTGGTCCCCAAGGTCCATCAGGATTAAAGTGGACTTCATCCCCTAACCAGTAGTGCGCCAGGAAGCACGTTTGCAGATTGGTGGAGAAAGGGGGGCTTGGCCTCCAAAGACCTCTTAGCAATTCCACTGTATGACACTTACTAGAGGTAACAGGAGGGGTAGTTGGCCCCAAGGATGTCCTTGGGGGCCAACTACCCCTCCAATTACCTCCAGTAAGTCCTACACAGCAGGATTGCTGAGTTCTGATACCAGGCCATGCCCCCTTTGTCCACCACTCTGCAAACACGCCTCCTGGCGCGCTCTTGGTTGGGGGATGAAGTGCCCTTCGCTGCTGGGGGTCCTAAGGGGCCAACTAGCCTACCTGTTACCTCCAGTAAGCCCCACACAGCTGGATTGCTGAGAGGTGGTCAGAGGCCATGACCTCTTTCTCCGCCTCTCTGCAAACTTGCCTCCTGGTGCACTGCTGCTTGGGGGATGAAGTCCACTTTAGTCCTGAGGTCCTCAGGACAGAAGGGGACCTGTTTGCTCCACCAGCAGTGCGCCAAGAGGCGCATTTGCAGAGTGGTGTAAAAAGGGGCGTGGCTCCGACAGCCTCTCAGCAATCCCACTGTGTGGGGCTTACTGGAGGTAAAAGGGGGGCTAGTTGGGACCCTAAGGACCCTCAACATCGAAGGGGCCTTCATCCCCTAACCAACAGGGCGACAGGAGGTGCATTTGCAGAGTAGTTGACAAAGGGGGTGGGGCCACCGGTGAGTTGCCGGTTTCCTTTTTTATATTTTAAAAAGGGGGCCTGTGTGGCCCCCTTCCCTTGACAATTGAGGGCCTCAGGGACCCCATCCCCAGGGCCTGAGCCATTTTTTTTCTAATAAAATAAAAAGTGAGGGGTGCATGGCCCCGGGGACCCCATCACCAGGGGCTAGGCCTTTGTTTAATTTAATTTAATTTTATTTTAAAGGGGAGGGGGTGCCATGCGGCCCCGCTCCCCAGGCCGGTTTCAGCCCCGGGGACCCTATCCCCCAGGGCCAGGCCATTTAAAAAAAAAAAATGAAAAGGAGGCCCCTCTCCCTAGGCCGATGTTGGCCATGAGGACCCTATCCCCCAGGGCTCTGCCATTCATTTTTTTTAAGAGGGAGGGGGGCCATTCTCGGCCCCGGGGACCCCATCCGACGGGCATGGTCAGATGGTCGGGGACCGTGGGGGGAGCCTGAAGGCCCCCACGTCCCGGCCGGCTCCCACCTCCTGCAGGAGCCGGCTTGGCTTTTTACCCCCAGGGAGCTGCTGACATGCAGCTCCCTGGGGGTAAAGAGGAAAGTGCTCCACTTTGAACACGTGAGAGCAAATCGCTCTCACTTGTTCAAAGTGGAGCACTTGTTTGTAGGGGATGGCGGGAGCAGTGCTCCCTCCATCCCATAGCAAACTGCAATGTCCTGGGGTGGTCACCCTGGGACATTGCTGGAACCGGACCTTGGGGTTGGCGGTCCCCAGGGCCATTTATGGCTCCACCAGGGGTCTGCGTGGCCCCCCTCCAACAGTATTGAAGCCCCAGGGAGGTGGTGGGCCCAGGGGCTGCGTGGGGGGGCAGGAGCCCCCACACACAATCATTTTAAAATAAAGCCCTGGTGAGGTGACAGTTCCCGGGGCTGCGGGGTGCCTTCGTGGCCCCCCCACAATAATGAACATAGCCTAGGTAAGGTGCCGAGCCCCGGGGCTGCGGGGGCCTGCATGGGCCCCTGCATGTATTTAGATCATTGCCCCTGGGACCTGGCCCACCCCGGGGGCCAAATTAAACGAAGAGTGGGAGTAAGCACTTCATTTTTTGTTTTTACATTTTCGGCCGGATTTGCCTGCAGGACCCCCTTAGTAGGCTTAGGGGTCAAAGTGTTTCTACCCTGCCCCTTTTCCTAATTTTTTAAGTTTTTTAATCTTTTTCCTTGTGACTCGGTTCAACCGAGTCACAAGTTGGCTGCCAACTCTTCCTGGTTGGAACTGTTGGCAACCAATCAGATCGCAGGCTCGAGATCGGGAGGGTTTGCGGATCCTCTGCGGCCATATTTGTATATCTTAGAAATGTTTAATGATTTCTCAGGAACTACTGAACGGATTTACACCATTTAACAAAAAGAGTGCTTTCTTAACCAAGAGCTACCTTTTTGCAAAATTTGGTGTAATCCGTTCAGCAGTTCGAGCTGTAGCAGTGTCTAAAGGTTCCTATGGAAATTAACATAGAGAAAAAGCATTTTGGCCCCCCCTTTTTCTCGGCCCCCTCTTGACGAATCACCCCGAACCATTCAACACAGCAGCTGAAGTTAGTTGGCCATTAGTTTTGAAAATTTCACAAAGATTCATAAAACAACGCCAAAGATATTTGCAAAAGAAAAAACGTTTTTTTAATAGAAACAAGGTCCTAACTATAACTACCTACTGGCGACCGCCAGTGGGTATTATATATAGTTATATATATATATATATATACATATATATATATGTGTGTATGCATATGGTACTATGCATATCTTTTGTCCTACACTGAACTATTAATGGAGAGGCCGATTATTTGAATACCGAAGTATGGTAACTTCCCATACAACAGTGAGGTCTCACTAGAGAGATCAGTTCTTGTGCTCACTGTAGTACACAGACCTCTCATACAAAAGAAAGGCTTGGGCACTGAGGCCAGTGCATCCTCATATTTTACCACGCACTGCTATCAGCCAGTGGAGATGAGATGGTGGAGAGGGCAATTTTTTTGCACGTTACTATATATGCTTATGACTCTAGAGAGAAGTTTCAGGGGAGATGTCTGTCCCTGTCCACACCCAACTACACCTCATTGTCCCCATGGGGAGAGGACTGAGTGAAAGGTTAGTGTGTCCCCACATTCAACTATCCACATCAATCAACCAAGACACAGTTCTAAGTAGAGAGGAAACTCCATTTCAATACCTTACTACCCACAGCCTGCTTTGCACATATATTACTTTGGGGAAATGTCTCAGCTGACAGGGCAGTGTGTTTACACATCATAGTCTCTATAGTTGTTGTGCAAGACAGACTTCTCAGCATAGAGGTAATTTCATCCCCATACCTTACTTGTACATCTGTCATCCTGTGGAGAGCTGTGACAAGAGAGGTAAGCTCATTTTTGCAGCCTAATTTGCATACTCATCATCCAAGACACTGGTCACAGGAGTGGGGCCAGTCTCTCCCCACACTGTACTAGGAAGACTTATCATGCAGGAGTGATGTCCCAGCAAACAGAGCAATTACTCTCAACAGTTTACTATGCATACCTGTCAGCATCAAAAGAGGTATGAACAGAGGGATATAGTTTCCTCAAACCCTACTACAGACACCTGCCACCTTGGTAAGATGTGTTAGTGGATAGATCACTCCGTTCCCAGACAGTACTGCATATTGCTGTTGCTGTTGCTGTTGCTGTAGGGAGAGGTGTCAGTGCAGAGGCCATTGGTTACCCACACCGTACTGCACATCCATTTTTTCCTGGAAATAGGTGTTAGTAAGAAGATAATGTTTCCCTACACACTAATGCACATGTCTGTCATGCTGGGGAGAGCTGTGACTGGACAGTCAAATACAGAGTTGTCATTGAGATTCCACCGTCTCCTTACACCCTAATGTGCACTGTTATACTGTGAAAAGGTCTCATTTGCGAGTCTTCTTTCTCCCCACACCCTACTGATGGGTACTATGAGTACATAAGTACTGCAATAAATCAAAGAGTAAATTCTTCCTCTAAAAAAAAAGTTTACGATCTTGTGACTCTCGCGGGATCATAAAAAAGTAGTTATTGAACTTTTTCTAATAATGATAAATAGACTTAAAGTAAATAAATGAGTAGCAATGTGTGCTGTGATTGGTTTTTTCCCACAATTATACAATGGGTTGCATTTTATTCAACTAAACACACTGTTACTATTCTGGTGTATATAACTTATACATACTACTTCAGGATAAATTCAGTGTAAATGCAAAGTCCATTATAAAAAGTACAATCTCGCAAGAGGTTTGCAAGAGCAAGCCAGGATGCTCTGCCCCCTTGTACTGCACGTGAGGGATTGACTACATGGCTCTCGCAAGAGTCTCACAAGAGCATTGGAAACGGGAAAGAAGGGAAACAGCACAAACAACATAATCTATCTTGAAACTATACGGTAGCTGTGAAAAGAGCAGTTTTGGTAAACAGTTTTCAACAAATATAAAACGGTTTTAAAAAAAAAAAAAAAACATTTTTGTGTATTTTCATTTTTTTTTAAAAAGGTGTGATAAAAACGTACAAGTTGAAGTGTTAAACAGACACGAACAGCAGTTCCTTAAAAAAAAAAGAGAAAAACTTACAAAAGACTGTTAGATAAAAAAACAATGCCTAGGGGGTCACTTGTGATTTTGGACATGCTTTTGCTGGGCAGACCTGCTTGTCTCTGATGAAAAAATTATCTGCTTATACAAGCAGCAAAATAGCACTTTATTAAAAAAAAGTAGGGTGATTGTCCTCCTGTGCACTTAGCACCTGATCAGACACAGTATCTCCTGGAGCAAAGGATGTTGAAGCCCTTGTAGAGTTCTCTAGCTCGCAGCACGGGCCAGTTCTGCCCGTGCAAGCCCTTGTGGATGCACAGACCTCAGATATCTCCACATTTCTGTTATACTCATGCTATATTGTTTGTTTCTGCTCCCTGGCTGAACACTTTGCTGCAAAGTTTACAGATAATGTAATTCACAGAAACGTTCTAGCTACCTGGCCTCATTTTAACGAATTGCCACACCAACGATTCCTTAGGAGGTTTAGATGGCTGAGCTGGTACAGCTGCCCATCAGAATGAAGACATCTTTGTGAAGGAAGGAAAACATAAAAGGAGAGCGAACCAAATATATGTACTCTCACCATAATCCAAAAGTGAAATATAACAAAAGGGATGGAGTCTTCTTCTTCTAATTAAAGACATCCATATGAACCAATCGCAATCCTTCCTTATCCTTCCTTATGTGGAGCACTCACGGGACGCAGTCAGTTGAGTTTATTTAATGCAAATGCATTTCGGCGTCTAGCCTTCTTCAGTGCATGTCAACTTGGCATTAGACATTGCGCATGTTTAAATACATTTTAAAACGATCTCATTGGAGAGGCACATAATGTCTAATGCCTAATGCCAAGTTGACATGCACTGAAGAAGGCTAGACGCCGAAATGCATTTGCTTTAAA
Organism: Calotriton arnoldi; assembly: GCA_963921515.1. Classification (NCBI taxonomy): domain Eukaryota; kingdom Metazoa; phylum Chordata; class Amphibia; order Caudata; family Salamandridae; genus Calotriton; species Calotriton arnoldi. Next base: position 1,215,349 of record CAWUFW010002309.1, read on the forward strand.
TAAACTCAACTGACTGCGTCCCGTGAGTGCTCCGCATTTTGTAGCCTGAATATTTTTCCGTGACTTCACCCTCACGTTATAGCGGAAGAATAGCACCCGCCACGAGTTCAGCAGTTCAAGGGTGAGACTTGGAGCCATTATTTAACCACTGCTAGAACCGCCGAGAGAAAAAATGAGTAAGCATCCTACCAGCTTAGCTGTCAATTATTTAATTGGAGGACAGAAGTAATACATACGGAATCCTGTAGGATGGTGCAACATTTGAGATCCTGGCAGGCGAGGGACGGCAATATTACATCATGGCACTGACAATTGAAGGCACTATGGCCGGATTATTTTTGAGGGGCCGGATAAGCCATGCAGCGTGGAAGTGACATTGCATATTTCACCAAAGCAATCGTATATGAGAGACTAAGAACTTTGAATTGCAAAAACGAAATGCTTTCCATTAGGATGTGAGGAATCTAACACACGCTAACATGGCAGCCAGGAAGAGAGGTATTTTGACCTTGAACTGTGTTTGTCCCTCATCACTGGCTATGATTAAGTGCCTCTCCAATGAGATCGTTTTAAAATGTATTTAAACATGCGCAATGTCTAATGCCAAGTTGACATGCACTGAAGAAGGCTAGTCGCCGAAATACATTTGCTTTAAATAAACTCAACTGACTGCGTCACAAGAACTCCTTGGTCAAGGGAAAGTTTACCTCCCATAGTTATTGACAATTATCTCTACAATACTCCAATGTTGAAAAATAATCCTAGTGACATATTCGAGGTCCGATTGTAGAAGCCTGGTTTTGGTTTCTAGTACCAGTATCTATATGAACTGCCACATGCGTCTTGTATCTACTGTATTTTCGTTAACATTAGTTTCTTTAGTTATGATATGGTATTTAAATGATAATTGACAAGATTTTAATTCAAACGAAATGATAAAGTTTGAGTATTATTTCAAATTATAAACATGCCTTTTCTGTATTAATTACCATGGCACAGACTTATCTATCCTCTGGTAAAAGGCTAACAATGCTCTATTAAATTTCTATGGACAATAAACTAGAGTCATAATGCCCAAAGAAAACTAATTTGAGGATGTAATAAAGTTAATCTTTTGAGGAAAAATATTGCTGATTCTTGTGACTATGCGACTATGCTACAAATGATAAAGTGGTATTCGTTATGGAAAATAAATAGAGCAGAACATTTAGTACTGAAATTAATACTTTTGTGCTTGCTCAGCATCCTCAGCGTACTCTAGGCTAATGTTGTCACTTACAATGATAAATTGACCAGTTTCATGAAACATTTAGCCTTATTTCGAGGGGATGAAATAATATCTCGGTGCATAGGGTATCCTGTTATTTATCTCCTTTCTTTTTCAGTGGCTTGTAAGGAATGTGCAATTAATTTCGTAGAGTAAATAGATCGCCTCCCTGTATACACCGCTTGATCTCGTCCACTACTACCATTCCTATTCAGAGTTAATTTGAAGCTGGCTCCCACCACCAAGAAGTCAACCTTAATAAATTGGATTTGCAAAAATAATTTAATTTAGAAAATGAGCTTGTTTCAATTGTAATTTGATTAAACAACCTATTTGTCTACGAATTCAATGGTGTTAATTTTGCTCCATTGCATTTACAAATTATCCGCACACAGTTTGAGGAAGAAATGTTGAAGCCTGGTTTCGTTCATGAGTGCACACGATTGTGAACCAAAATAATAATAAAAATGTAGAAGAATAGTACCATGTCAATCATACTCTACTAAAAAAGGCTCTGCAAAGTCATGGGCAGATCGTATAACTTCACATTCATTCCTAAAGTGTCTGTACAATACCTTGAGCTGTTTCTGTGTGATCTGAAATAAGAGAGAATTACTATGTCTTGGTGTCACATTCAGACATCAATATCACTTTTTTGAACCCTTCTGAGTCACACATTTCCACATTGTGGATGGTGGAAAAATGGAGGAAGAAAAGCAGGTTACAGTGCATGCCTGAGCTCACCTCCCTCTACAGAACTTTAGTACCTGATCCCAGCAATGCATGGAACATTGTGCGCACTACTGCTGTAACACTGCCATGATACTACTGTACACAAGAACATAGAGCAAGAGAGGCTAGAGAGGTCATGAAGCATGTGGATTTCTCCTTGCCCCATTCCTCTCAATGTCCCTGCAATGCCACAAAACTACCTATCAATATGGATTTGGCTATTTTTACCTCTGGAGGTGCATCCTAATTACAAAAATCAGTACTTTTGAATGTGGGACATTATGACTTGTCTCATGGATAGGTGCTGACAATGGGTGTTCATTATTTTCCTAGTCTACGGTACTCATTTCAGCAACCTCAGAAGGCTTGCATGGATAGCTAGTAAAAATATGGGGCTGATACACAAAAGCATTTCTGAGTAGGGGATGTACTACTACAGGTGTACTGCTTAGCATATTCATACATGCTCGTAGATGCCTTTCAGAACAGGTCCAAACTGTCCAACTCCCTTTTAGTAGAAGTGTAAACAATTCACAGTACTTTCTGGCTGTACTGACTATATATGAATATTACTTAAACAACAGAAGAGTGAAGCCAACAAATGAAGAGCCAGCAAGAGGGGTCACTCTTGTTTTTTAAAAGAACCCTCACTCACCAACCTGGTTGGTGACATGCTTCATCATTGGGTTCCCACCAGAGAGGCCGAGTGCCTCCCTGGTGTGCTACGACGCCTGACTACAGCGGAGCGGGATTTTTTGTGTTTTGTGAGTGTGAAAAGTGATAGTGAAAAAATTTTAAATGCCTTGATTTCATCCAGAAGAAAATGTATTAGTGGAAAATCAGGCACAGTTAAAAACAGTGTGGTGGATGTTTTGGGCTGGATAAATTGACAAGCTACATCCTATGTGAGAAAAGGGGTGTGGTCAACATGTTTCTGCCTCCAATCGCCCTTAGCCAGGCATTCGTCAGGACCATATACCACGGCGGTATGCGCACGCTAAGGCGCACCCTGACCTGTGGTAGTAAAAAATACCGAAGCAACTTACGGTTTTAAGTGGGGCCCTCAGAATTCCTGAAAGCCAAAGTGACTCTATAAAAACAAGGAAGACAAACAAACAAACAGAAACCAGTCACATAACAGAAGGTACGTGATATTTCAGATGCTTGCTTTGCCTGTGAGTGATACTGCTCATGCTGCTGTTCAGTGCTCTTCGGGTGCAGCAGTAAGCATATCCTTAGAAGCTACCGTGCTACTTTGTGAAAGTGGTGCGTGAAACTTTAGCACTAGCTATTTGAGTGACCCGGTAAATCCCAGGAATGAGGTTTTTTAATATGGGTGTTTTATATTATCATCTCAAACATGTAGTTATTGTCCAGAGAGATCATGTTATTTTCCATTTTCACATGAAAAGTGTTTACAATATATATTGTCTGAGTTCCATAAGTGCATTTTTAAAGCTAATCATGAAAAAAGCATTTTTGAGAGACAAATAAGTAAATATTATAGTTATCTAAAGTGAAGATGTCACCATGAAGTGTACACAAGTTGATGATATTTTGTAATGAATACACTAGTTCACTGAGATATAATAATGGCATCCCACAACTTATATCTCCTGCTGCTGTTGACTGAGGACTTGAATGTGACTACCATGTGGCTACTTGGTAGTTCCTGTGGTGGTATGGAGGTGCAAATATTTTGGAGGCAGTAAGTATAGAGAAATATGGATTTGGCGATAATGTAGTGTCCAGATTGGGATTGCCAAAGCATTTCTATTTCCTATCTGCTTTCCCCTTCTTTGTGCAGCTTCTTGAAGCTGCAATGCTTGGACAATATTTAGGATCCATGGATGTATGGTCTTCTTCCCAAAAGTTTGGACAGGGTATGTAGTAGCATGTGTCCAGTGTGTGCTTGGCATAAAGCCTCACAAGTTTCAACAATGAACATCAGAAACCCCAAATGATACTCTTGTGCCCACTCTGCAGCCAGCTACACTGTTTATCATCGCTAAACAAGAACAACCTACCATTTGAAATAATATCCTAGGTAAACATTTGACGAACCCCAAACAACCTATATCAATGTAAGACACCAGATGAGCAAGAAAAGGAGAGGAAAGAAAGAATGTATTCTAACACTCAATTTGTCATGTCAACTCTGGTCTTTGAATAATAGAACAAAATAAACCCTATTCTGTTTTTTCCCAAGTGTTATCACCAAACCTCCTGACACATATATGTGCCATATGAGTAATCACGTGCCCTATTAAAAGTCTATGTACCTTCCACTGATCATTAACTGAAGTTGTGATCCCAGTTCATAAGAGATTCATGTCCACCTCTCATTTTTCCTGAGCATATATTTTGTTTCTCTTCTGTGCATATGTTATTTTCTTTCTCAATTTCATTCATGTAATCTCAGTCAAGCCAAAGTGTCATTTTCAAGTTTCATTCTTGTGTGCCATTCCCTAATCTCAGGCATTCTGTTCTTTAAGACTATAAGCCCAACTTAACATTTATAAGCAAGAGTTTTAATATTTTGACTACCAACAATAGGAAAAAATGAAATGTCTTCTTAATTACATATGAACTTAAAAATTGGTGTGTAAAGATGTGAAGCCTGACGGCTCAAACCTCCACAATGTTTTAAACTACATAGTGTAGAAGAATATAAACACATTTGCTTGTTAAGCATAACTCTAACTTGATTCTGCTGTGTTTTCTTGCTTAGGCTAACTTAGTATTACCAGATGTGGCCGTCTCCAAGAACTTCATGCACTCTGTCCTGGCACATGAGACTCAATTGTTTGAAAACCAGCCTGCACGGTCAAACTCTTTATATTTTTATTACATGTGAAAGCCATCTTCTGATACTCATGAGCTCAGCTAGGCACCTGCCATTTTCCTTGGTGGGCATTTTGTCATTTGATTGATACTAAAACTGGTATGTAGTAGAGCATGCATATATTAGGGCTGTCTTTGATTTCTTCTATCAAGGAACCATGCTTTATTGCTGCTGGCAATATTTTGGATTCCCAGACTGTTACTATTTTGATCAATAAGCACTTTTAAACACAATAGAAACATGAGGTGAAGGGTGTTTCTTACTGTAATTTAGAAAATGAGGATCAGTTGGAAACTGTTGATGCTATCATGAGGTATTGACGCTGAAGGCAATTGGTCGGGGGGGGTGGAGACTCCTGAGCATATATTACTCACTCCTGGCTCTAAGACCAACAACCCTTGCAGAAAGGTTGCCAGTCAGGCCACCAACAGCTTCATCACCTGCTCTGCCGTTGCCCATATAAAGATTCCTCGTCCTCTCACCCACAACCTGCCTGCCATAAAAGTGTATGCCCAAAGCATTATAAATTGATATTATGCCCCCGCTGCTACATTCTCAAGCTTCGCATCCACCATTTCCTGCTCCAAGAGGGGACATTATGGAGTGGAAATGATGACTGGTAAGGCAGGACATTACATTTTAACTACATGTGAAATCATGTTAAATCAAAAAACTCTTTCAACCACCCATAGACTAGACTTTTCAGATTGTACCAAAATATTTGAAGAAAAAATAAATATTTACACATACCTACTTTAAAAAAATCCCTGTTTTACCTCTCCATATAATGATATCCAATTCTTATTGACTCGCCAATCACAGAATGAACTATATAGAATTAATCTCAGTTTTCCCCTGAATCCTCATTTTATCAGTGTGGTCCGTTTACCAGTGTTCTAATATACTGTTCAAACGTGTTACTAGTTTTCAAACATGTTTTCCTGAAACTCCCTTCACCCTTCAGCAATGTACTTAAGGAATTTGCTTACTTTGAATTTCCTTCTGGTTGAAAATTATAGATCAGATTCACAAAGGGATTTTTGCATAAATGTATGTTTACTGCCAAAAATGTTTACATTCATGCCTGCCAGAGATTAACAAATGGGTGCCTGACAGAGGTAACAGCTTTTACTTCAGCGGAGTTGAGTTCTCTGCCACCATTGCAGAATAATCAGCAGTTGTAAATTCCATGCAAGTGATGAGAAGCTGGGTGTAAATTGGCTCAGTTAGCCTTGAAAGTCTTTGAATATCCACAAACTCGTAGGCTTTGGTCATTCCCAAACTGGAATTTACCCCCTGGAAATGAGCTGCAGTAAAGCCCCCTCTGCAATGCAATGGGAAGATAGAGCCTCAAGATTTGGTGCTGGTGTTAGGGAAGAGCTTTCTTCATGGGGGAAAATGATTTCCCAGTGGAGAAATAAATGTGCATTTGCACAGTAATCACGTGGCCCATGTCCATGGTTGTACGATATGTAGAATTGTGCAAAGAGGGACCAGCAGCTCGGAGGATTGTGTTATATAGTGTGCCTCGAAAACGATCCCTGAAGAAGATTTCCAGACCCATTACTGTGATTTTCAACGAAAGATTTACTCTTATTTTTGTGAACAGTCGCCAAAGAATTCAAATTAATTTCAATGTAACAAATAATCTTTTAAAACTATTGGGGAGCATTAACTCTTGGAAGCTAATCTCCAAAAGGCTCTATTGCTTGGCATGTGCCTTAAAAAGCAGGTAATTGTTGAAGATTGCTTTGTCTACCCAAATGGGTGGATTATTTCTCTCTTGAACCTTGGCAAATTTCTTTCCTGTGCCTGAAACACATGATGCTCTTGTCTGGCATATCTCAGCTATGCTCCTCCTTTTTTGCGCAAACTCCTTTTACTATATATCACACAGTAACAAAGGAGCTCATTCCTAAAGAGGCATGCATAGGTCTGCGCGCCATGAGTCATAAGATCCGCAAGAGCACGCCTAAAAATGAACGAAAATCATACCCCTACTTATCTTTACCATGCTTCAGAGAAATGTTCGGAGGTTTAGGGTAAGGGAAATATGTATTTGCACCTATTTTTATCCTGATTTCTTCTGCACACGGAAAATAAAATATTTTTCATATGGAGAAATCTCTTCCCAAGTCCTTCTTGAACTTTTGTTTGGTTTTATATGCATATGTGTGCCAACTTTTTCTGGCATTGATAGACATGTGCATTTAAGGGCGAGTGCTTCTCAGGATGTTTATCACAGAGTTCTCTCTTTTTTGGGTGCTTCCATAATCTCTGATGGTGATTCTTTGCCCTAACCCTTGAATACTCATATTTTCAAGTCTGATGAATGTTGGAAATCTAGACAATAGGTTGGATTTCCACAGTCATTTATTTCACCTGTAACAGTAAATATGAGCTGAAATAAAAATCAGGATCGCTCAAAAGGTTTCAAGATTTGGGCCCAAGGTTTGTTTTAGCAATCATGGTAAGGCCTTTCTAATTAAAAATCCATTTTAACATGAAATTCCATTAATTTGTTCTCGTTATTTGCTGTGTTCTTCTAATTATATTAAATGTCAGTGTTATGCTCGCATTAATAGTATACCCCCTAAAATATTTTATATTATTTTGGTATTAGACAATTCTTTTAGACATATAAATTATTAGACTAAATGTTGTCCTATTTGTTTATTTTAAACATGAGGTACAATACATTTGAGCAAAAGTTGCAATGTCTTTGACAATGGAAACATATTTGTGATTCAATACTGAATATGTTGACAATAGCCACTTTATTGGTACCTCAGTATAGATCTATTTTATGAGAGCTATAGTATCCCTCAAAACAAAGAACTCTGAAACACTGTTTCTGAACATTAGTGTCATAGCCAGCCGAACATATGCAGTGAATCATAAGAGTTTTGTAGAAGTGGAAGAGAAAACATCATTTAGGTGTGAAGAATGGCCTTGCTATCTTAGGAGAGCGAGTTATGCTATGTGATCTTGTTTTTATTTGTGAGTGCACATTTGCTCAAGTGTCTAAGAGCTATACAATCTAGTTACATAAATATATTAGCGCCTTATTTAGAGTCTGGTGCACAGAATTCTCAGGTACAAAGTAGAGGATAGCCTATCCACCATATTGCAAGTGTCCTATGCAATAATGCACTTATAATACTGCAAATGGATCCTCCCATCCCACAAATGCTAAACGAGGCCCTTAAACTTTAAACTCTGCTGTGAGGACGAGCGGGAGAAATACAATCTAAGCAAACTAATTATTGATTAAAAGTTCAAGTTTTTAGCTTTTTCCTGAACACCAGAATACAAGATTTAGAGTGCATAGTACAGATCTTGATAATTCATTACTTGGAACAAGAATATTTGGTTGACTATGGGGCCCCTGTTTCCATTTAATCCATCTTTCTTTTACACGTGACCAAGTTTTTGTGATAATGTATGACACAGCTAAGAAACTGTTGAGCTCATTACACACAAGATAATGTGCAAGATGTATGAAGATCTGATTGTATTTTTGACCAGTATTTGTGCACCGTTTAATAATTTTACAAAGCAACTTATGGACTCAAAGGTCGATTCCTAAAATTCCAAATCAGAGTGGTTCATAATGCAACTCACCTCACGAATATTAATGAGGTAGGTCACAAATTGCGACTCACATTGATTGGTGTCCATTTCAGGGATGGTGATCTGCTAGCGACTGCAGACCAAGTTTGTGATCGCTTTTTATTAAAGTATATATATTATTTTTAGCTCAGTCTGGTTTTCTCTGAAGAAAACAAGGCTGAGTTCTAAAAAAAAAGGTACTATTCAGTAAAAGTTTGAATGAGAGTTAGCAGGGGCCCTCAAGACCTCTGCCTACTTCCCCAAAAAATTATTAAAAATGTGCAAAGGGAAAGAGATTCCAAGGACACCCCTTCCCTTTTGCGAATGGGTTACCATTCCAACTTCGGGGTCTGTATCTTCACAATGTTTTGTAATCAGATTACAGTTGCAAAGCTTTGATACATTGTATAACTAATCCATATTTGAAAGAGGCACTAGCAATATGCCCCTTCCAAATAGCAATTTAGTATGGGTTCAGAGTACCATAGAAGTTGGTAAATGTTTACTGACTCCGAAAATTGATTTATACATTTGAAGAAAGCATTTTTGTGGTTGCAAACTCTGAATTGAAGCATTTGTGACCTTAATATTTCTTCATACATCTGGCGCAAAATCATTTACAGATGTTCTTGGAATTTGTACCTTGTTTCCCTACCTGTTCACTCTTAATTTTAGATCCTAAATGAGTGTGTAACCTTTGTGTGTAATGAACTATAACTTCATTTCTCATGTCTGTAATCTAAAAGTATAATAAAATAATTCATGAAAGAGATGAAATAGCAACTTCAAAGATCAAATTAACATTCTCAATCTAGCTACCACTTTTATTTATTCATCTCTTCTTAACCACCACCTTTCTACAAAAAGCAGCAGGGGCATAAACAATATAATAGATTTCGGACTAATACCAAACCTCACAAAGCAAAAAAGTAAAGGAATCATGCAAAGCTTCTGAAACAATGGAACGTACACTCAAACAGAGAACATTTCATACTGATTAAATTATGAGAGCTAAAGCTATCAGATAATCTGATGCTTGGAAAGATATTTTCAGAGACATTGATAATACCAGAACCAGAACCTCTAATTTTACCAGACTCTCTTTTGCAAGTGACATAGTAAATCCCAGCCTTATAGAAACATTTTGAAAAAATGAAATGGGAGTCCTGGAGAGCACAAACATGAACTAGAATGAATTACATTTATTTTAATGGCTGTATACAATAAATTAGGAAGGCTCAGCATTGTCAATGTTACATGAAATAACCTGATGGATATCTTTTCAAATGCACACAGGTGATACCCAAATTAAGCGATGTCCTGACAAAGGCTAGAAAACATGTTTTGCAGATGTCAATATTAGATATTGTTTCTGAATCTGTCAAACAATAATGTGATATTATAATAACTTGTCATCTTAAATGCCCTGATAATTTCTCAGCTCTGTGGGAACTCCTAAAACCAGTATTCAAATCCTGAAAATTAAAGGTCCTTTTTAAACATGCACTGGCATTTATTCCACTAGTTCCATATGCTCATAAAAGTAGTCGCTATTATTGACCAATCCCATCATATGTTGATGCTTTCTAGCTTGTATATTTACATTCTTATGTATATTGGTGGTAGCCAAAAGATTTCTTAAAGAATCCCAAGAAATGGACAGTATATTAAATGCCCTACCTTCTTTAAACAGACTCACTTCGAAACATAACACAAATGTAGTATTTCACTTCTCTCTAACTCTAGAAGGCTATTTAAGACCTAAATAAATCTGAGCTGGCCCATCATTTCCCATCTCTATTGTTCTGATAGTGGTATTAAAAATATGAGAAATTCTCAGCTGTCTTGCCATGTCATATCAAGATGAATCTCTCAGTGTTGAGATTTGAACAATGCATATCCGCCCTAGGATGTTAAATCTGCGTGGAACTGTTTGAGGTGTCATTACCTTGGTGAACCAAACAGAAGCTTTCAAGGAGATTTGAGTAAGCCACCAAAACCTCATCTGTGTGAACCAGACAGGTGTATGCCTCGGTGAACGAAACTGAATACTCAGACATCAGATAATAGCCATGTCATTTCTGCTGTAGCGATCACTGCGAGAGATGCACATTCAAACTAGAGTATATATATGAAAACTGTGGCATGTATAAAAATCCATCACACACACCTAAGACACATATAATCCTGGCAAGAAAAAAAAGGTAAACCCTAAAAATCTATTATAGGTCTGAGAAGAAGGGGGAACAAATAAGAAAATTGTGTAAAGATTCCCACTTGACCTGTGTTACCTTCAAGACTGGCTCTTAGTGGCTAATGTCTCGACCACCAACTACTGCCATATGCAATACCGTTTGTAAAGAGCTTGTATGTTGTTATTACACTTTATGATCATTTATATTATTATTATTTACCATTTGTAAAGCGCGCAGCTACCCATCGGGTTTCCCGGCACTAAGCACTACAGAGGCAAAGCGAAACGACCCTGCATTAAAGAAGCCATGTTTTTACAAATTTGTGGAACTGCATTAGTGAGGTACACCCCCTTATGTGCTGAGGCAAGGCGTTCCACAGTTTAGGACCTAGATATGCGAATGAGCGGCCACCCGCTCATGCCCTGTGTATTCTTGGTATCCAGAATTGTCCTGGCTAGCGGGTCTCAAGTTTCGAGAAGGAATATACAAGGAAACCAGATCTTGTATATATTTAGGGCCAAGCCCTGCCTTGGCTTTAAATATGAAGGATAGGGCTTTGAATTGTATTCTTTTTTCGATTGGTAGCTAATGTGGCACCCGCAGAATGGGGGAAGCTGTGGTCCTTCTTGAGGAGCGAGTAAGGAACCTATCCGCAGTGTTTTGTACCACTTGAAGACGACAGATAGTTGCCTCGTCCACACCCAGGTACAAAACATTACCATAGTCCAGTCTGGAAAGAATGAGCGCCTGAATAAGCGCCCTCATTGCTAAATGAGGAATGATCCAGCTAATTTTTTTCACCCACTTCATGACTGCAAAGCAAGATGAAGCAACTGCAGCTGCTTGGGGATGTATAGACAAGTCTTCATCTAGCCAGAAGTCTAGGCTTTTTACTTTTGTAGAAGGTGCGGGGACAGAGCTAAGGAGGGCGGCCAGTGCTCCGGGCCCCATAGATGTGGATTTTTCCCCATGATCAGGACCTCCGTTTTGTCTCCGTTCAGTTCAAGCAGATTGCCATTCATCCATGCGGCAATTCGCTTGAGACCGTAGTTGATTGATTCAACTCAACTCATTTTATCCGAGCTTGCTTTCCAAACTCATTTGTTATATCCATGCAAATATCAATACATACTTTACAATTTTATCAAAAGACATACATGTATTTACACAACAAAAACATAATGTATTATACAATAAAATGTACACATTTTACTTCACCAGATTTGGCCAGAATCTGGTCCCTTGCCCCTGATTATTGTGCATTTTTCACAAGTGTTTATTGCTGTCTTTTGCAGCATACATATTTACATAAATGTCATTGTTAGAGATTAATGTTATCTTTTATAGGCAAGGACATTTGAAAGGTGTCTTTGTTACAGCTACCTCTGCCCCAGATGACATCAACCTTTCTTCTCTATTTCAATTCCCAAATCAGAAAAAACTGCTTCTTGATAGTGTCCAATGTGGTTTCGCTGTATTTTGCTGTCAGTGCTTGTACCATTTTAGCTTATTTATTTCAATATTTTACTTCCAACCAATATGCCACCTTCTAGCTACTTTTGAACATCATGCATGCATTTAAATAATCTCTTGATTGGTATAATTAGCAAGTTGATGGTAGATGTGATGGTAGTATGATCTGATATTTGTATGATTAGCCTCACAGAATGGTAGCAAGATTAAAATTTGTAAGCTCAGGATTGGGTCATTGGTAGCTTGGTGTGGGAGGGAGGGCGATTAAGTTAAACAGTGCAAAAAGGTTTCCCAATGATAGCAGAGTTCTGGCTATCTGGCATTAATTATTTGTGGATGTAATGCTCTAGGGGCCTTGTTTGTAATATTTTGTTGCATGGCAGGACAGCAAGCCTTCCTGCTGTGCTGCCGTGCGGCAAAAGAAAAGGGCAGGAACGAGTTGTATCTATAAGATACGGCGCATTCCTGTCCTTTTCCCCTGTGCTGGCACACAATGGCCTGCCATGCACCAATGCAGGCACCCTTGCGCCATGGTGCAAGGGTGTCTGTGTTGTAGGGGTGATTGTTTTTGTGGAGGAAGAGACACCTTGAATGGGGAGAGGATGTGGCCTCACGCTAGAGCGGTCGACCTCAGAGCTGTGGAACCGGGTTTGAGTCTCGGCAGGGACGCTCAACATCCTGTGATTCTGAGCACATCACTTAATCTCCCCATGCCTAACAAAAATGAATGTGTCCGCCTGTAAGGGAAATGGTGCTCATGTAAAGCGCTCTGATACCTTCAGGTCTAGTTTGCACTATATAAAACTAAAACAAAACTAAAAAATTAGGAGAAATAAAGGTATTTCTCCACATTGCACCTCCCTTATGCCTCCCTTGACCCATTCCCAGGTTTACAAAACCTTCTAAATCTGGGAATACATCAGGTTCCATGGATGTTGCGTGGGAACACCCACAGCAACACCCATGCAACGCCCGTTTCATGCAGAGTAATGCGTGACACAGGTCCATATTTAGAAGGTCTTGATAAGCAATGCAGGGTGGTGTTATGTGACCTTGTAAATATGGGCAGGCACACTGCGCAGCCGGTGCGTCATAAAAAAGTGACGCACCGGTGGCACAATGGGGTTGTAAATAGGCCCCTAGGTTCCTACTAATATGAGTGCCAGAATGGTCCCCTTTTCAGTAATTATGTACAAAACAGATAGCTTAGCTATACCTTTATGACTAGAGACGTAGCTCTCCAGAGCCTTGGGTTGTGTATGCTCAGGGATCTAACTCTTTATTTCAGCCTTGTGATCTCTACTTAGCATGTTCACTGTATTGGCTGAACTCTACTATTAGTTGTGGTAGTCCACTACACTTAATAATGTTACTTATTAGATCCAGTAAACCTTTCAGTAATTTAAACCTGAGCTCAACCCCTGGTAGATGTGGCACAGAGCAGACAGACTTACCTTCAGAAAATGTGTAAAACATTTAGAAGTATCAAAATGATCAAAAAGGTGAAGTCACAACACAATAAAACTCCCACTCCAATTGATAAAAAATAGAGGATAATTTAATGAACCAAATGACACCAAAATGAATAAAATCCAATAAGGGACACCGAAGATATGAATAGTTAACATTTTATATAGCACTAAAAAGTGCAAAGTGACAACCGTGGGCAATTAGTCGCGCTAGACCATTTCAAAGTCAAACATTAAGGTCAACTGCTATAGTTTGCCCGGTCAGTAAAAGGGACCAGCTGGAAAGATTACTTTTTGACTTAGAAAGATTTAATGTTAATGAAAAAAGTTGTCATCAATGAGTTGTCGGCAGGGCAAGCTATAAACTGGACCCGATGCAGTGCTCATCAATGGCAGGTTGCCAAAGCGCAGGGTCTTGGGGCAGTCATTGATGATGGTGGGAAAGCTTCAAGTGGGCGATGTACAAAGTCCATGCCCAGGAAGGCCTGGACATTGATTGGATGCTGCTCAGCATCAGTCCAGGTGAAGCCCTCTACAATTGGACTTAGAAACTTCTCTGAAAGTTGGATCTCCTTCAGAGGGGCAAGCCGGCAACTTGTGGCTGACTGGTAATTTGACATTGATGGCTGCAGCTTTGATGGTGACCCTCGTCCCTGTCGGCTCTCCAGGAAAAAAGTTGGCAAAAAGTTTCTAAGTCCCACATCTTGCAGTTTGGGAATGGGGGACTGCCCTCTAATACCAAACAAGTGTCCAGGACCTGGGGGACACCACTTGGGGGCTAGGACTCACTCCAAAACATGCCACCAGAAGAGTACAAGTTGCATCCTGTTAAAAAGAGTCAGCTGGGCTTCTTCAGGAAAGTGGACTGATTGCAGAATTAGTGTCCCTGTAGCTGAACAGGAGGTCAGCCAACTAACCCTTGGAGTTCGCTTCTTTCTCCTGGGTACAAGTGGGGGCAAGTCCAGCCCTTGCAGTTCTCCTCGCAGGCTTCAACAGCGGGTGCAGTTCTTTGTTTGTCTTCCACAGGTTCAGAAGTGTACTGAAGTAGGTACCCGTGGGTGCCACATTTTTGCCTGGCACTAGTTTGTGTGAGTGGGAGACTCCTGATCCCTCCATAATCAATTGGGAAAATGTTCCTGGGGCAATCTACACACTTTTGCAGCAGTTCTTGTTTGCCTTTCAGCAAACAATTCCACACTGCACTTTTCTATTCAAAACCAACATTACAGAATCTTTCTTCCCCTAGGCAAAGCTCCTGCGAACATCCTAGAGGTGTGGCCAGGGAAACAAACAACCCCTCCTCTGTAAGTACTCAAAGCTGGTTCAGGGGGCAGCTCCTCTCCCACTGGGATTGCTGCCTGGCTGCCTATATAGATAAAAGAGGGGAAGGACCAGGTGTGCGCTACATCTGACAATGACAGAGAAGGCATACATTCAGGATATGAAAGGTGCTGGGCCCATCCCCCAGGCCATCTTGTCTAGGAAAGGTCGACCTCTCCCCACACCCAAGGCCCTTTGTCTCAGCTCTGAGAGCAAACTCATTCCCCATCAAGAAGCTATTCAGCTCTTGGGTGACAGTTGGAAGTTCAGGCAAAAGTGCTTCAAGAGGTGTCAGGCAGCACATAGGTTAACTTTTAAAATTACATTTGTTAAAAATGTATTGCAAACCCAACTTTAAGATTGGGCTTGTAATACATAATTTAAATAGTTCAAAGATGAAATTTGTAGCTGGTTTCTAAGTGGAGAGAACAGTATTCTTTCCTATGGAACATTTAACCCTGCTACTGAAAAAAGAGGTTTTGGGACCTTGCCGCTGTAAGGATGTTGTACATTAAACTTTTACATGTTCTACTTTTAAATATCATATATTATGCACCTTGACTTATTGGGGATTGAGTCTTACTTAAGGGTGACTTATTACTATTTAAAAGGAGGGTTTAGGTCTGTCACAAGAGGTTATTCTGAAAGGTTTGTAGTTTAAACCTGCTCAGCCAGGTTACTGGTGGCAGGCCTGCAGTCATGTTTTGCATTGTCTCATTAGTGGTGGCACGAGTGCTGCAGTTCAGTAGAGACATTTAACTTACAGGTCCTGGGTACACATTTTACCATATACTAAGACTTACACATAAGTTTAATATGCCAATTAGGAGTTTATCCTTGTTTAGGGGTCAGAGCACAGCAGTGTCCCAGTGTCCCAGTGTGCAGATTTAAAAAAACAGCAAACAATTCTAGCAAAATGGGGGTGACAACACAAAAAGGGGAATTTTCCTACAGTAGGTATTCCATGCATTCACTGAAGAGAGGCTTCAGTTCTTAATGTAACTCATGCCTAGGTGAGTTGGTGATCATACACCAGATTTTAATTTGCAGCATTAATTCCACTTCGGGAGGGGGTCAGGGAAGGTGGCTGTTGCATTCCTTTGAATCCTGTACAATGCTCCTTCCCTGACAATGAGGTTTAGCCAGTGATATTCAGCCATCAGGCCTTGTTCAGGTGGTGAATTCAACTTTGTATGTTCCCAGGTATTCTCCAGAGTAGCAAGAACTCTCTGCCCAGTTGATTGATGGCTGAGGCTGCGCAGGGTGTCCAAAGATGCCGGTCTGGTATTTAGTCCTCTACCAAAATGGTTATTAGGGCTCTGTTTTTATTATTTACTGGACTGATTGTGCTTGTGATTTGTATTATTTACTGGACTGATTGTGCTTGTGATTTGGGTATCTGGACCTGGTATTCAATTCTATGTCTTTTTTGACGAATCATGTTCAACTCTTCTTGGGTGAATGGTATTGACTTTGGTTTGACCAAGATGTCCCTTCGCTTTAGACATGCTGGTATTGTAAGGTATTCTTGTCTGGGGGCTCAATTTCTGTTTGACATCTCTATGTCCCCTCATCTTGACCAGACTGTGGTTTTCTCAGTCATTGACAAATCCATTTCTCAGTGGTCCTGCTTATTGGTTTACTTGCTGGTATATTTTCCTAGTTTTTCTTGTTTTTTTAAGGTTGTTGTTATCTTTTCCAAATTCCTTTGGATTACTGTTGTTTGCCTGGATAAAGAGAGTTCCTTTATTACGGATGTTAATTGTGTGTTTGTTGTAGGAGGACGACCCCCTAGAATCCCTGTCTTCCCTACCCTGTGAACGATCAGTTAATAGTGTCTTAAAAAATGTCAGAGTTTTTTAAAATAATATAAGTATGTGATTTTCCATATGAAACAAACATTGTACAGCCTCCAAACCACAAAACAGAGTTATAAGAACCTAATCGGTGAGTGAAGAAGAAAGTAATAACTGGTCTTAAGAGATAAAGTTGAACGTAAAATGCAAATTCCAAGACGCACACATCAACATGCACACTTGCAACATTTAAGTCACATGAAAGGAACTTACATCACACCCACGCGTTAATATTTAAGAACTGTGATTCACTACAATAAACCATCAGCACACAGTAGCGGCTGGCAGGGAATGAGGGTGCAGGGGCGGGGGAAGGTGGGGTAGCGAAGGGGGGAGCATAATAAAAAACAAAACACCACTTACCTCTTCTGTCGGCCCTCTCTCCTCGCTTCTCTGGAGTCCGGAAACCAGGAAGCACCCAGGCTCCCCATGGCTGCATGCAGCATTGTGATTGGTCTGAGCGCCATGAATCAGCACTTTGGGGATGGGGCCTGGGCATGTTCCCCACCAGGCTGTGTAATGAAGCCTGGTGGGGAACATGCTAAGTGGGCATGACTGTTTGGCCAGTCCCAGATGGCCGGCCAAGCAGTCATGTGCAATTAGTGTGCACAAACCACTCCTCCCCCTGTGCCTCCAGCCCTACTCCACCCTAACCAGCCCCAAACCTTCAAAAAATAAAATGATAATAACTGCGTTATTATCATTTTATTTTTCCTGCTCAAAGAGCAGTGGGGCGACGCTCCTCTGCCTTAGAGGAGGAGCTGTCCCTGTCAGCACACCAGATGCCTGGCTCCATGTTTAGTTTTATTGATTACAGATGAAAGAAATCAAGCAAAACATAAAATAAATTAACATTTCAAGCAAGGTACAGTAATAAGTAAAGGGGCACATGTCTACAAAAAAGTGACACCTGCAGCATAGCTACTTTTTTGCAGGACATCCTGCAATCACACACTAGTAAACATAAGAAAAGTACCTAGAATGAGCACCAACCCTCCAGTTCCAACACAAAGAAGCACATAACTGGTTATGGTAAGAAACTGAACCTCTGGGAACACTTCAATCTCATGCAAATATTGGGTTAACTTGAATGCATATTCATTGGAGACCTCAGTGAAGGGATGAGGGACCCAATAGAAAAAACAAAAGACAAACCTCTAGGACTTGACTGTCAGATTCAGCAAGCACACTAGAAAGTAACTCCAATGTTTCATCATGCCGATAATACACACAAGATGATTGCATGTAAGACATGAAGTCAAAGGAAAAGTCTCAGTGTGACTACAATAGTATGCCACTCAGCCTCTACAGAGTGTCACCCTAGGCACCAACAGCATTTCACGACCACCGTCCATCTTATCATGTTAATGGATAAGCCACTGGTTTTCATAGTTTGCATGTGGTAAATCAATGAAAATCACAATTTACCCTTGTTGTTTACTATGGATTAAGCTGCAGAATTGGAAAGCAATTGATGTACTTAACTCACATGTGGCATGCGTTGTCTCTTTCCATACAGATTACAGCAGACACGCTAAAATAAGGGAGATTTGTATGATCTCAGGGCTTTTCCCCTACACTTGCACATACATAGTTATCTGTAACTGCCACAGCCCACACAAATGCTACACATGATTGGACAACTAGTTATAGATTCTGCCTATCTTTCACTGTATGGTAAAATACTTCTGCGCTTTAACACATACCACATCAGTTATACACTGGAAATGGCACAAAGACATGATTTCAGAACGGTATCCTACTAGATGTGTTACCCTCACACAGTTACACACCACACCACACTTCTACACCATACTTCAATCACTAGTGATCCCTTTTAACTGCCATAGTTTGCAGTGGATATACCTAAAAACATTGTTGATGTCATCATGACACAACCCAGCCAACTGGTGAAAGTAGAGATAAACCAAGGAATAAGGTTTAACATGCAACACCAGTGAGAATGCCATTAGCATGCTTAACTTGTGACCCATTTGCCTGAATCTATCATATTTAAGAAACAAATACAGCCTCTGATGGGAAGATACTGCATTAGGACAGCCTCATGCACCACAGCATTGTCAAATACATGATACTCTCTTCCCAGATGGCCTGGGTAACTTCTGCTAGGGCCATCACAGTGACTAGCAAGGCATCTAGTAATTAGATGATTTCTAAAACTAAAGCATCCTTAAAATACTGCAAGTGCAAACTGGCAGCGATGGCAAGGTTGGAGGCAAGATGGCGGCCGTGAATACGGTCGTGTAAGCTCGAGCTCCCGGAGCTCTCCCCTGCCCCATAGACCGTGCTACAATTCTCACCCTTCGTTATGGTGTAAGCAACCACATTGAATTTTGAGTGAATTATGGAGTGACAAGGTCGGATAAAACGCACCGGCATGCTGTGGAGTGCCTGTCTTGTGGCGGTGGTGTCCCGTGTAGCTCTCCTGCGGCTGCTGGAATCTGTGAGGCGGACTTCCGGGTGTACTCGTGTCAGTTTCCGTGGGCTACGGAGGTTGTTGACGGAAGGTAAAGGAAAGTCTGGATCCGGCTCGCTTGCGCGCTGCGCTACAATGCCCCCAAAAGGTGGACGCGGCAGAGCATGGAACACTATGGAGGCTGCGGATATTGCGGGGGCACGAGATGCTGAAAAAAAGAAATGTGACCCAAACTCGGCAAAAAGGGATGGCGCTCGTGTGGAGGGCTACGGTAAGAAGACAGTACCCTCACTGTTTCTAAGTGGAAAACTGAGGAAACAGCTCCCCTCAGCGCAAACAAGCCCGGGTAACGGACAGAGCAGCGGCACTGGTAAGAAGGGGGAGATTCTTCCGCCAGATAATCTTGTTAATCAGGAGGGCTCAGCTTGTTACACTCCCCGTGGCATGTTAAAAGATAGAGGGGATGTAATGGGGGAGAATGGTGCAAAGAATGGTGAACTGGTCCCTGAGAACTGTGATTTGGAGACAAAGGAAAACAGTATAGTAGTCTCGGGTATATCAACCTGTCTAGGGAAAGATTCGGAACATGTGGAGAGGTGTGGTGCAGCGGCCAGGGCAGCTGACTTCGGAGCACAGGGTTCACGGTTCAATCCCCGGCTCCGGCAGCAGCTCAGCTCAGCACCATGTGACTATGGGCAATAGCTCACTTAATTTCCACTCCGGCCCCCAGAGCCTTGAGACCCGTAAGGGTGAGTAGCTGCGCTATATAAAAACGGACTTAGATTTTACATTTTTACTACATTTTTATAACCCGGATATGTTTGAGCAAAGCAAAATGCGCGACCAGCATATCACTAAAGAAAGTGACTCCGGAGATTACCCTTTTTTTTCAATGTCTGATCCCTCAGACACCTCTGGTGATGAATCTGAATCAAACATACTGGGCAAGGGGAAAGGTGGCTCCCCTGATATTGGGCGTAAGGAGTCCAGCAATGCACAGATGGATGATGCAACAGAGTGGGGGACTGACTCACTTGGTACACTAGAGAGTAGCCCTAAGACTGTGCGCAAGAGGGATGGCTTAGGCGCAGGTTTTCAGATGGCCGAGAGCACAGACCCTCTTCAGTGGGATTATTCCTTCTTGGGTGAATCTGGGACCAATGGAGTGATTAATGGGACACAACCAAATCAGGATGTCGTGGAGAAACCCGAAGATATTTCTCTCACTGTTATATACCAAAGTATAATGGCCCATAGGGAGGAGACACGCACTGAGAGCCAGCGCACACAGGGGGCTGGCCGCAAACTCCAGAATTCGGTACGAAGGATAGCCAAATCATGCTCCGAGTTTGTGGACAGGTTTAATGAGGCTGAAACACGTATTTCAAACTTGGAGGATGAACTAGCAGCGCAGAAAGCAACAACGGAAGCCTTGCGTACTGCAAAGGATGATACCCTCTGGAAGCTCACAGATCTTGAAAATTGCCTTCGGCGCAATAATCTTCGCGTGCTAGATATTCCTGAGGGGGCTGAGGGGCAGGATGCATGGAAGTTTATCATCAAGCTCTTCTCTGAGGCTTTTCCAGGACTAACTCAATGGGATTGGAATAGGGAGATCCAGAGGGCACACAGATTCCCTTTTACACAGCGCACGAGACCAGGTCAGAACACTACTAGACCTAGGGCTATTTTAATAGCAATTAATAACTTTCTGGCACGGGAAGCAATATATGATCTCGCTCGACCGGACCGTAAGAAAAGTGGGAAAGGGATAGAGTTCTTTGTACGCCCAGATTATTGTCCTCTGACTGCGGAGAAGAGATGGCAACTACGCCAGCTTATCACCCCGTTTCAAGATAAAGGCGCACAAGCTTACCTATTGAATCCAGCTAAGCTGAAGATCATCTGTAAGGAACATGTGCGATTCTTTACGGCAGAACTAGCGGCCAAAGAATACTTGCAGTCTCTGTAAAAATAAAATTAAAAAAAGAAGGACTGTTCACTACAGGCTACACACATAGATCTATTGTATTGGGGTTAGTTGGGTCTGTTGTTGAATTTAAGTTGATATTTGTTCGCTTCTCTCTGTAATGTTGTCTGTTTTCTATTTTTTGAATGAGAGGTGTGAGGAAGGGAAAGCGGTTAATAATGCACGGTATATAATGTGGGGCAGGGGGATCCGGGGGGCAGTAGCTTGTTCCATTTCAGAGACCTTGAGTCTCCAAGCCTCTTGTTTGGGGAAAGGAGGGGGTGGGTCAGGGCTTCGGCTGAAGCCTTGTGTGGGGAAGGTGTGGGGTGGGGGGATGGGGGTTGGTGGGTTTTGGGTGGGGGGGCACTAGGTAAAACAATCCATGATAGCGCAGTGAACCAAAGTATGAAATTCAATGGTTTGAGGTTCACGGTCCTAGAGTACACCGAAACGTGGAAGATAGATGGGGGATAGGAATTCACATTTGGTATTCGAATCTGCTCTCTGAATGTATGTGGGCTGAATAATTATAGCAAGAGGCAACGGGTAGCGACTGAATTACGGGTGCTCCAACCAGATTTACTATGTATCCAAGAAACCCACATCCCTTGGGGCAAAAGAAAATTACTGGCTGAACTAGGATTAACAATATTAGCATGTACACAGCAATCCATTACTACATGCGGCGTAGCGATATTGGCAAAGAGCTACATAGAAGGGACAGGAAGAGTGCTGGCGGATAACCATGGGAGGTGGGCTATCGCTGAATGTATAATTGGCACTATGAAGTGTACAGTCTGCTCTGTATATGGGTCGAATTTTGATGAGGCACCAGTAATAGAAGGGTTGAATGTGGAACTAGCATTATGGCCAACTCTGTTAATCTTGTGTGGTGACTTAAATATACACCTTGAACCAAAGGGCTTGCAGGAAGACATTAAACGATACAATGGCAGGAAACCTAAAGTATTTAAAGCACTTCAGCATTTATTAGCGGATCATGGTTTAGTTGATGCGTGGGCGGCTTTACGGGGGTCTGATCCTGGATATACATTTTATTCACATCCGCACCAGAAGTTAGTGAGACTGGACTATTTTTTTTATCAAGTCTAATACTTTCTGATGCTGATATTCAGGTGCACCCACGGATCACATCAGATCAAAGACCCCTTGTATTGAATTTATACGCTCTCAAGGCAGGAACTAAGCCTAGATCGTTTACATTTGACAGGAAATTACTACTGGATGAAGGGTATGTAGCACACATGAAGGAGTGGATTAGGCAATTTTTGGCCGTAAACCGTAATTCCACAGGGACTGGCTTTGTCTGGGATGCTCTAAAAGCTGGTTTTAGAGGGGAGACCCTTAGTTTTGGGTTATATAAGCAGAAGCAGATGAAATTGGAACTTCAGAAACTATACAGTAAACTTACAATAGCTGAAGAAAATCTCATGCGGGGGATTCAAGCAAAGGGGGATATTGCATTTTTGCAAACAGATGTAGCTCGTTGCAAGGCTAAAATAAATCTGCATTGGTGCAAAGAAGTAGCTAGGAAATATGCTATTAGCAAGAAACAAAGCTATGAGTATGGGGAGGCAGCCGGACGCTGTTTGGCGCAAAGGATCCGATCAAGAGAGGCTGCCCAAAGAATCGGATCTGTGGTTGATTCTTTGGGCAACTCTGTAGATACCGATGTTGGGATTTTAAATGTTTTTCATGACTTTTACGAGGCACTTTACACTGGAGAGAACCTTGATATGCAGGCTGGTGAAACACTGCTGCAGAGCCTTGATTGCAGAAATTTGAACCCTCAAGATGCAGAAACGCTAGAGGCACCCATAACTACCGAAGAGCTGGAAGTGGCAATTAATAGCTTAGCCACAGGCAAAGCGGCAGGGCCCGACAAACTCCCGTTGGAGGTGTATAAAACCTTCTTTGGAGAGCTTAAGGCTGATATGCTTGTCACTTTTCAGCAAGTACAAATAGGCGCAGCACCTCTGACTTGGGATGAGGCAAGCATAATTGTTTTTAAAAAGAAAGACAAGCCACCTGAACAGCCTGGCTCCTATCGCCCTATATCGTTATTAAATTCTGATGGCAAAATCTATGCCAAAATTTTAGCGACCCGATTGGCGGATGTGCTAACCCCGTTGGTGTCGAGCCGACAGCATGGGTTTATACCTAAAAGGAGCACAATCAATCATATTAATAGGGTGGTAACCCTATTAGACATAGCTAAGACCACGGGGAGCAAATTTAGCTTGATTTTATTAGACGCTGAAAAAGCGTTCGATCGGGTCGCATGTAAATTTTTATGGGCAGTACTGCGACGATTAGGTTTTAGACAAGGTTTTATTACAGCTATCCAGGTTGTATATCGGCGCCCGACAGCCAAAATTTGTATAATGAGCCTTGAATCCGATCTTGTATATATTACACGGGGCACAAGGCAGGGATGCCCGTGTTCCCCCTTGTTGCTCTCACTATATATCAACCCCTTCTTAATGATGCTAGAGCAAAACGCAGGGATAGAATCAGTAATTTGGAGGCAAGAGCACTATCGGGTTTTCGCGTATGCGGACGATGTTGCGGTTGTTACTCCAAATCCTATAATGGCTATGCCCAAGATAGAACAGCTGGCGCTTGAGTTTGGAGCAGCCTCAGGATACAAACTTAATGTGTCTAAGACACAAATTCTGTGTTTAAATCAAGTGGGCTATAATGACCTTCGAATTTTGAGTGAGGTATCATACCTGGGTGTCAAATTAAGGACTTGCCTAAAGACACTTGTGGAGATCAATTGGGGCAATATTTTAAACTCTGTACGGAAACAATTAGATCGTTGTGAATGTCTGCATCTCTCATTGGTGGGGCGATGCAACGTTCTTAAAATTGT
Source organism: Calotriton arnoldi (assembly GCA_963921515.1). Classification (NCBI taxonomy): domain Eukaryota; kingdom Metazoa; phylum Chordata; class Amphibia; order Caudata; family Salamandridae; genus Calotriton; species Calotriton arnoldi. The sequence continues at coordinate 1,239,420 of CAWUFW010002309.1, forward strand.
TCCGTTAGAAATTTCCCGTGTCCAATTGTCAGCACTCCAATCAGCTTGTGCTAGGTTTTTATGGGCGCAGGGGAAGCCTCGCAGAGCTATGCGCTTTATGGTCCTCCCCCGCGAGAAAGGTGGTTGGGCAGTACCGGATTTTACCTTATATTATTATGTGTGTATACTGCAAAATATGAACATATTATTAACTGGGGAAGAGCCTCTTAGCACCGCCGAATCTCACTCTATATATCAGATGTTATTGGGCAGCGATGCTAAAAATCGATTGTTCGTGAGGCTGGAGCCAAGTTATTATAAAAAAAACAGGTTTAAGGTTTTAAATGCCACCTATAAGGTATGGAAAGCCGTGTGAAAATGCTACCGACTTGAAAGGGTCTCCCATTATACTCCGTTTGCAGCCACAGTGCTATTGCCATCTATATTTTGGGATAGGACTATTGACAGATGGCGGATCAAAGGCATCCAATATATTGGAGATCTCTATGCTAATGGGACCTTGATGTCTTTTGAGATGCTAGCTGAGAAATATTGCCTCCCTTGATCTGAATTTTTTAAATATCTACAAATTCGTGATTATCTATGCAAAAGCAAATGGAGGATTGAATTGAATCCTTTAGTTGAGGCGGTGCGGAAGAATGCGCACATCGGCATCTTATACAATTTATTATTAGACACTCAGGGCGGTGATCTGGATATGCACAACATCAAGTGGGACAATAGGTTAGGGTGCCAAGGTACTCGGGTGGAACACTCCATCGATTTGGCTGGGAAGTTATTGATGTCTGCTAATCTTCGTTCACAACACTATAAGACTGTGTTTAACCTCTACTACACTCCAGCTAGGTTGCTAAAATGGGGAGTGGCAAATGATGGAAGGTGTTTTCGATGTGGAACTGAGGATGCAGACATCGTGCACATTTTTTTTACATGTAGGCACCTAAGTAACTTTTTGGAGCACCTAGAGAAATTTTTAGCGGAAATCATGGGGGGTACAGTAAGACTGTCTGCTGCCCATCTGCTGTTGGGGGTGGCTGAGAGTGACAGGTGTGATCAGTTGTTATATAAATTCCGATACTTGATTTTCTTAGCTACAGCCATAGCCAGATTATGCATTGCTTCAATGTGGCTTCAGAAAGATGCTCCGACTTTTGAACTACGGAGGGCCAGATTTTTTTACCATTTTTAATCTAGAGCATAGTTTATATGCCCTGAAAGGCTCCAGAAAGAGGAAATTGGGCATGGAGATATGGGGGCCAGTGTTGGCATATATGGAAGAATGATGATTTGCATCTGGGTGTAACCTCTAATTATCTAGCATTTGCACTTTAAGGTATTGTTATGGATTCGAGCTTGATAATGATGAAATATGCACTGTATGTTATTAATTAGCTAACTACTGCCTAACCATCTTTCTTATGTTTTAGGACTGTATTTTTTAAGGCTGCTGATTTTATATCTGTAATGTAACTATCATGGATTAAAAATAAATTTAAAAAAAAAAAGTGCAAACTGGCAGCACTTGCCCAAACAAAATGCATGGCTGATTGCCCCCATGCACACACACATACACACACAGAAGTAGTGACTGCACAAGCATCTAGGAGGTTGTATTGAAGCTTAGGGAATGGGGATGTGTTGGTAGCCTCCTTGCAGCATCCAGCAGATGCACACACCAGATTGTCCCCCATTCCACGGAAGATGGGCACAACAAATTTACCACTAGGTCTACTCATTTCATTATGCATTTAGGTATAATGGAACAATACTAAATGCAGTAACAAAAGGAATGCTCAATTAGTACAGAAGACTGTGTCAGGACATAGGAGGAGGGTGCCTGCCCACAACCATCAAGCCCAGCATAATAAAGACTGAGGAATTCTTAAGAACCTGCACACTGGAATCACGTAGTGCTCTCAAAACACTCACAGGAACAGAGTGAAACAGCATTTTGTGGTTCCTTAGGAAGAGTTGTGTCGGTGAATGAAAAGAAAGCCACCTAGAGCTCCCGTCATGCTCCGTGGTTAGCTCGTTTCTGGTCAAGGAGACAGTGGAATGGCGACCGCTCTTTAGCTCTGGGAGTGGGGCTTGACAATTGCCGTAACTCGGGGTTTTTTTTAGGCTGTTTGGAGAGACAAGCTGCGGAGAGCGGATAGGAGCATCGTTGCATGAAGCAAGTGGTTCGATAAGGAGCAGCGATTTGTGAAACGTGCCGGCTGTTACAGATCAGCGGATCAGGACTTTGAGCTCTGCAGCCTGATAAGGATAACCTTGAAGCATATGAAAATCTCCAGCAGCGCCGTAGGACCGTATCCGATTCTTTACAACTTTTGAACTGTAACCAGACATATTAGTTTTGTTGCTACGCTGCTAGCTCTAGCCCTGTTTGTTATACCCTTTTTTGGCACATTTTTAGCACCCAACTACCGCTTATTGGTTCGGGTTCCCCAGAGGTTTTTTTTTCCGTTTTGAACAATAATAATTTTTGCAATTACTCTCTCCTTTGTGCTTTACTACCATTTGCTTCGCCAAAGGAAGGATAAGGAGGGAGTTTGTAAAATTGCCCTTTTTCTTACAAAACAATTTCTCGGAAGCGGGCAAAGACAATTAAAGGCAATTAAATCAATTGAAGCAATTAAAGGCAAACAAAAGGAAAATGGAGGAAGGGAAGAGAGGGAGGAAAAAAGCGGGAAAAAAGCGGGGTCCCGAAATGGATTGAACTTAGAACAAAGAGAGAGAAGATCTGAGTTTGAAGGGGAGATGCGCATACTCTACTTGCGACCTGTGATGCGACACTAGGTCCAGGAGGAGGGTTAAAGGGTGGTTGCGGAGCTGGTCCGTGTAGCACAGATGCGGCTTATGGCCACCTTACAAAACTTCCAGCATTAATTTCGGCACTGCTTCCTTATCACTGCGATTAAGAGGAGGTAAGAGGGCCAAAAGTAAAAGCACAAAGAAGGGACCGCAGTCAGTTCTGTATATTTGAGAAGTTATTTGCTATCTGCCAATTACTACTGCTATATGTTATCTCGATGAAACACATTTCAAGAGATTCCTTTATGAAAATGCGTACTGCCAAGCAGAACCTCAAAGGGGACAAAACTGACAGTTTTCAAGTACTACAACAAACACGTAAGAAACAGCCTCATATTCCGGATAAACAGTCACGATATCCTGAGGAATCTTGGCATAATCTTTCTCAAGAAACAAGCAGTAGAATAGAATCCAGCTCAAGCTCTGAAACTGTCTCTCCTTTGACCTCTATACTGACAGCAGGCATTTCAACTTTCTGCAAGACCCCTTACCTGTACCCTTAAATCTGGAAAAAGGAAAACAACCATACCCCTTATTTTCATGGGCCCTTACTAAAGAGATTCAGGAAGGCAGCCGTGTACTGCCCAATAAGACTCAAACAACCACTGAATTACTGTCAGCCCAGACACCTGAACCCCCGATTTAGAATGAGGTAACTCAACAAGAACTTGGGACTGCAACTTCCTCAAATCTTAACTCTTCGTTGCCTTTGTTGCCTTCTCCAATAGAGACGACCTTGCATCAGATCTTAAGCGAATTACGAGAGATGAAGATCTCGCAAGAAAAGGCTTATAAGAAAACCAATGAGCAGCTTGAGCAAATCAATGAGAATATCCAGCAATTATCCTCCCGTATGACCCAGGCAGAGCTCAAAGTCTCTTCACTAGAGGAGTCTTCTAAGAACCAAGACATGACACTCCATAAAATGCAGATTGAACTTGAAGATCTCCAACTAAAGATCGACGATGTTGAAAATAGAGCTCGACGTGCCAATCTAAGATTTGTGGGAATACCTGAAGACTCTGAAGCTGGTTCATCTGCTACAAAGCTGATTTCTGATTTGATCCATCAACATGTATTGCTGGAAAAGGCAGCCGAAGGAGGGGATCTCACCATTGTCCGGGCACATCGGGTCCCATCAATTCGCCCTTTAAATGCCAAATGTCCTCGAACAATTGTGGCTAGTTTTTGGCGAAGTGCAGATAAAAGAACAGATCCTATCGCAGGCAATCTAAAAAAAATCCTTTTCCACAGCAGATAATTTTTCATTTTGAATTTTCTCAGATATGTAGATTCTAGCGGCACGAAGGCAAAAAGAATTTGTTGGACTGATCAATAAATTAAAAAATTCGGGGGCACCAGCTGGGATTATGCATCAATCTAAATTAAGAGTGTTATTTAAAGGTCGCGCCCATGTATTTTTGTCTGGAGATCGAGCTAAAGAATTTTTGCAGATAGTAAAAGAGGGAGGTGGGTAAGGAGGAGTAGCGCTCTTGATCAGAAATGCCAGCCAGGGGATCCATAAGAAGGGAAGGGTATAGGGGGTAGTGCGGGGGAAATCTTTTAAATTTCTTTCATATAACATAAAACAACCATCAATAAATCTAAGCCATCTGCTGCTCCTTATGGGAAATGAGCTTATGAGTACCATTCCAAAGTACTCATTTAAGGGGAAAGGGGGGCAAGGGGTGGGGGAGCGGAACATTGGGTCCATGACGGGCATGGCCTCTAAAGGGGGGAGTTGGGGGTTGGGGGCACATAGGGGGTTTGGAGTTTGGGGGTGAGAGGAAGAAAAAGAGAAAAGTTGCAGTTAGTAAAGGTTTCCAATCTGCTATTCAAGGTACCAAGGGAAAAACATTTTTTGAATCTTAATATGGTCTCACCATTTTTTTCGCTAGGGGGAGACAAGATGGAGAGGAAAAAAAAGCCAGCAGAGATTTAGGCTCTACGCTGAACCAGAACGGCAGCGGAAGAAATGATTAGGCTAGCCTCATGCAATAATAATAGGGCCAATAACCAGACTTAACTTATATCTACACTTCAGTGGTTGGTATCGGCCCAAATTCAGATTATTTTACTCCAGGAGACACACTTAAAAAAAGAATCGCCCCCCTGCAGGCTACCCAGTTATATCTCTCAAGCTTTTTTGCATCAGCAAGGGCAGCAGTTAGGAGGGTAGCAGTTTTTTTTACACGCCATTGCCACGGAGAAGCATGACAGATTATTAAAGATCCTAGCACTAGGTGGATTATAGTAAGCTGGAAGATGGGCAACCAGATTTTTCAGATAGTTAGCTTCTACGGTCCAATAGCTGACGATATAGCGGCCCTCGAGGGTCTTAAGGATGCTCTTTGCTAGCTTCCTGGCTATATTATTTTAGGGGGAGATTTCAAATTATTGTAGAATTTACAACTAGACTCTTCACGTAACAAAGCCCAAAGTAAACCCAGAGTAGCTAGAGGTTTGGCCACTTTAATGCAAGATTTCGCTTTACTCGATCCATGGTGAGTCCAACATCCCCAACACTCGAATATACCTGTTTTTCTAAAAGATTCAACTCTGCTTCAAGAATTGACTTTTTTTTTAATCTCACATCACTGGGAACGGGGTAAGACCTATATTCTTTCAAATCCATTTTCTGACCATTCGATTCCGGTAATTGAGACTAAAGTCAATCTCACTAGGCAAGAATATGCTCGGTGGACTATAGATAAGACTTTATTAACCAAAGAAGAATGGGTTACGAATATGAGGGTTAAGATTAAGGATTTTTTTAATAAATAAGGGGTCTGCCTCTTACCTCTCTATCTGGGAAGCTTGTAAAGCTTATATTAGTGGAGAGATAATATCTTATAAAGCCAACGTATCTTACTCAAGGAAGATTACTGTTATGGCCTTGCAGCGTCATTTAGATCAATCAGTTCATAGACACATAACCGACTATTGTCAAGACACTAAAAGTAGATTGGAGAGAGCTAGACACGATCTAAAAGCCTTATATGATTCTAAGACTATTGTCAATCATAATACATGCTTTTAAAAATTGTATGAACAAAGTGAACATGCTGGCAAGTTTCTGGCCTGGTCTATAAAAAAAGAACTAATAATGCTACGATTAAATCAATTTTCGATGAAAATAGAAATCAGTTAGTTGACCAAGTGGCGGACATCGGGCTGTTTTTCTCTCCTATTATAAGGAAATATATTCGAGCCTATCTCCATCTTCCTCAGCTTTTATAGAAGAATTTCTTAAATCTATAGAGGTACCAAAACTCAGCGGCATCCAACAAGCCCATATAGTAGCACCCATTACAGTTGAGGAAGTCCAAGAGGCCATTAAGGATTCCCCTAATGGGAAAGCATGTGGCTGCGATGGCTTCCCAGACGAATTGTATAAGGTATTCATGTCTCAATTGGTAGAAACTTTAAGTGAATTATTTAATGCAATGCTAGAAGGAAGTCACGTGCCCAAGTCTTTTTCTGAGGCAGCCATAATAAGCTTTGTTAAAAGAGACAAACCTCCTGATAATCCAGGATCATATCGGCCGATTAGATTACTTAACTGTGATTACAAATTGTTCACAAAGATTATGGCAGCTAGAACAACTATCTCTGCTCAAGAAGTGGTTCATAGGGATCAGTCTGGATTTTTGCCAGGGAGAACTATGGCAATTAATACTAACTTTCTAATCCAGGTAATGGATTATTATACAAATAAAAAGATAGAAGCAATATTCATCATGATAGATGCTGAAAAAGCTTTCGATTTAGTTCCATGGAAAATTCTGTTCGCGATTCTTTTGAAATTTAATTTCCCCTTACAATTTGTAAATTTATTGAAGAACCCATTTAGAGATGCCGAAGCCAACATTATAATAAACTCTCAAATCATAGGATCATTACAAATTAGATGAGGCACTCGGCAAGGGTGCCCGATGTCATCAGTGCTTTTTGCATTATTTATAGAACCTCTAGCATCCTTGTTACAGCAAGATCCACAAATCAAGGCACCCTTGCCGGGAGCCCCTAAGCTTAAGCTTTTTGCAGACGATATAATTCTATACTTGGCCGCAGATAAACAAAATATTTTGAATGTCTTCAAAAAATCAAATCTTTTTCGGATCTAGGGGGATACAAAATTATTCATTCCAAATCTGAGGTTTTACATTTTAATTGCTCCGACCACATTCTTCCTTCTGATATGCGTAATCAGGTCTGTAGGACCGGCTCAATCAGATATTTAGGGATATATGTGTCATGATTTTTCGCAGTTATATAAGTTTAATTACGAAACAACACTTTTTAAGGCCAGAAATCTTTTAAAACAGTGGCAGGCCTTACCACTCTCTTTGATAGGGAGAATTACTGTTATAAAAATTATGATTTTACCTCTTTTTCTTTTCATTTTTTCTAATGTACTAATCAAAGTTAAGTTTTTTTACAAGATAGATCAAATGCTATGTCATTTTGTCTGGGCTGGTAAGAAACCGTGTTCAAAACTTGAGACTTTACAGCTATCTATTCAAGAAGGCGGTCTTGCACTCCCCCACTTTAAAAAGTATTATCAGGCAGCGTTTTTTGATTGGTGTATAAGATCAGTTACTAGACGCTCTTTGGGAGGCAACTTCTATATGAAGCAAATGCTTCTAAAATCCCAGCTTGTTCCATTTATCAAAATTCCTAAGCTTCCCAAGCGTAGCAGATGTAAGATGCCTCAGATTATTTCTGATAGATTCTTCCAATTGAAGGAGGAATACCAGTTTATCTCCTTCCATCCTGAAATTTTGATTGCACATAGTAGTGGGGTAGGCCTCCATATAAGTCAGAAAAGTATAACAACTTGGGAAAAGGTGTGGATACATTGTTTTAGGGATTTTCTTATAGAAGGGGCAATGACATCTTGAAATCAAATAAAATCGACTCCCCTCTTCATTACTTTTTTCTTTCTTTCAATTCCGGAATTTTTTAAGTAACTTTCAATTCCCCACAGATGCTCTGGCAAATCTGAGTCGTCATACTTATTATGTGAAGGAGACCAGAGGGGTAGGAAACTGGTACTGGATTTTGTTGGATCAATTGCATGTAAAAGTAATACCCTAAACACTACAAATGATTCAGAGCTCTACAGGCTGTAGGGTAGATATGCAAACACGGAGAGCGTATAATATCTGGGCGCATAAAGCCCTGAGTGGGGCCAATTTCAAATGCATGGCTGTTTTTGTAAGTGGCAACTTTATTATAACCCATCTCGCCTCCATAAAATGTATCCTTCCGTTTCAGGAACATGCTTTTGGTGTAATTGCTCCAATGGGGACTGGTTTCATATTTGCTTTTCATGTCCAGTTTTAACTGAATTTTGGAAGCAAATCTTTCACTGTCTAAGCAACAAGCTCCAAATAAACTTAGTCCCTGAACCGAATACTGTCCTTTTAGGAATTATCGTTACACTCAACTTATCTATCCGACAGCGACAGTATATTTCTATTGCAGTGATTGTCACTAAGTCTCTGATTATGCAAAAATGGAAAGTGGCTGAGCCCCCAACTTTTTCCCAATGGCTACTTAAAATGTCTTGAATTGAGGTGAAAGGAAAATTATATTCGCAAAGAATAGCAGCTTTAGACAATTTTTTTTAAATCTGGGGTGGGATGTAGGTTTACGCTTATTCTTATCTTTGAAAAGGGAGCACTGTATAATCAACAAGAATAGTTCTTACTGTTAGCAAGGCCATGTTTGTATAGGTTCTTATTTATTTAAATTTGATGGGCATTTATTATCTATCATGTATACCAATGATACTAGCATTTTGATGAATTATCTATTTATGTTTGTTTTTCACTAACTGCAATAATAAAAATGAATTAAAAAAAAAAGTATAGAGTGAAACGGACAGACCACTACTTCTGCCTTTCGTATCAAAATCAGTGAAACATACAGGATAGAGGAGCATATAAAGCAGCTTTCACAAAGTACCAAAGGCAGATTATTATCTTGACCACTAAGCAAACAGTCAACTCTGTGAGAGAGTTATTTAAAGTGCTGAATGAATTCACGAAGGCCAATAGCCTGTAGGCTAGTAACACCTGCTTCTCAAGATCTATGTGAGTCACTTTCTAGCTACTTTGACAAAAAGGTTTGCAAAATATACGAGGAATTTCCGTCACAGGCTGAGAGGCCCAATAAACCAGCCACTTATAAGGTATTGTCACCAAATCCTCCAGGCCAGCTGGGAAGGTTTGATGTAATCTTCCATGAACAAGTGCAAGGAACTTTGGGGAAGGTTAAATCTGGGTCACCACTAGATCCCTGCCTGGTACACATACAATCTTCTTTGTCCTCCCTGCTAATTCCATATATCACAGAAAATGTTTTAACTTATCTCTGTATTCAGCAAAAAGACAAAAGCTTGGAAGTCAGAATTAGTCTTCCCCATTAAAAAAAGCCAATGCTGATCCAAATGATTATGCTAACTTTCGACTGATTTCAATTCTTCCTCTTCTTAGTAAGGTTTTGGAGGGATTAATTAATAAACAACTCTCCAAATACCTAGAGGACAATCGCATATTGGATCCCTCACAATCAGATTTTATAACAGCACACAGCACACAGCACATAGACGGCTCTTCTGTCACTTATCAATTCAACCAGGACCTTGCTGCATGAAGACACCCCAGTGATGCTGTTACTACTAGATTTGTCAGCAGCCGTCAATATGGTCTCCCATTCCAACCTGATTAGAGACTGTATGAGACAGGTGTGTATGCGTAGGCCCTAGCTTGGGTCAGGCACTTTTTGGCTGACAGAACCCATATGATCTCGATCCATCCCTTTAAATCTAGAGCTTTAAGAGCACTACATTGGCTACCAGTACAAAAGCGTAATCTGTTTAACATATATGTCTCATAAAACACTTTTTGGGAACGGCGCCACCTACGTACAAGGCTTTCTTGGTATTGTACTTGTAAAAACGTGATGATCATGGATAAAACTCTCCTGAACCCAAGACACCAAGGGACAAACAGGTACGGAGGTCATTTGTTTTCCTATTAAGCTCCCCATCATTGGAACAGCCTTCCTTTTCACATTTGCTCCTGTCTCAATTTTGAAAGATTTAAAATATCTTGTCTAAATGCCTCTAGCTACCTTACCTCAGAATCACTGTGCCAGTGCTGGCATACTCCTTTGGGAGTGAGTTGTCATACTATACAAGCTGAGCTAATAATAATATTAATACCTGCTGCTGATGAGACCTGCCAAAGCCAACTCTCTCTCATGAGGTAATGTCCAAAGATTTTGAGGCGACATAGCATTACACATTTTCAAGAAAGTTGCCAGAATTTTTCTTGGTACTTTCACCTTTAGGATCGTCCTTTGTGTATGTGCAGCTATTGCATTTAAAGGCTCCACGATTTCCTCCTCTATATTGTGTTATTACTTTTTCAAGCTTACCACACACTGCATTCTCCATAACCATCTACTCTCATTGCCACACAGCATAAATAGTCTCCTACCTGTGGCAGTCAGTACCCTGTCTAAAACATATTTTCCAACTGCTGGCTAGCCCTGGCCACTGTGCCCATCTCTGGGGCCACACTAACCATGATGGCTTTGCATTAATTCATGCCTCCTTCATGCCTGCACTTATTTCCCATGCTTGGTGGGAAATTTGCCCTATACAGAATTGGTGTTGTTTTCTGTGCCCAACAGAAGTGTTATTCCACAGTGTTCCATTGGTTTCATGCATACCATGCACTAAAATCTGCTCATTCACACCTATGGCTTTTATACACCTAACCCCATCAGCAAAATTTCAGCATGGGATCCATCATCATCAGGAAACCATGTGAAACTCCTCTGTTCATCTAATGTTGTGTTTATTGTTATAGCAGTTGTTCCTTGCGGTAACAGCAAGCTTTACACTGTATGGCAATGTGAAGAAATGATCATAGATGGGTGAAAGATGAAAATATGTAGTAGTAGTAGTAGGAGTAGCAGTTTATTGTTTAAGTTTATATTAAAACCATATACAATTTTAAAAAAATGAATCAGTCATGCACTGCAAAGAGAACATTCCATGTAAGTAAGTAAACGTTTTATGAAGCGAGCGAATGCCGAGGCATCTTGGCGCCAGCGTTCAATGAGTAAGCCAGATTGTCTACTTGGCATGAAAATTAAAGAGCCAAATTTTTATCATTTTTCTAAAAGATGGTCTGTTTGATTGGGATCTCAAAGTAAGAGGCATAGTATTCCAGAGCTTACACGCTAAGAAGGAGAAACTTCGCCCTCCCCATCTGGCTTTCTTTATTTTTTGAACTGTCACTAAGTTGTCAGTACCAGATCTCAAATTACGATTAGGAGCATGTCAAAAGAAAATCTTCTGCAAATAGTCAGGAACCCCACTATACAGGGCCTTGTGGGCAGGGCCGGACTGGCTACCGGGCGTTTTGGCATGCTGCCGAGCTGTGGGCTGATTTCGTTGATGGGGACCTGCGTGTGCTGAACGAAATTCGTTTTGCTTTGTTTATTTCGAAGCACACGCAGGTCTCCATCAACGAAATTAGCCCCCACCGCAGTGACATCAGCCCCCAGCTCGGCAGCATGCCAAAACGCCCAGTAGCCAGTCCGGCCCTGCTTGTGGGCCATACAAAGGGCCTGAAATTTGACTCTGTCACTTACAGGCAGCCAGTGAAGATCACGAATGCTCTTCGAGATTCAGTTAAATGCTGATATCTTTAAGAGCAGAGAAGCCGCCGCATTTTGGAGAGATCGAAGCTTCAATAGCAAGTGATTCTGGATTCCCAAATATAACACATTGCAATAGTCTATCCTAGATAGAACTAGAGCCACAATGGCCATTTTCTGCATTTGCAAAGGAATTAATGTAAATACTTTCCTTAACACCCTGAGAAGATGGAAACATGAAGATGTAAAATGGTTAATTTGATCGGGAAAGCAAAGCTGTCCATCTAACATATCCCCCTCATTTTTCACTTTCTCTACAGGGCAGGGAAAGGGGTCAAGATTTAAAGGCCAAGAGGCCATGTTCCAAAAAGAGGTTTTATTTCCCAAAAGGATTACTTCCATCTTCTCAGAATTTAGTTTAAGGCAGGTTTCCTGCATATATGTAACAATATTTGCCAGACAGTTTCTGAATTTACTGGCAACCACTTTTACACCTGATGAGATAGACACCACTATTTGTGTGTCGTCGGCGTACGAAACTGCAGCAAAACCATATGACCAAATAAGTTTTGCCAGGGGGGTGACATAGCTCTTGAAAAGTGTTAGAGATAATGACAAGCCTTGAGCCATCCCACAAGGTAAAGAGAAGGGATTCGAATTAAAATCTCCTAAGGTAACACTTTGTTCTCTATCATACAGAAAGAAACTAAGGATGGTAAGGGTTGTGCCTCTGGTCCCAATACCATCCTGCCGGTTGATAAGTTGGGAATGATTCACCATATCAATTGCGGCAGAGAGATTGAGAATGATTAGCGCAGCCCTACCACCTATATCCACCTGCATTCAAATCTCTTCAGTGGCAACTACTAAGGCAGATTCCATACAATGTTGAGGTCTGAATCCATGTTGTGAGGAATCCAGGATGTTGTTGGCATCAAGAAGGGACACCAGAACTTCATTCAGTGCTTTCTCCAATATTTTAGCAGTTAAAGGTAACCTGGATATAGGTCGATAATTTTTGTATCACCTGGATCCTGAGAAGGTTTTTTCAATAAAGTGCATACTGACGCTCTTTTCCAGTCTGCTGGAAATTTTCCTGAGGTCAAAACTCTATGAAAAAGTGTGGTAAGATGCCTAGAGACCATACTAGAAATGATATGCAACATATAGGGCATGGCATAGCTAGACCTTTAGCAGCTCATGGCGGTCCCTGCATTTTCCGCCAGCAGTGGCTGCATGTAAGAGGGGGTGGCGATTCCTGATGTTGCCGTGGTGCAACAGCCACAGGTAAGAGTGGGGGAGGTCAACGCCCCCAAACCTCGTGCCACCTAGGGTGCCCCCCCCCGCCACCACCTTGCTACGCCACTGGGCAAGGTGCCAGAGGGGAGTCAGATTTAGTGGTCTCCAGAAGCCTAGTTACTCTATTGTCAGGTAGGGGAGTAAAACTATCCAGGATATGCATGTCAACTCCAATATATAATTTAGGGGAAAAAACACAAAAATATACATTACTCATGCTGTCCGGCAATATATACAGTTACTTATAAAAGAGACTGGGTACATTATATAAAAATAGCTGCAAATTAGAAAACCATACAATATATGCAGGCGTTTAAATAAGAATAAAATACGTAGAGTAAAAAAAGCAACAAGCTAGACGCTCGGACTTCACTCAGTATATCCCATTCTTTTTTAGGTAAACGGTGAAGATAGTTTTCACTTGCTATAACCAAGGCCAACATGACCCTCACAAATTCTTAAGAGCCTTATTTAAAAATCTAGTGACATGAACGACACATTTTGGGGCGTATCCTTTGAACCAAAAAGGAATTGTTTCTTGAAACGACCTTATACCTTCCATTCTGAGTGTTGGTCTCAAATGAATCCTACGAAGCTCAAGCAAACCTGGACATAAGCATAGAATATGTTTGAAGGTTTTGTCTCCCAAACTGCGATGCCTACTAACACCTGTTGAGCCGATGGACGATCTCCATACTCCATCAAATTGCCTAAATGGTAACCATAGCAGTCTGAGACTTAGCAATGATTATTTTGTTTCCTATATAAGTCCTAATAAGCCTGCTGCTGCATGATGAACGTTTGCATACTATGTTTAAAGTTGTCATACTTTGTTGGCATTGCTATGTCAGCTAGATAATTTGACGTTTTTGTTTCCTTTTGAGCAACTGTTTCATGAAGATCCCTTGGCATAATTACTAGCTAATTTAGATCAAGCAGATTGTGCTCATCAATTAGATTATTTATCATGCTAAAGCATATTTTGTGCCTTGTTCTATAGTTTGTTTTAAGACATAAAATGTTAATATATGTTCTTGCGCACTAAAGCAATCAATGAACAAATTCATTTGGTTGCTACTGACCAAAGCTTAAAGCAATGAGAGGCCAAACTCTAATCTTATTCCAATTTGTGGTGTGGACTTACTCAAGTAAAATATCTCCCTAATACACATCATGAATATTGTTTCTGCTATTTCTTCTTCTTGCAAGTTGGGGCCTATCTATTGCACCATACAGCACAACAGGCACTAGTTTTATATGAACTGCTGTTATGGTAGGACCCGTATTGCCACCACCATATTTTCTCACAAATGATTTAATATCAGCTGCTATATTCAGAGCTTTCTTGAACTATGCAATACTTGATATCAAAATATCAGAAGAACAGGATGAATACTGAACTCTAGGAAGAGAGCTTATCACATATTCCTTTATCTGGGTCAATATGTTTCCTCAAGAAGATGAACAGAGCATCAGACTGCAGCACACAATTCCACCTTACACCACTGTTGCATTACACAAGTCAAACTGATGTACACACCTAACATCATACCCAGTGAAAGCAAAGGCATGGAGTGAGCAGACTCACTACACTCCATATAATCCATATATAATATGGAATCCATCTCTATGGACATGAATGTGCGTCCCAGGCATGAATGTACGTCCCAGACACTCATCCATGTGCCAGTACCCAAATTGCACATTATATGTCACCAACTCCAATTGCATGTGAAGTCAATCCTAAACTTCTTTGTCATTATTCTGCTGTGTTGTCTATCTAAACAACTTTGATAATCTCTGCATCTTACAGAAGACACCTCCCACCTAACTTAATTGATTTACATTAAACCTACATCTGTTTTGAAAGACAATACGGAAATCTGTGTACCTATGTGTTTTCCTACTTTGATAGTAAAATGTAGCTCTGATCATTCCCCTCATTTGTTTCAGAGAGAGTTACAAAATCAGATAATACTCCCCATTCATCATACTGCTCTAGGTCTGTGGTGGCATCCACGGGCTGTCTCAGAACTATTTCTTAAGTGGCATTCTTGCCCGGTGCTACTTGATCTTTAGTTGTGCTACAAATCAGCTGTCTTGTGCGTGGGAAGAGAACCACTTGCATATGTTCTCCAATGAGAATTCATCTAGAGATTTGTAGTCTTTATTCTGAGTTTTGTATTGTGCTACATGCTCTTTTGGCTGGAATGGGAGAGTAGGTTCACATGAGATTCTTGGGGAATCTAGACATCCTGGTAGTTCCTACCTGTCTTATTCTAGAGGCATATATGTGTAAAGTCAATAAGGGTCTTGTATTCACGACAGGGGAAGATTGGGGTTCTGTCCTGAGGTGTTATTATACCCAGAGATGTATTTGGAACTATTGGAAAGCATGTCCCCATCTGTGATGGACTTTCGTGGGTAAGGGAGCAGGTGTCTTGCAGGAGCTGCTCATCTCATATTGCAGATGTGAGGTGTGCTTGGTGTAATAGCCTGATCCAGTGATTCATTTGTAAAAGAAAAGTGTTGTGTGGTGAGGTCTGATCAGGAGCCCGTGGCTGGTGCAATTGAATACTGCCACATCAAATAACAAGGTTGGTAGTCTTAAATCCACATCATACCTCTTTAATCTACTACCAGACACTCCATGTCCCTTTATCTTGCTCTTGTACGTTCATGCTTTCTCCCTTTGTGACGGTTTTGCCATCTTTCTTTTCCTCTGTCTTTCTGATCTGTTTGTTTTTTCCTCTCTTGTGAATGGTAATTATCTGAAGTGGAAAAATAAGTGCTGGTCCCCAAAAATACTGGTTGTATCCAAAATAGAAAGAGCACTGATCTGCAGAGAGGATGAAGCTTGGTCAGGCAGTAGGTGTCTCCCAAGCCAATGCTGCATTTCATAGGACAGGTGAAAACTAAGATTTGCATGAGTGACAGATGAGACAGATGAGATTGGGACTCATACGTGCCTGACTCTATTTTTGTTCCCTATGGAAACTCCTTTGTCGTATTAGTTGCAGGTTTTATGCATGTGGCTGAGGAGTGCTTTCAGTTAGTATTGTGTCACAAAGGCAATTTCTGAGCGCTTTTATCTTGAGGGGACTGCTGTTATACAGTGTTGTTGTTGATTTATTTAACATTCGGTTTTGTGGTAGTGGATTGCAGGTGTGATGCCTAGCAGGTTTATGTAAAGGCAAATATGTGGCCTTCAGTATCAGTATGTATTGGAGTTGTAGCCATATCAACAACTGTAGTCGTATGTACCTATATATATGTGAGGTTTGTTCCAAAGTACAATGGCTATGCTTGTGCTGGAGGGCTGCTGTGTGTGTTTTTGAGTGTGTCTGTGTGAGTATGTGACCCCTGGTTAATGGTCCCAGGATCTTTATGTGCTGTCAGCGCTTGTTCAGAAACTGTTGGTCTTTATTTTGCTCTGATTAGTAGAACATATTTCAATGTCTCTATGAGTTTACCACATGCTTTTTAGTATTTTCCAAACTTTTCAAGGCCTTTGCTGCTTGGATATGGCTGGGCCTGGATTTGAAGCTGTCTTTGAATTTGCTTCTGTCTTTGAATTTGCTTCTGTTGCAAATAACTGCTAGAGGAGGTTTCTCTGTGTGTGTGTGTGTGTGTGTGTGTGTGTGTGCGTGTGTGTGCGTGTGTGTGTGTGTGTTTGTGAGAGAGAGACATAGAGAGAGTGTATGTGTGTATGTGTATGTTTGCGCACATGAGATAGAGTAAGGGGGAGAGAGAGGGATACATGGAGTACGAGAGATGGAGAAATAAATAAAGAGACAAACATCATGCAACTAGAGGAAAAGAGAAAGAGAAAGAGAATGAGAATGAGAAAGAGAAATGTATTTCCATTTTTGTCCTGGTAGGTGCTGTAAGGGGAATTTTTGGTTTCATTTTCTCTATTGCTTTGGGATTTTACTTAGTTCTTATGTTGGTGTCTGTACATTGCTTTTTTGTGTTTGCAGTTTATTGTCAATTGAAATCAAGTTGCTGTTGTGCAGCTGCATTGATATTGAGGGGCCTTTGGGATGCGCACTGTACTTCCCATGTACTTTTTCTTTCATATGATTGCTTATTAGAGGTCAGCTTTTGTCCTTTCATTGTAGCACATCTAATCCTTTATGGGTTCCAGAGTAGAGTACTACTCGCCGAAAAAGCGCTGCAACGCCTCATCAGGGGTAGTAAGCGCTATATAAATGCAATTACAATACAATTACAATTTCATATTTAAGTAGCTGCACTCATCCATCTGAAGACTAAGAGTAGACCTGGGCAGAATTCATGGAGTTCTGCTACGCTGAACTCTGTGAAGTGACCAAAAACGTCTGCCGCGCTACGCAGAGTTCCGCAAACAGCGGAGTGCATTAGGATGTGCCGTTCGTGCTGATTTTTAGCGCCGGGCGTTTGTCCCACGCTGAAAAATCAGCCTGAACGGCACCATGCGCAGGGCAAACAGGTGAAGCTTCTTTCTGCTGCTCAGGTAGACGTTCTACTCGAGCGGTAGCTTCCTGAACGCGAACTGCAGGTTTCTCAACGTGAGCGGTCGCCACCATCCGCGACCACACGAGTTGAGAAATATCGCTGGAAGGTGGTCTAGCGTTGGACTTAACGTTGGCGAGTGAGAGGGAGGAAAAAACTCATTGTACTCTGCAGTGCGCGGAGTGCAAAAAACTCCACAAACTCCGTGAAGCAGAGTTCACCACTCAGGCCTACTGAAGATTCAAGATCCAGAATAACACAAGGAATGCATTTGGAAGGGGCTCTCCTCCACCACTGTTCCACAACTGTGGAATTATCTACCCCGGCATCCTAGGCTTTTACATTCTGTGAAATACCCATCCCTTTCTTTTCAATCAGTCAACCAAACAATGACTCCACCACATGCTTGACCTCCTCAAACCCCTAATCTTCCCACATAATCTCCAAAAGGATAATGTAATTCTAAATATGTTCTCCTTGAGCTGTCGCGGCCTGGAGCAGTTAAGATCGGCAGGGTGGGGGTGGGGCAGGGCAGGGCGGCAGTGGGACAGGGCAGGGGAGTCGACAGACATAATAGGGAAAATAAAATACAAAACTGAATAAAACCAGTTACCTTGTGCTCCCCACATTGGCGACTTACTGCCCCGCCCTGCCCCACCTCTCTTACCTGCAGCGGCCGCAACTGTCCTTGAGGTGTATAAATGCCCTGGCATTCACTATATCTCCCCCCATCGTGGGAGACATTTCTTGCTGCAGCACCCTACACTCTCCTGTGCCCCAGACATAAAGTCAGTGGATACCCCATATAAAATTAAAATAAAATGAAGGTAAATATACTTTCCACCGCTGCATTATGGTACCTGTGCAATCAGGCAATGAATGTAAAAAGCCATGCGTGCAAGAAGCCTAGTGACAGTTTTATTGCCTTTGCATTAAACAAGGTCAGAAGGTATTTTCTACTGCACTAATTATTGAAAACTTATTTGACAAATCTGTACTACAGAATGGGGAGTATTATTTTCCATTAACAGCCTCATGTCCATGCTCAAGGAAGGCAACTCTTTAGTTTCCATGGGATGCGATTAAAAGGGCTGCATGCTCTCTCAAGAACCAGTAGATGAAGGGTCTATATTACCTTCATGTACTTTCTTACTACACTGATATGGGCGTTTAGAGCGGAATGAGATCATTTCAGAAGATTGCCTTTGTGGACATGTAATTGAGAGCATCAAACGATTCCTTAATTACAAATTTAGTTAGTTAATGTTGTTAGTTTTTAAATGTTTCAATAGTGTTAATTGTTTTGGTGCTCAGTTACAGTAATTAGGTACATTTACTTTTAATAGAATTCCTAAGTGCTGCTTTCTTATGCTCGTGATATATAATTATGCAAATATACACATGGTGAACATTTTCATCGGTAAAGGCATGTTGATGTGTTATTGCTGCCGTACCTAGTTATGAAAGCAACTCATTTGACAGCAGACATAAAAAGTTATGTGTTTGTCTCAGTATCCATTTCGGTGAAGATCTGCAATCAGCTTTGTCTAACATGTTTTACTCACTTCGGCATTTACTTCATTGCGAGGAAATGCTTTGTAGCCGCATCTAATCATGACTGCTGAGTATGGATGTGCGAAATTCATGTATTTCGATTAATAGTTCGAAATTGTGGAAAATGTAACCAAAATTGCGTGAAATGCAAATCTGGTATTTTGCTCTTTTTTTCTGCGTGAACCTGAAGTGCTTCCTTGCATCCAAAATAAATGGAAGGAGCCACAATGTGCTAAAATTAAAAAACACAAGTAATGCATAAAAGAGTCTGTTGCATTGTTCCCGTGTTCCCGCAATAGGATTTCTTGTGGCGTAATAACATAATTTAGTGAAATTTCACATGAAAAGCCAAACAAGAAATGCCGGAAATGACACAAATTCTGCAGGCGTTATTGAAACTTCACTGGGGCCTGCTCCTGTTCTACCAATATACTTTCTTTTTAATGTACTTAAAACATGCAACCGATGTGAACACGAACTCCATGGGGTGCAAATATTTCACCTGTAAGTTAGTTGTGTGTATTCAGTATCACACTGACGTAAACGTAAAAAAATATTGGTACAAGAAATGCATAACTTTAGGAAACCATGAATCAAAAAATTTAAACTATTAAACATGCTGAATTGTTATGCCTGCCTACACACTTCTCAAATGAAAAATCCCACGAGTCATGCAGAGATTTGAACCTATAAATCACTGCATGCACCGCTTTTCGTGGGAAGTGTATGCCCCAGGCAACACAACTGTCAGTCTAGTGAATTTAGAGTATATGCATGCAATCATCGTTACACTAAGGGGTCGATTATGACACCGTCTGGAAAGGCTCCGAACGGGATTCAGCGAATCCAATTCAGAACCTATGTTTCCGACCGAATCGGACACCTTTCCGGACGACCTATTATGATGCAAGGAAACCGTTCAGGTTGTCCCAATCGGTTCCGAACGGCATTCGGACAGATCGAGTCATTCGGAGCCATTTCGTACAGCTCTAGGGACACGGTTTCCGAGCAAGTGATTACGATGACCGATTCGGACAGCCGTTCCGATTCAGTTTGCCCGATACGAAACGGCTGTTGGAATCTGACTTCAAGGGCCCGTAGCAGGCCCCCTTTCATCCTGAGGTCTCCAGTTGAGGCCCATGGGGGTACCCATGGGACTCCCCTATAAAACCATGCACTGTGTGGCAAGCACAATGGGGTGCCCGTCACAGGGTGCATGATTTTCCCCAACAACCACTTTTTTCCAATGGGAACCTGTGTTCTCGTTCGTAACACAGGTTCCCATTGAAGTCAATGGGAATCCAACCGAACGCTGTTGGGAAGCATTGTAATCGGTCGGTCGGACTTGCAGAAATCGATTTGTTAGGAAACAATTCTGAAACCAATTCGATCGGAAGAGTTGCCTAACGAGATCGTAATCGGCCCCTAAGTACTGTTCTAGATTAGAAATGTTTTTGTTGTAAGCAGCAATGGAGAAATAAAATCAAACTTGTTTGTTTACACTAAAATAATATGTTTTGAAGTTCTAAACTTAAAATTATACAGCTAACCAAGACCACAAGGCTGCAAAATTCAGACAAATGTGGGTGTTCATCTGTATCATTTTACTGCTCATAGAAAAAAGATGATTGAAGAAAGATAAGACCATAACTAAAGACAAGAAGCGAAACCTATGTAAGGTGTGTGTTTTTAGAGGACAGATATCTGGCGGAATGGGCTGAAGCCTTAAACACAAGTCAGATATGCATTTTTCTCTGTTAACAAATGATAGAGGCGGTAATCTTCTTGCTGTCCCAGGTGCGCCCATTCCAAAAATACCCTGAAACTTTAAGTGGCAATGTACTGAGCCTGGCCTGACTGTTGAACCTTTCAGGCAACATAGCTTGACTGTAGATTTGACTATCTGTTCCAAATTGGAGACTTATCTACAGCCCTGCCAAGTACCATGCATCAGGGGTTAGACTAACTCATTTTAGTGCTGGTGTCCGCATCACCGCACTAAAAGGCATTAGTCACTCATCTTATAGCGCCCCAGGACCATCCCACAAGGCGTGCTCTACAATGAGCTGCAGCAAGCCAAGCACACTGACAGAGTGAGCTATGCTGCCCAGTGTAGAGTGTGCCCTGTCAATAAACCAGGGTATCTCTATTTTGTTTAATTTTATTCACACATTATCAGTCACCAGCACGAGATTTAACATTATTGCTGACTATTCAAGCTGAGCCTGACTCTTGTGCGTAGGACGTGGTATTTTGTCAGCAAGGCGTGGTCTTGATCATTCAAAATTTGTATCTGGCAGCGAGTACCCAATGTGGATCTCGTGGGTGGCGCCTTGCCTATTCTTGTTTTCCGGCAAGGTGCCTGACTTACTGTGACCATCTATTGTCTGAGTGGCCCTTGAGCAGCTCCATCAGTGGGCTGCAGATTTGTTTTACCTTTTCTAGACAGTCCAGATGTCAGAGGTGTAATGTCGCATATAGAAAGGACATGACTGCACTAGTAGGTCAGCGGTATAGCTGACCCCGACAGGAACTGGACAACAAAACTTACTGGGAAGTGGAAGATAGAGAAGGAAGGAGAATGAAGAGGATGTGTGGAGAGAAGCTCCCTATAGCTAGCCCTTAATGTAACAGATAGGCAGTAAATAAAGATTAGTCACCATCCTTCCTCTGACTCCGTTCTTCATACTGAGTGCCCTATTGGCTCATTGTTGTGAGGCCCTGACATAAACTGTTACACTGGTGATGAAAGTGGGATTTTTGAGTGATCGCTCACAAAATAGAATAAGGTCACACAAATTTGGCCCATGAAGACAACTGAGGCTGAGGTAAACGAATAAAATAAAGCAAGGTTATTAAATGCAGGATAAAGAATAGGAACATGTCTTAGCGATAAAAGTCCCATGTCAAGTTCAGAGACTGCAAAGTACTGAAGAATTAAGGTTTTGAAGACAACACTAAAATAAAGCAGGAGTAAAAGGAACATAGGGGTCTATTACGATGGCGGTCGGATGTCCACCGCTGGGCCGGCGGTGGTGCCCGCTGGACCGGCGGTGGACATCCGACCGCGATCGCAAGCCAGAAAACCGCTGGTCAGATTAGGATGGCGGTGGTGACCGCGGTGGTGGGAAATTCCGACCGCCGCTTTTCCGCCGGTTGCCAACCGCACTCCTGCCTGGTGGACGGAGCAGGACCGGGATAATGGTGGCGGTGCAGAGCAGGCTCCGCCGGCAGGATTATGATGCCGGCGGTAGCCAGTCTTTCCTCAGCGGTCAGACCGCCATGGAAAGGCATGCGGAGATTGTCTTCTGGGTGCCCGTTGCAGGCCCCCAATGTTCTGGGGGGGGGTGGGTGCACTGGGGGGGTACCCATGGTCCCCCCTACATTTCCCTGTACCAGGTGGCAGGCACTGAGCAGTGTCTGCCATGCAGTGCAGGGAAATGCAGGACATGCTCCTTTGGACATTGCGGCGGTGCTGCAGGCAGCAGCAACCGCTGCAATGTTAAGGCCCGTGATCCGACCGCCGTGGTCGGATTTCGAGCGCGGGTCACCGTAATTCAACTGGCGGTGATGTCGCGGTCCATGCGAGCGGTCTTTTCCCGCTACCATGGCGGTCGGGGAGGTTTTCCGACCGCCATCGTAATAGGCCCCATAGGCACAGACAATCAACGTTTCTATAAAAAAAAGGAAGTTTTATAAGTACACGTGAAGAACAATGTAAATAGCCTGCGCAGAGTGCGTGGCACAAACGTGGCAGTCTGTGAAAAACTGTTAGAAGCAACAAATAATACAGAGTGTTAACGGCAAGAAACATGGATCAAAATACCATCCAAAATCTGCAACATAAAAAAAGCAATACCAGTGTGATAAGCAACAAAGCGAGGTGTGTCTGGAGAAGACACACCACTGAAACACAAAAGACAACTAGCACGGAGGCTCTCTGCCTTAGAGGGCAGACAAATAAGGCATAAGTACACACACACACACACAAACGGCAAACACCATAGTGACCAATCGTGTGTAATTACCTTACCACACAATCGTACTGATGGGAGAAGGAGCACAAAAGGCTAACCCCTATATTGAAGTGCCACCACCAGTGACACAGGCTGGCATGTGGAGTTTGGGTCCCAAATGGAACAGATGGCTAGTCACTGGATGCCTTATTGTAGCAACCGGTGAGCGAAGGGACAAACAACGGATGCAACTGCTCCTTCATCTGGTGGGTCACGAAGGGCGACGCCTGATTAGGACCTTTTCAACAAAGGAAATAGAGACATACAAAGAACTCACAGGGCACTATGTGCCCACTTCAACCCAATGGAAAATGTGGATCAAGAACTCCTCACTTTCAACTCAGCATGCCCGGAGCCAGGCAAATCCTTAAACAGCTTCATTACAAGGGTAAAAAATCTAGTGCAATACTGCACTTTTAATACATTCACAAATGATGACACAATTCGACTCAGGATCATTGAGGGCTGTTTACCACAAACTACGGCGCTCAACCTTCTCCAAAAGCCATACTCACTAAAGGAAATTCTCAAGAGGACCAACGTATGAGTGCTGGCCAAAGAAAAAAAAGTGCACATCAATGCAAGAAGGGCGAACTAGAGAAATTAGATGTTTCTCATGTCAGTGAGGAAAACACAAGAGACCAAGAGAGAAGGAAAGAGCAAGGGCAAAGACAAAGATAAAATATCACAATATATGATGTGACACGCAATACCCATGTTCAACAACACACTTGGCAGAGGAAGATAGCAGATGAGAGACCTGGACAACCAAGGACCACGAAAACCGAAGTGAAACAACTTCAATGAGCCGCTTATCAAGCCTCACAGACACTTCTAAAGAAGCATCAAGAAGACGAATCGATCCCAAAATGAGCACAGACAACAGTGCGCCTGTAGGAAAGTCATCCTTTTTGCCCTGATCAATCCCATGTTTTGACTGATACTGGTGGTTACTGACTCTGAAAGTGACCTGGGCTCTGCTAAGCAGGCCTAGGGTCAGTGCTCGTTCCTTAAAAGGTATATAGTAATTGATATAATTCTAATTGGCCAAGATAGCCTACTTCTAAGCCCCTAGTATATTGTAGGGCATGTAGGTTTAGAGACCCAGTGGACTTCATGCACTTGAGTGTGCACTGCTGTGGTGTCTGATGTCTTTTTAAAGCCAGACGTGCCTTACAGGCTGCTTTAAAAAAAATCTTTGTCCAAATTCGACTTTAGAATTAAAAGCAGTTCCAAAGTCCAAAAGCTCTGTTTTTATTACATATGTCACCCCTAAGGCCTGCCTTAGGTGCCCCAAGAGTAGAGTGCATTGTTATAAAAAGCAGGGACAATATAAAAGATATTTTATCTGCCCTGGTACGGAAAAACAGTCAACGTTGTTTTCCCCATTGTAGTGCTGCTAGCCCCAGAGGCTAACATAGAAAGGCTTTATTACATTTTAATAAAGTCTAACTTTTGATTAGAGTTAGCTAGCAACATAATTCAAAGTATCAAAATAATAGTTACAATAAATCCAACAACTTGCCAAGGTCGGATTTATTATAACCATTACAGGAAAGTAGATTTAGAACTTACTATAATAGGTTACCCAAAACAGCTCTGCAGCAGCCTCTTCAGGCTGGCCAGACTTTGATAGGCTGAGCCAAGCTACTCCTTGAGCAGGTTTGAAGAGGCCTGGGGCTGAAATAATACAGCCATTTGGTGGGAGGAGACGTGCTTCCTGGAGATACCAGGGAGAGAAAGGGGGCTGGGGAGATGGCCTGGACTTCAAATGTAGGAGAACAAATGTCACAGTACCCAAGCCAGCCTCCACTTCCTTAATCCCCACCCAGATGGGAGCCCCCCCCCCAATTAGATTAGGAGAGGGGCTGAAAGTGGAGTGTCGTGAATTGTTAGCCAGACCTATGGATTGGGTTAGTCAGACACACACTCTAAGGAGAAACTTTCTCCATTTTTATTTTTGTAGAACAGTGCCTTCTGGTTCAAAAATATGCCACACTTTGCAGGAAGTGGCAATAGCTGAGGAAGGCAACTATACCTCTATTGGTTGGGTTGTTCCCCCCTGCCAGCTCAGAATTGAGGATAAATATGGCAGAGCTGCAGAAGCTCCTCAGAACGCTGCCTGAAAAAACAAGAGAAGAAGAACTGCCCAGCTGAACCCTTGGACTGTACCACGGAAGGCTTTTCACGCAGAAAGACAGTACCTACTGCACTCTCAAGGTGCCACAGAGAAAGGGCTGTGCCTGTCTTAAAGTAAAAGGAGTAGACTCCCAAAGCAGCAACAGGTAGAAAAGTGCTGGGGGAAGCCGCACGCACCAGCCCAAAAAGAGGACTACTTCAGTTAACAATCTACACCTAGATTTTCCGGGATTGCACAGGTGCATTGTGTGAGATTGAGCCCTAGCCCCCAAATGTCAATCCAGACCTTCTGAACCCTTGGCCAGCGCAAGAAGACACTGAGCTTCCCAAAGGAACCAAGAACCAACTAAACTATAGACACTAACTGGGGAGATCTTGGGAGTGTAGCTACACATTTGGGGGGATGGCCCATCAACAAGATGTAAGAAACTCTGGTTATCATTAGGTCTGTCAGTGGCAAATCGAAACATAGCGTGTAAGTGGGGCATATGAGATGCACCAACTGTGGCAGTGTGGGAAAACGACATTGTGAGAGGCTGGCCTGTTATATGATGTCCACTAATGTAAATGGGCACCTTGCACCAGTCTAGACAACCCTTATGGTGATTTAAGAAGTCTCAGACAACCTTAGAAAGCTATCCAAGTAGTAGCTGTGGAGAGCAGCCTTCAGGCTTAGCCTTGAAGAAGTGTAAAGCAGCTTGTTGCACCAGAATGCAATCTTATAGTACAGATTAAATGAAAGAGAACCACACCAAGTAGGTATAAAAATATGTATTAATTATATAACACTATCTAGTACATTACAGTATCTCCTACACAGGGATAGACACAAAGCACACAATACTTAAGCAAAGAAATCACAGTAAATAGCACTAATACACAGTGGGGGACCAAACCATATACTAAGAAAGTGGTATAAGAACCACGACTTGAGTCAGGACAATGTCGAGAGGACGTAGAATTTCTGGGGACCCACAGAACCACCCAAGGTAAGTAGATAGGGACCCCACGGAGAGTGTGTGCAGTGCAGTGTGTGAACATGACCGCGTGCTCGGTACAAGTCTATGTGCAAGTCGTGGTTGGAATTTTAAAGATTAGGGACCCTTCCCAGTGGACCCTGAGGAAACCCAGTGGAAGACAGAAGGTTGGAGAGCCACCCCACCTGTGGATACCGTGGTACCCAAGTTACCTATACCAGGGAAGCCGGGTGCATAGGTGTGAAGTGGCATTGGAAACCGCCATCAAACCCAATGGAGGACTTCAGGAAAGTGCTGGAAGAGGAGAAATTGTCCGGAGGAATCCAAATGTGGATTCTTGACCAGGAGTATGTGAAAGCAGAGGGGACAGTGTCTATGTCACTCAGGGGTGACCAGGAAACTTGGAAGACGGATGCCCCCCGATTTAGGGTACTTCATCAAGGATGATGGTGACCTTCAGTCTGCAGCTGCGAGGACCAGGCGATGCTGAGGACGACCAGGACCCGGATGCGAGCTGTCCCACAAAGGATGTCGAGTGCTGAGGGGTCGGTGTCCGGCGGGAGCACCAACAAACCTTGGCAAAGGTATCCCATGCAGGAAATCAAGAAGGGGCACAGTTGGGATCAGCAAGGTCCAGGAGACTCACCACAAGCAGGGGAGTCAGGGCAGGCCCCGAGCAATCAGGGGAGCCAAAGGAAACTAAATACGACCCTCAATTGGACCCACAGATCGGAGGCACAGTGATCGCGAGAGGACCTCGAGCAGCTCACCAAAAGGAGCAGGCCAAGGTGCCCACGAGGTGGTGTGGCTGAAGATCTTGGTGTAAGAAGTTGCCGGAGGTTGGGGCTACTTGGAGCCCAATGCACTTGTTGCAGAGTTGCCAACAAGCATGTGCACATGCAAAAGTACGTGGTGCACAGGGGTTTGGTTAATGAAGCCCCCACGAGGGATTCTGACCTCAGACTTGGTGAGAGGGCATCTCGGGCTTTGGGAGACATAGATAATCATCACCTGTGTTGTTAAGCCCTTCGGAGTCTGCAGGAGCTTGGGATCATCAGACTAGTCAGCAGTGTTGCAGTGCCTACAAATGTAGGGGAGTGACTTCTTCACTCCAAGGGAGATTATCTTCAAGTGTCTTGGATGCTCCACAGGTCCAGCACGGATCCTGTTTGGTGCACAAGCACAGACGATGCAGCAGACTGAAAGGGAGACAAAGTCAGGCCCAAACGAATCATAGCGAAGTCCAGAGTGCCCAGATGGTAGAAGTGTAGTGGTTTCAGTTCTAAATCTTGTCCACAACGAATCTTGGGTCCTACACCCAAGTAAGCCCTTAAGTACCCTAAGGAGAGGGTTGGGAAGATTCAGGGGAGAGTCTGGACAGGGGGGAGGTTACTCCCATGTCCTTTGTCCAGTTTCGCACCAGAGTGGGAGCCAACTGCTCCCAGGACTGGTTTGAACTGGACTATGCACAGGGACACCAAATGTGCTCCTCATGCAGCCTTTCAGGCACCGGCAAGCACACTGACCCTGCCCTAATACACTAAATCCTGTCTGGGAGGTGGTCACACCTCCCTGTGACAGGATGCCTATTGTTCTGCCTTCCCCTGCTCGAGTTTGGCTCAGCAGCAGGAGGGCAGAAATGTGTCTCTGGTCGGCAGCAACCATTTTTTGCTGTCCGGGACTAGAAGGCTGGTACCGGGAACACTGAGAGCCTAATGGAGGGCTCTCCCGGTGGGTGGAATCATACTCCCACACCGGTAACGGTGTGGGGGTATGATTCCAACATGTTTGACACCAAACACGATAGGGTTCATTGCAACCGTTTTCCAGATGGTCATCACGCGGTCACGTAATGCCCCTCTATATTAGTATATGGCTGCTTCACTGGCAACCCGGCAGAATGGACTCCGTAGGCTGCAGGGGTGTCCTGCTCAGGCAGGGGAAACCTCTCACTAAGAACCAAGCACCCTGCCCTCAGGATTGTAAAGGCCTGCTAGAGGGGTGACTTATAGGTTTTAAGTGCAGTGACCCTTAGATATAGTAAACCTATATCTTTAGTAAGTGGTGCATGCACCAACTTACACAGGCTGCAATGGCAGGCCTGTAGTTCCATTTTGAATTGTCTCTCATGTGTGGCATAATGCATTCTGCAGCCCATGGGAGACCTCTGGGGTACCTATGCCCTGGGTACATGGGTACCATATAGTAGGGACTGACAAGGGTACCCCAGTATCCAATTTGGGATGTACCTAGGTACTGAACGCAACAGTTTAGGGAGAAAGCAGATAGACTGTGGTCCTGATTAGCAGGATCCCAGTCAGACTAGTTAAAAACAGTATCACATCAAGCAAAACGTGGGGGTAACCATAAGAAGCAGATCCTACTTTCCTACAGACATGGATTAGTGTATGCTGACTGAAAAGAAGATTTACTTGGGCAGACGGTACCCCCAAAAAATGGGAGAAAATGTGGTCCCTGTGGCGATCATATTGAGGGATGGAGGAGGAATCCATTGAGGGTCCCAGGGCCCATAAAATGGACAAGGGTTAAACTCTGTCGGGGGATTATTTCTGGGTTTGTCACTGTGTTACTCTTTTGATTTTGAATATGATGCATGATTGCTACATTGATGTATTGCCCCCCTGGGAATCCATGATTAAGCTGCACTGTCTTTTTACAGGTTGTATTTCACAAAATT
Source organism: Calotriton arnoldi (assembly GCA_963921515.1). Lineage (NCBI taxonomy): Eukaryota > Metazoa > Chordata > Amphibia > Caudata > Salamandridae > Calotriton > Calotriton arnoldi. The sequence continues at coordinate 1,268,093 of CAWUFW010002309.1, forward strand.
CAATAAAAAGCTTTTTTTTAAAAAGACAACTGAACTACAGCTTCTGAACCCATCTGCACCAAGTCCTTCACCCTCAAGAGGCGCCCTTTAGGTTGTGGGCCCTTGGGTGGATATGTAGCTCTTAAAATCAAGCTTTTGGACTATTTGCACTGGAACCACGCTGCTCAGTGCGATCCAGTGCAAGTTTGTCTCTTCGCACAGCACACATCATCCGCCAGCCTTGATCGCCACCGCGAGACTCCAGCTCATCAGTCTGCTCTTTGCACCCCACCAACCTTTGCCAGCGATGCTCTCCTTGCTCCCAGCAAACTTCTCCCCCGTGAATGGGACTCCACACAGAACTTGTGAAGGTAAACCTTCAGTGGGACCAACTCGGGACTTTATCCTACCCGTGCTTCATTGCGGTCGGCTTTAACATTTAGACAGTCTGGCTTTGCATCTAAAGCCTATATTACCACAAATCTCAGAATTCAATGTGATGTTGTCTAAAAAGCTACTACTGGCCAAAACTATCATAATTGAACAATGAGGGATGAGGCTCTATTTGGCCGAAGAGAGCTGCTTGTCACAGTTCAATTTATACCTTGCCATGCATTGATGTAGGTACAAGGCAGAAGCCTACTTATGGCCATACAGGGCAAGAAATAGGTTGCATGTCTCCCAACATGAGCACAACAACTTCACACACATGCAGATATTGTAAGGCAACATGGGTAAATTATGAAGCTTATCTCATTACTTGGAAATAATTGTTTTGTAATACAAGTAATCCTGTGTCCCCCAGAGTGTCACATACAAGGCAGTGAATGTCACATTTGAACACTGGAAATTTTGGAATGTCACACATAACCATTCTGAAAACTTGGCAGCTATGTATCTACAGCATTCGATCTTGATTGAAATCTCTAACTCCTTCTAAGGATGACTCATTTCAGGTTCTACAGAAACGTGTAGATTAAAGGCCTTATTTCAAGAACTGAGAGATGTCCCCTCCACTGTATTTAGAGTTCTATTTACATTAATGCATTCTTAGTATTGCAGAATGTCCATCCGCCACTTTCTGGCAGATGTTGTGCATCGGTCAAACTGCTAAATAACCCCTGAGAATGTTGCAGGGATTCTGTTTGAAAACAGAACTGTGCCTGGGATCACATGATGTCAGAATGTAGGGACTGAGTCAGCATACCACATCAGTACCTATGGGCCGAAACCCGACTAGCTCACAGTGCCCTACCGGCCCTCCCAACCTTTCTAGAGTAGCAGGTGAATTGGCAACCTAGAACACAACACTTTAGTCCACAAGGGAACCGTGGAAACAGGTCATCACCTTTAGTTTTCTCTCTCATGCACGTCCATAATAAACAAAAGAACGACACGAGGAAAGATTACAATATTACAATATTTACAATATTTACAACATTGTGAGCAAACTGTATACAATGAAAAGCCCTATCATGGAGAATGATATATTTGTCTAAGCCTACCTTCACAACTTGAGCACAGGAATATATCAATGATCTCTAGGATTAGCACCGGACCAGATATGTGGCATTTCACAGTCAAATAAATCTTCCTTCAAATAAACTTCTGTTATTAGATAACATGTTATAAAGCAGTCTAATTATCTGTATAATGATCTTCAAACCACTTATGTTCTACCTCTACCGACTCAAAGCATTTTTCCTTTTTAGCCCAGTGTTCACATCTGCAAGCAGAGCTAGATTCCACAGTGTTGATCTCATTCCAAACAAAGCCTCTGCATGTCAATGGATGGAGCCCCCACTATGTTGGAGAACCAAACATTGTCACTCTCAAATTTGCCATGCCCCAGGGGGAGCAAGTGTAAAATATGGACCACCTTCTACATGGTACAAATTCTGCCACAAAGTAGGTAGGTGCCTTGATCTAGCACATGTTCTGAGAAAAAAAACATGCACCCTGGAAACAGAATTTTTCTTATTTGATTTGGAAAACACCATACAAAATGTTCTAAGGCAAAAGAGGAAGTTGATAGAGGAGAAGATATGGCAATGCTGTTCTCTATTGCAGATTCACTCTTAGAGACTGAAAAATGTGCAAGCAGTCTTTTGTTACAGCCCAATAAATTATGATTCCAGAATTATTGCTGTGATATGGACCTTTCTCTCTTAGAAGTAAGGGGTCTGTGAAATTTCTAAAGTTAGCTCCTGCTTGTTTTTCTTTTAAACGTTACCAGTTTCAGCAAAGTTATAAAGTAGGTAGTGTTAAACAAATTAGCGATAAAAAATTATACAAAAGTACAAAATCACAAAAGAACAGGCATTGGCAAAGAAAATAGGTCTTGGTTCGGCCAAGGTATCGGCTTCACCAGTTCTTTTGCCAATTGCATGTGCTCCTACGCATCAGGGCACATGCACACGCATGGCAGACAAACTTGAAAAGGGTTTTGTATTAAACAATACCCATTATAAGATGGTCACTAATATACCCACATGCATCATGACTCATGTTTCCACATGCATTGTGATGGAGACAAAAATGCTTAACTTATAAATAAAATATTGGGATAACTATGTTACAATGTTACATTGAAATGGAAAAGGAAAGAAAAGAAAGACAAGAGCATGGGGAAAAACAGGGAGAAACACCCGGAGAGAGTAAGCAAACACATACATTCTGAAGAAGTGAAGAAAGTAAGCAGTGGAAGGATGCAGCTTATCCAGTGAGAACATTATGAGACTCAGATGCTTCTTGGCTGGAAAAACACAAGAATACTGAGGTAAGCCATCAAATCAGCAGCATACAACTGAAATACCCAGCAAAGCTATCCAATTATGATAATGGATGGACCTATGGCCCACTTCTAAAGGCCAAGAAAACAAGTAGTTTGATAATTAAGGTATTTGATAAAATATCCATCACCACAGTGTTCAGAACTCATAGTAAGTGACAATTCTCACCTGTTAGAAATGGTGGTCCCTGGTTGGCAGTGGTTTGCGCACTGTCCAAGCAAGGACCCTCACTCTAGTCAGGGTAAGTAAGTTACACCCTCATAATAATCTATGCTCACCCCCTTGGTAGCTTGGCAAGAAAAGTCAGGGTTATCTCAGAGGCAATGTGTCAAATATTTGTACACACATACAGTAAAACTGTGTGAACACTGCAAAAGAACTCCACACAAATTTAGAAAAATAGACAATGTTTATCTGATTAAAACAAGACCAAAATGACAGAAAGCCAACGTACATAAGTAAAAATGTGAATGCTCAAATTTTAAATGCATTTCCAGTACTTAGAAACACAATAGCTCCAACTGGGCTATATTGACATGGTTGACGAAGTCGAATCTCAAAGTTCGGGGCTGACAGCGATGGAGCGTGAGCCAACTATGGAGTCATACAGGCCCCAGTTACAGTACCTTGGAAAATGATGACCAAACAAATACATTGCGAGGTGTCGGGGAAGTGAGGTGTAACTGAGCCCGTGGGGTGTCGGTTCCTTACTGCTGGTGCAGGTCGGTGGCACATCGGTGCTCAGAATGGCACATTGCACAAAAGAGGTGAGGTGTCACTGAAGCAAGTGAGGCATCGGTTCCTGGAGGTGGTGCGGGGTTGTTGAGCCAGTGACACCCAGGATGTTACAAGGCACAGGGGAGATGATGCGGGATTGGTGGTGAGGCGTCGGGAGCAGTGGCAGTGCGGGGTCAATGAAGTGTCGATAGCCGAGCCATGCGGCGTCGATTTCGCCGTATCGAGGTTACAACATGGGGCCACTGGTGCGGGGGCGGAGTCATGCATCACGAACTTCAGTGACGCGTTACTCGGGACTCCCTCTTTAATTGTTCATTGGAGGTGCTACTGCAGCATCAGGGCCTGCGTTGTAAGTTGTGGTCGTTGCACCGAGCAGGGAGCACGGTTCAAGTGCAGGCAGCGGCACCTGCTCTGAAGTCACTTCCGAAGTCGATGTACCAGTTTCTTCTTGATGAACACAGCAAACTCACTTCCAAGGGCCCAGGAACTGGATTTGGCACCAGTTGGCAAGCTAGCTAGGACTCCCAGCAGAGGAGCCCATATGCTACAGGTGAAGACTTTGATATCCATGAGACTTGCAACAGGAGGCAAGCAAAACTCAAGTTCTTGAAGAACCTTAGAAATCAGGATGTAGAAAGCAAAGTCCAGTCCTTTTACTCCCAGACAGAAGCAGCAAGCCACAGGCCAGCACAGCAAATCAAACAGCAAAGTGGCTGTTTGCAACACAGCACTTCTTCCTGGCACAATGTCCTTGGCCCAGAAGTGTTCTGAGTATATGGTGTAAGAGGTCCAGTATTTATACCCATATCAGCCTTTGAAGTAGACAAACCTCAAAAGAAAGTCTTTGTTGTTCACAAGACCCTGCCCTTCCTGGCCCTGGCTCAAGACACACTACAGGGGGGTAGAGACTGCTTTGTGATAGGACAGGCACAGCCCTGTTCAGGTGCAAGTATCAACTCCCCCCACCACCCTAGCTCAGAAAGTTCCATCAGCCTGGTGATGGGCCATCAGGATATGCCAGGCACACCTCAACTCCCTTTGTGTCACACCTCAGCTCTCTTTGTGTGTGACTGGGTATATAAATTTCACAAAGGCCAACTGTCATCTAACCTAGACGTGTTTCTAGGGACAGGCAGAGGAACAGAACAGTTAAGCAAGAAACTGCCAACTTTCTAAATGTTTCCACTGATCATGTGACAGCCCATTGGTCCTATCCAGGTATTTTTCAATCAGGCACCAAATCAGTCACATATAAATTCCCTTTTCTCTGTTTTAGTATTTTTAGTTATTTTTTCATATAATTTCATTTCAGGTGTCCCATATCATAATGTCCTGATGAGGCCCCCCATTGTGAGTGGGGCTGAAACGTCGTAGACACACATACTACGAATAAACCACCTTCTCAGGCTTTTAGCATTGTACTAGAGGACTGATTACCTATTTAAATGTATTGAATTGTGGTCATTTGTTCTCTCTATAGAAACCTTGTTTTACCACTCACTAGCACAAACATTTCCCCCCCCCTTTCTTCAAAGATTCTATTGCACTTGGGACACCAAGCACTTGTTTGTTCTCAATTTTTTGTGAAAAATATCTTCAATTCAGTAAAAGTGTTTTGATAACTGTACCAAGTGTATGATTTTGTTTCTCTTTCTGACATTCATCTCCCACAGTAAAATATGCCATTGGGCTTTTTATTTATCAAGCATTTAATACATAGGCCACAGGAACCACTGTCCCCTGTTACATGATAGATACCCTGATTCCATGTGAGTAGGGTAACCCTTGTTTTCGGATACCCAACTTTCTAAAAGTGGCATTTTCAGACCTGCAATATAAGAACCAACTTCACTAAAAGGTGTTTCTTTAGATTGCGAGTCTAGAGATACCAAACTCAAACTTTCTATCCGCTCCCAATTGGAAGATACTCTTGTAGGATGTTACAAGGCAGCTCCAACACTATCCTATTGGAGAGATATGCTTTTGTGCAGTTACAATTGAATTCAATAATTTTTCACTACCAGGACATGTAACACTCAGCAGTACATGTCGTACCTTTAAAATGCATTGCACCCTGTCCATGGGGCTACCTAGGGATAACCTTAGAGGTGCCTTACATGTAATTAAAAGGGAAGGTTTGGACCCGACAAGCAGGTGTACTTGCCCAGTTGATATGGCAGATAAAAACTGCTCACACAGGCTCTGCAGTGGCAGGCCTGAGACATGTTTGAAGGGCTATCAGTGGCAGCTCCTCCGCTAAGGTGATGGAGCGTCACCCTACTGCTCTGCAAGCAGTAGTTAAAGGAAAACTAAAATGATAATAACCAGCGTTATGACCATTTTAGTTTTCCATTTCCTAGTGCGGAGCAGGGCTGGACTGCCAGAGAAGGGGCCAGGAGGAGGAGTGTATGCTCCACTCTAAAATGGGCATAACTGTTTGGCCGGCTTTCGGGCTGGCCAAACAGTCATGCGCACCCTGAATGTTCTGCACCTAGGCTGCATTACAACCTGGGTGAAGAAAATGCCCAAACCCCCATGTCCCACCGGAACACCAAACTACAGCGCTCAGACCAATCAGAACAATGCATTGCTGAGTTGTGATTGGCTATGGGAGTCAGGAGCCTGAGTACTTCCTGGTTCCTGCTTCTGAGGAGCGAGAGGCAGCAGCGAGCAGACTGAGAGGCGGTGGCCAGTCAGGTGGCAACCTGAAGGTAAGTGGGTTTTTTAATTATTTATTTTCATTTACAACCCCCCCCCCCTCGTACCCCTGCACTGCCATCCCCGGTAAATAGCGGCCGACACTGAGGGCTACTTATGTGGGTGGTACAATCTGTGCTGCAGGCCTACTAGTAGCATTTGGCTTAGAGGCCCTGGGCACACACAGTGCATGGAACTAGGGACTTGCTAGTAAATCAAATAGGCTAATCATGGAAAAACTAAATACCATTACATTTTAGACAGGGAGCGCTTGCACTTTAGCACTGGCCAGCAGTGGTAAAGTGCCCAGAGTCCTAAAGCCAGCAAAAACGAAATCCAGCACACAGTCAAAAAGAGGAGGCCAGAGGCAAAGAGGCAGGGAAAACCATGCCAAAGTATGCCAGGTCTAACATCACCTATACCAAATTTTTGCGGAATAACATGTGTTTTGGTGCTTAGTACTCCAAAATCAGTCTGCCACAGTAAATACTGTATTGTTTTCTCCTGTTAAACTCAGGCAGGTTTGACCTATCAAAATTAAGAAAGGGTCAAGTATTTAACGTGAATTACCATGTGCAGTATATGCCACTCAAATCAGATTCCAACCAGAGTACACCAGAAACAAATGTTCCGCCTTCAAATAGTTACAGCTATTTGTAGTAAAGGTCTACAAAATCCTATATGGGAAAAATCTCCTGTAAATTCATTGTAAAGCAATGTTACAGATAACTTCTCCGCAAAATGAAAACTTCCTACACCTCTACTTGAAAACATGTTTTCCTAATAAATTTTTCCATAATCTTTGCTATGTATGTAATATACATGATAGCAACATCAGAACAGAAAATAATAGTGGATGTGCTAACCACCCCACATAGTACCTCGTGCTTAACAGATGACTCAAATACAGTTGGGTTCATGATTTCCAGTAAGTAGATTGAAATCAAAACAACAAACTTTTGCCTATCTGGAATCCTTTTTCTTTAATTCACTCAATCCAGAGTCTAGTGGTATTGTTGGAAAGTCCTTCATTCGACATTCTCGTAAATAGTATCATTAATCATGCTAATTTTATCCTTCGGCCTCAAATGGCAATAAGTGTTACAAACTCAATTTGTGGAAATCTTTTAGACTTGCACTTATCACATTGTTTCTATGTATGTAGCAGTATTTCTATAGTACAAACATAGGTAAAAAGCAACAGAGCTCTGAACAATGGTCATCTTGAGTGCTGCCTATGCGGATATAGCATGCGATTTCGAGCGTGTTGCCTGAGTATGTGGGCATATAGGGCAGGTATGTTGTGCTGAATTTTAGGAATATTTTTATGAGGTTCTATGCTATGAATCTTATATGCTGTTGTGACATGTCAGTGTCCTGCTCAGCATGTACCCTGGTCCTGTTGTGTATGTAGAAGGGGTGGGGGTGTTGAGAAGTTGGACCTTGGTCCTGCCATGCTTGTTTACGTGTGATGCAGTAGAGGGTAGGAGAAGCCCTGGTCCTGTGTGAATACAGCAGGGGGTATGTGAAGGGGATCCATGGTCCTGAGGTAAGAGTATGTTCGGAGTATACCTGGTTCTAATGTGAGACCGTGTTTTGAGTATTAGACTGTGTGAGTTCTGTAAAAGAATGTGGTTGAGGGGAATGTGTAATAGTTTTTCCTGATGTATGAGCAGCGTTTTATGTTCCTGGTCCAGCTTAGAGATTTAGGGCCAGATGTACGACCTGCCAATTAGCGAGTTGCAAATTGCGTCGCATTTGCGACTCGCAATTTGCGACTTGCTAATTGGGATGCACAACAGTGTCTGAGACACTGTTTGCGATACCCAATGGGGTCGCAAATTGCATGCCTCATGCATATTAATGAGGCTGTTGCAATTTGCGACCACATTGGGAATGGCTGGCACTCCCAGGGATGGTGGCCTGCTGGGGTCAGCAGACCTCCATGTCTGGGACTGCTTTTAAATAAAGCAGTTTATCTTTTTTTAAATGCAGCCTATTTTTCTTAAAGGAAAACGGGATGCATTTAAAAAATAAAAATTTAACTTTTCAGTTTCATTTTTTAAGGGCAGGCAGTGGTCCCTGGGACCACTGGCTGCCCTTAAAAAATATGTGTGCATGCATTCACAAATGGGAAGGGGTCCCCTGGGGGCCCTTTCCCGTTTGTGAGTGCTTTACCACCCTTCTGAGATGGGTGGTAAACTGCGAGTGTTTCGCAACCGCAATTGCGGTCGCAAAACATTCTTACATAGCTTAAGGAGTCGCTATTAGGAAGGGACGCCCTTGGAACTCCCCTTCCTAATAGCGAGTCGCTAATCCTATTTTGCGAGTCACAAATTGAATTGCGACTCTCAAAATAGGATTAGTACATGGGCCACAGGTTTTTTGCAGGCGCAAACGGGTCTAAAACCCATTTGCGCACGTGAAAAACCTTTGTACATCTGGCCCTTAGTGTGTTGTAGGGAACGTGTGGTTAGTTTTACCTGATGCATGAGCAGCAGAAGCCGTGTTGTGTTCTTTGTCCTGCCTAGAGATTTAGTGTGTTGTGGAGGGGAACATGTGATTAGTTTTCCCTGAAGTATGAGCAGTAGAGGGCATTTTGTGTTCCTGTTCCTGCCAAAAGATCTAAAGTGTTGTGGAGGGGAACGTGTAGTTAGTTTTCCCTGATGGATGAGAAGAGATGTTTTGGGTCTTCTGATTAACCTTTTCTGATTATTTCTTTGGAGTGGTGTTTGTAAATTTGCAGGACGTATTGCTGGTCCATTTTACCATCTTGCATCCCATTGTATTTTCTATTGTCTCTATAAGGGGGAGATGTGTTGTAACCTACTATTTGGTATAATGTTTTTTCCCACTGATGTTCTCTTCCCTGCTGCTCAGCCAGTATGTGAGGTCATTGGAATGTTGAGAGTATTTGTGTTGGAGAATGTTAGTTGATGAGAGTGGGCTGAGCAGCAAGGATGCTGCTCCTGGTGGGAATTATCTGTAACATGCAACTAAGCCAAATAAACCTACATCTTAGAGCTAACAAAGATGCATCTTCATTGTAACAGAGTCTCTAGCATCATTCTGATTTAAAGCGGGTTGTAGAAGTTCTGAGGTTGGTGTAGATGCTATTGCAAAATAATAAAGGAACACACATAGACTTCTGGGTCTTTCCTTCCTGCACATTTTATTATCCAATCGAGCAAAATCTTGGCTCCTGGTACAGTGCTGTGCTCCTAAGGTTCCAGAGTGGTGTTGGGAATGCGTTTGAGCTGCGCTTATGTCAAATCACCACTCATATTGAAATAAAATGGCGGTTAACACTGAGGGGGATGTGTTCAAGGAAGTGGCGGAGTGAGGCGTTAGCCGTCATGGCTTAACGCCTCATTTCGCCACTTCTGAAACGTAAGGCTGGACCATATTTAAAAGGATATGGTGCAGCCTTGCGTTTCCCCCTGCGCTGGCACTACACTTAGCAGTGTAGCGCCAACGCAGGCACCCTTGCACCACAGTGCAAAGGTGCCTGCGTGCAGGGGAAAGATTGTTTATGTACAGGAAGGTCCCCCTTTCTGTACATAAACAATCTTTCAATGCCATTTTGTCTCTTCTATGTGTGCTGCTTAATACATGGAAGTCACAAAATTGCATTTTTTTTAAAGATTGTTTATGTACAGGAAGGGGGACCTTCCTGTACATATAAGCAATCCAAGGCATTTTGCTTTTTCCATGTGTGCGGCACAAGGCAGCACACATAGAAAAAGCAAAAACGAGGGGAAATAATGCATTTCTCCTCGTTTCGCCAACTTAAAACCAAGTTTTCCTTGGTCTTAATTTTGGCGCTGCCTCCTATTTACGCTGCCCTTGTAAATAGGGGGCAGCGTCAAAATCAATGGGTGTTGCGGTGGAACGCCCACCGCAACACCCACAGCCCACCGCTTTCACGCTAAGCATAGCGTGAAAGAGGGCCTTATTTACAAGGCAGCATTAAGCCACGTTAAGTGGCTTTACGTTGCCTTGTAAATAAGGCGAGGCCCCTATCGCCAACACAACGTTGTTATAAGTGACGTTGAGGTGGCGATAGGCGCTTGCACATATGTCCCTGAATGTCTTCTCATCCAATCCCAAATCCACGTATCACATAAGCTGTTGTGCTAGCTACTTTTCATGCCTTTCATCAAACTTCTACTCGCTGAATTGAATTGTGTGCGTGACGTCTGTTGGACTGTGTGCCTTATGTAAAAAGCATTGTTCAGCAGCAGCACACAGAAAATATTTTTCTCAATCTTTACTACCCTTCCCTGGGCCATAGCTTCCATTGTTGGGATCACACCACCCCTTTGGTTCAACCATCAAGAGGACAGTAACCCTTCTCTGTTGAACTGTGCTGTCAGGCCACCAAAACCAGCCTTACTAATGAGAGCTACAATCTTCCTCTTTTAGGAAGCTAATCTTTGACAATCTCCAAGACAATCTCTGAGGAGCTACTGTGAACAGTGTGTATTTGTGTAAAAATAAGTCATGCATCTCATAGGCAGAGGTGCTACTATGCTTCTTTTTCTTAAGTTTGTGACTATTTTCTGAGAATTTGGTATCAAAAGAACAACTCATTTTTTGCCTCATTCTCAGAAATAACATCATAAAATGTGCAACCGATGAAAATGAAAAATAGGCATCTGCTTTAATATAGTGCATGGGGCAAACTTGATTAATAGGAACATATATCCGAAAAACGTGGCTGCTGCTCTGAAAACAGAGCTGCACACACACATGTCTGTACATTGCCTATGGTACTGCCTGCATTGTGCCATGTCTCTTTCTCAAGACGTGCCAACAATGTAGCTCACTTCAATTCATCCCAACAAAATGTCCTCCATTGCTTAGTGGGTATCTCCTCGGTTTGAAACTGCATACTGTGAGTGCTCCCTAATAAGTCTCCTTATCTGTCTGCATCTGCAGCATCCACAGATGTTAACTCTGGTGGTGATTTGTACTTAAAATTCAGGTGTGCTTAAGTCTATGCAATGGCACCCCAACATGGCATGTTTCCTTCCCATACCTGTAATCGGCGCAATCAGTGCTGCTGAACGTTAAGATGACTTAAATTATAAATGGATCTTTGGAGGGGTTTTTTCAAATCAGACTCCCGCCTCTTTTTAAACTTCAGAAGAACCTGGAGGTTTCTAAAGCTTTCAGCTGCTAAGATGCGCATCACCTCTCGTTTCCCGAACAATATAGATTTCTTAGATTCTCATTTGCTTGGGTTTACTCAAGGCCTGCATTGTCCTGAAGCATCTGTTTGCCCGCTAGAGCATGCCATCTTTAACTTTCTGCTACACTTTCGCTCGTGTTTCTAGTTCCCTGTCTTCGGGTGGCTCAAGGCTCAAACTCCCATAGCGTTTTCACGTCAAAATAAATTACTCTTACCTTTACCTTTTTCTGTCCGGAACTGGAAACACATACAAACGTTTATAGCGAAAGTGAGTGAGCAGTTGTTCGTGGTTGATATTCCGTTGTAATGTCTCCCTAAAGCTGTAGGTTTTTGTAGAGCATGTTTTTACTGGGTGGAGGACTGATGCCAGAAGATATATGGTGACTATGCAGTGAATGATCAACCGTCAGGGAGTGGGGTCCTTCAAATAAACATAGATGCCATCTCTACATTGTGTATTTCCCGGCTAGGTTTGAGCTATCAGTACAAAACTGCTGACTCTTTATTGGATGATTGCCTGTGAGTGGGTGATCTACTGTGGCGTCAGCACAGTGATTCTCTCTCTAGGTTGGGTGACTGCCTGCCCATCTCAGCATACCTGAAGCCTGGACCTGCTGTAATCGGAAGAAACAGTGACCCAAAGTGAATAAGGTGGCTGGTGCTGAGGACCAAATGCCATGACCAGCTGTGCAATTTGCCAATTACTAAGAACAAATAAATTAATAAAAATGAAAACTCGGTCTTATACTTACACAGAACATATGAATGTCAAGTGTCCAAAATCTCAGGTCCATATCGAATTGTGATAGGAAATTACTCTCCACAGCAGTGTCATTGCTTTTGTCTGATAGGGCTTCCACTTCACATTTTTGCCCAGCAGTGATAGATCAGACGCCATGAAACCAAAGCTGCACAGCTGCTGCTCCCTGCTCTGGTACAATTTCATGGGGTTTGTAAAAAGAACGGGGCATATTTACGTTCCCTGGCGCATCCCTGCATATCAGCAGGGATGCGCCAGGCAAAAATGCGTCACGCAAGTTTACCCTTGCGCCACGTCCGATGCGCCGCATTTACAATGCGGCGCATCGTGGCGCAAGGATAAGCAGATGCGTGACGCATCTGTCGGCGGAAGGTTGGCGCAGTGCTGAAGTTGTGTCGCAAGCGCGACGCAACTCCAGCACTGTTCCAACCTTCCCTAACCCTAACATGGTGCGTCAATACTTACGCCTGCTTGAAGCTGGCGTAAGGATTGACGCACCAGCGTCGGAAAAGTGACTGCGTGAAATCTTGTAGATTTCACTACGTCACTTTTCCGAGGCGTTCCTGCGCCGGAACGCCCCCTGCGCCGGTACGCCCACATGAAACCTGACGCAGGTTTCATGTGGCGCAGGGGTTTACTACGTGACGCATCTCCCTAGATGCGTCACGTTGTAAATATAGTGCAATGCGGCGCATGGTTTGCGTCGCCGCTGCATCACATGCGTGACGCAACGGCGGCGCAAAAGTGGCGCAAGGGGCTTGTAAATATGCCCCAATGTGTCATGATGAAGGATGCTTACTTCATACTACTATCAAGAGCGGCGCTATTCTCAAGACCATCAATTGTGTGCAAACTAGTGGATTCGGCTGATGGCTGTGGCACTTGGCAGTGCGGCATCTGTGCAGTGCTCTGTGACTGATGCATGCACTGCTGCTGCTGTGATTTGCCTGCTCAGTATTTGTGAAGGAAGCCGGCAGTGCTATTGCCCAAATGTTTGTGTGTGTTAGTGAGGGTTCAGAAAACGTTTTCCTTATCCAAAAGGCAGTGGGGCATATTTACGTTCCCTGGCGCATCCCTGCATATCAGCAGGGATGCGCCAGGGAAAATGCGTCACGAAAGTTTACCCTTGCGCCACGTCCGATGCGCCGCATTTACAATGCAGCACATCGTGGCGCAAGGATAAGCAGATGCGTGACGCATCTGCCGGCGGAAGGTTGGCGCAGTGCTGAAGTTGTGTCGCAAGCGCGACGCAACTCCAGCACTGTTCCAACCTTCCCTATCCCTAACATGGTGCGTCAATCCTTACGCCTGCTTGAAGCAGGCGTAAGGATTTGACGCACCAGCGTCGGAAAAGTGACTGCGTGAAATCTTGTAGATTTCACTGCGTCACTTTTCCAAGGCGTTCCTGCGCCGGAACGCCCCCCCCTGCGCCGGTACGCCCACATGAAACCTGACGCAGGTTTCATGTGGCGCAGGGGTTTACTACGTGACGCATCTCCCTAGATGCGTCACGTTGTAAATATAGCGCAACGCGGCGCATGGTTTGCGTCGCCGCTGCGTCACATGCGTGACGCAACGGCGGCGCAAAAGTGGCGCAAGGGGATTGTAAATATGCCCCAGTATGTTTGGCATTTCTTGCTTCATCCGGAATCCCGTCACTTTTGTTACTGTTTACTGTCTCTTTACCTTTGTAGTTCGATTTTTTTGACGTGCATATTAATCTGATTATTGAAAGATGACCTATCAGTAAACAAGGATAAGTCATCTAGTGGTTTTTTTCCTTCTCTTCTATATCTTTCATAAACTCTTTAAACATACATTTCCTGTAAATCTTTGTAAAACAAAGTTCCAGTTCCCATGGTATATATTCTTCTATTCCAAGTTCAGTTCTTTTAGAAAACGTTTGAGGCACAATGTGTCAATACATTATACAAAATGTGCCGAAGAGAAAGTGGTTTAGGTACTTTCACTCATTGCTCAAAAATATATGTCTAATGATGCAATAATTCTCTAGATTGGGTAATACAGCATGACAGATGATCATTCGTCAATGTACGTTTTTATCCCGCAGTGGATTCGCAATCTCTACAAGATAAGAGAAAAAAATTACCATCTCTTCTGTTGAGTCGTGCAAAGCCAGGACTATGACTGCTCGAAAGCTCTGAAGAACTGCTGAAGGATGACTGAGGCAAGGCAGAAATGAGTTGATCATCACAATTATCTGTAAGAGAAAAATCACAGGCCATAGTTAAAATGTGTCATTTAAATTAGCTAGTATTTTAATGCAGAATAAAAGTACAAAATAAGGGCAAAATATGTGCATTTAGGAAGATATGTTCACGATCCCAGAAACCTAATCCTGTTACACATGCTATTTGATCATGTTGCACACACATTTGTGCTTGATTTCAGAGTTATCAAGATATTTTGGAATGATGTTATTTATTTTACTGCTTCTTAAATTCTTTGCGTTTGTACAACCACAGTGCATAATTACATGCATAGCCTGCACTTATTCAGACATTTGAGCACCACTCATTATAATCACAAGTCAAAAACTGGATGTGGTAATCTACCAATGAATCAGATACCATGAAAACTGAATAAAATGAAAATTGAAGTACAACACACTCGCAAACACATCACCTTAAATACACTACTGTAGAAAATGTACCATTTGTGGTTGGTCTCCACTGATTTTCGTTAAGGACCCTACTGACTGCTAGTATTATGATGTTGTGCATTTCAGCATGGTCATTCAGTTGCACAGTCCATGATCTGTTCCTAACACTGGTCTTTTGAATTGGGCACATCCAATTGGTTTACATAACTTTCCATTAAGGCCGTGGGAAGCTGGTGCAGAAATTGCGTCAGTGGCATAGATGCTAAATGTCATATGTAGGTGGCAGTATGTATTTACACCACCGACATATATGAATAAACTGTATGGCTCTAGAAAATACCTGCCTGTGGCTGAACTGCAATTTAAAAGTATTGCAGAGTTGAATGACAAGGAAAAGTGCTTTGTCATCTAGAAAAATCTACTAATATATATTTGCTGAATCACCCAAAAAGTGTATCGTCTAAGCCAACTGTGTTGGCTGCTTAACATAAAAAATGGGGGTAAACGTATGTCCACACAGTCAACAGTTGCTAAAAGTTGTTTGCTGGTGTATAGGTAAAGTTAAATTTTTCATGCAAAGCTCTAGTTTTGACAAAGCCTCTTTTCTGTAACTTTGCCTGGCAAAATGCACTAAATGTCAAATTTATTTTCCACTTATTATTATAAATCTAATGCAATGGTATAAGAAATTAGATTATTAGTTGAAGGGGTGAGAATCCACTTCAAATAAGACTCACAAGCCTTGTCAGGGCGATACACTGAAATCACTCAATAAACCTATGCTTAAAGCCCTGGTAGCTTGGCACAAAGCAGTCAGTCTTAACTTGGAGTCAATGTGTAAAGTATGTATGCAGCACTCAAATTATAATAAAGTGAAAATGCAACAAAAGAAAAATTCCAATCCAATTTAGAAAAATAGAGAATATTTGAATAAATAGAACAACACTAAAACACACAAAATCCAGCAAGTAGAACAAGAAATATGAATTTTTAATATTTGAATACAAAACAGCATCCAAAAGAAGAAAGTGCCAACCACTGGTATCTGGTCGCACTAGACCATGGGCAAGTCAAAAGTTAAGGCTGACTGAAATTATTCGCTGGTTGGGTACAGCGAACAAGTTCGTCCTGGTGGAAAGTTTACCTTCTTACTTAGAAACTTTTATGGAGAAAAAATGGTCGGTGACGAGTCGTCAGGAAAGTAAGATGAAAGCTGTTTCTGAAACAGAGCCCGACAATGGCGGGATACTGAAGAGTGGGGTCCTGGTGGGGTTAATGACAGAGGCGGTAAAGCTCAGAGCGAGCATAGTCCGACGTCCATGCTGAGAAAGGCCTCAACATCGATAGGATGCTTCTCAATGGCTGTCTCGGAGAAGCCCTCAGAGCTCAGAATTAGAAACCTTTCTGGAAGTCAGACATCCTTCAGCATGGAAAACTGGCAATTTGAGACCGACCAGCAATTTGGCATGGATGGTTGCAGCTTTGAAGGTGAGCCCATTCTCAAACTTTTCTCCAGCCACAAAGGTGGCAAAAAGTTTCTAATTCCCAGTTCTTGCAGTTTGGGGACAGAATGATTACACTCTGATACCAGCCAATGGTCCAAGACCTGGGGGGCACTACTTAAGAGTTAAGGCCACTCCAACAGAAGCCAGCAGCAGGGGCCAGAGCAGGTCCGTTTGGAACTTGTCAGCTGGGCATTTGCAGGGAGAGATACCTATGGAAGCTTGTTGTGTTTCTGTCGCTCAAACAGGAAGTCAGCCAAAGGACCCTTGAAGTCACTTCTAGGGTCCATCTCAGATTCTTCTCAGGCCCAAAAGTGTTCTGAGGACTGTGGAGTCCACATTTATACCTAGTACCAGCCTGCGGTGAAAGGCAATCCTTTCTCCACCCCCAAACCCAGTTCTGATCAGTTCCTCCCCTACCACTGAGTTTGGAGCCACCATAAATAGAGAAATAAAAGGGAGGCTGCCCTAACTGTGAGCTTCATCAGCCATTGATATGGTAGGCATCCTTTGAAACTCAGTAAGGGGCAGGGTACAGCTCCCAGGCCATCTTGCCATGGAAGGGGACCCTCTCCCCACACCCAGAGTGCTTTTTACACAGTCTGGGAGCAGTACACATCACACTACAGGGAAACCAACAGGGGTAAAGTTACAGCTGGATACTGGCAGGAAACCTTTACGTTTTGGGCAGGAAAATTCAACTTCCTAAAAGTCCCAATTCCAGAATAGTCATGTAAATTTTGACTTGACTTGACCTTTAAGTTGGATTTTAAATTATTATGAAAATGAGTCATTGAATTATTTTTCTAGCTTTTCCCAAACTGAATTTTGCACCTAAAATGTAATAGTGTAAACCAGCGTTAACCTATGGGAGAACAAGCAGTGCCATAGTGATAACCAACTTTGGGGCTTTTTCACGGCCAGCTCATGTAAACCATTGAATACATATGCTCTACTTTTAAACGCCATGCACCCCGCTGTCTAGGCTTTAAAGGCCTACGTTAGGGGTGACCTATAAGAATAAAAAAGGAAAGTTTAGGACTGGCATGAGGTTCATTGTGCTAGGTTGCAATGCCAGTTTAAAATTGCACAACCAATTGTCAGCCTGGAGACACGTTTTAAAGTGCTTTTTCAGTGGGTGGCGCATTGAGTGCTGCAGCCCACTAGTAGCATTTAATTTGCAGGCCTAGGATACAGGTAGTAACATATACTAGGGATTTATAAGTAAATTAAATGTCGCAATTAGGTGTATGCCATCTTTACCATGTTTACAAAGAATGCAAATGCACTTTACCCCTGGTTAGCAGGGTTAAAGTGAGCAGAGTCCAATGGCCAATGACAGGTTCAGTAAAAGAAGGCAAAATCTGGGGAGAATACCATGCAAAAGGTGGACATTTCCAACACATGTTGAAAGTAGATTTTGATAAGGTTAGTGTAGGAAGGTAGGATCCTTCTGCATGGTAACCCCCACTCTTTGCCTGGTGCTATGCTGGTTTTTGACTAGTCTGACTGGGATCCTGCTAATCAGGATCCCAGTCTATCTGCGTTCTCCCTAAATTGTCTTGTTCAGTACTTAGGTACACTCCAGATTGGATACTGGGGTACCCTTATAAATCCCTAGTATATGGTATCCATGTGCCTAGGGCATAGGTACCCCAGAGGTCTCCTATAGGCTGAAGCATATATTATGCCACCAATGAGAGACCATTCAAAATGGAACTACAGGCATGCCATTGCAGCCTGTGTAAATTGGTGCTAGCACCACTTACTAAAGATATAGGTTTCCTATATCTAGGGTCACTGCACTTAAAACCTATAGGTCACCCCTCTAGCAGGCCTTTGCAATCCTGAAGGCAGGGTGCTTGGTGCTATGTGTGAGGGTGCCCCTGCATGAGCAGGACAACCCTGCAGCCTACGGAGTCCATTCTCCCGGGTTGTCAGTGAAGCAGCCATATACTATATAGAGGGGCACCGCGTAATTACGCGATGACCATCTCGAAACTGGCTGCAACGAATCCTATCATGTTTGGTATCAAACATGTTGGAATCATACCCCCACACCATAAACGGTGTGGGAGGTATGATTCCAAGCATTGGAAGAGTCCTACTTTAGACTCTCAGTGTTCCCAGTACCAGCCTTCTTGACCCGGACCAAATGGTTGATGCCGACCAGAGACATGATTCTGCCCTCCTGCTGCTGAGCCAAGCTCGAGCAGGGGAAGGCAGAACAATAGGCATCCTGTCACAGGAAGGTGTGACCACCTCCCAGACAGGATTTAGTGTATTAGTGCTGGGTGAGTGCGCTTGCCAGTGCCTGAAAGTCTGCATGAGGGGCACATTTGGTGTCCCTGTGCATAGTCCAGTTCAAACCAGTCCTGGGAGCAGTTGGCTCCCACTCTGGCACGAAACTGGACAAAGGACATAAGAGTAACCTCCCCCCTGTCCAGACCCTCTCCTGGGAGGGTCCCCTGAATCTTCCCAACCCTTTCCCTAGGGTACTAAAGGGCTTACCTGTGTGTTGGTCCCTAGATTCGTAGTGGGATAAGATTCAGATCAGACACCACTGCACTTCTACCGTCTGGGCTCTCTGGAGTTCGCAGGACTTTGTTTGGGCCTGACTTTGTCTCCCTTCCAGTCTGCTGCATGGTCTGTGCCTGTGCATCATACAGGAACCGTCCAAGGCCTGTGAAGCATCAAAGACACTTGAAGAAATCTCCCTTGGAGTGAAGGAGTCACTCCCCTGCATTTGCAGGCACCGCAACTAAGTCGACCAGCCTGTAGATCTTGAGCTCCTCCGGACTCTGTGGGCTCTGCAACACAGGTGGTAGTTTCCACAGCTCCCGAGGCCTGCCCTGCCCTCTCACAAAGTTTGCGGCCAGTATCCCTCGTGGGGGTTGCAATAACCGAACCCCTGTGCACCGTGTCCAACTTGCAGTTGCAAAGGCTTGTTGGCTTCTTTCCAAGAAGATCTTCGGGCTCCAAGTAGCCCCAACCTCGAGCACCTCCAGTGACCAGAATCTTCAGCCACAATGCATTGTGTGCATCGTGGCCTGCATCTTTTGGTGAGCTGCTTGAGGTCCTCTCGCCTGTGGGCCCACTTGAGGGTCACACTTGTTTCTTTTGGGCTCCCCTGATTGCTCGGGGCCTGCCCTGACTCCCCTGCTGTTGGTTAGTCTCCTGCACCTTGCTGGTCCCGACGTTGCCCCTTCTTTGAATCCTGCATTAGTTGCATTTGCCAAGGCTTATTGGTACCCTCACCGGACACCGACCCCATAGCACTCGTCACCCTTCATGGGACAGCTCTTGCACGGCTCCTGGTCCTCCTCAGCGTCGCCTGGTCCTCACAGCTGCAGAGTCAAGGTCCTCGTCTTCCAAGTCTCCTGGTCTCTCCTGAGTGACATAGACACTGTGCCCTCTGCTTGCAGGTACCTCTCATTAAGAATCCATCCTCAGATTCCACCTGACACTTCTTCCTTCTTCCACAGCGACACTTTCCTGAAGTCCTCCATTGGTTTCGACGGCCGTTTCCGACACCATCTCACACGTATGCACCCAGCTTCCCTGGTGTAGGTAACTTGGGTACTAGGGTATTCACGGGAGGGGTGGCTCTCCATCCTTCTGTCTTCCACGGGGTTTCATCAGGGTCCACTGGGAAGGGTCCTTAAACTTTGAAAATCCAACCGCGACTTGCACATAGAGTTGCACGGAGCACGCAGTCGTGTTTCCACACTGTACATGCTCTCCGTGGGGTCCCTATCTACTCACCGTGGGTGGTTCCTTGGGGTCCCAGCACTTCTATGTCCTCTCAACCCTGTCTTGATCCAAGTCGTGGTTCTTATACCACTTTCTTAGTATATGGTTTGGTCCCCCCCTGGGGCCACTGTGTATTTCGTGCTATTTATTGTGTTTCTTTGCTGAAGTATTGTGTGTATTGTGTATATCTCAGGGTAGGAGATATTTCTATGTGTTAGAGAGTATTCTATAATAAATACATATTTTTATAAATACTTTGTGTGGTTCTTTTTCACTTAATCTATATTATAAGATTGCATTCTGGTAAAACAAGCTGCTTTACACTCCTTCTGAACTACGCCTGAAGGCTTTTCTCCACAGCTACCACTTAGAGAGCTTTCTAAGGTTGTCTAAGACCTCTTAAATCACCATAAGGGTTGTCTGGACTGGTGCAAGGTGCCCATTTACATTAGTGGACATCATATACCAGGTCAGCTTCTCACATTGGTGTGCAGCGGTTGGGATTCAAGCCTGCATTGTTTTACCAGTTAAATCTTTGTGTTGATTAATTGAAAAACCATCACTAAAACTAGGCACATATAATACAAGCTTAGAATTATAAGTTCTACTGAACTTAGGGTTGGGTAAGTCAAGGGTCTAGCATATATACCATATACCAGGCCAGCTTCTCACAGATAGTGTAATAAACTTTTTTTTTTAAGTTTACTATGTGCTGCCCGAAAGCAAACTGGTTTAGAACTGATTTGGCCAGTAAAAGTGCTTCAGTGACATTTCAGAATTATTATTAATGAGTCTCCTCCTTTAGGACAATAGGTTTGCCTCTGTGAGAAGGAAGGCTGTAGTGGTGCTCACAATGATCAATTAGCACAGATTAGCCACCTGAGCGGGGGAAAGGAACAATTGGTAACACAAAGGACAACCTTAATTGCGACTTCTTTTGATATTCCAAATGGGACTCAATGGAACTTAAACCATACATACTTCCAGCAGAAGGAAAACCATACCAGCAAGGGCAGAGGGAAGGAAGCTGTATCTTCATATTGCAGTGTCTAGAAGAAGGGATGAGGCTTGTGCAGTTTGAGGAAGACTTGGGGCAATTCTAATGAGGAACCTTGAAAAGATAATCTGCAAAAGTAAGTTCTTTAAAGGAGCCTGGGGTTTTGCAAGAAGTTGAGTGTAAGAAATTCCCCTACAACTAGTTAGTGCACAGAGTAAGACTACCACCTTACCACCATCTCCCGTAGAACATGCCTGGATTTGTGAAGAAACATCTGAAAGAAGATTCTGCCTGACTGCTGGAGAAAGAAGAGTCAGGAATTCCTGACTCATACCGGAAACCCTCAACCCAGAAGATCTCTTCATGAGTCAAGTGATTGGCCTCTAGCTACTGCCACAGAGCCACAAAAGGCAGAATTACTATTTGTCTGAAGAAGGCCCAGCTGACTACTTAAGACTGGACCCTGAGAGAGCCCTGGCTAGAGAAACCTTTGAGAGGTTCTGTAGCATTTAAAAGACAGGATGCTCTGTCACATTTGTGGATAAACATACCCCGTACACTAAACCAACACTTCATCTGTTCTATTTCTCACCCTCACATAGTGCTGCACAGTGTCACAAAAGTGCACTTGCACAAAGTCACACTGCCCAAAGTCAAGCATCAGGCGTGCACATGTATGTCAAACATTGCATTTACGAGGTTAGTAAAGACCAAGATTACATTTGTCTACTACAGAACACACATTGAAAACACTAAAATATACCTTCCATGTGAGCAAAGGCATAAAGACACACAGTGAAATAAGCAATATTATACACTCAAACACGAAGGCAACAGGAAAAGGACACAGAAATCTGTAAATGTAAAGTATAATACCACCATAGACCTTACGAAATATTGAAGGGCACACTGCAACAATACATATAGATATGGCTAATGAAATGAATATTACAGGTAATTACAGTAATGACATGACAGTCAGTATACTGCCACCTGATGGCATCTTTTAATACCAACAGCCAATTACAAGGATTACTGCTGGTACAAACACTAACGTCAAATGGCCCTGCAATGACAGCACTACAAACACAACATCATCCCAGCATACAGCATTTGCATCCGCAACAAGAGAACAAACCCTTCGAGTGTAAGGCCAGCTCAGGAACTATCCACCAAATAGGTGGCCACATGTGATTCTAATTCTTAGATAAGTTCATGGTACGTGTTAGACCTGGCACCATTGGCGTGGGTCTACTTTCCATTTTTTGTCTTTACCTCCTGTGTTTTTCTGTGTGTTGGACTCCATTTTTGCTGGTCTAGATGCTTTGAGCACTTTGCCACTGCTGTTCAGTGCCACAGTGCAAGTGCTCCCTTTGTGAATTATTGTTATGGATTAGTGATTCCATTATTGGCTTATTTGATTTACTTGTCAGACCCTAGTACAGTGCACTATGTGTGCCCAGGGCCTGTAAATCAAATGCTGCTGGTGGGCTTGCAGCACTGATTGTGCCACCCACAGAAGCAGCCTGTAAAGTGTGACTCAGGCCTGCCATTGCAGAGCCTGTGTGCAGTCTGGGACTTCCTTGTCGACTTGGCAAGTGCACACACTTGCCAGTCCCTAGACCTTCCCTTTTCTACATGTTAGAAACCCCTAAGGTAGGCCCAAGGTACCCCTGTGGGCAGGGTGTATTGTATGTGAAAGGTAGGACATGTCCTGATGTGTGTGGCATGTCCTGATAGTGAAATACTGCCAATTTCGTTTTTTACTATTGCATCTGTTCCCATAGGACAGAATGGGGAGTTTGTTTATAACATCTTATAAACATAACTGACCCTAGGAACAAGATAGAAATATAAACTTTAGTATGCCTGATCTCAGAATGTTATAGTGCATCTTTTAGTGAGGGTGATTTTTACATTCTGGGTTTGAAAATACCACTTTTAGAAAGCAGGTATTTTCTTGCCTAACCATCCAGTGTGCCTCTGCTAGGTTTGTGTATTGCATGTCTGGCTTTTGGATGACAGGGACTGGAGAGGGGCAGCGGCTCCAGAAGTCTGATGAGTCAGGGCTGGGCTGAATAGGCTTGGTCTGCATTTGGAGTGGTGGGAGCAGTAACACCTTCACCTGAATTGGGCTGTGCCTGCCTTCCATAATGATGTCTCCACCCCCCTGTGGTGTGTCTGGAGCCAGGGCTCACACTGACAATGGAGGTTGTTGTGCACTTGCAAAGTGCCCCACAGAACTGGTTTTGGCTGGGTACAGACACTATCTGCCTTCAGAGAACAAAGGATTTTGGTTAGAAAAAGAGGGGCCCAGACCCCAGACTTTTAGATCACTTCTGGGAAATCAAGAGGAACCTTTGCCAAGGAGAAGCTGATTAGGAATACTGCCCCTGTGCTGTTTGCTGTCTGGGGTTGGCCTGCAGTGGCTACTTGCTGCCAAGGAAAGGAGAAAAGGACTTTGCTGTTTGCTGTGTTACCTGCTTGAGGAAGATCTCCAAGGGCTTGAAACTGAGCTTGCCTCCTGTTCTGAAGTCTCAGGGACACGCAGACTTCACCACCAGATCCCCTGAACTTCCTTGCTGGGAGTTCTGACCTGCAAAGAGGTACCTACTGTTGCTTTGGACCTCTAGAGACTGTTTTCCGCTGGGAGCTGGAAGAATCCACGCATCGTCCCGGATCGTCGTATTGCATCGAGGCGCCAAGTTTGTCGCATCGTTGGGGGACGCAGTAAGAAACCGACGCATCACCTCCCCACGCAGTAAGAAACCGACGCATCACCTCCTCTACGGTAAGTAACCGACGCATCACCTCTCCTGCGCAGCAGTAAGGAACCAACGCATCACCTCCCCCTGAGCAAGGAACCGACGCATCACCTTCCCTGAGTGTAAGGAACCAACGCATCACCTTCCTTGCGGCCCGTTTTGTTTTGTTTGCGTGACGCATCCCAGGTACTTTGTGTGAAAAGTGTTGCATCTGCAATTAGCTTTGAACTTAACTATTTCTACCATCTGAAAGTCATATTTTTATTACTGTATTGTGGATTTTTGTCGTTTGTTCTTTTTTGGTTTAGATAAAGATTACTTATTTTTCTAAACTGGTGTGGAGTCCATTTGTAGTGTTTTCACTGTATTACTGTATGTGTTCACAAATGCTTTACACACTGCCTCTGAGATAAGCCTTTCTGCTCGTGCCAAGCTACCAAGGGGGTGAGCAGGGGTTATTTTAGAAGTGTATCCCCCTTACCCTGACTAGATGAAGGACCCCTATTTGGACAAAGGTACCTACCTCTGCCAACTAGAGAACCCCATTTCTAACCGTACACAATGCTTATGCTGCATACTTCTGTACCCTCAAGCTGTTTAAGAAATCAACATCAATTACATCACATATTGCAACCGTTCTATATCATGCCTCACCCTTAATAAATTGAACCAATACATAGTGTGCAAGTACAAGTCTGATGCCTTAAATGAGAAACCTGCAAAAAAGCACGGTTTTCTCAAGAATGATACAATAGCAAAGTCAGAATTTACTTCAACCACCCTACTCTTGTGTGGACAGAAGTAAGAAAGGGCTAGTTGAAAAAGTATCCAGGGTGTGTACAGGAGCAGCTAGGATACTTGCACAGTAAGTCAATGGTGAGCATGACTATTTACTGAACCAGCTAAAATAAACAGTATGATACAAGGTGAGAGGTCTAAATCCCACAGCAAAAGGCAAAAGGTAGACTTATCACACTATTCAATTTTACCATGTAGTGTCATCCATGATACAAATGACAGAACTAGTGTCAACAACTTCAGAAGTAGTGTCCACCAGCCATAGTACACAAGAAGGACACACTAAAGAAAACAGTTCAGACCTCCGAAAATGGCTGACAACCAAAGAAGTAACATGTGACGCTGCAGTACCATTTCTGAAAAACAAAGATAACCATGGAAAATTCCACAATCTGAGGGCATTTGAAGACAATTCTGTGCCCAACCACAACGCAATCGGAGTGCTTCATAAGATTGAACATGAATGAATGAATGAATATTAGATTTATAAAGCGCTAACTTAGCCCAAGGGCATCAAGGCGCTGCAGAGGACTAACGTTCAACCGGATAAGATGCTCAAGCTAAAGTCTGTGTAAAAAGCCAGGTTTTCAGGGCCTTGCGAAAAAGAGAGTATGACTCAAGACCCGATAAACCATCCGGAAGAGAGTTCCACAGCCTAGCAGCAGCAGTGGAGAAGGCTCTGCCTCCCCATCTAACCTTATTAAACCTAGGAACCACCAGCAAGTTCTTGCTGGCAGACCTAAGCTGCTTGGTCGGGATACAGCGTTGAAACATTGCTTTGATGGCATCAGGGCCAGATCCATAGTAGGCATTATGAGTCAAGCACAAAGTCTTGAAAAGGATTCTAAGATCCAGAGGTAGTCAATGCAGCGAGATGAGGGAGGCCGAAACAGAGTGATACTTTGGCAACTCCAACACCAACCTTGCTGCAGCATTCTGTACCATCTGTAACCGTCTCACCAAACTCCTTGTTAATGCCCAGATAAAGGGCATTACAATAATCAAGTCTGGACAGTATCAAAGCAATCACTGCCTGCTTTCGTGATGGAAACGACAGGAACTGTGAAATTTTCCTAAGCAGCCTGATTATTCCAAAACATATAGACACTGTTTTGCTAACCTGAAGGTTCATGGACAGTGAAGTGTCGACCATAACCCCCAGATTTTCCCATGGGAAACAGGAGAGGGACAGCTGCCCATGGTGTCAGGCCACCAGTCATTAGACCATATATCGTGTTGGTTGCCAAAAATCAGGATCTCCGTTTTTTCCCCATTCAATTTAAGATAATTCTCAACCATCCAAGATGAGACTGCCTGCATACAATTTTTGAAATTTGTGGCTGCTTCACTGATGCTGTTAGTAATAGACACCATGATTTGAGTGTCATCGGCATAAGACAGCACCTCAAATCCAAAGGCTCTCACCACCCTCGCCAGTGGGGCAACATAGATATTAAAAAGGGTGGGGCTTAGAGAGGATCCCTGAGGAACTCCACAAATCAATGGGTTGGGAGAAGAATAAAATTGGCCCAGTTTCACTATTTGTGCCCTATCACTAAGAAAGGAGGAAAGAAGCTCGAGGGCAGTGCCCCCAATCCCTATCTCCTTGAGGCGTTCCACCAGCCTCAATGGAGACAGGGTATCAAAAGCTGCGGTAAGGTCAAGGAGGACCAGCAGGGTTGTATACCCTGCATCAACCTGAACCCGGATGTTATCAAAAACCGCGGTTAGCGCTGATTCAGTGCTTTGAAGGCTTCTAAAGCTAGGCTGAGAACCATCAAGCAACTGGTGATCCGATAAATAGGAACTGAGGTGGGAATTCAGATATTTTTCCAAAATCTTAGCTGGAACCGGAAGCAAGGAAATGGGGCGATAATTTTTTAGTTCCATAGGATCCAGAGATGGCTTTTTTAAAAGCGGTTTAACCACAGCGGTTTTCCAAAGAGTGGGATATTGCCCCTCAGTAATAGCTATATTTAGTACTGAGGTGAGAAGGGGAACAATGACTTCCCTTCCAATTTTTAAAACCTTAAGGGGCAGGCATCCAGGGGAGACCCCGAGGTAACTCCTTCCAAAAGATGACCAGTTGTTTCATGAGAAATACAAGGGAAGGTAAGAAACCTCGGTTCGTCTACCGTAGTTGCTGATAAAGCAGGGTTAGTTTTAGAAGGAACAAATATAACCTTTCCAGCATTACAGTCCTCCAAGGTGGAATATATGTCTGTAATCTTAATACGGAAAAACTCTGCCATTCTGTCACAGAGTTCTTGGGAAAGATCGAATGAATCAGCACCAGGAGAGGAGATAAGAGAGTTAATAACCTTAAAAAGCTCTCTAGAAGATTTAATTGATTCAGTAGCCTTAGAATAATACAGTCTTTTCTCCTCAATAATCGCCATTTTATAGTCCCTCAAGCACTGTTTATGTAGCTCTCTACCTGCCGGCGTGAGATCAGTACGCCAGATCCTTTCCTGTTTGCGGCAGGTCTGTCTCAACTTTCTGAGCCTATCAGAATACCATGGTGCAGAGGGTTTTTTCCTCGCTACATAGTGCTTTTTAATGGGTGCCAAAATATCTATGGCTCCTGACAGCCCTCTAGGGTTCGTCAACGTCTGCCAAAGAAGCGGCTCTGACTGCTAGTAAAAGATAGCTCTTCAAGCCCTCAGTCACAAATACACACACTGCAACGATCCATGGGACCTACTCATCCTTTGTGGCTGGCATGCTTTAAAGTGACTTTTTATCACGCTGCACGTTATATAACTTCCAATGACCTGTAACACGACATGATATAAAATAGCATAGAGGAGAGTAGCACCGAATAATATAGCCAAACATAGCATAGCTTAACATCACAAAAACAGAACATAACAAGCAAGGGCATCTGGTTTATGTCTGTTAGTTTTCCACATAAATGTTAAACTGGTACTGTTTGCTATTTTGAAAATTAACTCCTCACGGATTATATTAAACACCGAATTAGTAAATAGTTGGAAAATTCATTCTAGAGCCTAAAACCAGATTTTGTGAATCCACTCATAAAAAACGGCAATTTTCCTAAATTCACGGTGTCTACATAACGATCATAACCTGACCTTCTGTTTTTCAAGCAAAATAATAAACCGTTCACTT
The DNA here is from genome assembly GCA_963921515.1 of Calotriton arnoldi. Lineage (NCBI taxonomy): Eukaryota > Metazoa > Chordata > Amphibia > Caudata > Salamandridae > Calotriton > Calotriton arnoldi. Next base: position 1,295,823 of record CAWUFW010002309.1, read on the forward strand.
AGGTAATGCCCCGTGTCCTAAAGTAATGGACTGTGCTGGCTAAAGACATAGCATAAGCCCCTCTTGCTCTCTCTGCTTTATTCTATTTACATGTTAATTCGCTGTAATTTGAAGAAGGGACATCCATCCCTTCATTAGGCACTTGATTATTCGTGATAAACATTGTTTTTCCCTGGCATCACTTCCTAAAGGAAATCTAAACGCGCGCCTTTGAAGCTGGATGGTGAACAATCATGGCACGGATAACAGTTCTCTTTAATAAATGCCCTTAGATGACCTGCATTTCCGAGTCTCATTTTATTTTCAAAAGCCCAGCTTATTGCTTATGCATGAGCCCAGCGGAAGCATCTTGGGATGGAGTGCGTGCATTGGCTGAATACATGCTGCGCAGACTTGATAAGCCTGGCGCAGCCAGAATACCTTGAATGGATGCAGCGTGGGGCATTGTGTCCATGTATAAGGATGCTACCTTTGTCTACTGGTACAAAAGTCCGCGCAATATTTTTAGAACTGTGGCAGACAATGGGCGCACAGTGGGTACCAGGCTAAATAGCTCTTAAGCATCCTGGGAACTAATAACCATGACTCTACTGTACAATAGCTTAGCTAATCTGTACTGCTTGAACGTAAATATACCTCTTAAAGTTGTGCGATGATGGTTTGTGCACGCAGTTTCATCAGTGTACGCTGTCGCCCTTATTTACTGTATTTTGGTGTAGGGCAGCGCAGCAAGTCATCTTGATGCACTGCCCTACGCCAAAGCGAAAGGGCAGGAATGCACTGTATTTATGCAATACGGTGCATTCCAGTCCTTTCTCCCTGTGCTGGTGCCGTTTCGGCTGCCTAGCACCAACGCAGGCACCCTTGCACCATCTGCGTTAGATTGTGGTTCACCAATGAATTCTAGGTGTCTTTCTGCATGGATGTGGACATACATATATGTTCACCATATAGTATAAAAGTTATTATTTTTAGGAATTTTGGCATGTGTTTCATAAGTCTAATTATACAAATAGCAAATGAGAGCTGTGTTTCAGGAAGTTCGGTAACCACAGGTACCCAAACAAACAAACACACAAAAGATCTTTATTCTGCCTAATTAAAGGCCATAAAAGCACAAAAATAAATACAATCTTCACATTCACAGAAGGAATAAAAACATCAGTAAAATAAAAAAATGTGTAACAAATCCTAGAAATACAGCATTTTAGGACAATACAATTGTAAAATTAAGACTCATATTTTTTTCTTAACTTTATAGCAGCAATAATGTAACTAAGTACAGAAAAACAAATTTCTGGAGTAGCTAGAGATTACAAATATCCCAGACCATCTTTATATGAGGTAAAGTGCTTGTGCAATAAAATAGGCAAAAGAAACAATTGATGGACGGAATGCTGGACAATGCAAACATTCACCCCCAGTCACAAGGATCTGGGTTAAATCCATCATCCTTTTGCTCACCACACCACCCCAGTTTGGACCCAGCCATATGCAAATCAGTCTTGACCCTGTTCCTTGTGGGAACAGTCCAGCCCGAACTGCCAAGCCAGGTCCTCCCTGGACCGGAAACAAGCATCCTGGGACCGGTTTCAGGGCATCACCCTTCATCAGCCAGGCTAGCTTGAATCCAGTGGTGTAGTGAGCACGGGCCCACGTCTGGGCATACCCTTCCCACTTAGGGTGACATATGCAAAAGAAACAATTGATGGACGGAATGCTGGACAATGCAAACATTCACCCCCAGTCACAAGGATCTGGGTTAAATTCATCATCCTTTTGCTCACCAAACCACCCCAGTTTGGACCCAGCCATATGCAAATCAGTCTTGACCCTGTTCCTTGTGGAACAGTCCAGCCCGAACTGCCAAGCCAGGTCCTCCCTGGACCGGGAAACAAGCATCCTGGGACCGGTTTCAGGGCATCACCCTTCATCAACCAGGCTAGCTTGAATCCAGGGGTGTAGTGAGCACGGGACCCACGTCTGGGCATACCCTTCCCACTTAGGATGACATATGCAAAAGAAACAATTGATGGACGGAATGCTGGACAATGCAAACATTCACCCCAGTCACAAGGATCTGGGTTAAATCCATCATCCTTTTGCTCACCACACCACCCCAGTTTGGACCCAGCCATATGCAAATCAGTCTTGACCCTGTTCCTTGTGGGAACAGTCCAGCCCGAACTGCCAAGCCAGGTCCTCCCTGGACCGGAAACAAGCATCCTGGGACCGGTTTCAGGGCATCACCCTTCATCAGCCAGGCTAGCTTGAATCCAGTGGTGTAGTGAGCACGGGACCCACGTCTGGGCATACCCTTCCCACTTAGGGTGACATATGCAAAAGAAACAATTGATGGACGGAATGCTGGACAATGCAAACATTCACCCCCAGTCACAAGGATCTGGGTTAAATTCATCATCCTTTTGCTCACCAAACCACCCCAGTTTGGACCCAGCCATATGCAAATCAGTCTTGACCCTGTTCCTTGTGGGAACAGTCCAGCCCGAACTGCCAAGCCAGGTCCTCCCTGGACCGGAAACAAGCATCCTGGGACCGGTTTCAGGGCATCACCCTTCATCAACCAGGCTAGCTTGAATCCAGTGGTGTAGTGAGCACGGGACCCACGTCTGGGCATACCCTTCCCACTTAGGATGACATATGCAAAAGAAACAATTGATGGACGGAATGCTGGACAATGCAAACATTCACCCCAGTCACAAAGATCTGGGTTAAATCCATCATCCTTTGCTCACCACACCACCCCAGTTTGGACCCAGCCATATGCAAATCAGTCTTGACCCTGTTCCTTGTGGGAACAGTCCAGCCCGAACTGCCAATCCAGGTCCTCCCTGGACCGGAAACAAGCATCCTGGGACCAGTTTCAGGGAATCACCCTTCATCAGCCAGGCTAGCTTGAATCCAGTGATGTAGTGAGCACGGGACCCACGTCTGGGCATACCCTTCCCACTTAGGGTGACATATGCAAAAGAAACAATTGATGGACGGAATGCTGGACAATGCAAACATTCACCCCCAGTCACAAGGATCTGGGTTAAATCCATCATCCTTTTGCTCACCATACCACCCCAGTTTGGACCCAGCTATATTTTGCATATGGCTGGGTCCAAACTGGAATGGCATGGTGAGCAAAAAAACTATGGATTTAGGCCCAGATCTTTGTACTGGGGTGAATTTATGACATTGTTCTGCATTCTGTCCATCAATTGTTGTTTTTGCATTGTGCAATAAAATAGGGCATAAAGACTGGATCTTAGCGAGCAATACAAATTGCAGAATAACATAAAATGCTCAGTTGATTGTGAAGAGACAGCGTCACGTGCAACAAGAGAAAAAGTAACCCAAGAGTAGGCCAAAGGACAGGCAACTTGGTGATAGACCATATTTTGTCTTAGCCTTGTCAGATAAAATCTGTGCTGAGGGTTAATAAGCCAGGTTAGATAGGAAACAGATCTGAGGTATTAAATATCTGCATATAGTTAATAATAAAACCCATACCAAGGGACCTTTCTATTCAACCCTCCTCCCTATGTGAAGCAAAAAGTATCTTGACCGTCTCCTTTATTTGAGGACCTATTGTTTCAGGAGCTTCAAAAAGGGTATTCAGACCTAAATAATGAAAGCTATTTTTGACATAAGCCAACCACGGAATGGCAACCATGTTATCAAGATTCAAAAAGTCCTCCAGCACTTAACTAAAGCCGGCCTTAGGGGTGCCAAATCTTCAACCACAATAATAAAGGAGCTATCCCAACACAATCCTCCAAAAAACCAATTCCTAGTTCTAGGTGTAAAATAAAACTTGGGGTGGTTCGGGGAACCACTAGAAGTCTACAGAGAAATGTATACTCTGCTAACTGCAGTTTCCCTGGAGCTGTACATCCCCACACTCCTGCACCATAAACACCAAGGGAAAATCTATTGCTCCTATAGAGCTGGGTCATCTCCCTAACTGGTTTGCGGCCTTTTTGCAAATCTAAATATTGGGGCATATTAGCAAGAACATGCGATAAATATCGCAAACCTTGCTTAGAGCGCCTTTTTTTATCGCCGGCTATCGCTGGATATTACCGCGGAAATAACATGCTATTAGCAAGGTTTATCTCCATTGCGATAAAATATCCAGCGATAGCGGCGAAACCCAGCTTTAACGCGAGAAATCCAGCGATAAAATCCTATCGCTAATTCTGGGGACTTAACCTTACAATCCACCTCCCATTTACTTTCATTGCTAAGTCATGTTTTTATCAGTTCTAAAAACAAGCGCTAATCGGGGTTAGCGCGCGTTTTTATCGCTTCGCGGGTATTGCTAATAGGCGATAGGTATGTAAGCGACTGTTTTCTGTCGCTTTTAGTTGGGAACGCCTACCTTGCATGTCATTAGCGATAAATATCGCTGACATGCAAGGCGATGTAATTCCCGGCCTCTAACGCCTGAAAGCTGTCGCTAACGCCTGTTAGCGACAGCTTGCTAATAGGGCGTTAAAAATATCGCCGCTTTAGCGGCAAAAAGTGCCGCTAAAGCGGCGATAAAGCCCTTGATAATATGCCCCATTGTTTCACATGCTGCCCCCATCTTTTGTGTGCTCTGGTTAATTAGCCTCTCCCACAATCCACTAGCATCAAGCAGGATACCCATTATCAAAAAAAGTAACAAATATAGCATACAAAATACTGTCCAAGAGAAAATAACATTGGCCACTATTTTTCACAAAGCCACACTCTGATCGAAAAATAAACAAGATACTCAGCACTATAGTTTTTTGCTCTTGTTATCATTGCAGAGGTTTAATGACCATCTCTGTCTAAATCATCATGGAACTGGAAAATAAACAACCATTTGGCAAAGCATTGATTCTAATGTCTATGTACATTTTTCCATCATCTAATACATTGCCAGTGGAACTTGAAATTTATGTTTATCACATCCTACTACAAGTTAATAACAGATGCAAACATTTCCTAGTGCACATAACAATAATTTCTGCACCAGATCATCACCTTGATCATATACAAAGGGTACTATTCTGAGCACACTGTTTCTATATGCAAGTACATTTACACACCCCATGGATGTTAGAATAATAGAAACGTGTATTTATAGGATTCCTAAAAGTGATCAGTGAGGTCCAACCTTGTAGCAAAGTACGAAGCCAGTTACAGGTGGTTCCTATGAAAGATTACTTCTTTGTTTTCATTTATTCAACTGTGTCGTCTTAGCTTGCATTTATGTTTGCCCCTATTAGTTTATCTAACTACTCCAATCCCATAACTTTTACTTTCTCCACAAGGAAGCTGCAATGTCTTTGTAAACCAGACAGACATATTCCAATTTCAGCCAGGATGAATGTGGCAACAAGACGCTTCTCAAGGAAGGTGTACCTGTCACGAAGGAAGCCAATAGGATCTTTAGAAGCCCACTGAGGCCCAATGGGTTGATTCAGCATGGACAGTAGGAGGGGATAGCCCACCGTAAAAATCAGACTAAGGAAAGAAAGTTAACCTAGAAGATAGCAGATTTGATGTGATTTAATATATATGCCAAGACTCAGGAGTAAATGAAGGATGATGTCGAAATATTTAGGAAAGGAAGGTCTTACACCATCCCTCGTGAGTTCTTCAAGCGAGGGCTACTATAAATTTTAGGGTGAAGTCAGGTGATCTATCCATAAAAATCAATTTTATATTCTTTTTAAAATCCTTTGACTCTCAGAAGTAAATGGGCAGATATAGATACATATACATAAATATATGCATCATAGATTTCTCATGTACAATATACACAGTTTATCACATTTTTTTTTCTAATTTCACAAAACACTTAAATGGTATGCATGTAAATCTATAAAAACAATCTGAAATTACCTATTCTACTCCTGGCTTTCGTCATGGCGGAAAATCTACAGGAGTGCACAAGGCGTAAATTGCCAAAAGTACATCTGTTCCTTGCTTTTTTCTCTGTGAGGAAAACATTTTCCACATGTAGTGACTACTTCCATTAAACTTCCTTCAAATATGGCGAATACCCTTTCTTTTTCCACTGTGGAAGTGCGCCTAACCCTATCTTCTGCAGGAACAGATTCACATATGTTTCCAAGGCTGGAATATACCTGAAAATGCATGTGAAAATCAGAAAAAAAACACGCTATCACCACCACTACCACCAAAAATGCTCAAAATACCACCATTGCCACTACAGTAGAGACAAACCTCTCACTGCTTTTTAGAAGTCTGAATGTCGAATGGAAATCTTCACTGGTCCAAATTTTGGGAGTGAAGCTCAGGGAATTTCTGCCAATTGATGAAGGGTTTGCATAAGTCTGTTACAATGATATGCACACAAAATTGTGACTCATGGCCCAAGCTATTCTACATACTACCAAAGTAAAATTCAGGTTATATCTAAAGAGCATAATTTCATGGCCGGGATGCTTAGTCATTTTTTGATATCTTATTATAACGACTGCCTAGTTACTGAACAAGTATATGCCATGATATTTGATTCTGAACCCATGTAAATGAGCCTGCATTGCCACACACTAAACATGTTAGGATAATTATCTATAATCTACTAATCAGACAGTAATTAATGAAAGTGCCATAGTCCTACTATCCCCATCAATTGTAATTCAAAATAGCTCCTGTCCTGAAGGCAAATAACCAGATTGATTACTCTGTTTTGAAGCATGGGAGTAATGCCCACACAGTGAAATAACCTGTCACATGCACAGTGCAAAACTTGTGAAAGAATCCCTTGGGGGGATTCTTGGCTCTACACCTACACACACCCTAGGTACACTTAGAGTAGGGTTCGCAAAGTAGGAGTACTTTTCTATTACTGCCTTGTTTTTTATGCCAGCATACATACATTGTTTTAGCACCACGGTAGAACTATATCAACTATTCACACTTTTGGTGCTTGTAATCTGTATTATCTGCTTCTGGCTATTAATCATTGCAGCACATGTATTTTATACAAGAAATATTGGTGCAAAAAATATATTGAAAAGTGTATTCTCTGTATACTTCTCTGAGAATAAGTGAGCACGAGTGACTGAGCGAAAGGTTGTATAATGTTTCCACTATCCCTGAGGGGTCAGGGTTGTCATGTTCAGTGGTTGCCAGAAACTATTCGCTCCCTGGTAGGATAGGGGGGCTTATGGTGGCACTGTGAGCTAGCTGGTCTATAGGCCAACATATCCTGCAGGGGTGTCTGGAATCAGTCTTGGCACCAAGCCCCTAGTTTATGTTGTCCAAACAATGTGCAGATCCTACGGATTAGTAGGAACTACACAACACCCAAGTAACCTCAAGCAAAGCAGTGTTGGAGGCTGTTGCATGTTAGAGGCGTGTATTGACATAAAACAAGGCAAGAATCAGTCAGGTGAAACTGCAATGGGATCTACCCTCTACAGTTAGGTTCCATCACTAGCAACAGGTGAATGTCTTCTCATCAAAATGTCAAGACATCCAGGAAAATGTCATAATAAGAATGCCAAATACCAGAGTCAACAAGCAGGTCTAGCACCACCAGCATTTGGAAATAAGCAAGAAAGAGATGCAGTCCAGGAGGTGTCTGGGTCACAACACACTGCACTTTTCCATCAACTCATTAAAAAGAAATCTAAGAAAACAGTCGAAACCAGATAGCTGCCCTCCCGTCCTACGCTACACAGCACTTTTTACAGCATTGTCTCTGAATCTTCATAGGCATGTGGCCTTCAAAAAAATCAAGGAATTGGGCAATTCCAATTGCAAAAAGAGCATTCATTTGCAGTGGCAGCCAGCACGGCTTGCAGGTGGTGGGTTAGATGCGGGGTGTGGAGGGGTGCACGGGGGGGGGGCGCAATGTAAATAATTGCCGAATGCTCCGCAGGATCTTCAAGTGGATCCCCACCGAAACAAGAAAAACAGTCACCCAGGCCCTCGTCATCAGCAGGCTGGACTACAGAAACGCCCTCTACGCAGGAACGACGGCTAAGCTCCTGAGACGGCTGCAACGCATCCAGAACGCCTCTGCACGTCTTATCCTCGACATCCCCCGACGCAGCCACATCACACCCCACCTGAGAGACCTGCACTGGCTCCCTGTCAACAAGAGGATAACCTTCAAGCTCCTCACCCACGCACACAAAGCACTCCACAACTCCGGACCAGCCTACCTCAACAGACGACTCAGCTTCTACACCCCCACCCGCCAGCTCCGCTCGACCAGCCTCGCCCTCGCCACAGTCCCCCGCATCCGGAAAACGACCGCCGGCGGCAGATCCTTCTCCCACCTCGCCGCCAAGACCTGGAACACCCTCCCCACCAACCTCCGACAGACCCAAGACCTACTGGCCTTCAGAAGACTCCTCAAGACCTGGCTCTTCGATCAGTAGCAGCACCACCCCCCTCTTCCCCCAGCGCCTTGAGACCCTCGCGGGTATGTAGTGCGCTTTATAAGTGACATGATTGATTGATTGATAATAAAAAAAATAATAAACACCTTGCCGCCGGGTCCCGCGTCTCTGCTCCCGCTCTCCTCCATCTGACTCCAGCAACAGGAAGCACAGCTAGGCTCCCCTGACCAATCACAACGCTGCAATGCAGCATTGTGATTAGTAAACACCCAGGCTCCCCTGACCAATCACAATGCTGCAATGCAGCATTGTGATTGGTCTGAGCATCGTGGTTCGATGCTCAGCCAGGGAATGGGGGCCTGGGCATGTTCTCCACGAGAACAGGGAAAGTGCCAAACAGTCGTGTGCACTTAGGAGTGGGCAAACCACTTCTCCCTTGCCCTGCTCCAAGAGTAGAGCAGCCCATTCCCACCCGCAAAGCAGCATGGAAATATAAAATCATAATAACTCAAAGTTATTATCATTTTATGTTTCCTTTATTTGCACTGCTTAAAAGCAGTGGGGTGACGCTCCTTCACCATAGCGGAGGAGCAGCCACAGTTCAATTGCAATCAAACCTTGTTTCACGCGATTCCAAGTTCATTCACCTGTTAGACCTGCTCTTCAAGCTACAGTTCATTGTGCATTGGCTAAAAGCAAATTCTCTTGTAATCAGATACAGAGTCAAAAACGTTTACCCATTTAAATGTTTTCATCAAGATAAATGAGGATCATTAAAAAAATTACAGCACAATGTCCATTGACATTTGGAATGAGCTTAAAATATTCAGTGAATGATGTTCAATGTAAACCAGAATCTAAGTATTGGGTAGACACTTTACTACATTTCTATCAATCTGTCCTAGCTCTGCACTAAGGCTGGGCTGCAGACTTTGGATGTCTCTGCTAGAACTCTGTATGAAGGTTGATGGTCATAAATGGATAGACTGTGATGGGAATCCAGGCCATTTGAAGATTCTGTGAACGTCTTTGCAAACCAGACAGACATATTTCAATTTCAACCAGGATGCAAGGGGCAAAACAAAGAAGGTATACATCATATCTGTCTTGAAGGGAACCAGTAAGACTTTTGGGAAGCCATTTTTTTAAAAAGCATGATGTCCACTTCAAAAAAACAAAATGATCAGCCACCATAATACCAAGGCAAAAAAGCAACATCATGTTCTTTCAAGGTGCAATTTTCGCTTAAATGCAGGCAGAAAGGTAGGAAAAGAAAGGAAAAAACTAAATATAGTTTAAGTACAGTTCAGCGCAGTGGCGTAACAAAACTTGAGGGGGCCCCCCTGCAAAGTACATGGAGGGGCCCCCCTCTGGACTCACTCAGGAGCTCTCAAGCAAGGTTTCTGTGGTCCCCAGGCAGTGCGGGGGCTGCGGGGGACATTGTTACACGACTGGATCAGCGACAGAAGCACAGTAGGATAGAGATTTGTGATTCCGACAACATAAAAACAGCTTTAGCCTACCAATATCTCATGAGTCCAGGGCCAGACACAGCACGGTTTCATAGGTAATTCACGAACATGCATGCATGTATTTCCTGTTGATCCAAGCATGATGTCAGATAAAGAGCCACACAAAGGCTTATAATAATAAGGTCCTGTGAACAGGAATGTATTAAAGGTTCCACTCTCATTGCACTTAGCATATCTTGGACAAAAATGCTAGTGGACGGAATACCTATTACGATTCAATAGGGTTACAATTTGCATATTCGTAGGTCATAAATCACTATTTACTTGAATAATTTAATCGCTGTAAAATTACATTTACTTCAGAAGCATATTCACGTTGGATTATAACCACGTTGGGATGCACAATATTAGTACAATGGGCTAATTTCTTCTGCAATATGCAAGCTAATGGATTATGCAAATACAAGTAATGCAGATAAAAATATTAAAAATGGTAATAACTGAAGTTTCTGAACTAGAGGTAGCATTTTGGAAATTAGCGCAAATGAAAATGGAGTGAAAGTGCTTCGATTTAAAATTTGTACTTAAAAATTCCACACATCATTTCATAAAGTAAGATAGGAAATGGCATAAAATATAAATGATAATTATACAATCATTTCCTTGTATAAAACATTGTGTTAATTTGGTTAACAAATCGACTATTTATTTTTGGTTTTCTCTCCTTGCTACATTAGGGGAGCACAGTTAAATCGGAAGTGTTCACATATTTCATATTTGGATATCTGAATTTTAGAAAGATAAACTAGAGTTTTGGTGACATTTCCGGTATGCACCTCAAAAATGTGGCTAGGCATTGGAGTTTCAGCATATTTTTGTTAATTATATTAAACAATACACTGCTTTACCGATTTACTTGGAACAGTAAAAAAAAAAAAAAAACAGGGCATTCATTAACTGGATACTGTACATTTCAATTAGGCCTGGTATTTCATTTATGTCAGAGTAATTAGAGTTATTTTGGTAATTGTGTGCTACTCTTTCACGTGGAATTATAATAATGCTATTACTCCCACTTAGATAATAAAGAGTAATTTGTGGGAAAACATTCCTACCACAAGAGCACATTTACCGAGCCTAAACGGCTACTTGCTATTGGTGTACTGCTGCATTTAGCTTAATTTCTTAGTGCAAAATGCATCTTTTTTGTCCATTTTGGATGTGAGGGGGCATTATTGTGGTAAGAAAACAGCACTAAATGCAGAATTGTTCTTCTTGCCTGGTTCGGTGTTATTTTGACGAATTTCTGGGAAATTCCACATGATTAGGCTACATTAAATTATGCAAGCTATTCCCACACCTGATTTAGATAAGGTGGGTACTGACCAGGTTCTTGTACTACAATATCAAAAAGCTGAATACATCAAAATTGTAAATGTCATAGCTGCACATGCCAAATAAAAACAGGTGTGCCGTTTTAGTATATACAAAACTAACTGAGAATCTGGTTCTTGAGAAAATATGTATTACTCAAATATTATGACTCATAAGTAAGCTATACTCAAGGCTGAAGTAGGGCGCAATCACAGGCACTTTTTCTGCACTGAAATGTTCCTTTCACTTTTACATTAATGCAGCATAGTGCCCCTGCCTCACCAACATCTGAAGAACAGATGAAAGGTCTATGCCACAGCTGATCGATGCAGAACTGGTGGTATACAACAGAATAACACATATTAAAATCTTTCCTTCTGTAATGATTGCCTTAAATGTTCTTTAATAACCCTGAAGTTAGATATTACATCTTCGAGAATTTGATTAAACCAGCTATTTTGCGAGATAACTGCTAAAAAATAACCATTCGCTCTCTGTACTACGACTAGGGCCCCTAAAGGCTAGCAGGTCCCAGGGCTTGATTTAGAGTTCCGCGGACGGGTGGATATCCCATCCGCCATATTACAAATGCCATTGGATATAATACACTTAGGGGCTTATTTACAAGCCCCTTGCGCCGCCGGTGCGGCACTTTTCACATGGGAAAAAGTGACGTACCGGCGGCGCAAAGGTCTTGTAAATAAGCCCCTTAATATGGCAGACAGTTTATCCGTCACAGTTGACGGAGTAACCCGCCAGCCGAAATCTAAACCAGGCCCTTTATTTCGATGCTTGGTGATCCAAGTTTGCTCTCAAAGGGGCATATTATCAAGGGCTGGCGATATAATTATCGCCGCTTTAGCGTCCGTTTTCGGGCGAAAAGCGGCGATAATTATATCGCAATATCATCAAGGACACGCTAGCGCGTGTTTCCTTGATGTAGAGCCCGTTTTTTCACAGCCTCGCCTTGCATCGCTAATGAGATGCAAAGAAGGCGTGGCTGTGAAACAACACAAGTTAATATCGCGAAGGCAGCTTCGCGATATTAATAAGGAGGTGCAGCGATAAAAGAAATCGCGCTACCTCAGCTTTTAACTCAGGAATTTAACGTCTGTTAAATTCCTGACTTAAGCATACTTTACATGGGAGATGGATTCTGCTGATACGACCACAGGGTCGTATCAGCAAGGTTATCGCCGTTTTCCATGGAACATCGCTGGAAAACCAGCGATGTTCCATGGAAAACAAGCTATCGCAGGAATAATTATCGCCATTGCGCTATGCGTTGTTAATACAGCGCTAGCATGGCGATAATTATCTGCGGTAGCCGGCGATAACTATTCTCACGCTGTGAACGGCCAGCGATAATTATCGCTGGCCGTTGATAATATGCCCCACAATTCGTGCAATTTTGATAGCGACAGTTAATGACTTATGAACGCATTGGAGCATAAACGTGTGAACACTTTATCATGATGTTTACATTGATTAATTTGTGAGCATGAGACCTACTTTATATAGATTATTAAATGCCACATTTTTGATGAACTCCAAATAGGTAAACATGAATAGTTTGACGGTTTATGCCTTTTGGAGTTGCTTTTTAAATGTGGCTGCACATATTGATTTTGAGCATCTTATTATTAGATTTTCATGTATTCTTTGTATATTGACACTGTTATCAAACTATCAAACTCAATGGTCCAATAACAAGTTGCATGGGCTTCTATGGGCTTGTTCATCCCAGGGAGGGCATGGGGCCGCAGCATGCTATCCACCTCTAATTTTGCTAGGTTTTCTTGGTTGCTAGGGTTTGGTAAGTGACAGTTGGGGTAGATTAATTGACGTCTGTGTATTTCCACATGCAGTGGACTCACTATTAGTGTTGAAAGAGAAGGGAAGAAGACAGACAGTCTTGGATCAACACAGTTTAACAAAAGGCCTACAAATAACAGGAGATCATTTTGGGATGACTAGAAGAGGTTAAACAGCAGACAATGGCTATATATGTAGCTATTTAACTATAGGGACAGTCGTGCACCACCTCAAACAGAGGATGAAATATTAAGAAAGATTAGAAGCGAACATCATGTTTAAAACCAATCTTGAATGCAGTGAAAGTAAGACACATTTTAATCCTACACAGAATGCAGTCACGCACAATGGGAAGAAAAATGTATGTTGTAGTTGTCAGAAAGTGGACTATTTATTTGGAAATGGGAGACCCTTACCAATATACTAAACACACCATGGTTAGATCTCAACACAAGTCTCATTTAAACTCTGTTCAGCACCTGGAAGCAGTGGCTAAAGCAGCAGGCAATCCCCAGAGCATTAAGTATTAAGTTCATTCAGCACAAATAATGTAATGCAAAATTTCAGGAGAGTTGAGGAGGTAGAAGAATTCATGAAATCCATTTCTAGGGTAGATGATACGTAAAATGGGTTTTGAAGAAGTGCAGCAATGGTGCTTTTATGAGGCCGGGTCCCCCCAACCCCCTTCATAATAAGTGAGCTGGTTAAATTTTGAATATACAGGTATATAGGTCTTACTTTTTTTAGGGAGTAGGCAGTAGGACTGAGTTATATAAGTCCCCCATTTGTTTTTCAATATCTATTATAGTCCGACGATGCAGTGGCCCCATAGGCAGAGGCCATGAAGAAGACAGGAGGGTTCTCCAGGGTAAGGGACGAGGGGTAGTTTTAGGGGTAAGGGCACTGAGTGGGGAGCATACAGGGGAAAAAACAAAAGAAATTGGTCCTCATTTACAAGAGAAAATGTTAGGAAGCCTTGGTTCAGAGGTAGTGTTTGATCAAGAAAAATGGTAGGTGATCAGGGAGTCAGAGTGGAGCTATTGTCATGGAATGTCAATGGCTTAAGAGTGAAAGGAAGGAGAGAAAAAATTCTGCAATACTTAAAGGATGTCCCGGCACAAATTATTATCATACAAGAAACACACCTAACAGAGGAGGAATTGAAAGAGGTTTTTAAAGCTAGAGGTTGGGTAAAGAAGGTGGTGTGTACCACCCAGCAACTGACGATAAGGGGAGTTGCAATTTTGGTGAAGGATACCCCACATATCACGGTGGAGCATAGCATAGTTGATAGTGCAGGCAGATGGGTCATTGTAAGGCTTAAAATTTATAATCAAAGGTACACAGTGGCAGGGTACTATGGTCCTAATATCGATGATACGAGGCCACTGGCAGGATTGTTGATGGAATTACTCAATTTTTCTGATCCTGTCATCTTGGCAGGTGACTTTAACGTGTTTTTAGATGATTTATTAGATCGTTCGGTTAAAACCCGGTCAATCATAAATAGTAAAATGTGATCCTTTATTAAAATTAATATGGTACAACTAGGACTATGTGATATCTGGAGGGAAAGGATGGGACCTAAGAAAGGTTTTACATATAACAACAAAAAATATAGACATCAGTCTAGAATTGATTTCTTCTTGGTTGATCAAGGATTAAAGGATTGTGTAGGAAAAGTCACACATGTGGGATCCCATTTCTCAGATCACTCATCAGTGTCATTGGTACTTTTAGTCTCGGCTGGGCCAACTCTGAGAAGGTGGACTATGGATCGTACCCTGCTACTAGATGAGGCAGTGGTAGGGAAACTGAAAGAGGAAACAGAAGAATATTTTGCTCTGAACACAGATTGTGCGCCGCCAGGCGTAGTATGGGACTCATACAAAGCTTTTTTGAGGGGTAGAGTAACCAGTCTTCAGATAAGGAAAAGGAAGGAATTTATCACAAAAGTTAGTCTGATAGAAGGTCGCATTCAACAACAGGAGCAGGTGCTTTTAGGGGCGACAGAGGAACAGGAGAAAGTGGCTCTGCAAAATTCCTTGCTAGTGGAAAGAGAGGCCCTGTCCAGCTTAGTGGAGGAAAGACTAAGAAAGAGATGGAAAGCGAGCAAAATCGCTCATTTTGAATATGGAGAGGGGTGTGGGAAGATTTTAGAGTGGAAGGCAAAGGTAGACCAGGCAAGATCTTTTATTAAAGAAGTCAGATGTGAGTCAACCGGTTGCATCCTCACTGAAAGTAAAGAAATTGAGCAAACTTTCCAAAACTACTTCGGGGAGTTATATAGAGAGGACCTGGTAGTCACTGAGGAAGTTGTAAAGGCATGGCTGGGTTGCGACTACCCTCAAGGTATCTCTGAGTCAATTAGTGCGGTAATAAACAGCAGGATAGTGGCAAAAGAGGTAAAAAATGCACTAAGGGCAGGGAAATCTGGTAGGGCAGCGGGACCAGATGGTCTGCCTTTGGAATTATATAAAAGGTTAGAAGAGGTTCTGCTGCCGTACTTGACTAAGTTGTTTGCCGAATTGTTTGAAAAGGTCGCAGACCTGCCGCCCTCTTGGGATGAGGCCACCGTCATATTAATCCCGAAGCCAGGGAAAGCCTTAAATCTATGTGATTCATACAGGCCTATCTCTTTAATCAACTGTGACTACAAAATCTTTGCAAAACTCCTGGCAGAGAGACTTATTGGTGTGATAGGTGGTCTCTTACATTCAGACCAGAAAGGATTTGTCAGGGGGAGAGGGATCCAGGAATTGACTTTTAGTCTAATAGGAGCAGCTGATATAGCTACCACATACAAACTCCCTTTAGCAGTGATCGCATTAGACGCCACCAAAGCGTTCAGCCGGGTGAATTCAGCATACCTGCAGGTGATATTACAACTCTGTAATTTGGGTGAAAATGTTTGCAGAACTCTGGCTATAATATATAGAAAACCAAAGGCGAGAGTTCTGATAAATGGTAACCTTGCCATGCCTTTTAATATTACAAGAGGGACAAGACAGGGATGTCCTTTATCCCCTCTCCTGTTCAACCTGTATATTGAGCCTTTGGCAATTAAGATTAGGAAGGAGAGTTGTATAATCCCTTTTAGATATAAAGAGTGGGAAAGTAAGGTAGCTCTATCTGCTGACAATTTATTAGTATATACATCAGACTTGGAGACCACGATCCCTTTATTAAATGATTTAACTTCACAATTTGGTCAGATAGCGGGATATTCAGTGAATAGGGCAAAAACGGAGGTTATGGCCTGGAATGTGGAGACAATCCTTAATATTAGTAAAAGCGAGATGAGATATCTAGGTATAAAGATCACCCAAAACATTGGAGACCTTCCGGAAGTAAACTTTTTAAATGTAATGAAAGAAGTCAGAAAGATGTTAAGCTGGTCTCGTCTTCCTCTGACGATCATAGGAAGAATCAATTTAGTGAAGATGATAATTCTTCTGAAGCTTACATTTCTTTTCCAGACAATCCCCCTGGTATTTAAGGCAGAATGGCTGCAGAAATTGCAGGGTAAAATCAATAGTTTTATCTGGAACTCAAAGTGCTTGCAAATCGCGTGGAAAAAACTGTGTAGGAATAAGGAAAAAGGTGGGTTGTGTCTGCCAGACCTGACCTATTATGCTTGGGCCTTTCTTTTAAAAAATGGAAAGATGTTACTAACCCTTCCAGATAACTCAGACATTGGTAAAATGTTTAGGTGCATGATGTCAGATACTGAAGGAGGGATGCAAGGTTTTATGTATAAATTTGGAGACCCCAAATACTTTAAGAGAGTGCGTCTCAAAACTCTACGGGGAATGGCGGAACTTTGGGCCAATATCAGAAAGGAGGTTAAACTTACATATTTCAGTAAGTGGGCGCCAATATGGAAGGCCCCAGGCTCACCTGAGTGGACAAAGGATTCACTGGCTAAACCGCTCAGGGAGGCAGGGATCACAAGATGGGGCGATGTGGTGGAAGAGGGTGAATTTATAGCCTGGGATAAACTGGCTAAGATCGCCAAGAATAAAATCTCTAAATTTAAATACTTGCAAATGAGGGGCTGGTTTCAGTTATCAAAAGAGAAGATTGGTGCATCTAATGACTTGGAAGCTGAATTAGCGAAAGAAACTCCAAAGAAGAAGGAAGTGGCAAGATGGTATTGGCTACTGGTGGAATTATCAGATGGTGTCTTCAAGCTGCCGACTGATCTGAGGGGGAAGAGCTTGCCGGGTGACAGCTTGAAGATCTATGGCAAGTATCTTTTAACTTGTTATACTCTACAGTATATCCTTCCAACTTAAGAAGGAACCACATCTTCTCTCTTCATAGAGTATATTGGACGCCATATAGATTATCGAAATTGGGGAAGGGAAGAACGGCAAGATGCACAAAATGTAGCCATGAAAAAGCAGACGACATCCATATGTTCCTGGAGTGCCCTGTGATCCAGAAATTTTGGGAGGATGTAAGTAGAGACATATCATCTATACTGGACACAGAACTCCAGGTAAGCTTGTTACTTGTTTTTTTCGGGGTGTCATCTGTACATGTTGATTTTACCAATGAGGAAAAGAAACTGGTGTTTCACTTGATTCTCTTGGCACATAGAGAGATATGTAAGAAATGAAATGAATGAAATGAAATGAATTTGTACTTGTAAAGCGCACTGATACCCTGAGGCCTCCTGGCGCTGAACGCATACCGCTGTGGAACCCTTCCTGACTTTTCCCTGTGAAATGTCCACTCCTGGGCACCCCCAAGGTGAAGCCAGGCATCCCAGCGCTGGTGGGGCCGTTGTGGAGATTAAGCAAGCTATTGCCCAGAGTTGCAGAGTGGGACCCATGATTAGAATAGGCACCGAGGCGAGAATTATCAGGTCCGAGGAAGTTGAGCCCAAGACCCGCCGAGGCGGGAATTGAACCCTGGTCCCGGGCCAGATCTCTGCATCAGGGTCTGCCACTCTAACCATTGAGCCACACTTCTCCAGAATAAATAGATTATTAATGTGTCTCCTACCGAAATAGAATGGATAAGAGCGGTTAAAAGTATCATAAGTTTGGATAGAAATGTGGAGAAGAAGAGGAATAGATTTTGGTCACCTGCTTTAAAATGGTTGGAAAGAGAAGTCTCGCGAAGAGTTTGGTCCAATGATTACGCCTTCTATTTATCTTCAAACTCTCCAATCTGATCTGCATGTCGGTTGGTCTCTCCGGCCTAGGCAGAGGTAGTTTGGGAGAATTATAGAAGACAATAAAATCCTTGGTGTAAAGAAACAGCTCTAGAAGGTGCTGGACCAGGGGGGCCTTAGAGCTTCTGATTTCAAGGTAAATGAAGACTAAAAAAATAAATAAATACATTTTTTTAAAAGCGACCATCTATCTAAAAGATTTTTGATTTTATTAAGTGTTTTTACATAATTAAAGTGAAAAAGTTGAGAGAAGTCGGCTGTAACGTATAGGCCCAAGTATCTAATAGGTCTTAAAGGTAGAAATTTCATCCCTTCAGGGAGATCGGCTCCCGATGAATTGAATAAGAGAAGCTCAGTTTTCGACTGATTGACCTTGTAACCTCCCAACTCTGTAAACGCCTGGATTTCTCCAAGGGCCAGCTGAATGTTCGCCTTGTCTGGGTTCAATTACAAGATCAAATCAGCTTAATTTTTGCCATTCCTATTAGGGGCACCCGAATTAATGTATTGGAGCAACTCTTTATCGCCAGTGGCTCTATAAAAAGAGAAAATAGAAGGGGGGGAAAGGGGGCAGCCCTGCCTAGTACCCCGCCTTATCACCACTTCTCCCGCTAGATTTGAGTTTATGATTATTTTTGCACTTGCCCCCTTATAGATTCCTTCTAACATCTCAAGCAGGCGGAGTGGAAAGCCAAACCCCCCTAAGATGAAAAAGAGGGCCTGCCAATCCACCAGATTGAATGCCTTTTCTGCATCCATCATTAAAATGGCAGCCCTATCCTTCCTAGCTGAAAAATAGTCGATAGCTTGAATCAAAAAGAATGTATTTGCAGATATTGATCTACCAGGCAGGAACCTTGTTTGGTCCGCATGTATTACCTGTTGCGCACAGCCCGAGATCCTATTCGCCCAAATTTTCATAAACAGCTTATAATCTACATTTAATAGACTTATTGGGCAGTAGGAGCTCGGGCCATTAGGGTCCTTATCCTTCTTCAGAATAGAGATCACGACAGATTCCTTAAATCTGTCCGAGAAAGGCAGTCCATCCATTATCTGATTAAACAGGGATACCAAGAAGGGAGAAAGTTCCTCTAAAAACAACTTGTAGACTTCAATTGGTATCCCATCATTACCACTTGCCTTAGCACTAGCCATTTCTTTTATAATTTCCCTTAGTTCTGCCGATGTAATTGGTTCAGGGCGAGAAAGCAAAAGACACACAATTGATGGACGGAATGCAGAACAAATCAAAACATTCACCCCCAGTCAAGAGATCTGGGTTAAATCCATCATTCTTTTGCTCACCATGCAACCCCAGTTTAGAACTGGCCATATGCAAATCAGTCTTGACCCTGTGCCTCATGGGAACAGTCCAGCCCGAACTGCCGAGCCAGGTCCTCCCTGGACCGGAAACAAGCATCCTAGGACCAGTTTCAGGGTTTCACCCCTCTTCAGCCAGGATAGCTTGATTCCAGTGGCACAGTGAGCCCAGGACCCACGTCTGGGCATACCTGGCACACTTAGGGCGAGAAAGCAAAAGACACACAATTGATGGACGGAATGCAGAACAAATCAAAACATTCACCCCCAGTCAAGAGATCTGGGTTAAATTCATCATTCTTTTGCTCACCATGCCACCCCAGTTTAGACCTGGCCATATGCAAATCAGTCTTGACCCTGTGCCTCATGGGAACAGTCCAGATTGGCATGGTGAGCAAAAAAACGATGGATTTAGGCCCAGATCTCTGTACTGGGGTGAATGTATGACATTGTTCTGCATTCTGTCCATCATTTGTTCTTTTTGCAGATGTAATTGGTTCATTCAGCACTCTACAGTCTTCTTCGGGGATCATAGGTAACTGAACTGTCGTAAAGTAATCCACAAGAGCCTGGATGTTAACTAGCTGGGCTTCCGCATAGATCTTCCTAAAATGAGACGCAAAGATTTCAGCTATTCTATCTTTATCATTAACCAAGCTCGCAGTGCTGGGATCCCTTATTTGTGGGATTATTTGTCTACTCTGATGCGTTTTTGTTGATCAAGCTAAAAATGTACCTATGTGTTGGCTCTCTTTATGAACCTTTTGTTGAGATGCTTTCCTCCCAGAAATCTCCTCAAGAATAAAACAGTTTTTTAATTGCTCTTTCGCCCTTAGTAGTTCCTGCTGGAGAGCCTCTTCCTCAATACCTTCTGGGGACCTAGACATAAGAACTCCTCTAGCCCGATCCACATACTTCTGAAGTTCTACATTATGTTGCCTTAGTTTGAAGAGATTCGCCCTGTATGCAATGACCCGTCCCCTAAAAGTAGCCTTAAAAGCCTCCCAGACGATAAAACCTGATGCTGTGTTAACATTTTCCTTAAAAAATTGTATTAATTGTATAAAATCACGGGTTTCAGCAATCCATACTGGGTCCGAGAGCAATGCTTTATCAAAATACCACCTGCTATTATTTTTTTCCCTAGGGGTGGGTAAATATGCTACCAAGAAGACTAAGGAGTGATCTTAGAATGAGTTAGAAAAGGAGACGCGCGAACGCGCGAAAACAAAATGGCCGCCTCCCGGTGAGCTCCGTGTTCAAAGAGCCCGTTTTTGTCGACGAAAATAGCATTTCCTGTCAGGAATTGCTGGAAATTATGCTAGCTGACTGCTAAAGCCCTACCTGTTGCTGTGGATGCTGTTTTTTCCTCCTTGGAACGTCGGAAGTACATGGTTTCTACCTCCTGCTTCAGCCTGCTCCAGCCTCGAGCTCTGCTTTCAGGTACTGCCCAGATTCCTGTAAGGGGGGCGGAGCGTCTTCTCAGGAAAGGGCCTGGCTTTGGCCTAACCACTCCCACAGTCTGGTTTAGCTGCTGCACCAGCTTTTACAGAGAAGCAATTTCGGTACTTTTAATTTATACTTGCTTCATTATTCTTAATTACTCCTGTGCATTTTCTCATATGAAAATGGAGAATAAAACTCTACAAAATCCTAATAATAAAGGAAAAATCAGACTTCCCCTCCTCCAGTAAAATCTAAAGTGGTGGAATCCAGTGAGCCATCCTTGGCTTTAATTCTTGACGAGATACATGCTTTGCGTGCAAATACTGAGAATATTGCGTCTGAAATTAAAAACTTACGTAAAGATATGGCCAGCATGTCGATGAAAGTATCGGATAATGCAATTAAAATACAAGACAATAAAGTAAAAATTGACGCTTTTACACCACTTGTGGCAAAAATTTCCCTATGTCTACCCTTCTTCTGGATATGGAAAATCGTAATAGGCAATATAATTTGCGCATTTTTAATTTACCAGAGGAAGTTGAAGGCTCTAATTGTAGATTATACCTGGAAAATTTGTTACCTGGCCTTTTAAACGTCAAATTCCCGGAAAAATTTGAAATTGACAAAGCACATAGGATTCCATCCCATCGCAATCCTCAACATACTAAGCCAAGACAAATGATTTTTAAGGTACTGCGTCACCCTCATTTGGTCATGATAAGGAAAGCAGCAAGGGAAATTCCATCTTTAATAGTTGATGGCAATAAAATATTTATTCACCAAGACTATGCCAAAGAGACTGTCAAGATTCGTAAAGAATTTACTGATTGTCGCCCTCACTTGAGAAGTCTTGGATTTAAATACGGCTTATTTGATCCATCAACAATGAGAATCTGGAAAGATAATTTTTCTAAGTCCTTTCAACGTCCAGAAGACTTAAAATTATTCCTGGAACAGCACTCACAGCTATCACTACATTCTATGGATACGCATGACTCTGCAATTTGAAAAGTGTTTTCATATGCATTTCTGACTAATTTTTCTAGCTCTTTACACGATGGGCTCCAACGGTTCGGTCATGCTTGTAAAGCACGTGTCCGTCTCAAAACTCGTATTAATGTTTATGTGTGGTCGTCTTTTTCTGTTTGTCTGTCTCTGTTCTTTTTCCTCCTATTCCTTGTATATTATACTAGAACTACTACTCTCTGTAATTTTCTTCAATGTTTCCTCTTCTTCAATCCTTTTTCCTCTTCCTCTCTATTCTACTATGGCTAATACTCATAATATTAAAATTACTTATTTAAATGTTAAAGGTTTGAGACATCCGGTAAAACGTACAAAGATACTAAACTATTTCAGAAGTTGTAAAGCAGATATTTGTTTTATTCAGGAAACACATATTGACGACAAAATATTGGATTATATGAAAAACAATGGGTAGATTCTATTGTCTCTTCTCCTGCTAACGGGAGAAAGAATGGTGTTGCTATTCTTTTTGCTAAAAGATTACATTGTCAAATTTTAAGTAAAACATCAGATTTAGAAGGTAGATATGTTATAGTCAAAGTTAAAATTTATGATTCTGTCATGTATTTAATTAATGTTTATGGTCCAACTGCTGATGACCCTTTGTTTTGGTCTAATTTGACCACTGAAGTACTCAAGTTAGGCAACGTTCCTCTTATAGTTGGAGGAGACTTTAACCTTATTTCTGATCCTTTATTAGATAGATCATCCTTCACTAAGTTTAGACCTCCAAAAGCTTTTTTAACTTTTAGAACTTTCCTTAAAGTCACAAAATTAATCGATATTTGGCGATTACATTTCCCTACGGATAAAGTGTTCACTTTTTTTCCAATCCTCATAATTCACACTCTAGACTTGATTATTTATTAATTTCCAGGCAGCTCCTTAATTCTGTGGTTTCTCCTAACATTGGCAATATTGACATATCAGATCATGCTCTTGTGTCTTTTGTTTTGCAAGTTAATTCAAATTATAAAGTACAATTTAGATGGCGTATGAATACTGATATTATTCTTAATGAACAAAACAAACCAAAAATATTAACAGCTATACAGGATTACTTTCAACTTAACCCAGAAGGCTCCACTTCCCTTGTGAATAGATGGGACGCCTTTAAAGCTTATGTTAGAGGCGCTTCTATCTCTCTTATGGCATATGAGAATAAAACCTATAATATACGAATTAAAGAGTTGGATAAACAAATTTCAGAAGTTGAGAGGCTTTTTATCACTTCCAACGATCCTAAATATAAATTTAGGTTGCAGAAACTTAGATATGAATTTAATTCCATTCTTAGTAGAAGAGCTGGTATTCAACTTTCCAAATCCAAAGCAAAGTTTTGTTTTAATGCTAATAGGTCTGGTCGACTGTTAGCTAATTATTTACGTATAAAAAAAGATAAGGCCCAAATAAATTCGATTCATGGTCCCAATGGGAAAATTGCCATATCACACAATGATATTGTTAAGGAATTTTTAAATTATTATACTAATTTATATAATCAACCTAGTTCTAATGACTCTTCTTTAATTGATTCTTTTTTATCTACTAGTAACTTACCCAAAATTTCTCATTTAGATAAAAATAAATTGGACCTGCCCATTAAAGAGGATGAAATTCGAGTAGCTATTAAATCTCTCAAACAAAAGAAATCACCTGGTCCTGATGGCATTCCAGCTGAATTTTATAAAGAATTTCAAATACAACTTATTCCTTATTTATTTAAATTATTTACCTTTTTTAGCACTACAGGGACTATTACGGGCTCTTTTACTGAGGCGTTAATTGTTGTGTTACCCAAACCCAATAAAGATCCTACACTTGTCTCAAATTATCGCCCTATTTCTTTATTAAATCAAGATTGTAAATTATACGCTAAAATACTTGCTACCAGGTTAACATCTGTTTTAGATTCTATTATTCATCCGGACCAATCTGGGTTTATGAAGAATAGACATTCTGCAGATAATACAAGAACATTATTACATGTTATCGAACAAGGTTTTAAATTATCTATTCCAACAGGAGTGTTAGCTCTGGATGCTGAAAAAGCCTTCGATAAAGTTCATTGGCAGTTTTTATTCCATACTTTAGTTGCATTTAATTTTGGTGATGTATTCATTCGTATGGTAACTGCTTTGTATTCTGCACCGACAGCCCGGTTATTTATTAATGGTCAAATTTCTAACCAATTTTCTCTTTTCAGAGGTACTAGACAAGGCTGCCCCCTCTCCCCGCTCCTATTTCTTCTGGTGATTGAGCCTTTGCTTGTGTCAATTAGGAATTGTAACGATATTAATGGTATTAAAATTAATAAGGTCAATGTTAAAACACTGGCATATGCAGATGATGTACTTTTATTTATTAGTAATCCTATCTCTTTACTTCCCCCTTTATTTGAGATTATTTCATCATATTCCACACTTTCTGGTTACAAAGTAAATACTAATAAAACTGAATTTTTTCCGATAAATATCCATTGTACCCCAGATATGTTACCCATGAAAGATATAATTTGGCAAAGAGAAAAATTAAATATTTGGGTATTTTGTTCTCATCTACTATAAAATCTACAATTTCATTAAATTGTGAGTCTATTCTAACTTATATTAAAGATAAAATATCGAAATGGTCTCCACTTCATCTTTCGTGGTGGGGGAGAATGGACTCCATAAAAATGACTATAGCGCCAAAACTTTTTTACTCCCTCTCCATGATTTCTACCCAATTTCCTATGAAGTTTTATAAAGATATAGATCGGCTTCTATCCAAGTTTTTATGGTGCAATAAAGCTCCTCGTATCAGTTATAAAAAATTGAAACTGCCTAAATGTAATGGAGGTTTTGGTTTACCGGATTTTTTTGTTATCATAAGGCCTTTATTTTAAAGCAAAGCTCTCTTTGGTTTAATCATTCTCAGTTGAATAATTCCCTGCATGGCTGTCTATAGAAAAAAGCTTAATAGATCCACTCCCTTACCTTCTTTATTAACTATGTCTAATAGGTCAATATTTTTTAATAGATCTGTTATTCTGAAATCTACTAAATTAATATTACATGATTTTGATTCTATTTTCCAATCACCCATGTCTATTACTGAAGACATGTCGTTGTGGTATAATTCAAACATAAAACTCACTAAAAATGTTAGATTTTGGCATTCATGGATTAAAAATTGTATTTTTTATCGCAAAGATATTTATTATAATAATACTTTTATAACTTTTGATGTTCTGCAAGAAAAATTTAACGTACCTTCTACTGATTTATTCAAATATGAATGTTTATGCAATTCGATTTTGGATTCATTTCCTCATTCTATACCTCTTAATGCTAAATCGGATTTATTGATTTATATTCAAACACTTTCCACCTTACCACATGGTGTTTCTAGATTGTATAACAAGATGATTACATTTAAAGGTGACAATATTGATAAGTTATTGACCTATTGGAATAATGAGCTTTCTTTATCATTATCCTATGAAACATGGAAAATTATTTGGTTAAATAGTATTTCAGGATGGCTACCTGTATCGCTCTATCAAACAAATTCATATATTTTATATAATTGTTTATGGTCACCTTTAAGACTGTTCCAAGCTAAACTCCTTCCCTCCCCTATATGTTGGCATTGTAATTTGCATACTGGTTCGTTAAAACATTTGCTTTTTGAATGCCCTTTTATTGTCAAATTTTGGACTGAAGTTTGGGATGTTATAAAACGCATACTTAATATTCAAGATGATTTGACATTCAGCTTAATAATTTGTAAATCTGTTGTTCTTTCTCATAAATTAGTAGACTTAGAATGTAAACTTTTTAATTTTTTAGTATCAGCTGCCTTAAAGTCCATTGCAGCTTGCTGGAAAGATGTTTCATCACTATCTGTTCATGCATGGTGGTCGTGGGTTATTTTTACAAGAAGAGGAGCTCATTTATCTTTGAATGGTGTTATTCATAATTGTGATTCTTTTCATTTATTCTGGAAACCTGTTGATAATTATTTATCTTCTTAGCAAGTTTAATGTTTATTAATAGTTTCTCTATCTTTTGATAGACAGTAGTTCTATTTTAGACTTATTAATAACGTCCGTATATTATCTCTGTTCCCTCCCCCCTCCTGTTTTAATTTATTGCAATAATAGACTATATTAGACTGTATTTATTTTGAATTTATTATGATTGTTAAATTCATATATGCATTTTAGGTACTTTTATTGTAATATTTCATTTTTGTCCTGTATGTTTATTATCTGAAAATTCAATAAAATATTTTGAACATTAGAATGAGTTAGAAAAGATCGCAGATTCCCCTCTTGTAGGATGATTACTTATCAAAAACAAATCCAGTCTAGGTGCTGTTTTATATCTAGCTGGGTAGCACGTGAACTCAGTAAGGCCTGTGTGGTCGATCCGCCATGGATCTATTAGAGCGAAATCTTCTTTCAAATTTTTTAATAATCTTGCTGTCTTTGGCATTAGTTGCTTCTTACCCTTATTAGATGTGTCCAGACCAAGATCTTGAATAAAATTGAAATCCCCACCCATAACTATAAAACCATGAGCGTTTGACAGCAAATCATAAATCTGTTCCAAGGCCTGCGTGTCATCAAAAATTGGCCCTTAATAGTTAAGCAGCACAAGGGCTACTCCATTAACTGAGACTTCAACCCAGATCCGCCTCGCACCCTCATCCCAAATCACGTTTCCCAGCTCCCAGTCTAGCGCAGATGAAAGTAGTATATCCACCCCACGTACCGCCGCATGTGCCGAAGCAAAAAATGCGTAAGCATACTTCTTGGGGAGAGAAAGGTTAGGGGAATTAGACTTAAAATGTGTCTCTTGTAAAAAAATCACCTGAGGGGAATAGGATCCTAGCCATTTTAACATTGCTCCTCTTTTCTGTACATTTAAAAATCCTTTCACGTTACAAGAAATTACCTCCAGTGGTTATGTCATTCTTCAAAATAAACCATGCCACCTTAACAAGTACATGATGTACTCTCTCCTACGCCATACTTCAAACTGTACTATCACTGATGATAAGGTTACATATAGCCCCTTAGTGACAGAGACTGCTGTATATCCCTTGACCCCTGAACTTGATTATGTTACCTTCTTGCTTGTTATCCCATGTTTGCCCGCCATTAAATCGCCCATTCTTTTTGTGATGCTTCACCCCCACCCCTTCCCACCCCAGGCTATCTGCGGAGGGAGGTAGCCCTTACCTCGCCTCCCCAGCCCCCCCCAATGAACAAAGGCGCCTTGACGTGGCACCTAGTTTCACGTCCAATCCCCCCCCGTGCAAAATACCATAAAGTTAAGTAGGCACCAAGGTATTACCAGCATAAAGTGCTTTCATTGTTAAAAAGTGCTTGTGCTTAAAATAGTGCAATATTGAAAGTGAGCCCTGTGCATAAAGTGCCATGTGCAATGTAGTACTTGAATACTGGATACTCATAACAGAGAAAATAGTATATATAACAGAAACAGTACTAGCAGCTGTATCCACTACAACAACCCCCCAGAGAACAAAGTGCAAATGGCAAAAATACATACAATTTAAAGTGGACTTAGTGCCTGAGTGTCTAAAATGCCTAAAGTGCAAAAAGAACAAGCTTAAATTACCATTACTGTATGTAAACCACAGTGATTTGAGGGAGTATTGTTATTTTCCATTCAGTTGGACAACCTATTGTAGCAGTACTGCAACTTTCTCAAGATTAAAAGTACAAAACATCTTTCATTATCCAATACTTTTCCCGCAAAAAAACAGGATCGCCGCAAGCTTTTCTCAGTCCCGCAGAGAAAATACCATATCTTCCTCATAAGGGGAGGAAAACTAAAGTGCAATAGTGCAATATTGAAAGTAATCACAATGCATAAAGTGCAGAGTGCATTCTAGAACTCCAATACTGGATAATTATAACAAGAGAGAGTAATACCTATATCAAAAAACAGTAATAGCAGCTGTACCCAGTACATCCTCCCCCTAGCGGGGAGCAAAGTGCAAATGGCAGACAGACATACACACACTTAAAGTGTTCCTAAAGTGAACTTAGTGCCTAAATGTCTAAAGTGCTTAAGGTGCACAAAGATCATGCTTAAATTTCCATTGCTGAATGCAGACCCAGGAATCTGAGCAATGGCCTCCGTTCAAATACCCTTCCTTTAATTATTTTCCATTTGCTTGAGTAATCGTTTGTAGAAGTTCTTGGGACCAGAGCAGGGAGGCAGGACATTTCAAACACCTTTGTGAGGGGACAAATCCAGAAGCTTCTCCCATTTCAAAGCTAGAACCAGTTATAAAAGTAGGACCCTCAGACCCACTCTTCAGATCACTTCTGGACCAGTGGAAGACTTAGAAGAAGGACTGCTCTGCTGCCCTGCTGCTGGAAGGACTGACCTGCAGCAAGTAGGGCTGCCCTGCTGTGAGGAAAGAAGATTGGACTTACTCCTTGAAACCAGAACCACCAGACTACTTCAAGGGCTAGCTGACTGGCCTCCTGGTCTCAGATACTGGGAGATAACAAGTTCCAGAGATCTGTCCTGCATCTGGCCAGCTGCCTAGTCTCAACTGGACCTATCTGTGCCCTGCTGCTTGCCTCTGCTGGAGTGAGTCCAGATCCCTAAGAGGTGCCTGCATGTCCTAGATTCTTGGTTGGCATAAGAGTGTGCTCCTCCTGGCCCAACTGTGCTGTGGGTTTCCTCAGAACTGATGCAGCACAGCATAGTACCTCGCATCGCAGCACCCACAGCTCCTCATCAGAACCGATGCAGCATTTTGCAATTCAGTGCAGGACCTTCATTGGAGCCCCCACAGTGTTTCATTGGAACCAACACAGTGCAATGCAACCTGACGCAGGACTTCACATCACAGTCCTCGCAGCTCATCAACAGAATTGGCGCAGCATGACGCAATGCTCAGCATTAAGGACAAAAGGTACAATTCTCAGTGAGACTAACCTTGTCCCTGTATCAGCCCACACTACATTGTAGTTGGCCTAAACTTGTGACTTTGTCCCAGTCTGGTGTAACCAGATAACAACACTTGACACTGTGTGCTTTTAGGTGCTATACGTACCTTAAAACTTTTAAATTGCATATCTCCGGTTCAACTGATTAGGTTTTTGTCATTTTGGTGACAAATAATTTGTTACATTTTACTCTATTTTTCTAAATTGGTGTGAGATTTTTCTTGTGTTGTATTTTCACTTTATTGCTGTTTGTGTGCTGCATAAAACAATTTACCTATTGCCTCAATGTTAAACCTGACGGCTTTTGTGCCAAGCTACAAGAGGGTTAAGAACAGGTTAATTTAGTGACTGTTTGTGGGTCACCCTGACAGGGAATGTGAGTGTTGCTTGAGAATGGTACACACCCCCTTAACCAACAACCCAATTCCTCACTGCTCCCTACTGATCTTGTTTCTGAAGAGGGTGCAGCACCGAAACAGCAGTAGTTAGAATCCTGAATGAAATTTACATGGTTCTCGACAGTGGAAACATCTGCTTCCTTATCTTGCTGAACTTATCAAGAGCATTTGGCACAATTTGCTGCAAGCAGCTGATTTCAGTCCTTGATTCATGCAAAGGCTGATAAGAGGAGTGCCATAAATGGTTCTCTCTTTCCTAAAGAACCATAAACAATTGGTTGGGCTTGGAAATTCCTCATCTCACAACAGTCTGATGATTGTCCCTAAGGGATTCATGTTTTTTTGTTAAATGTATACAACACCACTAAGACTCGTAATGGGGAAGAAGGGTATTGATGTATCAATATACAGATGACACTGAACTATAGCTAAAAATAACATCACAAGATATACGCATTCTAAAAAATTGTCTAGCAAATTTTCACAAATGGATGGGAAAAAAACTTTTGAAACTCAATATAGAAAAATAAGTGATTCTTGTTTGATGCTCCCATTTTTTTTGTAATCAAACTTTATTAGGCATTTACAAAACATGTACTAGTACACTACAAACATTTGAATGAGCATGTGAACTAACAGTAACACACTGTTGATATATATACATCTCGTTGTTACTGTATGGACAGGCAGACTCGTTCAATAGTTCTTCAGGAGATGCAGTGACGAAGAAGCTCACATCACATGTTGAGAAGCAGTGCAATGATATACCTAACCCTCCGCCAAGTGGCATCCCCACCCTCTCTACCCTCCCCTTATTTGATGCTCCCATGGTTCTAAATTCAAAATGGACTGGCTATCAGAGGTCTACATTGATGGTTCTACGACAATACATAGCTTATGGGTTGACATCCATTTATCAAATTCTCAATTAACTCACATGGGCACAGCTGCTTGATAATCTCTCCGCTCATTAAAAATCTCAAACGTCTGCCACTTGCCAAGGACCTTTGCACTGCAGTGCAGGCCTTGGTCCTAGGGAGTCTGGACTATGCAACCCCATTCTCGTAGGCATTCCATGCTCCTCTCTGACTCTAAAGAAAGCTGTTTTCTAGAAACAGAAATTTTGACAAGATGTTGCAAATACTAAAAGACCTACACTGTCTTCCTCTAGAATACAGGATAAAATTCGAATTGTCTTGCATCTCATTCAATGCCTTACACAGCCAATATCTGGATTACCACAGACACTCTCTAAAAATATCAACAGGAATCACAAACCTAAAAACAATTGACTCGCATATATGTATTTGGTATTATTTTGTTTTATTCATATATGATTGTATATTGTTGCCTTTTATTTTTTTTTATTAACCAAAATAAAGGAAATTAATGAATGAATGACATGCTAAGGCTATAAGCAAAGAAATTCAAAATGTGTAAAGCTGTCAAAAAATCTTTCTTTAAAGCAACCCTTTCCCTATGGAACTTGTTTCCAATTACTTTAATCTGTTATCAAGGATGTAACGTGCACATGACTGGTCCGTCAATATTCTTGGCATCAAAGCAAGAAAAACACATTTTAAGTATTCATCTTGATGTTCTGCTGGTGACTGAAATGTGACACATTGAAGGTTCACAGCTCAACTTATTACTTTATGTACCTGAAACACTTCAATTGTAAGAGTCAGTAGACAAGTGAGTCAGGGAGATTAGTATAGGAGAAACTTAACAACATCTTCACAACTTCAAAAGTCAAGTCTCTTGCCAACATTTGAGCATCTGGTTCTGAGAAATAGTTTGTCATTAACTGAAACATTAACATTTGTACTCCTCAACCATCACCACAAGACAACTTGAAAATGAGTTCTTGGATATTTACTTGCCAATGTTGCTGACGGAGTATACAATTATTTTGTGATTGAACAGCTATAGAAGCATGACTGACTCTAGGAGCCCCCTTACTTATGTGAAAATCTTCCCAAACCCTGCTGAGATCAAAGAGTACACCTTCGACTGGCTTCTTATATTTGCATCAGCATTAGGAAGGACAGTATAGGAGAAGCCTTTAGGAAAGACCTCTATATGTTATTATTTGAGATTATTAGAAGTTATAGAAAGACCAATATTAGTAAAGCTAGTTTAACACATCTAGGAAACTCAAAGCCCTTCCTCTAGAAAGTGTACAGTTTGCTTTTAGCAGAGAGTGTCATAAACAGCCCAAACAATGTGACATCAAGGAAAATATTGGTGTAATGCCACAGCTGTTCTCTCTTGATTTATTAAACAGGTTGCTCTTCTGAGAACTTCCTGAAAAGAAGGGAAATAATTCCAACCTTTAGCAATCCTCAGATCTAAAATCTATCAGGACTAGAGTGTAGGAATGCAGAAGTATTTGGATGTTAAGGTAAATGTATTTGTGACTAAAGTCTTATCTTGATTCTTATTCTGGCTCCACCACTTCAACACATTGCATGTGTCTAGGCAAATCATTATATTTCAGTACACCTCAGCTCTCTCATCAGCAAAACATGTAGAGCACATTGAGACATTTTAGCATTAAGCAGCATAAAAAGTCTATACATTTTACCGCTCAAACCAAAAACTCTATGCATTTTAAGTGTACTATTGGAAAGGAAAATTGGAAACTTCTTTTCCATATGCTTCAAAAGATGAAATACATTTACATTGGTTGACACTGTAATCGAGTATTCAGTAAACAGATATGTAATCAATTTTTGGTTTTACATACTCAAACTGTTGGAACAAAAACCTCCGGCTACTTGAGCGAAGCAGTTCGCATCACCCAGTGCCCTTTATTAGGACCCTGTATTTATTCTGGTTGTAAAGTTTTCTCTCTATAGTCAGCTCACAGCTCTTCGTGCTCATGCTTATATCATGTAAAGGTATTGAGAAAAAAGCATTCTGTTCTTTCTCCTTTAGGAAGAGCCTCATTTATTCCATCTTATTCCAGACTTAATTATGGAAATGCACTACGTGAGAAAATCCCTCATTGCGTGGGAACACTACCATTTCTTTGCTGACTGGTATAGCTGTTTTTAACTCTGCACATTGGGGACCTGGTGTCCAGTCCCCAGTGTTTGAGTTCTGACCCCTAAAACATGATAAAAATGGCTATCCATCAATTGAATATTTAACTTTCTAGTAAGGCCATAGCACATGGTGCAGGAAAATACACTACAGCATTGGCTTGGGAAGTTAAATGTTAACTGTGAACACTTCAGTACATGTTGCACCATCCACTAGTTTGACAAAGAAAACATTGATTCAGGCACACCTGTGTAGCTTTACCCCTGCAGCTTTTGAACCTGCTGGCAAACCTGTCAACACAAGCCTGAATTTCAATATTAAATAAGCCACCCTAAAGTATTCTTTGCAGCAGGTAATGGTCCCAGAATTTGCAAGTGGTACATGCACAAATCTAGTATTGACAAAGCAACTAGCCCCAAATCTATTTTCACTGTAAATGGCTATATCTGTTACTATGAAAAAAAAGTTCAAATGAACTGCTATTTATGCTAACTCTGGGATTATGCTTATCTTGGGATAAGTTACAAAATTGACTTGATAAATATTAGAAATATTTATTAAAAATAAAATTCATTGTTGAAGTTGTTTTTGATAAATATTTGGTAAAAACAAATTTTAAAAAGTTAGACTTTGTCTGCCTAAAACTCAAGTAGGTGAATTAGTGTAAGCATGCCAGAAGCTGGCCTCTGTTAGTGCTTCCTCCTTGTGAAGTTTGTAGACTGCTCCCAGAATAGAAAAACTGGCTTTATGTCTTTTGGCAGGAAGACCTGTGTTTGAAGTATATGACTCCTGACCCAATCCTATGAGCTCAGGAAAGGTAGCTAGGGATGGTTATGAAACTTCATTACCTTGAAAAGGGCCAGCGTGAGGCCTACCAATTCATACATAGGGGTAAAGGAGGACCTGGGGAAGAGAAGCCTGTGTTCTCTGAGCCAACTGTAGACAGTTTAGCACTGGGAGAGGAGCTGGTCCCAGAACTAGTTCAGTGTCTGAGGAGGAGAGGACTGATCCATTTCCTAGAACACCAGCCACCTCCGAAGGCAGAAGTGTGCTGCTATACTGGATTTACCCCAACCTTTGCTAGTGAATCCTACAAAACTGGCACCACATCCCCAGCTGATGTGAATGCTTTCAGGACCTGTAGAAGAAAGAAAGGGGACTGAGGCTGCTGTCAGTGACCTGCTTGGAACTTGATGGGCCACAACTGATCCCACTTGCTCCCGGGACTAAGAAGTAGACCTCAAAATCAGTTTACTGACCTCCTATGGAGCTACAGGGACCTAACAAGCTGCATAAGGCAGTTTTCTGGAGTGACCAGCTGACCTGTAGCAACTGAACCTGGACTGAACTATTCTGGTGGTCTTTTTTGTAGAGTCTTGGCCCCTAAGTACTGTCCCTGTGGTCTTGGGATCCTAGAAGTAGACCATGAGGAGCTGCCCCAGAAAGTATGAGAAGTTGGAACATCTACATTCAAGACCTCTAGAACTATAGCAGGACCTCGCAGTAAATGTAGATTTTGTGTGGAATTCATCAGAAACAACTTCAGGCTTACCCCGCTAGAGGATTTTGAGATCCAAAAAAGAGACTAGGTCCGAAGGTAGAAATCTTGACTAGTTGAAGGCTTGAAAAATATTTAACTGATGAGAGGACTTTACTCGACCGTGTATTGAGATGTAGCAGTGACAGGACTGCAGGATTATCATGTTTTGGGCTCTTATCAAGGAGACCCACGCTATTGGTGCATTATTGAATTGATATAACGTGAGCACATATCCGAAATAGGCAGATACCGAAGTGGGCTCTCAGCCCTCATTATTGAACAGGCGCCTTATACGCAACAACCAACTATACACAACTTTGCCCTGATGAAGTTCATACATTGAACGAAACGCGTTGGCTGATGCTGTGCTTAATTTTTAAGGATTGTCGAAAAATAAAGAAGGATATATATTTTTTCTACCACAAAGATACTGACTGTGCTTTTTTATTAATCTGAATTTGACTGGTTAGTGCACCACTCCATTGTTTTTCGATGAGAGGACTTCAGCGGCTGCAAAATTGTATTTTTTCCATCACAACCAAAGGTCTTAGTAGAATATCAATTAATGGCTAGCAAACTTCGAGAGCATATCGTGGAATACAATCTTCATCCTTGCTTCTCTGGCGTATTTAACTTCCATGTAAGGAGACTAAGTCAGAAAGTAAAACCTTTGACCGAGATGACTCCCTCTGCGTATCCGACCTCTCTTCCACTGTGGTTGGCATGAAATTACACATAGGTTCTGGTTAACCACAAACAGTGCCTTCAGGCACTTTACTTTTTCTTGGTGTTTTTTGCCTTAAAACTTTAGAAAATCTTATCTCTGGATACCCTTTTTGGAATTTAGTTGTTGTGGTGTCATTTTTCTTATTAGAATTTTCTCTAGTTTTAGAGATTGGTTTGGGGATTTTTCTTGAACTTTATTTTGGCTTTTTAATTGATTTGGTTCTGATAAATACTATCTTCCTTAAGTTAAATCTATCTGCTCTGTGCCATAGCTACAAGTGCTTGAGCCCAGATTTGATTATTGAACTTTTGTGTTCGACCTGACAAGATTTTGGACTTATTACACAGGGAGAGCTCACATCCTTCCAACTAATAACCCATTTCTTACACATTTTAATTTCTAAATTATCACTTCTTTGACTTCAATCCATATAAAATGCATTAGTCCTACTCCGTTGACTTACAAGCCTTTTAGTTCATTTCTGCATTATTTTCATAGGTCTATGGCTTGTACACTCATTGTATATTACAGCTTCCTCCATCTTCATAAAAGGTTTCTAGAGCCTCACCGGATAACTTTGCTAGTCATCACCTTCAGGCTGCTTTTTACTTTTATAGACTGAGTAAAGGCAGAAGCACATTTTCAAACTTGGCTCCTGCTCAGTGGAACAATGTTACTCAATATATTTGTACTAATATGCTGTCATTCCTGGAAACATTGAAAAACGTTCTTTCTTGGCATTAAAAATGCTCTAATGCTTTGCAAAAAAAAAATATATATATATATATATATATATATATATATATCATGAAATTCTGACCTTCTAACATAGCCAGTAAAGCATTCTCCTCCCACTCAGTGTTCATTACTCCCTCTTGTCAGTGGCACTTAAACTAGTGCATGTATGTTTTCCAAATGTACATTCACAAAGGCAGATTCCTTTTACACTTTTGATTGTTTGGAGACAAATATATAAAGATGCAGTTCCTTATTCTCCTGAAAGAGTTATTATACTGCAAGAATACTGGGAAATGTTTTGGTTCATACTGAGGACTGATTTTCATACAGCTTGATTAGTTACCATGCTTATGTCAATGTGAACCACATATCATTGTTGAGAAACGGATGGACTTGTCAGTGGGTGTAGGTTTTTGCACTACACAACATCCCTCTTACTTACTCATTAGATGTTCTCCTACCTTCAGTTTCCAAAGCTCCACCGTTAAGGCTTAGGCCAAACCTCGGGACACTACCATATGTATCATGCATTGTTATTCACACTCTGTCAGTAAACTGTCCAGCAATAACATTGTTAATAACTCTTTTAACTGTTTGTGTGTGGAGTCAAATTTATTCAAAGGTTTATTCCAAAATATAAGCCAAAAAGAGGGTGAAAACAAGTTTGAGGATATTAGGAGAGTACTTGCATGTCTACAGGTGTAACTGATATTTTCTACAATGTAGTAAAATGTATAAACTGACAAGGAAATGCAGTTGAATCAATTCTTGCAAGGCCCTGTTTTTTCTAGATGGCCTGATCCCAGGTGGGTAACTTGTGAGGCATTTGGACACATAATAGTCAAACTTTATATATTTCTATCTACAGAATTATTTATTGTAATAGTACAAGTCCTTTTTATTGCATGCCTGGGACAAAGGAGGTGATAGGCTCCCTCTGCCCAAAAGCAATTCTGCTTTGCTTCATGGAAGAGAGAGCATTTTTCCTGCTCTCGCTTCCATGAAGTGAAGCAGAGTTCGCTATGGCTTCCAAGCCATAGCAAACTGCAATGTCCCGGGGGTGGGCACCCCAGGACATTGCTGGAGCCGGCCCTGGGGGTGGTGGTCCCCAGGGCTATTTACGGCTCTGGGAGGGGGGCAGTGCCCCCCCTTCAATTTGCAAGGTAGCCACGGGGAGGTGGTGGTCCCCTGAGCTGTGTGGGGGGGCTTGAGCCCCCCACACATTATTTTCAACAGAGCCCCGGGGAGGTGGTGGTCCCTGGGGCTGTGTGGGGGACAGGAGCCCCCGCATGCCTAATTATTTAAATAGCCCTGGGGAGGTAGCGGTCCCCGGGGCTGAGGGGAGGTGCATGGCCCCCTGCATTGCATAAACGGAGCCCCGGGAGGTGGCAGTCCCTGGGGCTGTGTGGGGGGGTAGCCACCCCATACATTTTTTTAAAGATTAAAGCCCTGGAGAGATGGCGGTACCCAGGGCTGCAGGGGGCTGCATAGCCCCCCACATTCAATTTAAGCCCCGGGGAGGTGGTAGTCCCCGGGCATGTGGGGGCCTGCGCGGAGCCCCTGCATCTCATTTCATCATGGCCCCCACATTTAAAATAATTAGCCCCAGGGAGGTGGTTGTCCCCGGGGCTGTGTGGGGGGAAGGAGTCCCCCCATGCATTTTTTAAAAGACTAAAGCCCCGGGGAGGTGGCATACCCCGGGGCTGCGGGGGGAGACTGCGGAGGGCCGCATAGCCCCCAGCATTCAATTTATGCCCAGAGATGGTGGCAGTCCCGGGGCATGTGGGGGCCCTCGTCGACCCCCTGCATCTCATTTCATCATTGCCCCCACATTTAAGATAATTAGCCCTGAGGAGGTGGTGGTCCCCCGGGCTGTGAGGGGGCAGGAACCCTCCCATGCATTTTTTTAAAGATTAAAGCCCTGGGGGGGTGGCGGTCCCAGGGCTGTGGGGGGCTGTATAGCCCCCCACATTCAATTTAAGCCCAGGGGAGGTGGCAGTCCTGGGGCATGTGGGGGCCTGCACAGATCCCCGCATCTCATTTCATCATTTCCCCCGGGACCTGGCCCACCCATGGGCTTAAAGGAAATGAAGCACAGGGGCCCGCGCTTTGTTTTTTTTTACATGTTCGACCGGATTCGCGGATCCACTGTGAATCCCGACGATTGTTTTTTTAACTGAGTCCCAAGATGGCTGCCAATACTTCTTGGTTTGAAATGTTGGCAGCCAATCAGATTGCAGGCACGAGATCGGGAGGGTTTGTGGAACCGCTGCGTCCCCCCATGGATATCTGAGAAATATTTAAATTTATCAGGAACTACTGAATGGATTAACACCATTTAACAAAAAGAGTGCTTTCAGAACCAAGAGCTATCTTTTTGCCAAATTTGGTGTAATTCCGTTTAGAAGTTCGGACTGTAGCCGTGTCTAAAGTTTCCTATGGAACTTACCATAGAGAAAAAGCATTTTTGGACCACCCCTTTTTCTTGGGTCCTGCTTGACGAATCATCCCGAAACTTTCAACACAGCAGCTGACCTGACCGCCTGAATAGTTTTGAAAATTTCGCAAAGATTCGTCAAACAACGTCAAAGATATTGGCAAATCAAAAAATGCTTTTCCTATGGAAACTAGGTCCTAACTATAACTACCTATATTTATATAAACACACACACACCTTGGTATCACTACTGGCGGTCACCAGTAGGTAGTTATAGTAGGGACAATGTTTCCATAGGGAAAGCATTTTTTGATGTGCCTATATCATTGGCGCCGCTGGACGGAATTACACCACATTTGGCAGAAAGGTAGCTTTTGGTTTGCAGATCAGAATACCTGTGGTGGCACCCTTCTAACAGTTCACACCCCTAGTGAGCCCTGAGCCCTGTAACCATAAATGTTGGAATAAAATTTTAGCAATGAATTTCTTTCTCTTTTAAAATGTTCTTCTTCCTTTCTGCTTTTAAAAATAAGTTAAAAATGTATCACCAGCTAAATAAATATTTCCTGTTCAAGTAATAATGATAGTTTTATTTGACTCTGTCGTGTTGTTAAAGTGTGGTTTTCAGTTTTGCTTTCTAGAACGATATGCCCTCAAAAGAATTTAACAAATATATAAGTAGCTCCAGTTGATCTGTTAAAACAATTATCTCGACATGAATAGACTGCAAATGCAGCAGTCTCCTAATGTGTTTTTCACTTGCTTATCACCTACTTGCCAAATATTTTTTATGCTTCTGTGCTTTCGCAAAAAATCTTATGCAGCACATTTATGCATTGAATTTTCTAAAAATACAGGAATACAGGGGAAGAACTTCAGAACACTGCTGAGCATGTTTATTTCAATTGTGGCAATAGTCCCTAAACAATACACCACTTGTTGCTTGATTAAAATGTGTGGGAAGCCCTTCATTCCAATGCAGCTTAAAATACTGACTTTGTAAAAATACTAATGTGCCACTACTATTCTCCAGGCAGCCATGTGAGATGTTTGAACATATTCCCACTGAATAAAAGAGTAGCAGAACCTGCCGCCTTCAGCTTGCTTAAGGATCTTGTGTACCATTACTCAGTTTTCTTATTCGGTACACCGTTTTAGAACACTACAGCAGACTTAGGACAGATGGTTGTAGCTTTGTCTCAACCCCTTATGTGCGTTTTGAAATGACCAATGCTTCAATTCAATGTTTTGGCAAAATAATGTTACTTAGGCCCAGGAGCACCATAGAAAGGTATTCTCTGCATATGCAGGAGATCCTGCATAAATCTGAAGAGGGATTTTAAGGTAGGTTTACTTCTCTTTGTGTACCTCGTTCTTCCATGCATGCAGGTCTCTTGATCCTAAACCTCTCGAATAAGATTCCATAGCATAGCCACATATATGAGGCATGAGCTACATATCTGAAATGTTAATGGCATATACACATGTTTATGAAAATTAAGGGGCATATTCTCAAGGAACTATCGCCGAGTTACCGGCACTTTATCGCAGCCAATGTCACGATAAATACATCGCCCCATTCACAAGCTGGTGTTAACAGCCTATACCACCAGTTTACCCGGGATAGCAGCCGCAAACTACATCGCCACAGAAGACCACGGCAACTATCGCTAATGAGATGCAGAGTAGGCGTTCCCGTGCAAAAAGCTGCGACAACACCACACCACAACATTCTCAATGACCAGCCACATCTGCGATGAGAACACAAAACATGCGATAAGGCGCGTTAACTGCAGGAAATTAACACCTGCTCTGACCTGGTGTAAAGTCGGACGACAACTGGCATCATCAAAGGGAGCACAGCCCAGAGCCACAGATGAAGAACAACAGATGCCATGGAGCCACCCACCATGCATCCCTGAGCCCGAGAGGGCAACAACACCCACCGCAACCACCCCCAGGACCTCCCCCCCGGGCCCCACTACGGGCATCACCCACCCCCCCTGACAAAGAAATGTCACAACAACGTTACCAAAATCATGCACAAAACAATTCGCATGAAGCCGCTCAATCACAACACCTAACATACATCTGTGGACAGAAAAAGGAGAGTCAGACATCCACATCATGAAATACAAATAATACGTTTATTACAGAACAAAACCAAAACAAGAATACTGAAGAGGCATGGAGGGTCTTCTCAGGACAATCTGCAAGTCACAGACTGCAAAACAGAAATCTAGATAAGAAGGTGTGTCATG
The DNA here is from genome assembly GCA_963921515.1 of Calotriton arnoldi. NCBI lineage: Eukaryota > Metazoa > Chordata > Amphibia > Caudata > Salamandridae > Calotriton > Calotriton arnoldi. The sequence goes on from CAWUFW010002309.1 coordinate 1,335,958, forward strand.
CGCTCATAAAAGTACAGAGAGAGTCAGAGCAAAAGAGAGAGAGGGAGAGAGAGAGAGAGGGAGAGAGAGAGAGGGAGAGAGAGAGTGAGGGAGAGAGAGAGGTAGAAAGAGGGAGAGAGAGAGGGAGGGGGAGAGAGAGAGAGGGAGAAAGAGAGAGAGAGAGATAGAGAGAGAGAGAGGGAGAGAGAGAGAGAGGGAGAGAGAGGGAGGGAGAGAGTGCCAACACTGCGGACCCATGCCTCACCGCTCACCTGCTGCCACCGGTGTGTCTCCAACCACGTGCCGGTATACACTGCAGTCCCCCAGGTCCCTCATCTGAAACAGTTTCCAGAGACATGAATGGCAGAGACCATACAGTTGCACACGCCATCATCGCTTGCCCGCCCCTGCGCACACAGGCTGCTGCACCCCCGCCCCTCCCACCGCCCAGTGGTGGTTGCCCGCCCCTGTGCAACCAGGCCCCACTGCTCACCTTCCACCACCGGCGTGTCTCCAGGAGGGCCCACCACGTGCCAGTGGGGGCTCCAAGCCCGGGGTGCGCAACCCTGGCACCCTCCACATCATGCAGCCAGGCACCGCGGGCCACCAGGTCACACACCTGATTCTGGGTCTTGATTTCGCAATGGCAGAGAACAATTCAGTGCACATGGCATCATCGCAGGCTGCACACCCGCTCAGCCCAATAGGTGCCACTAACTCTGTGAACCGCGAGGCGACGCCCCGTGGCGGGAGGCACGCACTGCCCGCTGGCTCAGGCCTACACTGCGGTCCAGCAGGGCTCACACTAAACCTTGCCAGTCCTGACCGCCAGGACGGTGCATCATCGCAGGCTGCACACCCACTCAGCATTTCAGGTGGCCCTATCTCAGTGCACCGAAAGACACGGTCTTGTGGCGGTGTGCCTGCCGCAGTGTATCCGGTGCCACCAAGTCTGTGCACCGCTAGCCATGGACCCCTCATGATTGAGTCCCATGGTGCGGACGCCATCATGTCACCCCCGGCACTGGGCAATGTGAGGTGGCAGGGCCCTAGGCCCTCATGCATAAATGAGAACCACACGGAGACAGCCAGTCAGAGATTGGAAATGGCGTCCAGCACGTGCGCCAGGGCATTATTATTGGCAGGGTCACATGTCCTGTGACGCCTGTGCTGGATGGGTGTGGTGTGGGTGTAAACATCCGTGAGGGAGTGGCTGTGGCATGCTGAAAACTAGACCTGTGAGCAGCAGATCCCTACAGGGAAGACCTGGGACATGTAGCCTTGTTGTCCCCCCCTGTGAGCGTAAGCGGAGTGGGCTGTCCTTGCGTATGCCAGTCCAGCGTAAGGGTGTGAACAATGACCCCGGGGCCCTGGGCGAAGTCTGTGCACCACTAGCCATGGACCCCTCATGATTGAGTCCCGTGGTGCGGACGCCATCATGTCACCCCCGGCACTGGTCAATGTGAGGTGGCAGGGCCCTAGGCCCTCATGCATAAATGAGAACCACACGGAGACAGCCAGTCAGAGATTGGAAATGGCGTCCAGCACGTGCGCCAGGGCCTTATTATTGGCAGGGACACATGTCCTGTGACGCCTGTGCTGGATGGGTGTGGTGTGGGTGTAAACATCCGTGAGGGAGTGGCTGTGGCATGCAGAAAATTAGACCTGTGAGCAGCAGATCCCTACAGGGAAGACCTGGGACATGTAGCCTTGTTGTCCCCCCCTGTGATGGTAAGCGGAGTGGGCTGTCCTTGCGTATGCCAGTCCAGCGTAAGGGTGTGAACAATGACCCCGGGGCCCTGGGCGTGGTTCCATCCTGGGCCAGACAAGGAAGCGACTAATTGATGTGTCGCTGTCGGAGTGTCGGCGCCACACGGACCGCAATCGGCAATGTGTCACCCTGTGACCCAAGTCCCACAACATGCGCGACATGGACGTAAGGGGAGGTCACTGACCCTACATTCATACCTACTTCCACACTTGAAAGATCATAGACATGACATCTGTTTTAACATGAATGTTTATTGCACATTCAGTGGTGTGTTGCAGCTGGAGCAGTACAGGGCCTTGCAGACCCCACTCTGCATCGTTGGCACGTGGAGGGCCAGCCAGAGTCCCTCAGGGAATGACGAGTACATCGGGGAAGGAAGAGTTCAGTCCGCAGTCTGATATCCGTGTCGTTCGTGGCCAAACAGATCATGGCAGTCCATGTCGTGGTCCAAGGTGAGTGTCGCTGAGTGCATCGGGGGACAGTGGCAGCTGATGATGCAGAGGGCAGAACCAAGCAGAAACAGGCCACATTTTTGGAGATGGATGCTACCGCTTCCTTCTCATCACCAAGGCAGATTCATCCGCATCTTCGTCCTCTGCTGTTGCATGTGCCTCACATGTGGGTGGTGGTGTTCTGTCTCCAGCACTGTGTGGCAGTGACACCCCAGGGGCCGGAGGTGGAATGTCTGTCGCACTGTGTGGCACTGACACATCAGGGGCCGGAGATGTGGATGGGGTGGTAGCAGCAGCATGCATCAGCACCAGGCCTTGTAGCAGCAATGCCATGAGGATGGTCTTCATGCCATTGAGGGACCCAGCTACCTCTCTTTCCACCTGTGTCCGCTCCATGTTCTTCATGAGCCTCCGCATGAGTCCCAACTCCCGGGCGAGTTCGCTGGTGGCACTCTGACTAGTCAGTCATTCTTGTCTCTGAGTCAGGACTCTGGCAATGTCAGCCATGGTTCGCTGGAGTGCATGGAGCGGACTGTGGGTGTCCATTAGGGACTGTGAGTGGTCCCTGATGGGACTTAGACACCCACGTATGGCGTCTAGTTTGTCTGCCATGAGGTCAAACCCCACCTGCACCTGTTCAGCCAGCTTCTCCTGGCACCCCAACACACGGCGTTGGAACGCCATGTGTTCATCGTGGGGGTCCTGGGAGGCAGCCGTGGTGGTGGGTGCTGCCTGCTGTGTGTTCTGTGCAGGGGGTGGGTTCTCCTCGTAGCAGCTGGGCTGGCCTGCTCCTGGAAGTGGGCTGTGGAGGCTCTCCACAAGCTTTTGGAGGGCGTTGGAGTCGAAGGAGTGGTGGTCCTCTTCGTCATCAGAGAAGAGAGGTTGGGAATGCTCTGCAGGGGGTGCTGGATTTCCTCCTGCAATGTGATGGGGAGATGCAGTTTAACAATGTGTTCACATGTATGTTGACGCATTGTACATGTTTACATTCAGACTGCATGACAGTGTACATTGTGACTGTGTGTGGGGAGCTGCCTATTTGATGCGGGACAGTGGACATTCCAACAACTTCACGGATGTGTGTTTGTACTTGTGCATTGGCAACTCACATTTCCCTGCATTGCCAAATGTGATTGGCCAGTTTCTACGCACATGCGGCACCAGTTGTGTCCCCTGTTCTGTTGTGGACGTGTTGCGGTTTGTACCGCATCGTTGTCAATGTTGATGTGCTCTGCATGTAATGTGTGTGTGCCGCATTTAGGGTGGCTCGCCCATGGAGCTCAGTTTTGGCTGCACCTCATCACTTACATGGGGTGTGCCTCTGGCTTCTGTGCTTATGCAGTGCTGAGATGTTGCATACTTGTGTGCATTGGTCTCTTGGTGGGAGTTGGGGGTCTGGGGCATGGTCTGTCCGCAGATGTGCTTTGCTTAATTGTGCATGTGTGCCATTGTGCCCATCTCCCCCCGTCCCCCCGGTCCCTGTTGGGTACTCACCCTGTTGCTGTTGTGTCGGGTCATGTTGAGCAGTGTCTGGGCCCCCAACTCCTGCCACCGTCTCCGCACTGATGACTGTGGACACCATTTCCTCCATCTCGTCCAGCTCCTGGTGTGTCGCTGGGCTCCCACCGCCAGACTGCATTGCTGCCTTGAGGTTGTTGGCGAGTTTCAGCTTGGTTTTGCGCTTGACATCATTCCAGCGCCTCTTGACCTCGTCCATTGTCCTCTTCAGCACTCCGACTGCATTCACCTTGTCCACGATGGACTGCCATAGTCCATTTTTTGTTGCCAATGACACAGTGGAGGTGACGAACAGTTGTTGATGGTGTTCTATCACCTCCGTTATCAGGATCCTGTTTTCATGCGGACTGAACCGCTTCTTCCTACTCTTCTTGTCCTTGGCCTTCCCTGACCCCGAAGACCCACGATGGTCCTCCGGGGGGCTTGTGGGGTTCTGGTTGTCCTCTGCACTTGCTCCGGCTGCCTCCATTGTGCTTCGCTGTGGTTTGGCATTTGTTTGTGGTTTTTTTTCGTCTTTTATGGTGCATTTTCACTCATGACGCGTGGGAATTGCAGGCCTGTGGCTGATTTTCGCTGATTTTTGTATCGGGGTTGGCGTCATCGCAGAATTTTTCGCGTTGGTGTTTCGCATTTTTGCGGCGTCGCGTTGATTTTAGCGCGGTCATTGGACGCGTTATCGTGGGACTTTCGCATGGTGCCGCCTGCTTGAGAATTCCACGTTGACACAGTGCTATTTTCCAACGATGGACTGCGATGTGCAGAGTTGCGTTAAGCTACTTTTGCGGTAGTTATCACACGTTCTTGAGATTATCCCCCAAAGAGTCTTAAAATAGTTTGCTAAGATTTGATATTCTATATTTTACTGTTGTTTTACTGTTGTAGCCAGTCAGCTACCCTACTGCATACCTAATTTGCTGCATACATAATTTTTTTTATCTAAAAAAGAACCAACCAAATTTAATTGCACCTTCTTTGAATCTCTGCCAGGAATATCGAAATTTGGCCAATCCAGGAAAACACACCATATAATAATTGCCGTAAGTGGTAAAGCGATTGGTACGTGCAGCCTAAAAGCGGGCTATTGATTCCAACAATTAGTGTGCGATGACAAACCCTCCTTTAATAAAGAAAGGGATGGAAACACAGTAAGAAAAGAGTATTTACTAAAAGCGGACACATCTGCTATTTTGGAATTGTAAGGAAGTGGGGGTGTGTGTTTTGGCTGGCTCAAACAAATCACACTACGGCAAAAGGGAATGTATACCATTAGTGATTTTAAAACTGTGCCAACAGAGTTAGTTGTGTCTGTTATATATTGCTATGCAGACCAAACAGCCCAGCAATAGTGGTTTGAATAAAGAAGCAAATACTGGCTCCACAGGTCAAGTAGCAAGGATCAACTGTCCCTTACACTTGTGGCTTTTGGCCAGGTTTGACTTACTAAGTTTGGCGACTTACTGACTACTGGAGAGACAGTAGAGTATCTAGCCTGTGTTTTGCATTATTGATGTTGGAGTCTTGTGCCAACAATCCAGAGTGGATTGTAGTTGTGGAATAAAGCAAGAGCACTGCAAAACACTTCAGGAAAGAAGCTGGGAGCCTACCTTCTATGTACCATAGGCCTGGCTCTATACATTGGGCATGGAAAAGCCATTAATACCCATTAGTCCAGTGGCTTACCCAGGTTTAGCCAAAAGGCAACCAGCTTAAAGGGTCATACCTGATTTGCAGGAATAAGGTTTGCAAAAGACATCTGCAAGATTATATCAAGGATTATCCAGAATAGGACAATAGTAATTATTTAACACAAACAAACATAGACTGTTTTCTGGGATCCACCATGATTAAGCACAAGCCCCTATTTGAAAGTGACACAACCTTCTTGGCTTTTGCCAGAATTCTAGCCTGTTCGGCTGTCTCTCATTTCTATAAAAACTCTTCTTAGCTGTTGAACTAAGAACTGACTGGAAGAAGCCACCTAGCATATTAAACAACCTTGCATCGAGCATCAGCCATACAGAGTAATGGAAAATACTCCAATATTTTTTATAGAAATCCAAAATCTGGAGCACAATCTCCCAGGATACTTTCCTCCACCTTCTGGATAATATGGTAAAGGAGGAAATAAAACTAGTGGATTCTCCTTCATATGTAGAGTTTCTTCCAGAAATAACAAGACTAATCATTACCACACAATTCTAGATGAGGTCTAGAGTCATTACTCCCGCCTATGCTTTAGACTAGACTATTCATTTTATTGATACCCAGAACAACTCACTAGAAGGGTAGCCCTATTATACATGTTGTACTAGAGAAAAATTGCAAATAAACATACAGTATATGAAAGCACATCTTTTCCTGACCCTGGCCAAATTGTTATCAATTTGTAACTCTTCACTGCCATTGCAACCATTCATAACAAATCAAACCAGGTAACAAGTTGACCTAATGAGTTATCAGTCATCTATCCACACTACAATGAAGTTGCTAGCAAGTAACTGTTTATTTCAAGTTAATCTTAATAATATAGCAGGACCAACAAGTAGTATATGTAGCGACCTCCACTTCCCAGTCCATCTGTCACCCACAAGATTCCATACCACCTTCTCTCATACCTACATTCTAAAACCATGGTAACATAGGGTTCCATCCATGGCTAAGACCCAACACCTCTTCCCCCTTATAACTTGAACAAAAGATATAAGGTAATATGCAATATAACAAAGCATACACACTTTTCCCCATATAACTTGAACCAAAGATATTGAATATAACAAAACATGCACTGTAACTTATATTCAATTGTACGTAATACATTAATTATAACAAAATGAATGTGTTGTTGAAAAAATTATCTATATATATATATAAAAGAAGAAACACTTAATGTACCAGTAAAATTCAAGGTCTAACTGAGTTAGTTAGTCTTAATCAAGAACATAATCATGAAATGTATTTGGCATTTTCTTTACTCTTTCTGACAATTTACGTTTTTAATCCTCCTTGTTAATGCCTGCCTTTAATTCCCTTGACAACTGAGTGTGACTTGTATCATCTTTTCTTTAACTCATCTGCTTCTCCTTCCTGAACTCTCTTCTGATACCTGGTGAGTTCTTATTGATTACCCAATGATCTATTGCTATTTTGTCTTTTTTCCACCACCACTTAAGATCCTCCAGCTCCACCACACTTTCTCTCACCTCTATCACTTTCATAGGTGCAGGACATTGGGAATCTTCTTTTGGCACTATTCTGGAAATTTTAATTCTCACATAATCTCCTACTGCCACTTTGATCTTCTTTTACTCGTATCCACATATTTGTTCTGTGCATGTAACCTTTTATTTCAATTTCCTCCACCATTGTTTATAGGTACCGGGAATTCTCCCATCCATGTCTGTATCATCTTGGATGTTGGTACCCTCCCTCTTAATAATAGAAAAGATGACATTTATGTATCTGCATTTGGTGTGGTGCACACAGCCCATAGCAGTTTCCTTATTTCTATCTTAAAATTCAACTAATTGATTTTAGCAAGTTGTACGTTTTCTTTTATTACATAATTGAATCTCTCAATGAGACCATTGCACCTTGGATGATATAATGATATTCTTGTGTATTTAACTCCTAAAAACTTTTAAAACTCTGTAAATTGCCCAAATGTAAATTGGCACCCATTGTCTTTTAATATTTCATCAGTAATCCTCTCTTTTGCAAAAACAGATTCTAAAAATTCTATCACCTTTTGACTATTGGGTACCATTACAAATTTCACTTCAGGTCAATGACTATAATAATTGACGATCAATATACCATATTCTTGTGCACTTCCAGATAATATCATCGGACCAATGATGTCAATCGCCAATTTGCTCCATGCCTTGTTGGGGACCTTTATGGCTTCAATGGGACTGGGAACTGTTACTTGAGATTTGTCACTTATCGCATAATTCATGCAGTCTCTCACATTATGTTCTACGTTCTTATTTAACCCTGTCAACCAAAAATGTTCTCGCATTCTCCTCTTCATGGTCCGCATTCCTATATGCCCCTCGTGAGCTAAAGTTAATACTTTGTTCCTCATCCCTTCAGGCACCACTAAAAGATCTAAATGTAGTAATATTCTATTCACAATGGATAATTCCTCAAAAACATGCATATATCCTTCGCTAGCTTTGTCATCTCTTTACCTCACTTATTTCCATGTCTGTACCACATGCTACCATCCATTCCATTTGTGACATAGCACCCTCTGAATGACTTTCCATTGTGCACACCACATCTTCTTCATAATTCCACACTTCTCCTTCCTCCTTATCTTGCTCACAGATTGGCATGCAGGAAAGAAAATCAGCCAACACATTCTTAGCTCCAGGAGCATATTCAACTCAATAATTGTACTCATGAATCTATACTGCTGCTTGGCAACTCTTGGTGTGATTTTTACCCTCCCTTGGTGGTAAATAGTTGCACCAGTGGTTTATGATCAACCCTTACAGTGAAGTGAGAACCCCATAGATAAGGTTTGAAATGAGCAATGTCCCACCAGAATGCTACTGCCTCCCTTTCTATCACCGAATAGGATGACTCAGCACCTCTCAGACTTCTTGATGCAAATGCAACAACTTTATCACTGTCTCCCCTTTGTTGCATGAGAACTGCTCCCAAACCTTTCTGACTAGTATCACTTATGATTATACTCTTGTCTTGTGCATCAAAAAGTTTCAAAGGAATGGCATGTGCCACTTCACTCTTAACTATCCTGAATTTCTGATCACACAGCTTACACCATTCAAACCTAGAATTATGTTGAAGAGATTTATCATGTTGTATGTTTTTCCTGTGCAATTTGGAATTAATCTAGTATAACATTCAATTAACAGCATAAATGAATGTAACTGGTTCTTGTTTTCTGGAGGATTGAAATCTTCTATAGCCTTGCCAAGATAAGCTTTTGGCTCAACCCCTTTGCCAGACAATCGATAGCCCAAATAATCAATAGCAGGGGTGTTGATTTTGCACTTTTCTCCCCTGAGGTTCACCCCTCTGTTTTTAAGAATGGATAATACTTTATGTAACCTTTAGTCATGCTGCACTTGATCTTTACCAAAGACTAAAATATCATCTTGGAATCTAATCAAGCATCTATTTCCTTAAACAGAATTTACACCACTCTTTGGAATACAGCCGAAGCCGATGGTAACCCAAATGGCATGGTTTGAATTGATACAAACCCTCTGGGGTTATAAAGGCTGTGTAATGTTGTGACTCAGGGTGCAGATTGATTTGGTGGTATGCTGGAGCCATGTCAAGCAAATTGTAAACCTTACCACCCTTTAGAGTGGATAGCATCTCAGTGATGTTTCGGAGAGGGTGTTGATCGATCCAAATCTGATCATTCGAATCTCAGAGGTTCACACACATGCGAATGGACCCATTGGACTTTCTGAGCTAAAGCAATTAGTGCCACCGAATCAGAACTCTTGGGTTCAGTGACACCCTGACTACACAATTTGTGCAATTCCTTAAGTCAAGGTCATAATGTTAAATGTACTTTATGCACTGCAGGATGTGCACCCTCCATTATTTTCACTTAATGCATGAACCCTTTAAATAAACCTACGTTTTCCTGGGAAACCTCTGGCTAAACTTCCTCCCACTGGCTCTTTTCTATAGCAAGAATCTGAACATATTCGTTTGTTAACATAACTTGATCTAAATTGTTAGGATCCAATATTAAGCCTAAATTATTTTGATCATGCCAACCCAATAAACAAGAACCGTCTTTAGCCACATAAACATTGTGTCTTGTTGTTTTTGAAATCCAATTATACCTCAAAGGCACCCACCATCACATTGGATTTACCAGCATAATCTACAGGATGAATCACTGATTTCTCCAACTGAAATCCACATTTGCTAAAAGCTTCCTTCCACTTCTTTTCACTCAACAAAGTGAATAGGAAACCAGAATCTGCCATCACTTTTATATCTACTCCATTTATCCTTAATAAGCATAAAGTTCTTTTTAACAATTTTAAAGATTTACACACCCCTTGTTTTATATTATTTTCCTCTAAAACTGCCTCTTTGATAGTTAAAATCTCACTTTCATCACTCGTGGAGTGATAATTTTTACTCAAATTACTTGGCTCAACCTTGTGTACTTTGCTGGGGTGCAAAGTACGTGTTGACGTGCACACTCTAGCAAAATGCCCTTTTTTCATGCACTTTCCACAGGAATCCTCCTTATGCAGGACACACACTAGCATTTCCTAAGTGAGATGTGCTCCTGCATCTGTAACATTCTAATTGTTTACATTTTTGTTATTGGTATGTTTTGTCAGTTTTGATCTCTCCATTTCATCTTTTTTCTTCCCTTTCTTATATTTACCTTTAATTGCCATCACACTGAGTCTGAGACTTGGATTCTGATGCTGTCATTTGTTCCATGTATGAAGTTGTACTCTCAATTTTAGTTGCGGTCGCTATAGCCTTCTGTAATGTTAAATTATGTGTCAACAATAGTGCCTTTTGTACTTTCTTGCGGTTTGTTTTCTCCATTAGTTCTTCCCTGATCATTTCTTCCTCAAAGTCTTTGTACTTGCTACACTGCTAAAATCCTCAGAGAAACTACGGAACTTGTTGCAGACTCTCCAGTCATTTGTACTGTTTTGTAAAATGTATGCCTTTACATAATGACATTTTACCAGCCTTGAACCTTATCTCTAAAGATTTTATAGCAGACACATACTCATCTATACCTCGAACACCATCACCATCACCTTCATCTAGAAGTGCAACTTCTCTAGGAATATGTTTGTAAATTTTCTGACCATCTAGCCTTAAACAACATCATAAAATAGCTAATTTTTTCCTACATGTGGATGACTCTCCTTCTGATGCATCAAGATACACCTTGAACCCTTCTTTCCACTGCTCCCAATTGGGCTCAGGAGTTGTTGGGTTGGGGGTAAAAGCAGGGGGTGGTACAATTGATTGTTGCATTTTCTGAGAAGATGAAAATCGCAAATGCAAAGTGCTTGTTCAGAGTAACTAGCACTGTAACACGTTTAGAATGTTGCCTTAAAAGTATACCTGCACTTCTGATAAACCTTAAGTTTTTTCTGATTCTAGAGAGTGGGGCACCATTAATGCGCAATATACACTATAAAATTAAACTGGGTGATGCGGGAATCATAGTAAATTGTGGAGAAAATATAGTTTCAGATGTTCACCAAGGTATGTAAATCACCACAACTGTTTGTGAAATTATGGTGTGCGACTCACCTCAACAGTTAAAGAATAAAGATTCTGTGTTCTCCATTGGTGTGCAAATCAATGTAGTCTTGCAGGCTCTGACAAGGAGATAGTTGTGCACTTTAATTACATGGGGTGTGCATCACCAGTGTGCTAAATAACTCAATAAAAGTTAGCCCAATGGAATGGCAGTAAAACTTGTAACACAGATCACATGTGTTGTTTAAAGATAGGGTGTGTGCATCACCGATTGTGCTGGTAAATACAGTTGGCTCCCCAAAAGCAGCGGCATAACTGACAGGTTTGCCTATGTGGTGTTTGCATCATCGATGCAATACGCTGTACTTTCTTTCCCTCTGCATGTGTGACGCCATGTACGATTTCCTTGCTTGTGGCCTAATTCAAAATGGCATGCCCACAGCATAGGATGCATCCACGAATGGCCCAATCCAAAATAGCACTCACGTAAAGTGAAGTGTGTCAGAATATCGCACGTCAGGACGCTCACCCCTGTGCACAGTAGATGAAGCCTCAATGCGAGACATGCACATTCAGATTTTAATAAATTTCACAGTACCTTGAAACAAAGTCCTCCCCATCACAGCTGAGAAGTCCCAAGGACAGAAACAAGAATAAGGTTCAACCTTGGTAACAACCTGCTGCCAGAGTTCCCTTGACTGCTGCAGTAAAACGGATGTTGGGATCACATGTAGGCGTCATCTTCGTCCTCTATCTCTCTGAATCCCTTTAAATCTCATACCATGCCTGCTGACACAGGGGTACCACAGGGCTCCACACTTAGCCTCACTTTATTCAACATGTATGTTGCCCCGCTGGCACAGATAATCAAGGCATGTGGGTTTGGGGCTATTTCATACACTGATGACACACTATTGGTCATCTCCATTGGCCAGAATTTAGAAGGGGTGAAATCCCACTTCTCTGACTGTATGAAGAAAATAGCTGTCTGGATGTCTATTAACTGTCTTCAGTTAAGCGGAGACAATGCGGAAATACTTCTATTTGGTAAAGCCCAGGAGTTTTGGAAGACGGATTTGTGGCCTCCCAAATTGGGGCCAGCCCTGTCCCTTCCCCTAAGCAAGTACTAAAAAACCTAGGCATAAAGTTAGATATCTCTCTCTCTCTCTCTCTTGCTTTCCAATCATCAACACAGGGGTCAGAGCTTGTCTTCTAAAGAGGTATAAAATCAGTTGACAACTGTAGAGTAATCCAGGACACAAGAACTTCCACGTGACATTCTCCTCTGTGTATCTCTAAGGAAAATGAAAACAGCACAGTCTCAAGCATTGTGGAAAGACTAATGCAAGGCACTTCTTGCCAGCCAGCGAGCTACTTAGAAGAGGCTGTAGAAGAGCATTACAAAAGCCCCAGGAGATACATCATGATGACAAGGGGAAATAACGATCATGTCAGATGGACACTCAGATGGACACTTATTGTGTCAGATGTCATTGCACTAGAGAAAAATGCACCCTAAACAAAAGAAAGACACTGTGGCACACAGACATTGACTCATTGAATTACAGGGAGGGATTCGTTTCCACAATTCAGAAAGACAAAGGTTTCTAAACAAACATATTGACATGCAAAGCTAAGATATCACTAGGTACTCTTTAGAAATAACACTTTTCACTTCGTTATACATGACCTTACTTTGTCAGTAATTAACCTGTGCTCTTCTTGCCTACATGATATAAACCATGCAAAGAGTGTTTGTGCTAGTTTTTTTCAGAAATGTTTTATTGAATTATCCAAACTTAAGTCAACTCCAGACCAGTATATCAGTTTTAGATGAAAGTATTTAATGTAAGTAATTATATGCTAAGTAATCCACATAGCTTGTAATACTCATACTTAAGTATCAAGTGATATCCATCCCCTTCCCTCATACATTCCTTGTACTATCGATAAGGCATATAAATTCATGGCTAGCACCAATGGGATAGCGCTTTTATCCTCATGTGTTATGTGGAAGGTGCTAATTTATGAAAACGTTTGAGTAAGGCCACTACATTATTGATCTACATGCAATTACAAGCAATTGTTCCCCCAATTGTATTAAGAGTGGATCTAATAACTGATCTTTCGTATGAATGGTGGGTGTGCAATTGATAATATTTAAGAAAATGGGCAGTATCCAAAATAGATTTTATCAGTAATGACAATCACTCTTGAATACATCCAGAAAAGCCCCTTGAAGAAGAGATGCACTGATCAAATTTAGGTGCACTGCAACTGCTCTTTGTGATAGAGCTTTCATGATAGAAGATGAGGAGATTTTTTTCATTAGACTTCAAAGATGGAAACAGTCTTACCTTGTCTTCTGTGGGGAATGTGTGGAACACATGTAATTTGGATATTTTGCTTGCTTGAATTATTGCTGGCATGTCAGAAGGGGGTGAGCTGTTGTGTTGCTGTCAGTTCTTGTCTATCTTGTCCTTGAAAAAGTTAATGATCTCTGAACACTTTTCTTAGGAATGGATGTGGATGAGTTTGAGGATTCCGCTGGGTTTGTGCTGCTATTCATTGCCTTACAAATCATCCTGATACTACTAGAAGTCTTCCTGACCATTGAAAGCTAGGACTTTTTTTCAGGGAAGTGAAGTAATCTATCAGCTTTATGCATCTATGTAGCAAATGACCATCTTTTATGTGATGCCCCCCAGATTTTTGCCATATCTGCTTTGCTGGCTTTAGAACCCTGTGCACTTTACCCCTGCTAACTCGCAGTAAAGGGCCTGTGCTTCTCCTTCAAACATGTATGAATTGGCGTATTCCTAAATGGGACCTTTAACTTGCCTATAAGTCCCTCCTGTATGGTGTAGAAAGTGCACATTGGGCCTTGAAATTAAATTCCACTAGTGAACTGCAGCACCTATTGTATTTTTATTTTTTTAATTAGAACAGGAAAAGAGAAAAAAACAGAAACAAACCGACATAATACATAGCATCACAGAATAAATAAGAAGAGGCGCAGTTAACAGTTATCCAACAACACTCAATTACAAAGAGACACATTAATAGCAGCTATACATGAACTCAGTGAAAAAAAGTAATATGAAGAATATATAGCATAATTTATCGGTGATCTGTGTTAAGCTATACTGAATGCTCAAACTTACTCCCACAAATACATATGTCCGACACTGTTTGAACGAACCATCAATTCAGAGTGCCTATGAAACTAATAGCAAAAAATGTCAATTAAATACTACGATAAACTGGCAGCAATGAATGACTACAATGGCATAGCATAAAAATCACAGCCTATAGAGAATGTATAGTGCGGGTATCTTTACAAACAATGATCTTCGAGAGGTATTCAAAGTGCATTGTGCTGATAGCAGCGGCTATTTTTTAAACTAAGGTGCTAGAATCAACTAATATCTAACCGATACCTGCATCACATTTTACAGATCAATGTCGAAGATTATTGAAAAAGCACAAAAAGCTAACAGCAGTATGAAAAATAAATTCGAGAAATAGATTCCTATAAAACACCCAACTTTTATAATCTCCTTACCTCAGCTGAAAATTAGATAGAGAAATTCTGCCAGATAGCTTTAAATCTTACAGTAGCTCCTACACGTTTTGCATAGGCCTCCTCGAAATTGAAAGTCCTGCACATTTTATTAACCCAGTGATCAATACTAGGTTGCTTATCGGTTCTCCAATTTTGCAGGACGAGTGACCTAGCGACCGCTATAGAAATTAATATAAAATATTGCTGATATTTTGTTAGCCATTTCACCTCCCCCGAGGAACCGAATAAAACCAGCATTGATGATGGTTCAATTGTCACAGACAAAAATAATGAAATCTTAGTAAAAACATCTTCCCAGAACTGCTGTAAATTGTTACATTCATAGAATATGTGTACCCATCCTCCATCACCCGGTTTCTTACATCTAAAACATTGGTTTGGATTCGTTGAATACATCTTATGCAACCGCAGGAGGGTGTAATATGCTAACCATCTAGATAGAAAATTCATTCTCTTGAAATTAGCGCCTCTGAGCGCTTTATTCGTTAGCTCACTGAGCTGCTGCCATTCTCTTGTATTAAACTTGCAGCCTGTCTCCATATGAATTTTCTGCAGCTCTTTTGACAAAATCTCTTCGGTATGGGCCTTCTGGTGTAATAACCGATACCACAATCCTACCCCCACGATTTTATTTGCCATCTGCCTAGTGATTTGACATACCGCCTCACCCGTCATAGTATAATTGTTCTTAATTAAATTAACTAACTGAAGAAAGCTCAGAGAGAGAGCGGTAGTCAAAGTGCAAGATTGCAATCGCACCGTTTCCCAAGTTATTAATGTCTCGTGGTTATAGAAATCCCCGAGCTGACCGAAGCCTAGTTCTTGCCATACTTGGTAAAGTCTACTAGGCAGTGTGAGACCTCCTACTGCACTGTCCTGGATTGGGGTATAGGCATGAAATGTTGGAATGTCTCGTGATTTAAAAAAAAGCTGGGTTCTTTCCGCTAATGCCAGTATCACCTTATATCTGGTCTTTTTGGGAAGTTTCGCTAGTCGTAGAAAAGTGGGAAGTTTTAAAGCACTCTCTTTCAGCATATGTACTAAAAAAAGTTGTCAAAAACTGAAATCTCCTCGCCTAATTGTGAAAGTAAATTAGTCAGGGAAGCCTGATAGTAAGTTAAAAAGTGCTAATCCTCCCGAAGCTACATCCATTTGTAATGTAGCTAACTTAACCCGGGGATGTTTATTATTCCAAACAAACTTCCGAATCATTTGATCCAGCTCTTTAAAATAGGAGCTGGGGATTTTCAAGGGAAGATTGCTAAAGAGAAACAAGAACAAGGGAAGCACCGACATTTTAACAATAGAAATCCGTCCTATTAATGATTAGTGAAGCAGTGACCATTTATCTAACAATTTCTTTACTTTCGCGAGCATGGTACTATAATTCAGTGAAAATATTTGCCCAAAATCATTTGTAACATGAATACCCAGATATCTAACTTGATGCGGTGGCCTTAACTGAATGGAGGCTGGAATATCGGAAGGCAGCGTGTTAAATGTGAGGATTTCAGTTTTCATTTGGTTCACTTTATATCCCCCAACCTGTGTAAATTTCTGGATTTCATCAAGTACATTCTGTACATTAGCCACACCCGCCTTAAGATATAAGATAATATCGTCCGCATATAGCGTAATTTTTGCCATCCCCTCCATGGGGGACAGGATCATTGTACTATTCCGAATTTTAACAGCT
Source organism: Calotriton arnoldi (assembly GCA_963921515.1). Lineage (NCBI taxonomy): Eukaryota > Metazoa > Chordata > Amphibia > Caudata > Salamandridae > Calotriton > Calotriton arnoldi. Next base: position 1,352,199 of record CAWUFW010002309.1, read on the forward strand.
AGGGGTTCGGTAAATAAAGAAAACAAGAGGGGGGATAGCGGACAGCCTTGCCGCGTACACCGCTTAATATTTACCCTGCCGGCTTCTGATCCATTAATGATAATTTTGGCTTCCGCATGACTATACAATTCTTTTAACATTTGTATCAGCTGTAACGAAAAACCAAACTTATCCAAAATATAGAATAAGGCACTCCAGTCTACTAAATCAAAAGCCTTCTCGGCATCCATCATCATAATCACCGCATTGATCTTATTAGTAGAAAAATAGTCAATGGCTTGTATTAAAAAGTACGTATTAGATGCCATTAAACATCCTGGAATAAAGCCATTTTGATCAGTATGAACCACCTGTTGTGCGCATGGGGCTATCCTTTTTGTCCAAATTTTCATCAACAATTTATAATCCGTATTAAGCAAACTAATAGGGCGGTAGGAGTTGGGGTCACAAGGACCCTTATCCTTTTGAGAAAGACCACCAGCACTGACTCTTTAAAGCTTTTGGGGATGACTATCCCGTCTTTTGCTTGATTAAATAGTTTTACTAAAAAGGGAAGTAGTTCTTCTTGAAATACCTTATATTCCTCCGCCGGGATGCCATCCACCCCACTAGCCTTTGCATTGGGCATACTTTTTAATACTGATAGAATTTCTAAAATACTTATTGGGCCACTAAGTATTTCAGTAAGCTGCTGTGATACCTGTGGTAACTCCAGTGATTCAAAATAAGCTGTCAATTCTGCCTCATCTACCGCCTGTGTTTCTGAATATATTTGATTAAAATGGGCCAGGAACACCTCAGAAATTGCTTGCTTATCATCTTGTAACGGACCAGTGGATGGGTTTTAACTTGACTAATTAATTGAGCAGCTTTCTGACTTTTCGTGGACCAAGCCAGGAATCTGCCAATCTGCTGACTTTCCTCATAAAGTTTTTGTTGGTAAGCCCTACTTCCTGTAATTTCCTCTACCAAAAAAAAATCCTTCAATTGCTCCTTGGCTCTAACTAATTCTTGCTGTTGTGTTCTTATGATGGGCTCTGCTATATTTGTTAGAGTTGCGTTTTGTCTAGCCTTCTCCACGGCAGTCTGTAGTTTCAAAATCCTTTGCTTTAGTAAATTACTTATTTTCGCCTTATATGATATCGTCTGGCCTCTAAACGTTGATTTAAATGCCTCCCAAACCATAAACATAGGGACAGTATTTGCATTAAGCTGGAAAAATTCTTTAATAAACCTCCTGGTTTCTGTCACCCAAGTAGTATCTTGTAATAACGATTTATCAAACTGCCATCTTGGCCTCTTTTTTGGAGTAATTCCTAGCCTTATCAAATCAATCAGGGGTTTGTTAAAGCGCGACTACTCACTCGTAAGGGTCTCAAGGCGCTAGGGGTGGGGTGCAGGTTCCATTCCATCAAGGAGGGGGTCTGTCGAAGAGCCAGGTTTTGAGGTTTCTTGCGAAGATGGGGAGCGATGTCTGTCTGAGGTGGAGCGGAAGGACGTTCCATGCTTTGGCTGCGAGGAAGGAGAAGGAGCTGCCTCCCGATCTGGTCTTTCTGGTGCGGGGGACCACGGCGTAGGAGAGCTGGGCTGATCGTAGGGTCCTTTGGGGTGCGTGGAATTTGAGTCGGCTGTTCAGGTATGCTGGTCCGGTGCTGTGGAGGGCCTTGTGTGTATGGGTGAGCATCTTGAAGGTGATTCTCGCCTCGATGGGGAGCCAGTGGAGTGTGCGCAGGTGCTGGGAGATGTGGCAGTGTTTTGGCAGGTTGGGGACCAGTCTTGTGGCGGCGTTCTGGATGTTCTGTAGTTTGCGGGTGAGGTTTTTGTTTATTCCGGCGTAGAGTGCATTGCTGTAGTCGAGTCTGCTGGTGACTAGGGCGTGAGTGACGGTCTTACGGTGTGCGAGGGGGATCCATTTGAAGGTCTTACGAAGGAGGCGGAGGGTGTGGAAGCAGGAAGACGAGACAGAGTTGATCTGGCGGTCCATTTTGAGCTCGGAGTCCAGGATGATTCCTAGGTTGCGTGCGTGGTACGTGGGGGTTGGCAGGTTCCCAAGGGCGGGGGGCCACCAGGTGTCGCTCCAGGCGTCTGGGTTTGGGCCCATCATGAGTACTTCTGTTTTGTTGGTGTTTAGTTGTAGCCAGCTGTTTTTCATCCATTTGGCGACGGCTTCCATGCCTTCTCGAAAGTTGCGTCTGGCGGTGTTGGGCTCGTTGGATAGGGAGAGGATGAGTTGGGTGTCGTCAGCGTATGACACGATGTTGAGTCCGTAGGTTCTGGCGATGGGGGCGAGTGGAGCCATGTAGACGTTGAAGAGCGTCGGGCTGAGGGAGGAGCCCTGGGGGACTCCACAGGTGGTAGGTGTGGGGTCCGAGAAGAAAGGGGGGAGTCTGACCCGCTGCGTCCTGCCGGAGAGGAAGGAGCGGATCCAGTCGAGGGCCTTGTCCTGGATTCCTGCGTCGTAGAGTCTGCGTATTAGGGTGCGGTGGGAGACTGTGTCGAACGCCGCTGATAGGTCAAAGAGGATGAGGGCTACTGTTTCTCCTTTGTCCAGTAGGGTGCAGATGTCGTCTGTTGCGGCGAGGAGGGCGGTTTCCGTACTGTGGTTTTTTCTGAAGCCGGATTGGGAGGAGTCGAGGATGTTGTGTTCTTAAATGAATGTGGCGAGTTGGCTGTTGATGGCTTTCTCGATGACTTTCGCTGGGAACGGGAGCAGGGAGATGGGTCTGTAGTTTTTTAGGTCGGTGGGGTCCACTGAGGGTTTCTTTAGGAGGGGGTTGACCTCAGCGTGTTTCCAGTCGTCGGGGAACGAGGCGGTCGCCAGGGAGCGGTTGATGGTGTGGCGGAGCATGGGTGCGATGGTGTCGGCGGCTCTGTTGAAGATGTGGTGGGGGCAGGGGTCCGTCAGGGCCCCTGAGTGGATTGACTTCATTGTAAATGAAACTAAAGAATGGTCGGAGAATGAGTTGGCCAGTATTTCCGCTGGACTGTTGGCAAACAGCTTATCCACTAAATGCCGATCTAAATCTTGCAGAGTAACAGGTAAATTGCAAAAAAACAGGATGCCCTAGTCGCCAAGGATCTATTAAGGAGAAATCTTTTGACAAACTGCTTATTAATTTTGCGGTTTTAGGCTTTAGCTGTCTGTTGGACTTGGCCCTTTTTGCAGGGTCATCCCTAAACTTTTTGCCTTCCTCCTATATTTTTTCTGACCTGTTGTTGGCTGTTTTAGGACTCTGGGCACTTTACCACTGCTGATCAGTGCTAAAGTGCATATGCTCTCCCCATTGTAAATTGTGTTATGGATTAGTGACTCCATGATTGGATGATTGGTTTACTTGTCAGTCCCTAGTACAGTGCACTGAGTGTGCCCAGGGCTTGTAAATCCAATGCCGCTGGTGGGTTTGCAGCACTGGTTGTGCCACCCACAGAAGCGGCTTGTAAAATGTGCCTCAGGCCTGCCATTGCAGAGCCTGTGTGCAGCCTAGGACTGCCATGTCGACTTGGTGAGTACACCCACTTACCAGTCCCTAAACCTTCCCTTTACTGCATGTTGGTCACCCCTAAAGTAGGCCCTAGGGCAGGGTGCATTGTAAGTATAAGGTAGGACATGCCCTGGTGTGTGTGGCATGTCCTAATAGTGAATTACAGCCATTTTCGTTTTTCACTATTGCAAGGCTACCTGCTCCCCATAGGCCAGAATGGGCAGACTGACTATTACACCTTATAGTCAGAACTGACCCAGGGAACATGGTAGAAAAACGAATTTAGTATGCCTGAACTCAGAATGATAAAATACATCTTTTAGTGAAGTTGGTTTTAACATTCTGTGTTTGAAAATACCACTTTTAGAAAGTGGGTATTTTCTTGCCTAAACTTCCAAGCCTGCCTCTGCTAGGTTGTGTATTCCTTGTCTGGAGATTGAGTGTCAGGAGCTGGGGGTGGCTACAGGAGACAGGGTGAGTCAGCACAGGGCTGAATAGAAAGATCTGCATCCAGAGTGGAGGGAGGAGTTGCACCTGGGTCTGAATAGGGCTGTGCCTGCCTTCCACAATGCTGGCTCCACCTCCTGCCGGGCAGCTGAGCACTCTGCCCCACATTCTGAAAGGAAAGAAGGAGTCAGAAAAACAAAGTGCTCCAGGACTGACCAGAACTGGTTTTGGGCTAGGCAGAGGCCTCTCTGCCTTCAGAGAACAAAGAGAAACTGTGTATAAAAAGGGGACCCAGACCCCTAGGAAATTAGATCACTTTGGGAAACAAGAAGAAACCTTTGCTGAGGAGCGGAACCAAGAAGAAACTGAGGAGAAGACTATCCCTAAGCTAGAGGGATCTGCCTGCAGTGGTTGCCTGACTGCCAAAGGAAGGAGAAAGGACTTTGTGTGCACTTTATTCAACTTGTAAAGGATCTCCAAGGGCTTGAGAAAAGAGCTTGCCTCCTGCTGAAGTCTCAGGGACAACAGACTTCAACCACCAGCTCCCCAAGAATCCTTTGGAAGTGCCTGCTGCTGTTTTGGGCCTTCTGAAGGGACAGCGTGTCGCAAGGAGCTGGAAGCGCGACTCAAGAGGGAGAAGCGTGTCGCCGTCGCAGCAGCTGCCGTCGCATCACGGAGATGACGCCGCTGTAGCTGTCACATTGCACCGCATCTCGAGAAACGTCCCGCAACCCCGAAGAAGCGTGTCGCCGTCGCAGTCGCTGCCGTCGCATTGTAGATGTCGCTGCTGTAGCTGTCGCATTGCACTGCATCAGGAGAAGAGTCTCGCAACGAGGAAGAAGCGTGTCGCAGCCACTGCCGTCGCATCGTAGATGTCGCCGCTGTAGCTGTCGCATTGCACCGCATCAAGAGAAGCGCCTCGCATCCACGGAGAAGCGTGCCGCCGTCGGAGCTGCTGCCGTTGCATCACGAAACAAGGGTGTCACCGCCGCAGTTGTCGCATCGAGCGGAAGCGTCTCGCAACGTCGAAGAAGAGTGTCGCCGCCAAAGCCGCTGTCGTCACATCACGGAACAAGGGTGTCGCCGCTGCAGCTGACGCATCGAGTCGAGACTTCTCGCAACATCGGAGAAGCGTGCCGCATCAGGAAGAACTTGACGTCTTTATTTCTTTGCACCAGAACTTTGTCGCATCTCCATCTCTGCAACACTTTCGTTGTAGAAACGTGACGCATCGTAAGGTACATTGACTCAAAGTGTCACATTTTAAGAACTGAAGAGAACTAAGCTAAACCTACCATTTTAAGTACAGTATTGTGGATTTGTGTCGTTTATGGTCTTGTGTTAAAACTATATAAAGAATACTTATTTTTGATATAAACCTTGTGTGGTGTCCATCTGTAGTGTTGTCACTAGATTACTGTATGTGTTCACAAATGCTTTACACACTGCCTCTGAGATAAGCCTGTCTGCTCGTGCCAAGCTACCGAGGGGGTGAGCAGGGGTTATTTTAGGAGTGTACCCCCTTACCCTGACTAGAAGCAAGGGTCCCTATTTGTCACAAGTACCTACCTGTGCCAACTAGAGACCCCCAATTCTAACATTGGTGGTCAGCGGTGAGGATTCTGGACTTGCATTTGTGACTCATGTACAGCGATTGGTGAACACTACTAGTGAGTGCAGACCAAAACGCGACCACATACTTTTGGTAGATTTGTTTTTCTAGGACGTTCCATTTTTGCCAAGTTCAGCCATCATGAAACCAGCATCCATAGCATCTGTTGATTTTGATTGGGAAGAGGAGAAACTAGAATGCTACAATGCGAAGCAGCTGAAGCACTTCTGCAAAAGATTTAATGTTGCAATTACCGGGCTCACCAAGAGGGATGAGTTCTATAAGGCGTTGAGGGCCTGGGTAGAAGCAAGGAAAACCCCTGAGAATGAGGAAGGGGATAATCATGCAGATGGGCAGCTGGAAGGACCCTTGGGTCCAGAGGAAAGGAAAGCACCTTCCCTAGCAGGTAGCAGTGTTTCTGCCAAAGGCCTGTCCCCAGAAGAGCTGGAGGACAGGGAGAGAAATAGGATGCATGAGTTGGAGCTGGCCAAAATGAATGGGCAATTGGAAATTAGGAAATTGGCCCGAGAAGAGAAAAGAATGGATCAGGAGCATGAGTTGAGAATGAGGGAGCTTGATTTAGAGCTCGAGAGGCTGGAGGCCATGAGTGCCTTAGCCCAAGAAGAAGAAATTTGGGCAGCTCAGGACATGAGCTTTGCTGAGTTGGAGGGGGAGTCCAGCTCAGATGGTGGCAGCAAAATTATGTTATCTAGTGCTGAGGGAGTAGTACACACACCCAGAGATGTGGCGCCTGACTTGAAGGAGGGGGTTAATATACACCAGGAGGTTCAAGGATATGAGGTAGCTCTAGTGGTGCGCAGTGTCCCTGAGTGGATTGGGGAACTGGCACAGGGGTTCATAGTCCTAGAGGTGGGAGGGACACTCTACTGACTCTAGATGAGAGGTGCAGGGAGAGGGGTTCCCCCATGGTTGAAGTCCTGATGTGTGAGTGTGGAGACCGCCCAGAAGAGTGTGGGTTGAGTGACAGAGACAGTCAGATACTGTCTTGCCAATCTCAGAAGAGTGGTGTGGGGTACGTGTGCGAGGCACTGGATGGTGAGGTGAAGGATAGTTTGGTTAACCCCTGTGAGGGGACTGTGTGATCCAATTTTGGGAGAGCATATTGTAAGTCCCTGTCTTCCAGAGCTATGCCAACACCTGTTGGAGTGTGAGTTCTCTGACCTCAGGGAGCTCACATTGGAGGCAGACCTTTTGGTGGATTCCAGAGGGTCTGAAGAGGCATTGGGGAGTGACCCTAAGAGGAGTGGCTCAGGTGTCTTCCAACCCAGAGTGGTGGGAGAGGTTCAGTGTAGCCCAGCTAGGTCCCGTGGTAATGGGAGGGGTGTAGGGACTCACGTCCTGTCTCAGCGGAGAAGGAGTGAGTGTGGGGCTGCGTGTCCCAAGGTGCCCGAAACCCAGTCTCAGAGCCTGGTTGGTTCTTTAAGGGAACACCAGATAGGGAGCCTAGGCTGCCCTGATGGGCCGCCTGTTGAGGAGGATCTCCTAGTGTCTAGAGAACCTGGAGCGTCTGTAAATGGAGCTCCAGTGTTTCTGGTATCTGGCAGTGCCGCTCCACTTGGGAGGGTGCAGAAGTCCAGAGTGAGGGGTGAGAGGGGGAGAGAGTCCCCAGTGGAAGAACCAGTGGGTCAGGGACCAGCCAGAAGGGCTGAGTCACCAGTGAGTGACCATGGTGACACCACTTCTGTCCTGGGGGATCTTCACGCACTGTCAGATGGACAGGGGTCGGGAGATCTGTGCCAGGCAGACTGTCACACAACACCTGAGAGATGTGTTACCCTCTGGGGGGGCATGCGTGCTCCCCAGGAAGTCCTGGTGCGCCAGGCAGATTCTTACACAACTCTACAGGAGTGTGTTTTCCTTGGGGGGGGTTGGTGTACCCTCCCGGAAGTCCTGGGTTGCCAGGCACAGGTCCAGCCTAAGGGTACAGACCCTGGGTTGGAGGGCCAGGTTCAGGGCGTCCCCCCTGACCTGGAGGAAGGGGCCGCTGCTAACAGTGCCCCTACCAGTTTGTCTTCTGGGGGCACCGCTCCAGGTGGGAGGGTGCAGGACCCCAGTAAGGGGGGCGGGGAGAGAACAGCCTCTCCCCTGGCCTCTGCCCAGTATAAGGGTACAGACCCTATGCTGGGATCCCAGTTGCAGGATAGAACCCCTGAACTGGTGGGCGAATTGTGCAGGACACCTGCCACAGGTGCCCTGACAATTCTGGTAGGGGGTACCGCTCCTGATGGGAGGGGGCAGTACTCTGGAAGGGGGTGCAGAGGGAGGGAGTCCTCGCCTCTGACCCCGGTTCAACTGGAGGGTTTAGACCCTAGATTGGAAGACCAAGTTCAGGGTGTCCCCCCTGACCTGGACGCCCAGTTGCAGGATAGAACCCCTGAACTGGTGGGCGAATTGTGCACGACACCTGCCACAGGTGCCCTGACAATTCTGGAAGGGGGTACCGCTCCAGGTGGGAGGGTACAGAGCCCCAAGGAGGAGGACCAGGTGTGGGAAAGCCCACCCCAGTCTCCAGTCCAGCCGCCGGGTACAGGCCCGGGGCTGGTAGATCAGTGTCAGGATGTCATACCTGACCTGACAGGAGGGAGAATGGACAAAGGGTGCCAAGCACCTGGGGCTACTGTCCCCCGCTCTCTGACGCCACAGAGGTTTGAGAGCCCTGAGAGGCATAAGGCCTGGGTCTCATCCCTGACCACTGTCAGTGGCCACTGTGGCTTGCTGTCTGTCTGTTGGGACACACCTGTGAGCAAGTTAAGGTTAGGTGCTGCACAGGTGGGGTCCACAGGTGAGGAGAAGGGTTCCCCATGGATTAGCATGGTGGGCCCTGAGAGTATGGACAGAGTGATTCCAATAGGTTCAGATTGGCGTAGAACTGGAGTATGTCCCTGCTGTTGTGGGCCAGGGTCCAGGTTCTATCGCCCAAAGCAGGGAAGCCCATCAGGGTAGTGATTGGTCTCCCCTGCGTTTTTGGCTGGAAGGGGGTTGTGTTGGACTTGGCCCTTTTTGCAGGGTCATCCCTAAAATTTTTGCCTTCCTCCTATATTTTTTCTGACCTGTTGTTGGCTGTTTTAGGACTCTGGGCACTTTACCACTGCTGATCAGTGCTAAAGTGCATATGCTCTCCCCATTGTAAATTGTGTTATGGATTAGTGACTCCATGATTGGATGATTGGTTTACTTGTCAGTCCCTAGTGCAGTGCACTGAGTGTGCCCAGGGCTTGTAAATCCAATGCCGCTGGTGGGTTTGCAGCACTGGTTGTGCCACCCACAGAAGCGGCTTGTAAAATGTGCCTCAGGCCTGCCATTGCAGAGCCTGTGTGCAGCCTAGGGCTGCCATGTCGACTTGGTGAGAACACCCACTTACCAGTCCCTAAACCTTCCCTTTACTGCATGTTGGTCACCCATAAAATAGGCCCTAGGCCAGGGTGCATTGTAAGTATAAGGTAGGACATGCCCTGGTGTGTGTGGCATGTCCTAATAGTGAATTACAGCCATTTTCGTTTTTCACTATTGCAAGGCTACCTGCTCCCCATAGGCCAGAATGGGCAGACTGACTATTACACCTTATAGTCAGAACTGACCCAGGGAACATGGTAGAAAAACGAATTTAGTATGCCTGAACTCAGAATGATAAAATACATCTTTTAGTGAAGTTGGTTTTAACATTCTGTGTTTGAAAATACCACTTTTAGAAAGTGGGTATTTTCTTGCCTAAACTTCCAAGCCTGCCTCTGCTAGGTTGTGTATTCCTTGTCTGGAGATTGAGTGACAGGGGCTGGGGGTGGCTACAGGAGACACGGTGAGTCAGCACAGGGCTGAATAGAAAGATCTGCATCCAGAGTGGAGGGAGGAGTTGCACCTGGGTCTGAATGGGGCTGTGCCTGCCTTCCACAATGCTGGCTCCACCTCCTGCGGGGCGGCTGAGCACTCTGCCCCACATTCTGAAAGGAAAGAAGGAGTCAGAAAAACAAAGTGCTCCAGGACTGACCAGAACTGGTTTTGGGCTAGGCAGAGGCCTCTCTGCCTTCAGAGAACAAAGAGAAACTGTGTATAAAAAGGCGACCCAGACCCCTAGGAAATTAGATCACTTTGGGAAACAAGAAGAAACCTTTGCTGAGGAGCGGAACCAAGAAGAAACTGAGGAGAAGACTATCCCTAAGCTAGAGGGATCTGCCTGCAGTGGTTGCCTGACTGCCAAAGGAAGGAGAAAGGACTTTGTGTGCACTTTATTCAACTTGTAAAAGATCTCCAAGGGCTTGAGAAAAGAGCTTGCCTCCTGTTGAAGTCTCAGGGACAACAGACTTCAACCACCAGCTCCCCAAGAATCCTTTGGAAGTGCCTGCTGCTGTTTTGGGCCTTCTGAAGGGACTGCGTGTCGCAAGGAGCTGGAAGCGCCTCAAGAGGGAGAAGCGTGTCGCCGTCGCAGCCGCTGCCGTCACATCACGGAGATGACGCCGCTGTAGCTGTCGCATTGCACCGCATCTCGAGAAACGTCCCGCAACCCCGAAGAAGCGTGTCGCCGTCGCAGCCGCTGCCGTCGCATTGTAGATGTCGCCGGTGTAGCTGTCGCATTGCACCGCATCAGGAGAAGAGTCTCGCAACGAGGAAGAAGCGTGTCGCCGTCGCATCAGCTGCCGTCGCATCATAGATGTCGCCGCTGTAGCTGTCGCATTGCACCGCATCAAGAGAAGTGCCTCGCATCCACGGAGAAGCGTGCCGCCGTCGGAGCTGCTGCCGTCGCATCACGAAACAAGGGTGTCGCCGCCACAGTTGTCGCATCGAGCGGAAGCGTCTCGCAACGTCGGAGAAGAGTGTCGCCGCCAAAGCCGCTGTCGTCGCATCACGGAACAAGGGTGTCGCCGCTGCAGCTGACGCATCGAGTCGAGACTTCTCGCAACATCGGAGAAGCGTGCCGCATCAGGAAGAACTTGACGTCTTTATTTCTTTGCACCAGAACTTTGTCGCATCTCCATCTCTGCAACACTTTCGTTGTAGAAACGTGACGCATCGTAAGGTACATTGACTCAAAGTGTCGCATTTTAAGAACTGAAGAGAACTAAGCTAAACCTACCATTTTAAGTACAGTATTGTGGATTTTTGTCGGTTATGGTCTTGTGTTAAAACTATATAAAGAATACTTATTTTTGATATAAACCTTGTGTGGTGTCCATCTGTAGTGTTGTCACTAGATTACTGTATGTGTTCACAAATGCTTTACACACTGACTCCGAGATAAGTCTGTCTGCTCGTGCCAAGCTACCAAGGGGGTGAGCAGGGGTTATTTTAGGAGTGTACCCCCTTACCCTGACTAGAAGCAAGGGTCCCTATTTGTCACAAGTACCTACCTGTGCCAACTAGAGACCCCCAATTCTAACACTGTCATTTTGCCTTATTTGATGTATCTAATGCCCGATTCTGAATAAAATTAAAATCCCCACCCAGAATTAATAAGCCTTTCTTTCGTACTGCCAATTGATAAATTTGCTCGAGTGCTGCAGTATCGTCCTCTATAGGACCGTAATAATTAACCAGATTCAGCACTATTTCCTCCAGCTTTACTTTTACCCACAGCCATCTACCTTTACCATCTCGCCGGACATCCTTAACCTGCCAATCTAGTGTATTAGATAATAAAATCCCTACCCCTCTAACCGCTAAATTAGTGGATGAAAAATATGCCTGCGCATATTTCTTGGGAAGTGATATCTTAGGGGCATCAGACCTAAGATGTGTTTCTTGTAGGAATATAATTTCGGGAGAGAGGGAAGTTATCCAATTTAAAAATGCAGAGCTTTTCCGCGGGTTCAATAGTCCATTAACATTACAGGTAACCATTTTTATATTCTGCATTTTTTAATCCAATTTGGTTGGTCTTCTATATTTTTTTCTACTATTTCAAACTTGCATTTCCCATTGTCACCCCTCAAAATCGGTCTCTGTGAATTCCTACCCCCCTGTGAACATATCCTATAAACCTCACTCTTTTCCTGTTCATTTTTTCCTTTACTTACCCCTTCCGGCACCCCCGCTACCTTACCACCCTCCCCAAAAACCCCTGCAGATGGGGAATAGCCCACCGTACGCCCTGCCTTCTCCCATTGACTACCTCCCAAACTGGGTGCCATGTTATTGCACCCTTAGTGATCCTGCCCCTCCCTTAGTCGTAACAAAAAAAAACATAATTTTTTTCCCTTTCCTCCCCCCCTCCTCCCCTTCCCCACACCTTTCTTTTAGAAACATGCTTTCTCCTTTCCCCCTTCTTTCCCTGCTTCCCTCTTCCCCAGAAAAGGAAAGAAACTATAGCGGTAACAGCCAGACTTAATTATCTACTTTCCCACAGTGATTTTCTGAAGAAGCTCCTGTGCCTCTTCAAGGTTCGCAAACATATGAAATTTCCCTTGTACAAGAACCCAGAGCTTAGATTGCTGGGCTATAGAAGCCTGTGCCCCTTGCGCCTTAAACAGGTAGAGAAGTTTAACAAATTCTTTCCGGCGACGGACTGCTGCTGAGGACATATCTGAAAAGATGCGGCACCTAGGGACTTCTCGAGTTGAAATCTGCCTCTTTTGGATGGCCTGAGTCAATACCCGTTCTTTAATCCGAAAGTCTGCAAAGTTAACAAGGATTGTTCTGGGTAACTGTGAATTCGGAAATGGCTGGGCTGGGACTCTGTGTGCTCTTGTGATGGTAAGATCTTCGGTAAACCCAGGCAGCACATTATCTTTAATAAATGTCTCAACCCACTGGAGCATTTGCGTCCCCTCACAACCTTCTGGGACCCCAACCAGTCGCAAATTGGAACGTCGGGAATGATTTTCTAGTTCTTCAGGCTTACTTTCCCAAAAAAGTTTTTGTTTTTTATCCAGGGTTGCCTGCTGCTGGATCACAGTCATCTGATCCTCGAGACGAGATATCCTAGATTCAGCCTCCTGCAATCTTATCGGATAACTGGCTACTGCTTCTTCAATTTTTGACAAGCGAAGATGTAGGGCCGCGATCTCATTTGCTTGAGTCACTTTCATCTAACGGATCTCGTCTAAGATGAGATTCAACATGGATTTAATGTCGCATTGGAAGCTGGCCCCGGTGTCTGAGTGCTGAATCCCTGCGGGCTCTTCCGGAACTGGCTGAGTCCGATCTTGACTTTCTGCTATGGTCGTTGTATCCACCGGACAGATCAAAGGCTGTCCATCCCTCAAATGCTTCTTTAAATGATCCAGGGGTCTTGGAGGTAAAATCGGTGGAGAACAGGTAGATATTTGGATATCCAATGGCCCATCCGTTTGTGTTTTCCCCTGAGGTGCTTGTTCTTGTTCTGTACATGGAGGCTGCATAGGTGGTAGAGGTGTTCTGAGCTTCAAAAATAAAGCATACTCTTTAGTTTTGGTTTGATGCGCACCAGTTAAATCTTCATTTGCGAGCTCTAGATTTTGGCACGTTGCTAAATTTGTGGAATTTCCTACAACCTGGCTGTCTTCCTTGGTGATGACCCCTCCGGAAACTGAGCCATATTGAGCCAGAACTAATCCCTCAGCTGTAGGACCTTCATTTGTCTTTTCTAGAGCAAGAGTCTCAGAAATTTCCAGGGTCTGATAGTCGCTAGTACCCTTCCCGAGATCCACCAGATCATCTTCTGAGCTTAGTGGGCTTGATATTCTAGCCGAGCCTTGACGAGCTTTCTGCAGGCGCTCAGCTCTTACAGTTGCTGAGGCTGTCTTTACTTGGGTCGACCGCGTCTTTGATTTAAGCCCCCCATTTGTGTCAACATGGGCTAATACGTTGGCAATTTTTAAATGTTTCCCCATCTTAGTAGAAAGCAAACGTCCAAAAACCGACTATTACTTTGCCCTTTTGCGGGGGGAACAGCCTGTCCTTATTATAGTATTATAGTGTGATGGCAGTGCTCTAATTTACTGTTTCCAATTTTGAACCCACCGCAATGAAACTGCGCTTAATCTTAGGGAACAGTCCAGAAGGGAAGAAAGAAGGAAGAAAAAAACAAAAAAACTTTAAGGTAACTTTAACCCAGCGATGCTCGGCGTACCTTTATGCTCCCATGCGGGATCCGTCCAATTCCAGTCCAATACCAGTCTTTTCGTGTCCCCTGCCACTCCGGACAGGTAGGAGACCACGAGTAATGCTCTACAGCTGGGTCTCACCCTCGGCGTGGAGCTTGTCCCTGTTACCTCAAAACAGCTTCCCACCCGACCAGGCGTCCCCGCTCCTCGCGGTATACCGCAAGTCCTTTTCTCTAGCCAGCAGGGGGGCCAGGGAAACAACACAAGGATCGTATCTGTGGTCTGCCGCACTCCGCCCGGGGAACCGCGATCACCGGTCCTCCGTCAGGTGTCCATGACTCGAAGCGGCTTTTCCATCCGGCCGAGCATCCCTGCTACTCGCGGTATATCGCGACCGCGACTCTTTATCTCCAGACAGCAGGGGGGCCAGGGAAACAACACAGGGATCGTGTCCGCCACACTCCGCCCGGGGAACCGCCGTCAGACATCCATGGCCGCCCTCGTACCAAGCAGCAATCAGGTATGTGCCTCTACTGAGTCCATTACAGAGGGGAGGGGCTGAGAGTCACCTGTGGCTACACGCTGGCGGGATTCGCTGTAGCCGTCCCCCCTGCAGCACCTATTGTAATACTAATCCAATTTCTTACAGTCTCCATTTCTTTCTCTGGCATGTATGCATTCACTGAGCTCCTGGCTGAATCTTCATCAATATCAATATTTATTATTTGTGGAATGCTTATACAGTCAAAAAGCATAGCAATGGTAAACAAGCCACTGGTCATAATTTACAAGTAAACAAAGACCGCTTGATAAGTAGAAATAACAAAACATCTCGTTTTAGGGCCCTTTTGAAAGAGAGGTGGTCCTGAATGTTGTGCATGACCCCTGGAAGTCCATTCCAGCACAAGGGACCTATATATCTACGGTTGCATCATGGACGTGAAGTGCCTAGCTGATCTGTGTTTGAGACCAGATAGTTCCAATTCTCAGTAGGCACTTTGGGTCATGCAAAAAACATTCAAGCAAATTCTTTGTTTAATGAAGACCCATAGAACTGTCTTTTAGCAGTAGAGACATGTTCGGACCTTTTAGCCTGAGGCTTTTCCTGACAGTGAGGTTTTGGATACACTTCAGCTTCTAAAAGACTACTTCTAGGGGACTATATATTGACTATTTAAAATATTCATTTTGTGGTAACATCTGTCAGAAGGTGGATAGTGGGCTCATTCTTCAACAGGCCTTGCTCATTTTAAATGGACTTGCACTCATGCTGCAACATCCTTATTTATAGATCGTAAAAACAAAACTGCCGTTTTTATTAATGGCGAGGCAGCTAACGCGGCTAATTGCACTAAATGGTCGCAAGATGCAGATCTACTGTATTCTCTCGTCTACAGGACATATTTGTAAACTTTGAAACAGAGTCTCCTCGTATGAGAGGCCCCACTTCAATATGATGGTCCTTGCCCCATCAGAACTTCCAAAATGGTTGTGTGTGATAGCACATAGGCTGAGAATAGTGAAGCAATTAAGGCTGATGTTTCTTTTCATGGTGATGGAAATGTTAATATTGGACCAGATTAATTAAAATGGGCACACATTTACGATGGCCTGGTATGCCTCAGAAAAACAAGTGTACTGGAGTAGGGGGAAACTCTAGAGAAAGGCCCTGACCCAAGTTTAGTGTCGTAAGCTACATACTTTTTAGCTCTTATCAATATTTAATTGTCTCCACATATTTTTAAATTCTCTTTTACTTTATCTTTTAATCTTTGAAAAAGTGACACATCTAGCTGTACTTTAGATACTGTGTCTGATGTTATGTTATGCTGCTAATTCTTTTACTATTTGTATATATTAGTGTTGAATTTATGCACTATGATGTTTTTAATATGTGTTGTGTTTTTATGCTATGTGTGTATGATCATGCTATTGATCGAACAAATAAATAAAAATAAAATAAAAGTGTGCAACCAAAATGTCTTACTTCTGGTCTCAATTCATAAACACTGCTGGGGAGATGGCCAGGCAACAAGCAGTGCTCCAGTGCTCATATTCATGGATCCTGCCCTTGAGTCATTGAACAGCAGCGTGGGCATAGCTACTTCTTTACAATACATTGACTCCAGGAAGTCATGTGGGTGAAGGGAGGCTGCTGGTATCACAGTTTCGATGTGGCTCATAGCAGAACATTTTCCTTTATAGTCCGGGCTGGACCTGTTCAGAGAAGTGACTAGCAATATATTGCTCATCCTAATTATGGTGTGCAGATACATGTCTATACTCTACTGCTCATTCCTTTCATTAGCAATGGAGTACCACGACCTGCAATGCTGACAAGGGACATTTCATTCCCATGTCAGCATTCAACGTTCCTTTGCAGCAGCTCTGCACCAAACAGGACCAAACAGGACTGCTGTATCAGAATGGAATATATACCAGGTGCAGATTACAGCACATCTCCTTGTGACTGAGAGAGACAGTCATATCCACTCCTGGCATGGGCTCTGTTCTTTCCCAACCACACATTGTGCTCTGTAGCGATTTCCTAGTATTTACATGAAACGTTACTTACAATGTTTGCACAAATAGCACATTTTGATCATTCACAATCTCACATTGTGAAACAGAAAAACAAGTGAATATCCACTCTCCATTTAGTAAAAATGTAAAATATTTCTGCAACCTAATGACTTTCATCTTGTGGTCCAGGCATTGGTCTTATCCGGGGCTGACTATGGACTAATGCTGGTGACCTCCGCTTAAGCTGTTCTTTATTAAACCACCAAATGTGTTTCCAGTAGCAGGGCATTCAGTCATAATATCCCTGTTCAAAAGGACCTTCAGTGACTTTCCCTAGAAGCCAGAACAAAATAAAATGCTCAGTTTCTTTGAGCATCCCTAAAACGCTCTGGTGGCAATACAAATCTGAGAAGCATAGTTAGTCTACTACTCAAAAAAACAAAAAACAATGTGTGGATCACAGAAGGTTGCTTGCTACTCAGTCCTTTTCTCGAGTATCTTCATTCATTTTGAACTTCCTTTTGGGTGACTTTTGGTCTCTCTTTATTTTCTGCAAGATACACCTCTTTAACCTCTAGCAAGACTAGTAATTAAATTGCTTTTTGAGCTCCAGTCTCTTCTACATTTTTGTACCATTTTTCCTCTCTCCCTGAACTACTCGCTGTTCTTTCCTCCCCTTCCGTACCTCCTCTTTTGTCACTTTTCATTATCCACCTTTATCTTTATTGTCTTACTCTTGCTCACTGACTGTGCCTCTTCCTCTCCAAACTTACTTGCACCTACATCCTAATCTCTCCCTACATCCTCTTAATCATTTCACTTACTTACGTGCATTTTAAGTCCTGCCATTTTAGTTTTCTATTCATAGTCATGAGACCAAATCACATAAAATGAACACGTTTGGACTGACTTGTCTTAAGTGGTTGAAAACCAACTTAGACAGTGTTAAATTGTAAATCGTCAATGGAACTTGGCTGATAATAAATCAGCATCTGTTAACATCGCAACAGCAAATATTCGAACACAACACAATAGCACAAAAAAAATAATGACGCAATGAGAACGTAACACCACACAAGAAGACAGCTAAAATATGAAGACAACGTCAGTACAGTACAATTTCAGTTTGCACTAATGCAGCACAAAATAAAAATACCACGAAAAAAACAAAAGAACACATCAACACCACAACAAAATGGGGGTTTCTGCTTTTTGTAGAAATTGTTTCAGAGGCCACTGGCTATGCACCAGAGGGAGATGACCATTGGAGTAACATGCTGATTGATGAACAGCTAAGAAGACACTTATCTTTAAATGTTATGTTGCAAACAAAGTGGGCATTCATTACCTCCTTTGCTTCACCGAAGAGGTAATGAAGAGCGAAACACGTGTCTGGGGCTAAGAAAATGAAATGTTGAAAGAAATGAATAGTTATATATCTTTGCTTCACTGAATGAACTGCCACATTGCAAAAGATGGACCACATTGTCCAGAATGCACTATGTGGGCTATTGAGTAGTGTTACACTTGAAACCACAGCTGAAGACTATTGGTGAGTGCTGCTAAATGGAGATTTCGGTTTACCACAACAAAATATGGCACTTCAAATATGCAGGATATCAGACTATTTGGGCAGACAAAAGGGAAGCAGTGGCTACTAGGCCATAGCCATGGGGATGGGGACATTTGCTTCTGATGCCCGAGGGTCCATCCAACTATGGATTTGCAAACTGTGCCAGCTACAACCCTTCGGCACTTGACTAGTGATAGTGAAGTTGAACAGTCACAGGCTTCACAGGGAGCTTAGTGTGGGGATAAAACAGGCCGAATACCCAACAGGTACCCAATAGTGCAATACTCTGATTTTCCATACCAGTGCATATTTTATAAAAAGAAAGTACTTTGTACTGTGCACTCCCCTCTAAATCTGGTAAAAATGGTGCACACCTGATTGATACATTCAATTTACTTATAAGTCCCTAGTAGATAGCATTATACGTACGAAGGGCATGTCAATTTAATGATACTAGTGGGCCGCAGCACTCATTGTGCCAGCCACTAAAGTAGCATTGTAAAACATGCCACTCCAGCCTGTATTGCAGTTTTAAACTGCCATTTCAATCTAGCAAAATGACATGTGTTGGGCGTAAACCTGTCTTTTTAATACTAATAAGTCACCCCTAATGTAGGCCCTAACAGGTCATAGGTCAGGGTGCACAGTATTTAAAAAGTAGGACATCTGTACTTAGGTTTTACATGTCCTGGCGGTAAGAAACTCCCAAAGCGTTTTTCACTGTAGCAAGGCTTACTTTCCCATAGACTAACACTGGGTTACTTTTTTACACTCAATAAGTGATGACTTTATTTTGGGAGCAGATAGTGAAATACTTCTTCCACTCATTTGTATTGCAATTTGAAATCCTTTCTAATGGTGAAGTCAGATTTTAAATTACTATTCTGAAAATGCCTCTTTTAGAAACTTGGCATTTGTGTGCCTAATCCAAATGTGCCTTCCCGTCAGTGACTGCTAATTGCTTCTCTGTGGTGTAATGTGTACAGGGTACAAAAGGACCTTGGGTATGGGGAAGGATGTTCTTCTCCTGAGCAGGGTGGCCTAGGGTGGTTGTACTCAGCTCCTCCTGAGCTTGAAAAGATATCATGAATGCTGTGCCCACCCCATTCAAGTCTTCTAAATCTGCCTGCTCTATCACTGCCAATTTCAGCGGACATCTGGGTCTGCTTACACTTTGATACTCTAGATAGTTACGATCTGAACCCAGGGGAAGGGGCAAACTGTACATAACCAGTTTAGGGGTAGACAAAAGAGAGGGACCCCACACACAGGTTGGCACTGGGTATAAAATTGGCACCTTCAGAACCTCTTATCAGAGCACTCCTGGACCTATGGAATATTCAGAAGGATATCTGAAGAAGAAAGACTGAACCTGCTTGCCTTGAACCTCGGATCCCCAGAAGTGACTTCAGGGTTCAAGTGGCTGGACTCCTGTTTGAGCTACAGGAACACAACAAGCTTCCAGAGGCCTCTCCTACTTCCCAGCTGACCAGACCTAACTTGACCTGAGCAGGTCCCATCTGCTAGCCTATGTGTTTGCGAGCCCTAACCCTGCAAGCGCTGTCCTTCATGGCCTGGACCTTTGGATGGAGTCATAGTTTACTCATTTCTGTGCAATTGAAGGTTTCACCAGATAAGATGCAGGACCTCGCATCTTAGAACCTCACAACTCCTTATTAACAGATTCACCAGAATGAATGCAGTGCAGCACAGCGTAGACGATGCAAGACATCGCATTGCAGCACCTCACCGTTCCTGACCTGTGGCTTCACTGAAGCTAATGCAGAACAGTGCAGTCCAACTCAGGGCCTCACATCACAACACCTCACAGCTCCTGATCATCTGCTTCGCTGGATCCGACACAATGAGCTGTAGGCCGATGCAGAACCTTGCATCGCAGCACCGCGCAGTCCCCGAACCAAGGGCAATAGGTACAAATCACAGAGGGTTCCACCTACCCCGATATCCAACTGTTACTCCATCATGATTGGCCTGAACTTGTGGCTTTGTCCTTGGCCGACGTGACCAGATACCTGCAGTTGGTGCTTCTTGCCTTTTTTGGTGCTTATTTTCCTTAAACTTTAAAAACTCAGAATGAACGTTATACTGATTTGATTTTTATCCTTTTGGTGTTGTTTTATTTATTAAAATGTCTTCTATTTACTAATTTAGTTTGGGAATATTCTTGTGTTGTGTTTTTACTTTATTGCTCTTTGAGTAATGTATAAATACTGTACACATAGACTCTAACTTAAACCTGATTTCCTGTGTGCCAAGCTACCGTAGGGTTAAGCCCAGGTTTCTTTAATTACTTTTGTGGTTCACCCTGACAATGACTGTGTTTATTTCTGGGGTGGGGCTCTCAGTCCTCGCAATAACCCAATTTCTTACTACTTGGGTTAAAGATGTGAGACTAAAACTTCCATGTAAGGCAGCTTCCCTTTCTCACTCTGAGCAATTCCACTATCCCCTCTTTACTTGAGTGTTTCTCTGGTGTAGGTAGCAATGCAGGTGCAGCAGGTGCAACACTTCTCCGACTTCTCCCATCAGAATACCACTCTTTGACAGTCATAGTACTAAGTCTCTTGCCTTTGTCAGTGTCTTGGAGGCAACACAGCTCCAGCATGCGGCCGTCTTCAGACTGTGTGTGGCCTTTTTTGAACCCTCTGCTTCTGCGTCCATGGCTGGTTCCAAATCTAATTCATGCTCTTCACAAGTCTCTGGTGAACAAACCCATGGAACCGGGGTCAATTGCCTTTGTCCAAATCAGTAGTCAGCTCCTCCTGGACAGGGAAAACAGAGAAGACTCCAGGTGATGTTCACTCACCTGTTAGACGGACATCTGCTCTGGTTGTGCAGTAGGTACTCCGTAGGCCCCTTCGTCCTTGGTCAAAGAGAACTTGCAACTGGAATAACAAGAAGGTTAACAGCTCCCGCTTTTATGCAGTGATGAGAGGCAGGGTACGTGTATTATCTGGCTGTCTTCACAGCAGTGGTTTGGGTTTTCCAGACTTAGCCTTTGTCCGGGGTGATGTTCCTCACAACAGATGTATCCCCAGGCTGGAGTACCCATAACAGAGGCACAAAGAGTAGTGAGCAATCTCCACATGACTATTAACAGCAATACTTGATAATGATCCGGAAGAGAGAGAAAAGGCAGACTCACTTTAAATGACAGTTCTGAAAATAGGAACTGGATTCGCACCCTTGACTCCCACCATTAACCTTATGGCAGTGTTCAGGAAGCGTAATCAGTAGCCCAGTGTGACAAAGGGACTTACTCAATTTCTGAGAGGGAAGCCTGTCTCCTCTTTCCCCACTTTAGTGTGAAGGTTTCCTCCCTCCAGTTTCTGGAATGTCGGCAATACACTTTCACTGTCTGGGAAAGTAACCTCAGCTCAACCTTCTGCAAATGAACAGGTCAGGGCCAGTGTGATTCCTGTTTACTCAGAGAATAATTCAGTGTGTACCATGTTTACCCCACACAAGCACAGCTATCCACGAGCTTGGGATCTTGGCATTAGGATACAGGTGTATCAGTAGCCACAGATAAAATGGTCTGGTCATGCTACAATTGCAAATAATCTCATTATGCTGCCTCCTCTTCACTACATGCATAAATCCGTGACAGTGGCTGTTGTCCTCTGCCACAATGGCGTAGTTGCTTGGTTCATCCCTCCAGGTCTATGACAGGTTCTGGACCAGAATCTTTATCAAAGACATGGCTAAGGAGTTATGCACATGTTAGGTCAGATTGATGCTTGGGTCAAAGTACCAGATGCTCACAGTGCAGTGCAAGGCAGTGGACACAAATGTACACCATGCAGGGGACATTCCTGTTCTAAAACACAAACATCCTTGTAACATGTTAATATCTCCAGAAATCTGCTTCCATATTACATTGGCAAAAGGTGTTTGCATAAAGCGCTGCCTAACTTAACACCATGGGCATGAAAAAGCCCCAGTCACCGATAATGTGTTTTCCGATTCCTGAATTCTAGTCCCTCTAAATGCTATAACTTGCTTTTGCCTTTTCCCTTATGAATCTTTAAAAGCCCTTGAATGTATTTGTTTATTTATTTGTTTATTGGGTAACTATGAAATGTTAATTACAGTCTGTAGTGTACATTAAATGTTTCTGCTTATTTGAAATGGATGCTTGCATCTCAGTTGTTTCATTCTATGTACAACACTCAGACACATTTTGCCCATTAGATTTTATTAAATTCCACATCCCACTGTGACCAATACACCCTGCAATGGGTTAAACTTAGCCAATTAGCTTGCTTAGTGGTTTATTGGGCCCCAATTTAATTACAACAACTTTATAGGCTGATTTTGTTTCCCTGTCCGGCCCTGTTGCCATCTTCCTAATATCCGAGTTATACTTTTCTATATCAATAGCACAAAGGTCATCATATGCATCTGCTGCTGTTGACATCTCATTCTTTCTGATCTGTGGTGAATTGCTCTCGAGGTAGCTTCTTTCTGTAGTGAGGCATGAAGAGGAAACCAGTTGACATTAAGGGGCATATTATCAAGAAACGGCGTTAAAATTATCACCGCTTTAGCGGCAGAAAACTGCCGCTGAAGCAGCGATAATGGGCTTGATAATATGCCCTTGAGAATTCCAATAGAAGCCCATGTTCTGGTGTCAACATGGGCTTCTATTGGAATTCTCCAGGGCATATTATCAAGCCCATTATCGCCGCTTTAGCGGCGGTTTTCTGCCGCTAAACCGGCGATAATTATAACGCCGTTCTTGATAATATGCCCCTAAATCTCTTCTTTATATTGTTCTCCTCTTCAGAGTAATAAGAAATTTGAGAAAGATAAATCGTGGATGAATTTACTTTGAAGTTTAACCACGACACTGTGGATCCGATGCATAACATTTGTCGGAGCAAATATCTGATTTTCTCATATTTTTGACCACAGATATAATAACTGTAGTTCCCTGCTAGTGAGGGATATTTTGTACAGTTGTTAGTTTCGGTATAGGTGCAGCACATTGGTCCCAGGACATGAGTACAGATTTCGCCATTGGAAAGGCGGTGAACATTGACATAGACAAAACATTGGGGAACTCATAAATTACTGCCCAATGGCACAAATATCCAATTTGTGTTTGGAAACAGGCAAACTGGTAATTGCAATCGCATTAGCCGCACTTCAGTAACTGCTGTAAGAACAGAACATTGCACCTTATTTTTAAAAACCAAGCATTTTATCACAATATTTAAGCTTTTATTCCTACTAAAACTCTACTGTAATCGCGTTTCTTGCACCTTAGACTTGGATATTGTGGGGAACCAATAAGGGCTGAGATGGGCGGAGCCAGTCAGAGCTCCAAGGCTATTTAATGAAGGCAGCTGTGCAGACGTGCTGGTAATTGCAATCGCACTAGCCACACTTCAGTAACTGCTGTAAGAACTGAGCATTTCACCTTATTTTTAAAAACGAGCGCTTTATCACCATATTTGAGCTTTTATTCATACTAAAACTCTACTTAAATATCGCTACTTGAACATTAGATTGGGATTTTAGGGGCAACCAATAAGCACCGAGGTGGGCAGAGCCCGTCACATCTCCTCTGCCATTTAATGAAGGCAGCTGTGCAGAGACGCCACTGGTGCACCAAAGACAAGCCCATCAGCACCCGTCTGTGGCTGGCTTGGGCCAGGGACCAGCCACTAGCCCAAAAATGTACCTACTCCTCACATGACTTCAGATATCTCCATTCGGTAAGCTATAAATTAGACCCCCTTCTCTCAAAATTACACAATTTAGGTCTATTGAACAACAACATTCCAGCCACAGTATTGGACAAACCAACTGAACCATCCGTTGCAATAGAAATCCTAATCCTATTACTCATAAGTTTAATATCAAAACTAATGGTCACCTATCTCAACACTTGATCCATGGTCAATTATCAGACCAAAATATTCCACCTACTTGATTCTGAATCAGCTGATATTTTGTTCTTAAGCTAAACATGGTTCACTGATGAATCCTCTCCAGATATTTTAGCCTCCCTTCCAGAAGTATACTATCTATTTCAAGCCAATAGACCTGCAGGTAAAATAGGTGGAAGCATAGTGGTAGCAACCAAGAAATATGTCAGTTTTTCCAGACTTACCACATTTAATATTACAGTTGTCCAAACCCTCATAATTAATTTTGATTTGCCACCCTCCCCCTTGAAATGCGTTCTTATGTACATACCTCCGGGTTACTTGCATCCCTTTCCACGACTTCTTGCTGAGTCAATTTCCCCTCTAGTCATCGACCATGAAAAAATATTGCTAGTTGGTGACCTCAAGTATTGGGCAAACAAGGAAAATGGTGGGCAACCATCCACAGATCTAACTGGTCTGCTAAGCAGCCTGAACCTTGAAGAACATGTGTTCTCACCTATCCGTATTAAAGGTAACACACTAGACCAGGTTTGTTTCGCTAATCTATCTCTGTCTAATCTTACAGTCTCTCCCTGCACGTAGTCTGACCATTATTTGATTACATTCTCATTAACAGGCTTGGCCTCTCATAAACCTCCACCATGTCCTGGAATCCTTTCCAGAAACTGGTCCAGAGTAGACCTGAACTCTTTTTGTGACTCATTGACAATATCCCTACCTAACCTAAATGATAACATAGACCCTAATAGGGAAGCAATCACTAAGTGGCTAACAGAAGCCAGCAATATGCATGCCCCCTCCGCAAAGCTAAACAGGTCAGAAGTCACAACGCATCTAAATGGCTCACAGACAACCTAAAATGAGCTAAACTTGAACTAAGTCGCTGTGAACGCAAATGGCGGAGCAATTATTTGCCTGACAAAAAGGAAATTCATATAAAACATAGCAAAGAATATAAAAAACTAATCATGCAAGTTAAATCCACCTTCTTCTCGAACAAAATCTTGAACTCTGCAAACAAATCAAAGGATATCTTCGGACTTGTCTCCAAACTCTCAAACCCTGACAGAGTGACTTTACCCATCTTACCGACTCTGAACCTATGCGATGCCCTCAGCTCCTTTTACATCTACAAAATCAAGATGATTAAAGATAGCATTCCTCCTAGCTCATACCTCAATGAAGCATCCTTAGAAGACAGAAACCCTATTTCTCTTTCTGCTTTTTCTGCTATCAGCAAGGATTCTCTTGTGAACCTGCTGACCAAAGTTGAGTCGGGCTCTCCAAATGACACTTGCCCCCCAAGTGTTCTAAAAACAGTATTCTCTCTCTTCTCCAACCCAGCCATTTCCTTCCTTAACCTGTCTTTTAGCCAACGCAGTGTTCCTAGCTCTTTTAAGAAGGCCATAGTGGTTCAGCTCCAAAAGCAAGCTGGTGAAGACTCACTTGTTTTGAAAAATTACAGTCCTATCTCCTTACTCCTCTATATAGTGAAGGTACTAGAGGCACATGTTCCTTCTTAGAGGAGTCCAATTTCCTTGACCCTCACCAGGCAGGTTTCCGGCCGGCCCACTCCACTGAAGCTGTCATCCCCTCCGTAGTAGATAACTTGCGAGAAGAAGCTGACAGGGGCATCACACAGGCAGTGGTTCTCCTTGACATATCGGCGGCCTTTGACACGGTCGACCATGATCTTTTGGTGGATCATGTCAGAGCTGCATGTTTGCAGGGCATTGTGCTTGATTGGATCATCTCCTTCTTAAAGGACTGCTCACAATCGGTCCAGCTGTCTACCTTTAGCTCATCCCAATGTTAGTTGAGCTGTGAAGTACCTCAGGGACCCTTGCTGTCCCCTCATCTTTTTAAACTGTATATACACCCCTTAGATCACACCCTTAAAAAAGTGAATGCCAAACATTTTAACTATGCAGATGACATTCAGTTACTCTTTACCATTGACAACCCCCTCAATCAAAACAAGCCTTCCAAAATACAATGCTGTTCATCTGTGACTGGATTAACAGCAATCATTTAAAATTAAATTCAGACAAAATGGAAATTGTCATCAACAGAAGCAAGTATAATTTTTGGAGTACTTCATTCTGGCCTCCTGCGAAGGACACCCCCCATCCCCGCCCAAGAAATCAGTATAGAGTCTTGGGGTCCTCATCAACGAGGAACTCCCTATGAAACCCCAACTAGGAGCGGTAACTTCTTCCTGTTTTCGACAGCTCCGTAGAATCAGCAAAATCTGTAAATTCCTTACTTTTGAGGCCCTTGTTCAAGTTATAATTGTCCTAGTCATCTCTAGAATAGATTGCACGTACTCACTCTACCTGGGCCTCCCAACAGTCCTTAATCGGAGGCTCCAAATAGCCCAGAACCAGGCAGCCAGGTTAATTTTCCAACAGCCCAGACACTTCCACATCAACCCTTTGATGAGAAAACTCCACTAGCCTCCGGTAGAACAAAGGACTGTCTTCAGGACTGGCTGCATCATTTTTAAGTCCCTCAATGGAAGAAGTCCAACCTTTATATCTGCCCAAATTCAAAAATACACTCCCAATCGAAACCTAAGATACATTCATATGAATCTTCTGACAATCCCCAAATTTAAAATGAAGAGAATGGTTAGTTCCAGATTCTCAGTACTCTCTCCCCGCATCTGGAACTCCCTTCCTGTCGAGATCAGAATAGCCCCCAGATATATGAAATTCCGACAACTACTCAAAACATGGCTCTTCAGAGAAGCATATGAGTAAAGCCTGTGATTGGCGTGATAGGCTCTCGTTACCCTAGCGCCAAGAAACTGGTCTGGTGTACGTGCGCTCAACAAATACTTGCAACATAACATAACAAATTCCCCATATTTGAAGGGTGTGAGGAGCAAGTGTTCTCTCCACCACTACAAATATTTCCAATGTATTAAAATGCACAGCTGGGTAATACTTACTCTATTAATTGTCTACCTGCGGACAATCCACTGGCTTAAATTTGTGGCAGTATAACCAAGCAAAGAAAACTACAATTTGTCTATATTTCCATTGTAATTACCCCAAACAGTCAGAAGCCTATGCATATCATTGACGGAAACCAGAGATACATAGACTTCCAGCTTGTTTTTGTAATTCTTTATGAATCAGGCCCATAATGAATCTCATACTACTCCTTCCCAGTTAACTCTGTACCAAGAACCAGTGCATTCACTGTGCGAGACAATCATCTGAACACAATTAAAAGAAGCATATTTTAATAGTCAAGAAGTCGTTTTATGGCCGATTACAGCCATAAGCGAAAAATTAATTCAGAAAGCAACTTTGAAAGATTTATAAAAGTGTTACAAATAATTATTAAGTGCGCCCATTAATTTAGTGTACAGCAAAACTACGATGCCACAGAAATAATTTGTTGACACAGCAGCATAGTGCTGCTGTAACATGAATACTTGATTTAGGAAGAAAAAAAACTGTTCCCACAGCTGTTGGGAAACTCAGCACTTCCAATGTTTGATGTCACTTTCTTCATTGAAGATATTCTTCTGAGATAGGTATATGCGGGCATGTAAAGCTGCTCTCTTTCATCTCTCGGACTCTGACCTCTTTTAAAGCAGTGTTTGGCGAGTGGATTGCCTCTGCTAATAAGTCAATCAATGCTGGAAGACTAACGATTCTGTGTGAGAATAAATCTATAGTTGCAACCAGAGGTCTGCTGTTTGTATATAGTCAAGAGCATGCTGTCATGAGTAAAGTCTATTTTTACTCATCTCCATCAGTGTGTTTGGAACGATGGTACATTTTTATGTACTAAATTCAGTGCGTGTATGGCAGATTTCATCCAGGAATTAGATAAATAATTATTATTTAAGTTTTCCTAGTATTTTGTCCTATACCTATATCTGCTTATGAAGAATATTATAATGCTTACAGTATACGTCTTCTACTCTATAATAGATGTAAACGTGGCACAGTTGAATGATGATGGACGTATACGCATTTCACTTATTTACGAAGAGATCTGGTTCTTTTGAATCTTGCTTTGCCCTGTAATTTTAACTGGCGCAAAACGTGAATGGCGCATGCAGATACAGCAGAGGAAGGACGGAGATATTTAGGCAAAGGGTAACCATATTTGAAAAGCGTGAGGAAGACGTGCATTAGAGGTATAGTTTTACCATAGATATGTTACTCGATCTCATCCATGGGCTGCATCTACTAAAGGAAAATGACAGACATTCACTGAAGACACGCACTCTCTAACCACGTGCAGATTCTTACATCATCTGTCATCTTGGCTTATCAAACCACATTTGTATATTCTTGACTCGTAGAATCAATGTCTCCATGAAGCGACTTCAGTGGATTACTGCTAACTCCATCTTTGAAAGAAGAAGTCAGACAAGTGAGCTTTCTTCCCAGCAACTCTCTATAGTAAGTGACACAACCGATTTCCCACTAAAACCATCTTTAAAAGAAAACTCCAAACAAGTGGACTTTATTTACCAGCATCGTTCTCCACAGGAAGTGACATCACTCCTGCCTTCTCCCTACTTCCATCCACTCCTGCAATACAGCAATACAGGCACAGGCATTCCCAGCAAAAGGAGGACATAGGGAAGGACATCTCATGATTGGATATGGTCAGTCAGGGCCTTGAGCCAGAACTGCTCCTCCACTTAGAGCTCATCATGTGCCTCACTCAGTACACCACAATGTGAATCCCAATAATCATTCCCAGACCTATATCAAATAAACACTCACATAGCATTCTCACACCACAAAGACCCAACCTCATACACATCACACTAACCACCACACCTCTCAAACTACTAAACACACACGGAAGTACTCCATGTTCCAAGCATCGCAAGGTTCATCACCTATCACAGCTCTTCATCACAGAAACGAATGGCTCGCACATCCTCGGACATACTAGGTGCCTTTGTTTTGACCAGCTAGTATCCAGTGTGCAGAGAGTGCTCATAAAAAGGGGGTCCCACTGTCATCCGTAAGTCCAACTGGTCTGCACAATAGCAACATTCAACTTCATAGAGCTCCTTACATGGCATTTCTCTTTTTCTACAAGTCAGTCTGCCCTCTTCCACCTCATCGGCAAGCCTCCTGGAAAGAGCAAGGACCTCATATATGAACTTTCAGACCTCTTCACTACTTCAACAATTTAGCAAGCCCACTCCATCATTCTCAGAAACTTTAGTTTCAAAGACAATGCAAGCATGAAAAAAACAAGAGACACACTCACTAACCTCACTGACATTCTTAATGTGGTATAAGTTGCCACCAGATACAATCCAGAGGCCACATCTTGGACCTCAGCTTCTCAACATCATGAATCATACTGTGCATGCTTAAAACACCCCTAGACTGGACTGGCCACTTCATCATCTGGATTACCCTTTTTAACATCCAGCCAACACATTGAGATTACCCGAAAAGAAGACAACAAACCTTCAGATCTTTCAAAGACTTCACCATATATAATTTAAAGCTCAAGCCCATCTTTCATCCTTGGACATTTAACTTGAAATGGAGGAATTGTAGTGGAAAGGAGCATACGTTATTCCACAGGACCAAAATTGGGCCTGGTTTTTGGACATATTGTAATGCTACAGGCATTTATATATTGTGAGATCCTGTGTTGACCATTGACTACATGTTGCTTTAATTACATTTGTGAGTACGGTTTCATCTTGTGTCTGTCTGACCCTACCTTTCAGCTGCAAATGCAGGCAGGCCCCAGGTTACTCGCGCACACAGAATTGTTTATGTTTCTCACTTAACTGAGCGAGAGAGATAAGCTGCTAGAACAGACAGCGTGGGAGGCGTGCAATGTCCAAGGATGAAAAAGTGAAAAATCCTGCCTCAGCTCTCATCAGAGCCTTAGCCGCTCCGTTGAGTGACCTCGACGTAGAGAGTATAGCCAGCACCTACAGTGCAGATGAAGGGAGGGGAGCTTCTAGAAGAATCTCTCCATGTTATTAAAGAGTATAAAGACGGAGACCTGTTGGCGCTTTGACAGAAACTCTTCTAGGAGCGAACGCACTGCCTAGAGCCCTTTCCCGGCTGGAAGAGACTGTCAACGGGTTTCCCAGTTGTGCTGGCAGGATGAAGCAAGACAGACAGCCGGTGAAGTATTCCAAGTTTAAATTACTCATTTTTGCTTACATGCAGTTATCTTTCTATGCATTTATTCTTGTGTATATACGTTCACTATATGCATTTATTTTAACTTGTGCATTATTGCCATTTGTTATATGGGAACTTACTGCATTAAATGTTCCCCTTTATTAGCAAATGAGTGTTGGGCTTTTGTTTATGTTGTATTTTGGTACTCTAAAGTGTGTAGAGTCCTATTTTAGAGAGTGTTTATGTTGTGTTCCGGTGTTTTGAAGTCGTTTATAAAAAACAAATGAACACCTATGCCCCAACTAAAACCCATATGTGTAAGCACCAGTCATCATCACAGTACTCCAAGGAACTTGGCAACAACTTAAACTCCATCCGAAAAATGGAAAAAACTGAACTCTGATTACTTCATGCTACAGAAGTTCTTCCATGTAATACACGTCTTCACATCAGCTAAAGCCATTTACTATACCAATACCATCAATGAAGCAGACAAGAGAAGCAGAGCACTCTTCAAAACAATCACAACTGCTTCAACTCCTTCCCCTTACTCCATTGTCAAGCACAATGCAATAAACCACCTCCTCAATGACAAATTACTAAAGATCTGACATCACACTGACATTGCCAAACCTGCTTCTTCTCTGGCACACTCTCCTCCAAGCTATATAATACATTGGTAGTGTTTCTAATCCCTGTCTGTAAAAAAACCCCAACATGATCAGTTCCACCAGAGACACCAACTATAAAAAATGAAAACCTATCCATATCCTTCATCAAGGGGCCACTCTAGAGAAGCTCGCTCATCCCTAGTCACTATTGTGGACTCTACTATTGGGCACTCCATCCACATTCAAGGCTTCTTCCCTGAAGCTCTCAAGACAGGTCAGCTTATCACATTCCTGCAGAAACCCACTAACCATCTCCTCCTGCGTGATTATCAGTCTGGCTTCAGATCATGCTGCAGCATAGAAACAGCTACCTTTCAAATCATAGATGATGCTCTCCTGACCAAAGAGGACTCCTGCCTCCTGATATTACTGGACCTCTCAGCTCCTCACAACATTGACTATTAACCCACTGTCATCCACACCCTGAAGTTTTGAATGGGATTCACAAGAAAAATGTCCTTCACTACTCCTCTTTTCTATTCAAATTAATTCAGTTTGTTCAGATAGCCACCTGGTGTTCCCATAAGAGACCAATCTCCTGCAGAGTTCTCCAGGGTTCTATATTCCCCCCTGTCATCTTCATCCCCTACATGAACTCACTTGAGGCTCTCCTTACAGATAACAATATCAAAATTCACCATTACCCCATGACACAGAACTTGTAACAACAAGCAACAAAGTATCCAAACCTGGCTCAACAACAGGACTCTGATTTATTCAAACTACAACTTTCGCCAGGTGCCAGGTCTCTACAATCCACCTTCGACACTACTCTTACCCTCAAGGTAAACATAACCAATAAAAAGAAAACAACCTGGTACTAGCACTCTCTCCAAAAGAAAATGAAACAATTTCTCTCACAAAGTGACTTCATAACTGTGGTCCAAGCACCGGTACTCTAGCAAATGGATGGTGGCAGTGCCCTTCTTTATAGCCTACCAAACTCCACACTGGCCTCACCTTAGGGCAACCTATCTACAGCAGGATTCTTCATCAAGAGCCTGAAGAAATATGATCACACATTACCCCCACTGTGTTGGCACTCCAATGGCTGCCCTGAAAAGCAGTTACCACCTAAATAAACAAGCTGCAACCTCTACAAAATCATCCTCACCAGCAACCCTGTCCATCAGGCTGATTATCTCACATCTCTGCTGGTATTCAGCACACCTGCAACCAGGACACAATCAAACTAAAGACAAAGAAGTGCAAAGTAGACCTGGAGCAAGATTTCCATATCTGTTTGAACTACCATAACCCTGCTCAAACTTATGAAACAATTGAAGTTGAATCTGTTTCGAAAACACTATATCATGATGAATTAACAGTCCACTATGCTCTTAGACACTAGGTGCCTCCCAATCACACACTGACTGTGTGTTTGCCTTGGACACTGTACAGTGCTCCGCTGCCTTTCAACTAGGTTTGCGATATATTAACACCATATACATGCATAAACACATGCATAAAATGATACTTACATAAATGTATGTTCTTCTAATCCTTGCATACATTTGATAACATTGTTTAATCTCTTGGGTGACAAAGCATATGACATATATGGATGAATGATCATATCTTGCTTGCTTACATCAGGAAGGCAGCACAGGTACAACATTGTACTGTGGATAGAGCATTTAGTGTGTTTGAAATTCATATTCTTGTGATATTTGGTGGTGCATTGGGCTTGCTGCAAAATAAGTACCACATTGTTGGACTTGGCCCTTTTGGCAGGTTCACCCCTAAACTTTTTGCCTGTCTCCTAGCCTTTTCCCTGTGTAGTGTTGGTGGTTTTAGGCCTCTGCGCACTTTAGCACTGTGTCCCAGTGTAAAGTGCGGGCGCACTCTGAGTGCGTGTGGTGAGATTGGCCTGCCCTCCCATAGGAATGCATGGGGGATATGTGTGTCCATGGTAATTCCTGGTGTGAGAGGAGGGCAGGGGCGAGTTTAGTATGTGCGAACTCGTGAGAATAAATGCTGCGCAATGGTGTGCGCAGATTTATTGTGACTAGTGGAGAAGTGCCACTTTTAGAAGTTGGCATTTATGTGTGCTCTGTGTCTGCCTGCCTGATGTGAATTGCATGTCTGGCTTTGTGAGTGACAGGGGCTGGGAGGTGTGTGTGGCTCCAGGAGGGGCAGGGTGAGTCAGCGCAGTGGTGAATAGGGAGATCTGCATCTAGATGGGAGGGAGGAGTTGCACCTGGGACCTGAATAGGGCTGGGCCTTCCCTCCACAATGCTGGCTCCACCCCCTGTGGTGCGTCTGATGTCCCTAGCCTGTCCTGTGAAAGGAGAGAGGAGCTGAGCAAAACAAAGTGCTCCAAAGCTCCCCCAAACCAGTTGCATCTGGTTTTCCCTAAACCCTGCACCTTTAGACAAAGGAAAAGGTGTATAAAAGAAGGGGCTGTGACCCCATGAAAATGTTCAGTTCTGTGCTTGTGCCGACTTTGAGGGGACATTCTGCCAGGAGGAACCGCCGCGGGACCCAGCTGCTGTTTCCTGGGGGTCCCTGCGTGCTGGCCTGCCTGGCTGCGCTGTGCTGTGGTCCCCCCAGCACCAAGGACTCCTTATTCTGACCTTTTTGGGGCCACTGCTGGAGCTTGTGCTGCTTCTAGCGCCTTGTGAGCGCTTTGCTTTTATTTTGAAGAGCGCGTTGCTCTTTGTTGCGGAGAGGAGCCTGTTTTACCTGCAGCGCTGTGTTGCGGGAAGTTTCCGGGAGGGAACCCCGGTGTGAGGGCTTCCCCCGTGCCTGAAATGGAGCGGGAGCCCACCCCGCGTATTTGTGCTCTCGAGCGGGTGCCTACCCCGCAAGTGCTTTGCCTACAGCGGGAGCCCACCCCGCCTTGAGCCCGAGTGAAGAGGGAAGCCGCCAAGAGAAATCGCCGGGCCGCTGTGAAACGCGACCCGGAAGCCAGGCACGAGCTGCCTGGTTGGGGGTGGAGCCACGCACCCTGGGCGGAAGCTGCGGCCAGGAGGGAGGACGGGAGCCTACCCCGCCTCCCAGGGCGTCCCGGGCCAAAGGAAGAAGCAGGGAGCAGACGGGAGCCTACCCCGCGCTCCTGTGGCCAAAGGAAGTCTGACCAAGGAAGGCGGGGCCCCCGTGTACCGAAGGGAGCCCCGCGTGTGGTCCGACCCCGCGTCTGTCAGAAGACCGGGGGAGCCTTGCCTGCAGAGCCGTGAAGAGGCGACGTGAGGAGGACCCTCGGCGCCTGTGCCCAAGTAGAGGCGGGGCTCTCATGAGCAGAGAGAGCCCCGCGTGTTGTGGAGCCGGCGCTGGAAGAGGAGCGGCACCAGAGAGCCCGGTGAGTGGGGCTGAGGCCGTTTTTCGTTTGGTTGGTGCTCGCGAGGCACCAGGGGCAGTGGTATTTGGTTTCCCAGTGCTGCCCCGCGGAACAGCGGGCCGCTCCAACGGTGCCACATTTGTTTCCAGGGCCAGTGGAGCTCAAGAGGCACTACAGTGCCCAGGGTGAGGCCACAGCTGCCCCGCCAGACAGAGGGCAGCTGCAACGTGGAGATTTGTTTAGAGAGCCCCAGAGCGGGGCCCCAGAGTGCCAGGGCCGCATTGATCTTCACAGCTGCGCCACCGTAGCGGGCAGCTGCAACGTGGGGCACATTGTTTGCAGGGTCCCAGTGGGGGTCCAGAGGGCACCGAAGTGCCAGTGCCTACAGTTCTTCACAGCTGCACGCCGTTAACGGCAGCTGCAACGTTTAGGCCAAAGCATCTGTTAGGAGTCCCAGTGGGGACCCAGGAAGCACAGTGGTGCCAGCGCAATTGCGCACCTTTGGATTCTGCTACAGTGGCAGCCAGCCCTGACATTTGGGACCTAGGGCATTTGAGCCCTCTGAGAAGGCCAGTTGGCCAGGGGGGCTGCGCTAGGTTGTTAGGGCGCCAGGCTCTACATGGGATTTATGTGGTGCGCTGGAACTGTGATTTATGCACCCTGGTTTATACCTCTACTGTGGTCTAGGTGAGGAGGTTACTTTCTACTGTGGTTTATGCCCCTAGCGTGATTCAGGATTAGGAGGTTATTGCGTAATGTGATTTATGCTGATGAGGTGGGCCTAATAGGTTTTATGCCCAATGTGATAATGCTAAGGTCATTATTGTGCCAGTAGTGACTGGTTGTGTTTTATATGTACTTACCTTTTCTGATGGTTCTGACCGTGGCCCGATTGGCCCGGTCCTGTATATAATCCCCTGTAAATACTGCCTAGTGCCAGTTGGCACAGTGTACCTTGTGTGATTATATTCTAATGTGTTTACGACAATACAAAGGCTATTTTTATATAACCTTGTGTGGAGTCTCCTTTTGTGGTGTGCCTAGTGTGTTGCTGCTGAGTGGGTATTGCGCAAGCGCTTTACACATTGCCTCCGGGATAAGCCTGACTGCTCGTGCCAAGCTACCAAAGGGGTGAGCAGGGGTTATCGTCGGCGTGTAACTCCCTCGCCTTGACTAGAGTGGTGGTCTCTGCCTGGCTTTGGCGCAAGCCTTAGCCAACCAGAGATCCCATTTCTAACATTGGTTGTCAGCGGTGAGGATTTGGACTTGCGTTTGCGCAGTACCACAGCGACAACTGGTTGCACTACAAACTCTACATTTAGATAATCACGTGTGTGGGGATTATTGTTTCTGGAGTTTTAGTTATGTAATTCTTCTCCTAAAAGTGTCATTGGTAAATTGTATACTCTTGCTTCAGCTCAGACACCGAGGTCTCCTGTGTTGCACGTGTCCCTGAGCGTCCTGCCAAAATGGAGTCTGCTTTTAATTTTTGTGGTCTGTTTAGATACAGCATGTGGGAGTTGGTGGACTTCTGTAAGGAGAGAGACATAGCAGTGAGTGGGTCAGACACCCAGTCAAAACTGAGGGACAACCTGATCCAATGGCAAAAGGATGAATGGGACTGTGAGCGCAATGAGGAGAAGAGGGCCCTGGCCGCACGCCAAGAGGGTGGTGGGTCTGAGGTGGGCCCTGAGGAGTCTGAAGAGGAGGAAGAAAGTGACAGGACAGGGACGCCAGTAGATAGTGAGGACCCCATGGATAGGGAGTCCCTTGCTGGGTCCAGTGTCGGGGGCAGTGCCCCATCCCTGTCCCTGTCCCCAGAGGAGTGGGTGGATAGGAGGGAAGAAAGGTTGCATCAGCTGGCTTTGGAGAAGCTCAGGTTAGAGCATACCAAGGAGATAGCGCAGCTGAGTGTGGAGGAGAAAAAGCTAGAGACCGAGAGGGTCCTAGCACAGGAGAGGATGGCGGACGCTGAGAGGGCCTTCACCAAGGAGAAATTAGCTCTTGGTACGTCCTCTGAGTGTAGTTTTAGTTGTCTTTATTCACCAGTGAGGGTGGGATCCAGTGGTGGCAGCAATATGGAGTCCAGTGCAGGAAGTCCCATTCCCAGTTCCCAAAGTATGGTACCTTGTTCCCGAGAAGAGGAGTACAGGTTGAAGTTCAGGGGCAGTGGGAAACTGTCTCACCAGTCTTGGGCGGATTTTTCGGATGAATGTAATGATGCACTGGCTGATTGGGTAACGGTTAACACGGAACAGGATTTTGAAGGACTGTTCGATCTGGTTATCAGAGAGCACCTGCTCAGTTGTTGTTTGCCGGGGTTGCGCCAACACCTGTTGGAGGGTGGGTTTTCTGATCTATGGGAGTTTACACGAGAGGCAGACC
Source organism: Calotriton arnoldi (assembly GCA_963921515.1). Classification (NCBI taxonomy): domain Eukaryota; kingdom Metazoa; phylum Chordata; class Amphibia; order Caudata; family Salamandridae; genus Calotriton; species Calotriton arnoldi. The sequence continues at coordinate 1,388,269 of CAWUFW010002309.1, forward strand.
TCTGGGTGGAGGCCCAAGGTTCTGATGAGGCATTGAGGAGTGATTCCGAAAGTAATGGTTCAGGTATCTTCCAGTCCTGTATTGGGGAAGAGGTTCAGTGTAGCCCAGCTAGGTCCCAGTGTAGTGGGAGGGGTGTAGGGGCTCACGTCCTGTCTCAGTGGAGAAGGAGTGAGAGTGGGACTAAGTGTCCCCAGGTGCCCGAAACCCAGTCTCAGAACCTGGATGGTTTCTTCAGGGAACACCAGGTTGGGAGCCTAGGCTGTCCTGTTAGTCCATTTGAGGAGGATCTCCTAGTGTCTGGAGAACCTGGAGCGTCTGTAAATAGAGCTCCAGTGGTTCTGGTGTCTGGCAGTGCCGCTCCAGTTGGGAGGGTACAGAAGTCCGGATTGAGGGGTGAGAGGGGGATGTGTTCCCCAGTGGAAGAACCAGTGGGTCAGGGGCCAGCCAGAAGGGCTGAGTCTCCTAGAAGTGACCATGGTGACACCACTTCTGTCATGGGGGATCTCTGCGCACTGTCAGATGGACAGGGGTTGGGAGGTCTGCGCCACGCAGACTGTCACGCAACACATGAGTCATGTGTTACCCTCGGGGGGCTGCTGTGTGCGCCCCCGGAAGTCCTGGTGTGCCAGGCAGATGCTCAGCTGTGGGGTTCAGCCCCAAGGTTGGGAGGCCAGGTTCAGGATCCGCCTGACCTGGAGGAAAGGACATCTGTAACCAGTGTCCTGACCGGTTCATCTTCCAGGAGTACCGCTCCAGTTGGGAGGGTGCAGAACTCTGGAAGGGGGTGCAGAGGGAGGGAGTCCTCGCCTCTGACCCCGGTGCAACCTGAAGGGTTAGACCCTAGGTTGGGAGACCAGTTGTGGGAGAGAGGTCCTGAACTGGTGGGAGAGTTGTGTTCTGAGGGTGCTTCTCCAAGAAGGAGAGGGCGGAACCCTAGAAGGAGAGGTAGGGGAGGAGAGCCTCACCCATGACTTCTGGTCCGCCTGAGGGTGCAGACCCTAGGCTGGAGGATCAGTGGCAGTTTAGACCTGCCCTGATGAGGGGAAGAGTGGAGAATGGCTACTGTGTGCCAGGGGTTACTACCCCCACTCTGTGAATGGGCAAGGACCAGTGGCATCTGGGTGGCCTAGGGCCTGGTCCTGGCCGCGGACAGCTAGGGAGTACCAGTGGGGTAGCCCAGTTGGTCCAGACAGCTTTTTCAGAAGGAACCACATGGGTTCACCGTGGCGTAGAACAGGAGGGTGTCCCTGCAGTTGCGGGCCCGCGTCCGTGTTCTATCGCCCCAAGCAGGGAAGCCCATCACGGTGGTGATTGGTCTGCCCTGCGTTTTGGCTGGAAGGGGTTGTGTTGGACTTGGCCCTTTTGGTAGGTTCACCCCTAAACTTTTTGCCTGTCTCCTAGCCTTTTCCCTGTGTAGTGTTGGTGGTTTTAGGCCTCTGCGCACTTTAGCACTGTGTCCCAGTGTAAAGTGCGGGCGCACTCTGAGTGCGTGTGGTGAGATTGGCCTGCCCTCCCATAGGAATGCATGGGGGATATGTGTGTCCATGGTAATTCCTGGTGTGAGAGGAGGGCAGGGGCGAGTTTAGTATGTGCGAACTCGTGAGAATAAATGCTGCGCAATGGTGTGCGCAGATTTATTGTGACTAGTGGAGAAGTGCCACTTTTAGAAGTTGGCATTTATGTGTGCTCTGTGTCTGCCTGCCTGATGGTGTGCAACCATCCACAGATCTAACTGGTCTGCTAAGCAGCCTGAACCTTGAAGAACATGTGTTCTCACCTATCCGTATTAAAGGTAACACACTAGACCAGGTTTGTTTCGCTAATCTATCTCTGTCTAATCTTACAGTCTCTCCCTGCACGTAGTCTGACCATTATTTGATTACATTCTCATTAACAGGCTTGGCCTCTCATAAACCTCCACCATGTCCTGGAATCCTTTCCAGAAACTGGTCCAGAGTAGACCTGAACTCTTTTTGTGACTCATTGACAATATCCCTACCTAACCTAAATGATAACATAGACCCTAATAGGGAAGCAATCACTAAGTGGCTAACAGAAGCCAGCAATATGCATGCCCCCTCCGCAAAGCTAAACAGGTCAGAAGTCACAACGCATCTAAATGGCTCACAGACAACCTAAAATGAGCTAAACTTGAACTAAGTCGCTGTGAACGCAAATGGCGGAGCAATTATTTGCCTGACAAAAAGGAAATTCATATAAAACATAGCAAAGAATATAAAAAACTAATCATGCAAGTTAAATCCACCTTCTTCTCGAACAAAATCTTGAACTCTGCAAACAAATCAAAGGATATCTTCGGACTTGTCGCCAAACTCTCAAACCCTGACAGAGTGACTTTACCCATCTTACCGACTCTGAACCTATGCGATGCCCTCAGCTCCTTTTACATCTACAAAATCAAGATGATTAAAGATAGCATTCCTCCTAGCTCATACCTCAATGAAGCATCCTTAGAAGACAGAAACCCTATTTCTCTTTCTGCTTTTTCTGCTATCAGCAAGGATTCTCTTGTGAACCTGCTGACCAAAGTTGAGTCGGGCTCTCCAAATGACACTTGCCCCCAAGTGTTCTAAAAACAGTATTCTCTCTCTTCTCCAACCCAGCCATTTCCTTCCTTAACCTGTCTTTTAGCCAACGCAGTGGTTTCTAGCTCTTTTAAGAAGGCCATAGGGGTACAGCTCCAAAAGCAAGCTGGTGAAGACTCACTTGTTTTGAAAAATTACAGTCCTATCTCCTTACTCCTCTATATAGTGAAGGTACTAGAGGCACATGTTCCTTCTTAGAGGAGTCCAATTTCCTTGACCCTCACCAGGCAGGTTTCCGGCCGGCCCACTCCACTGAAGCTGTCATCCCCTCCGTAGTAGATAACTTGCGAGAAGAAGCTGACAGGGGCATCACACAGGCAGTGGTTCTCCTTGACATATCGGCGGCCTTTGACACGGTCGACCATGATCTTTTGGTGGATCATGTCAGAGCTGCATGTTTGCAGGGCATTGTGCTTGATTGGATCATCTCCTTCTTAAAGGACTGCTCACAATCGGTCCGGCTGTCTACCTTTAGCTCATCCCAATGTTAGTTGAGCTGTGAAGTACCTCAGGGACCCTTGCTGTCCCCTCATCTTTTTAAACTGTATATACACCCCTTAGATCACACCCTTAAAAAGTGAATGCCAAACATTTTAACTATGCAGATGACATTCAGTTACTCTTTACCATTGACAACCCCCTCAATCAAAACAAGCCTTCCAAAATACAATGCTGTTCATCTGTGACTGGATTAACAGCAATCATTTAAAATTAAATTCAGACAAAATGGAAATTGTCATCAACAGAAGCAAGTATAATTTTGGAGTACTTCATTCTGGCCTCCTGCGAAGGACACCCCCCATCCCCGCCCAAGAAATCAGTATAGAGTCTTGGGGTCCTCATCAACGAGGAACTCCCTATGAAACCCCAACTAGGAGCGGTAACTTCTTCCTGTTTTCGACAGCTCCGTAGAATCAGCAAAATCTGTAAATTCCTTACTTTTGAGGCCCTTGTTCAAGTTATAATTGTCCTAGTCATCTCTAGAATAGATTGCACGTACTCACTCTACCTGGGCCTCCCAACAGTCCTTAATCGGAGGCTCCAAATAGCCCAGAACCAGGCAGCCAGGTTAATTTCCCAACAGCCCAGACACTTCCACATCAACCCTTTGATGAGAAAACTCCACTAGCCTCCGGTAGAACAAAGGACTGTCTTCAGGACTGGCTGCATCATTTTTAAGTCCCTCAATGGAAGAAGTCCAACCTTTATATCTGCCCAAATTCAAAAATACACTCCCAATCGAAACCTAAGATACATTCATATGAATCTTCTGACAATCCCCAAATTTAAAATGAAGAGAATGGTTAGTTCCAGATTCTCAGTACTCTCTCCCCGCATCTGGAACTCCTTCCTGTCGAGATCAGAATAGCCCCCAGATATATGAAATTCCGACAACTACTCAAAACATGGCTCTTCAGAGAAGCATATGAGTAAAGCCTGTGATTGGCGTGATAGGCTCTCGTTACCCTAGCGCCAAGAAACTGGTCTGGTGTACGTGCGCTCAACAAATACTTGCAACATAACATAACAAATTCCCCATATTTGAAGGGTGTGAGGAGCAAGTGTTCTCTCCACCACTACAAATATTTCCAATGTATTAAAATGCACAGCTGGGTAATACTTACTCTATTAATTGTCTACCTGCGGACAATCCACTGGCTTAAATTTGTGGCAGTATAACCAAGCAAAGAAAACTACAATTTGTCTATATTTCCATTGTAATTACCCTAAACAGTCAGAAGCCTATGCATATCATTGACGGAAACCAGAGATACATAGACTTCCAGCTTGTTTTTGTAATTCTTTATGAATCAGGCCCATAATGAATCTCATACTACTCCTTCCCAGTTAACTCTGTACCAAGAACCAGTGCATTCACTGTGCGAGACAATCATCTGAACACAATTAAAAGAAGCATATTTTAATAGTCAAGAAGTCGTTTTATGGCCGATTACAGCCATAAGCGAAAAATTAATTCAGAAAGCAACTTCGAAAGATTTATAAAAGTGTTACAAATAATTATTAAGTGCGCCCATTAATTTAGTGTACAGCAAAACTACGATGCCACAGAAATAATTTGTTGACACAGCAGCATAGTGCTGCTGTAACATGAATACTTGATTTAGGAAGAAAAAAAACTGTTCCCACAGCTGTTGGGAAACTCAGCACTTCCAATGTTTGATGTCACTTTCTTCATTGAAGATATTCTTCTGAGATAGGTATATGCGGGCATGTAAAGCTGCTCTCTTTCATCTCTCGGACTCTGACCTCTTTTAAAGCAGTGTTTGGCGAGTGGATTGCCTCTGCTAATAAGTCAATCAATGCTGGAAGACTAACGATTCTGTGTGAGAATAAATCTATAGTTGCAACCAGAGGTCTGCTGTTTGTATATAGTCAAGAGCATGCTGTCATGAGTAAAGTCTATTTTTACTCATCTCCATCAGTGTGTTTGGAACGATGGTACATTTTTATGTACTAAATTCAGTGCGTGTATGGCAGATTTCATCCAGGAATTAGATAAATAATTATTATTTAAGTTTTCCTAGTATTTTGTCCTATACCTATATCTGCTTATGAAGAATATTATAATGCTTACAGTATACGTCTTCTACTCTATAATAGATGTAAACGTGGCACAGTTGAATGATGATGGACGTATACGCATTTCACTTATTTACGAAGAGATCTGGTTCTTTTGAATCTTGCTTTGCCCTGTAATTTTAACTGGCGCAAAACGTGAATGGCGCATGCAGATACAGCAGAGGAAGGACGGAGATATTTAGGCAAAGGGTAACCATATTTGAAAAGCGTGAGGAAGACGTGCATTAGAGGTATAGTTTTACCATAGATATGTTACTCGATCTCATCCATGGGCTGCATCTACTAAAGGAAAATGACAGACATTCACTGAAGACACGCACTCTCTAACCACGTGCAGATTCTTACATCATCTGTCATCTTGGCTTATCAAACCACATTTGTATATTCTTGACTCGTAGAATCAATGTCTCCATGAAGCGACTTCAGTGGATTACTGCTAACTCCATCTTTGAAAGAAGAAGTCAGACAAGTGAGCTTTCTTCCCAGCAACTCTTTATAGTAAGTGACACAACCGATTTCCCACTAAAACCATCTTTAAAAGAAAACTCCAAACAAGTGGACTTTTATTTACCAGCATCGTTCTCCACAGGAAGTGACATCACTCCTGCCTTCTCCCTACTTCCATCCACTCCTGCAATACAGCAATACAGGCACAGGCATTCCCAGCAAAGGAGGACATAGGGAAGGACATCTCATGATTGGATATGGTCAGTCAGGGCCTTGAGCCAGAACTGCTCCTCCACTTAGAGCTCATCATGTGCCTCACTCAGTACACCACAATGTGAATCCCAATAATCATTCCCAGACCTATATCAAATAAACACTCACATAGCATTCTCACACCACAAAGACCCAACCTCATACACATCACACTAACCACCACACCTCTCAAACTACTAAACACACACGGAAGTACTCCATGTTCCAAGCATCGCAAGGTTCATCACCTATCACAGCTCTTCATCACAGAAACGAATGGCTCGCACATCCTCGGACATACTAGGTGCCTTTGTTTTGACCAGCTAGTATCCAGTGTGCAGAGAGTGCTCATAAAAGGGGGTCCCACTGTCATCCGTAAGTCCAACTGGTCTGCACAATAGCAACATTCAACTTCATAGAGCTCCTTACATGGCATTTCTCTTTTTCTACAAGTCAGTCTGCCCTCTTCCACCTCATCGGCAAGCCTCCTGGAAAGAGCAAGGACCTCATATATGAACTTTCAGACCTCTTCACTACTTCAACAATTTAGCAAGCCCACTCCATCATTCTCAGAAACTTTAGTTTCAAAGACAATGCAAGCATGAAAAAAACAAGAGACACACTCACTAACCTCACTGACATTCTTAATGTGGTATAAGTTGCCACCAGATACAATCCAGAGGCCACATCTTGGACCTCAGCTTCTCAACATCATGAATCATACTGTGCATGCTTAAAACACCCCTAGACTGGACTGGCCACTTCATCATCTGGATTACCCTTTTTAACATCCAGCCAACACATTGAGATTACCCGAAAAGAAGACAACAAACCTTCAGATCTTTCAAAGACTTCACCATATATAATTTAAAGCTCAAGCCCATCTTTCATCCTTGGACATTTAACTTGAAATGGAGGAATTGGAGTGGAAAGGAGCATACGTTATTCCACAGGACCAAAATTGGGCCTGGTTTTTTGACATATTGTAATGCTACAGGCATTTATATATTGTGAGATCCTGTGTTGACCATTGACTACATGTTGCTTTAATTACATTTGTGAGTACGGTTTCATCTTGTGTCTGTCTGACCCTACCTTTCAGCTGCAAATGCAGGCAGGCCCCAGGTTACTCGCGCACACAGAATTGTTTATGTTTCTCACTTAACTGAGCGAGAGAGATAAGCTGCTAGAACAGACAGCGTGGGAGGCGTACAATGTCCAAGGATGAAAAAGTGAAAAATCCTGCCTCAGCTCTCATCAGAGCCTAGCCAGCTCCGTTGAGTGACCTTGACGTAGAGAGTATAGCCAGCACCTACAGTGCAGATGAAGGGAGGGGAGCTTCTAGAAGAATCTCTCCATGTTATTAAAGAGTATAAAGACGGAGACCTGTTGGCGCTTTGACAGAAACTCTTCTAGGAGCGAACGCACTGCCTAGAGCCCTTTCCCGGCTGGAAGAGACTGTCAACGGGTTTCCCAGTTGTGCTGGCAGGATGAAGCAAGACAGACAGCCGGTGAAGTATTCCAAGTTTAAATTACTCATTTTTGCTTACATGCAGTTATCTTTCTATGCATTTATTCTTGTGTATATACGTTCACTATATGCATTTATTTTAACTTGTGCATTATTGCCATTTGTTATATGGGAACTTACTGCATTAAATGTTCCCCTTTATTAGCAAATGAGTGTTGGGCTTTTGTTTATGTTGTATTTTGGTACTCTAAAGTGTGTAGAGTCCTATTTTAGAGAGTGTTTATGTTGTGTTCCGGTGTTTTGAAGTCGTTTATAAAAAACAAATGAACACCTATGCCCCAACTAAAACCCATATGTGTAAGCACCAGTCATCATCACAGTACTCCAAGGAACTTGGCAACAACTTAAACTCCATCCGAAAAATGGAAAAAACTGAACTCTGATTACTTTATGCTACAGAAGTTCTTCCATGTAATACACGTCTTCACATCAGCTAAAGCCATTTACTATACCAATACCATCAATGAAGCAGACAAGAGAAGCAGAGCACTCTTCAAAACAATCACAACTGCTTCAACTCCTTCCCCTTACTCCATTGTCAAGCACAATGCAATAAACCACCTCCTCAATGACAAATTACTAAAGATCTGACATCACACTGACATTGCCAAACCTGCTTCTTCTCTGGCACACTCTCCTCCAAGCTATATAATACATTGGTAGTGTTTCTAATCCCTGTCTGTAAAAAAACCCCAACATGATCAGTTCCACCAGAGACACCAACTATAAAAAATGAAAACCTATCCATATCCTTCATCAAGGGGCCACTCTAGAGAAGCTCACTCATCCCTAGTCACTATTGTGGACTCTACTATTGGGCACTCCATCCACATTCAAGGCTTCTTCCCTGAAGCTCTCAAGACAGGTCAGCTTATCACATTCCTGCAGAAACCCACTAACCATCTCCTCCTGCGTGATTATCAGTCTGGCTTCAGATCATGCTGCAGCATAGAAACAGCTACCTTTCAATTCATAGATGATGCTCTCCTGACCAAAGAGGACTCCTGCCTCCTGATATTACTGGACCTCTCAGCTGCTCACAACATTGACTATTAACCCACTGTCATCCACACCCTGAAGATTTGAATGGGATTCACAAGAAACATGTCCTTCACTACTCCTCTTTTCTATTCAAATTAATTCAGTTTGTTCAGATAGCCACCTGGTGTTCCCATAAGAGACCAATCTCCTGCAGAGTTCTCCAGGGTTCTATATTCCCCCTGTCATCTTCATCCCCTACATGAATTCACTTGAGGCTCTCCTTACAGATAACAATATCAAAATTCACCATTACCCCATGACACAGAACTTGTAACAACAAGCAACAAAGTATCCAAACCTGGCTCAGCAACAGGACTCTGATTTATTCAAACTACAACTTTCGCCAGGTGCCAGGTCTCTACAATCCACCTTCGACACTACTCTTACCCTCAAGGTAAACATAACCAATAAAAGAAAACAACCTAGTACTAGCACTCTCTCCAAAAGAAAATGAAACAATTTCTCTCACAAAGTGACTTCATAACTGTGGTCCAAGCACCGGTACTCTAGCAAATGGATGGTGGCAGTGCCCTTCTTTATAGCCTACCAAACTCCACACTGGCCTCACCTTAGGGCAACCTATCTACAGCAGGATTCTTCATCAAGAGCCTGAAGAAATATGATCACACATTACCCCCACTGTGTTGGCACTCCAATGGCTGCCCTGAAAAGCAGTTACCACCTAAATAAACAAGCTGCAACCTCTACAAAATCATCCTCACCAGCAACCCGGTCCATCAGGCTGATTATCTCACATCTCTGCTGGTATTCAGCACACCTGCAACCAGGACACAATCAAACTAAAGACAAAGAAGTGCAAAGTAGACCTGGAGCAAGATTTCCATATCTGTTTGAACTACCATAACCCTGCTCAAACTTATGAAACAATTGAAGTTGAATCTGTTTCGAAAACACTATATCATGATGAATTAACAGTCCACTATGCTCTTAGACACTAGGTGCCTCCCAATCACACACTGACTGTGTGTTTGCCTTGGACACTGTACAGTGCTCCGCTGCCTTTCAACTAGGTTTGCGATATATTAACACCATATACATGCATAAACACATGCATAAAATGATACTTACATAAATGTATGTTCTTCTAATCCTTGCATACATTTGATAACATTGTTTAATCTCTTGGGTGACAAAGCATATGACATATATGGATGAATGATCATATCTTGCTTGCTTACATCAGGAAGGCAGCACAGGTACAACATTGTACTGTGGATAGAGCATTTAGTGTGTTTGAAATTCATATTCTTGTGATATTTGGTGGTGCATTGGGCTTGCTGCAAAATAAGTACCACATTGTTGGACTTGGCCCTTTTGGCAGGTTCACCCCTAAACTTTTTGCCTGTCTCCTAGCCTTTTCCCTGTGTAGTGTTGGTGGTTTTAGGCCTCTGCGCACTTTAGCACTGTGTCCCAGTGTAAAGTGCGGGCGCACTCTGAGTGCGTGTGGTGAGATTGGCCTGCCCTCCCATAGGAATGCATGGGGGATATGTGTGTCCATGGTAATTCCTGGTGTGAGAGGAGGGCAGGGGCGAGTTTAGTATGTGCGAACTCGTGAGAATAAATGCTGCGCAATGGTGTGCGCAGATTTATTGTGACTAGTGGAGAAGTGCCACTTTTAGAAGTTGGCATTTATGTGTGCTCTGTGTCTGCCTGCCTGATGTGAATTGCATGTCTGGCTTTGTGAGTGACAGGGGCTGGGAGGTGTGTGTGGCTCCAGGAGGGGCAGGGTGAGTCAGCGCAGTGGTGAATAGGGAGATCTGCATCTAGATGGGAGGGAGGAGTTGCACCTGGGACCTGAATAGGGCTGGGCCTTCCCTCCACAATGCTGGCTCCACCCCCTGTGGTGCGTCTGATGTCCCTAGCCTGTCCTGTGAAAGGAGAGAGGAGCTGAGCAAAACAAAGTGCTCCAAAGCTCCCCAAACCAGTTGCATCTGGTTTTCCTAAACCCTGCACCTTTAGACAAAGGAAAAGGTGTATAAAAGAAGGGGCTGTGACCCCATGAAAATGTTCAGTTCTGTGCTTGTGCCGACTTTGAGGGGACATTCTGCCAGGAGGAACCGCCGCGGGACCCAGCTGCTGTTTCCTGGGGGTCCCTGCGTGCTGGCCTGCCTGGCTGCGCTGTGCTGTGGTCCCCCAGCACCAAGGACTCCTTATTCTGACCTTTTGGGGCCACTGCTGGAGCTTGTGCTGCTTCTAGCGCCTTGTGAGCGCTTTGCTTTTATTTTGAAGAGCGCGTTGCTCTTTGTTGCGGAGAGGAGCCTGTTTTACCTGCAGCGCTGTGTTGCGGGAAGTTTCCGGGAGGGAACCCCGGTGTGAGGGCTTCCCCGTGCCTGAAATGGAGCGGGAGCCCACCCCGCGTATTTGTGCTCTCGAGCGGGTGCCTACCCCGCAAGTGCTTTGCCTACAGCGGGAGCCCACCCCGCCTTGAGCCCGAGTGAAGAGGGAAGCCGCCAAGAGAAATCGCCGGGCCGCTGTGAAACGCGACCCGGAAGCCAGGCACGAGCTGCCTGGTTGGGGGTGGAGCCACGCACCCTGGGCGGAAGCTGCGGCCAGGAGGGAGGACGGGAGCCTACCCCGCCTCCCAGGGCGTCCCGGGCCAAAGGAAGAAGCAGGGAGCAGACGGGAGCCTACCCCGCGCTCCTGTGGCCAAAGGAAGTCTGACCAAGGAAGGCGGGGCCCCCGTGTACCGAAGGGAGCCCCGCGTGTGGTCCGACCCCGCGTCTGTCAGAAGACCGGGGAGCCTTGCCTGCAGAGCCGTGAAGAGGCGACGTGAGGAGGACCCTCGGCGCCTGTGCCCAAGTAGAGGCGGGGCTCTCATGAGCAGAGAGAGCCCCGCGTGTTGTGGAGCCGGCGCTGGAAGAGGAGCGGCACCAGAGAGCCCGGTGAGTGGGGCTGAGGCCGTTTTCGTTTGGTTGGTGCTCGCGAGGCACCAGGGGCAGTGGTATTTGGTTTCCCAGTGCTGCCCCGCGGAACAGCGGGCCGCTCCAACGGTGCCACATTTGTTTCCAGGGCCAGTGGAGCTCAAGAGGCACTACAGTGCCCAGGGTGAGGCCACAGCTGCCCCGCCAGACAGAGGGCAGCTGCAACGTGGAGATTTGTTTAGAGAGCCCCAGAGCGGGGCCCCAGAGTGCCAGGGCCGCATTGATCTTCACAGCTGCGCCACCGTAGCGGGCAGCTGCAACGTGGGGCACATTGTTTGCAGGGTCCCAGTGGGGGTCCAGAGGGCACCGAAGTGCCAGTGCCTACAGTTCTTCACAGCTGCACGCCGTTAACGGCAGCTGCAACGTTTAGGCCAAAGCATCTGTTAGGAGTCCCAGTGGGGACCCAGGAAGCACAGTGGTGCCAGCGCAATTGCGCACCTTTGGATTCTGCTACAGTGGCAGCCAGCCCTGACATTTGGGACCTAGGGCATTTGAGCCCTCTGAGAAGGCCAGTTGGCCAGGGGGCTGCGCTAGGTTGTTAGGGCGCCAGGCTCTACATGGGATTTATGTGGTGCGCTGGAACTGTGATTTATGCACCCTGGTTTATACCTCTACTGTGGTCTAGGTGAGGAGGTTACTTTCTACTGTGGTTTATGCCCCTAGCGTGATTCAAGATTAGGAGGTTATTGCGTAATGTGATTTATGCTGATGAGGTGGGCCTAATAGGTTTTATGCCCAATGTGATAATGCTAAGGTCATTATTGTGCCAGTAGTGACTGGTTGTGTTTTATATGTACTTACCTTTTCTGATGGTTCTGACCGTGGCCCGATTGGCCCGGTCCTGTATATAATCCCCTGTAAATACTGCCTAGTGCCAGTTGGCACAGTGTACCTTGTGTGATTATATTCTAATGTGTTTACGACAATACAAAGGCTATTTTTATATAACCTTGTGTGGAGTCTCCTTTTGTGGTGTGCCTAGTGTGTTGCTGCTGAGTGGGTATTGCGCAAGCGCTTTACACATTGCCTCCGGGATAAGCCTGACTGCTCGTGCCAAGCTACCAAAGGGGTGAGCAGGGGTTATCGTCGGCGTGTAACTCCTCGCCTTGACTAGAGTGGTGGTCTCTGCCTGGCTTTGGCGCAAGCCTTAGCCAACCAGAGATCCCATTTCTAACATTGGTTGTCAGCGGTGAGGATTTGGACTTGCGTTTGCGCAGTACCACAGCGACAACTGGTTGCACTACAAACTCTACATTTAGATAATCACGTGTGTGGGGATTATTGTTTCTGGAGTTTTAGTTATGTAATTCTTCTCCTAAAAGTGTCATTGGTAAATTGTATACTCTTGCTTCAGCTCAGACACCGAGGTCTCCTGTGTTGCACGTGTCCCTGAGCGTCCTGCCAAAATGGAGTCTGCTTTTAATTTTTGTGGTCTGTTTAGATACAGCATGTGGGAGTTGGTGGACTTCTGTAAGGAGAGAGACATAGCAGTGAGTGGGTCAGACACCCAGTCAAAACTGAGGGACAACCTGATCCAATGGTAAAAGGATGAATGGGACTGTGAGCGCAATGAGGAGAAGAGGGCCCTGGCCGCACGCCAAGAGGGTGGTGGGTCTGAGGTGGGCCCTGAGGAGTCTGAAGAGGAGGAAGAAAGTGACAGGACAGGGACGCCAGTAGATAGTGAGGACCCCATGGATAGGGAGTCCCTTGCTGGGTCCAGTGTCGGGGGCAGTGCCCCATCCCTGTCCCTGTCCCCAGAGGAGTGGGTGGATAGGAGGGAAGAAAGGTTGCATCAGCTGGCTTTGGAGAAGCTCAGGTTAGAGCATACCAAGGAGATAGCGCAGCTGAGTGTGGAGGAGAAAAAGCTAGAGACCGAGAGGGTCCTAGCACAGGAGAGGATGGCGGACGCTGAGAGGGCCTTCACCAAGGAGAAATTAGCTCTTGGTACGTCCTCTGAGTGTAGTTTTAGTTGTCTTTATTCACCAGTGAGGGTGGGATCCAGTGGTGGCAGCAATATGGAGTCCAGTGCAGGAAGTCCCATTCCCAGTTCCCAAAGTATGGTACCTTGTTCCCGAGAAGAGGAGTACAGGTTGAAGTTCAGGGGCAGTGGGAAACTGTCTCACCAGTCTTGGGCGGATTTTTCGGATGAATGTAATGATGCACTGGCTGATTGGGTAACGGTTAACACGGAACAGGATTTTGAAGGACTGTTCGATCTGGTTATCAGAGAGCACCTGCTCAGTTGTTGTTTGCCGGGGTTGCGCCAACACCTGTTGGAGGGTGGGTTTTCTGATCTATGGGAGTTTACACGAGAGGCAGACCTCTGGGTGGAGGCCCAAGGTTCTGATGAGGCATTGAGGAGTGATTCCGAAAGTAATGGTTCAGGTATCTTCCAGTCCTGTATTGGGGAAGAGGTTCAGTGTAGCCCAGCTAGGTCCCAGTGTAGTGGGAGGGGTGTAGGGGCTCACGTCCTGTCTCAGTGGAGAAGGAGTGAGAGTGGGACTAAGTGTCCCCAGGTGCCCGAAACCCAGTCTCAGAACCTGGATGGTTTCTTCAGGGAACACCAGGTTGGGAGCCTAGGCTGTCCTGTTAGTCCATTTGAGGAGGATCTCCTAGTGTCTGGAGAACCTGGAGCGTCTGTAAATAGAGCTCCAGTGGTTCTGGTGTCTGGCAGTGCCGCTCCAGTTGGGAGGGTACAGAAGTCCGGATTGAGGGGTGAGAGGGGGATGTGTTCCCCAGTGGAAGAACCAGTGGGTCAGGGGCCAGCCAGAAGGGCTGAGTCTCCTAGAAGTGACCATGGTGACACCACTTCTGTCATGGGGGATCTCTGCGCACTGTCAGATGGACAGGGGTTGGGAGGTCTGCGCCACGCAGACTGTCACGCAACACATGAGTCATGTGTTACCCTCGGGGGCTGCTGTGTGCGCCCCCGGAAGTCCTGGTGTGCCAGGCAGATGCTCAGCTGTGGGGTTCAGCCCCAAGGTTGGGAGGCCAGGTTCAGGATCCGCCTGACCTGGAGGAAAGGACATCTGTAACCAGTGTCCTGACCGGTTCATCTTCCAGGGGTACCGCTCCAGTTGGGAGGGTGCAGAACTCTGGAAGGGGGTGCAGAGGGAGGGAGTCCTCGCCTCTGACCCCGGTGCAACCTGAAGGGTTAGACCCTAGGTTGGGAGACCAGTTGTGGGAGAGAGGTCCTGAACTGGTGGGAGAGTTGTGTTCTGAGGGTGCTTCTCCAAGAAGGAGAGGGCGGAACCCTAGAAGGAGAGGTAGGGGGAGGAGAGCCTCACCCATGACTTCTGGTCCGCCTGAGGGTGCAGACCCTAGGCTGGAGGATCAGTGGCAGTTTAGACCTGCCCTGATGAGGGGAAGAGTGGAGAATGGCTACTGTGTGCCAGGGGTTACTACCCCCCACTCTGTGAATGGGCAAGGACCAGTGGCATCTGGGTGGCCTAGGGCCTGGTCCTGGCCGCGGACAGCTAGGGAGTACCAGTGGGGTAGCCCAGTTGGTCCAGACAGCTTTTTCAGAAGGAACCACATGGGTTCACCGTGGCGTAGAACAGGAGGGTGTCCCTGCAGTTGCGGGCCCGCGTCCGTGTTCTATCGCCCCAAGCAGGGAAGCCCATCACGGTGGTGATTGGTCTGCCCTGCGTTTTGGCTGGAAGGGGGTTGTGTTGGACTTGGCCCTTTTGGTAGGTTCACCCCTAAACTTTTTGCCTGTCTCCTAGCCTTTTCCCTGTGTAGTGTTGGTGGTTTTAGGCCTCTGCGCACTTTAGCACTGTGTCCCAGTGTAAAGTGCGGGCGCACTCTGAGTGCGTGTGGTGAGATTGGCCTGCCCTCCCATAGGAATGCATGGGGGATATGTGTGTCCATGGTAATTCCTGGTGTGAGAGGAGGGCAGGGGCGAGTTTAGTATGTGCGAACTCGTGAGAATAAATGCTGCGCAATGGTGTGCGCAGATTTATTGTGACTAGTGGAGAAGTGCCACTTTTAGAAGTTGGCATTTATGTGTGCTCTGTGTCTGCCTGCCTGATGGTGTGCAACCATCCACAGATCTAACTGGTCTGCTAAGCAGCCTGAACCTTGAAGAACATGTGTTCTCACCTATCCGTATTAAAGGTAACACACTAGACCAGGTTTGTTTCGCTAATCTATCTCTGTCTAATCTTACAGTCTCTCCCTGCACGTAGTCTGACCATTATTTGATTACATTCTCATTAACAGGCTTGGCCTCTCATAAACCTCCACCATGTCCTGGAATCCTTTCCAGAAACTGGTCCAGAGTAGACCTGAACTCTTTTTGTGACTCATTGACAATATCCCTACCTAACCTAAATGATAACATAGACCCTAATAGGGAAGCAATCACTAAGTGGCTAACAGAAGCCAGCAATATGCATGCCCCCTCCGCAAAGCTAAACAGGTCAGAAGTCACAACGCATCTAAATGGCTCACAGACAACCTAAAATGAGCTAAACTTGAACTAAGTCGCTGTGAACGCAAATGGCGGAGCAATTATTTGCCTGACAAAAAGGAAATTCATATAAAACATAGCAAAGAATATAAAAAACTAATCATGCAAGTTAAATCCACCTTCTTCTCGAACAAAATCTTGAACTCTGCAAACAAATCAAAGGATATCTTCGGACTTGTCGCCAAACTCTCAAACCCTGACAGAGTGACTTTACCCATCTTACCGACTCTGAACCTATGCGATGCCCTCAGCTCCTTTTACATCTACAAAATCAAGATGATTAAAGATAGCATTCCTCCTAGCTCATACCTCAATGAAGCATCCTTAGAAGACAGAAACCCTATTTCTCTTTCTGCTTTTTCTGCTATCAGCAAGGATTCTCTTGTGAACCTGCTGACCAAAGTTGAGTCGGGCTCTCCAAATGACACTTGCCCCCCAAGTGTTCTAAAAACAGTATTCTCTCTCTTCTCCAACCCAGCCATTTCCTTCCTTAACCTGTCTTTTAGCCAACGCAGTGTTTCTAGCTCTTTTAAGAAGGCCATAGGGGTACAGCTCCAAAAGCAAGCTGGTGAAGACTCACTTGTTTTGAAAAATTACAGTCCTATCTCCTTACTCCTCTATATAGTGAAGGTACTAGAGGCACATGTTCCTTCTTAGAGGAGTCCAATTTCCTTGACCCTCACCAGGCAGGTTTCCGGCCGGCCCACTCCACTGAAGCTGTCATCCCCTCCGTAGTAGATAACTTGCGAGAAGAAGCTGACAGGGGCATCACACAGGCAGTGGTTCTCCTTGACATATCGGCGGCCTTTGACACGGTCGACCATGATCTTTTGGTGGATCATGTCAGAGCTGCATGTTTGCAGGGCATTGTGCTTGATTGGATCATCTCCTTCTTAAAGGACTGCTCACAATCGGTCCGGCTGTCTACCTTTAGCTCATCCCAATGTTAGTTGAGCTGTGAAGTACCTCAGGGACCCTTGCTGTCCCCTCATCTTTTTAAACTGTATATACACCCCTTAGATCACACCCTTAAAAAGTGAATGCCAAACATTTTAACTATGCAGATGACATTCAGTTACTCTTTACCATTGACAACCCCCTCAATCAAAACAAGCCTTCCAAAATACAATGCTGTTCATCTGTGACTGGATTAACAGCAATCATTTAAAATTAAATTCAGACAAAATGGAAATTGTCATCAACAGAAGCAAGTATAATTTTTGGAGTACTTCATTCTGGCCTCCTGCGAAGGATCACCCCCATCCCCGCCCAAGAAATCAGTATAGAGTCTTGGGGTCCTCATCAACGAGGAACTCCCTATGAAACCCCAACTAGGAGCGGTAACTTCTTCCTGTTTTCGACAGCTCCGTAGAATCAGCAAAATCTGTAAATTCCTTACTTTTGAGGCCCTTGTTCAAGTTATAATTGTCCTAGTCATCTCTAGAATAGATTGCACGTACTCACTCTACCTGGGCCTCCCAACAGTCCTTAATCGGAGGCTCCAAATAGCCCAGAACCAGGCAGCCAGGTTAATTTCCCAACAGCCCAGACACTTCCACATCAACCCTTTGATGAGAAAACTCCACTAGCCTCCGGTAGAACAAAGGACTGTCTTCAGGACTGGCTGCATCATTTTTAAGTCCCTCAATGGAAGAAGTCCAACCTTTATATCTGCCCAAATTCAAAAATACACTCCCAATCGAAACCTAAGATACATTCATATGAATCTTCTGACAATCCCCAAATTTAAAATGAAGAGAATGGTTAGTTCCAGATTCTCAGTACTCTCTCCCCGCATCTGGAACTCCCTTCCTGTCGAGATCAGAATAGCCCCCAGATATATGAAATTCCGACAACTACTCAAAACATGGCTCTTCAGAGAAGCATATGAGTAAAGCCTGTGATTGGCGTGATAGGCTCTCGTTACCCTAGCGCCAAGAAACTGGTCTGGTGTACGTGCGCTCAACAAATACTTGCAACATAACATAACAAATTCCCCATATTTGAAGGGTGTGAGGAGCAAGTGTTCTCTCCACCACTACAAATATTTCCAATGTATTAAAATGCACAGCTGGGTAATACTTACTCTATTAATTGTCTACCTGCGGACAATCCACTGGCTTAAATTTGTGGCAGTATAACCAAGCAAAGAAAACTACAATTTGTCTATATTTCCATTGTAATTACCCTAAACAGTCAGAAGCCTATGCATATCATTGACGGAAACCAGAGATACATAGACTTCCAGCTTGTTTTTGTAATTCTTTATGAATCAGGCCCATAATGAATCTCATACTACTCCTTCCCAGTTAACTCTGTACCAAGAACCAGTGCATTCACTGTGCGAGACAATCATCTGAACACAATTAAAAGAAGCATATTTTAATAGTCAAGAAGTCGTTTTATGGCCGATTACAGCCATAAGCGAAAAATTAATTCAGAAAGCAACTTCGAAAGATTTATAAAAGTGTTACAAATAATTATTAAGTGCGCCCATTAATTTAGTGTACAGCAAAACTACGATGCCACAGAAATAATTTGTTGACACAGCAGCATAGTGCTGCTGTAACATGAATACTTGATTTAGGAAGAAAAAAAACTGTTCCCACAGCTGTTGGGAAACTCAGCACTTCCAATGTTTGATGTCACTTTCTTCATTGAAGATATTCTTCTGAGATAGGTATATGCGGGCATGTAAAGCTGCTCTCTTTCATCTCTCGGACTCTGACCTCTTTTAAAGCAGTGTTTGGCGAGTGGATTGCCTCTGCTAATAAGTCAATCAATGCTGGAAGACTAACGATTCTGTGTGAGAATAAATCTATAGTTGCAACCAGAGGTCTGCTGTTTGTATATAGTCAAGAGCATGCTGTCATGAGTAAAGTCTATTTTTACTCATCTCCATCAGTGTGTTTGGAACGATGGTACATTTTTATGTACTAAATTCAGTGCGTGTATGGCAGATTTCATCCAGGAATTAGATAAATAATTATTATTTAAGTTTTCCTAGTATTTTGTCCTATACCTATATCTGCTTATGAAGAATATTATAATGCTTACAGTATACGTCTTCTACTCTATAATAGATGTAAACGTGGCACAGTTGAATGATGATGGACGTATACGCATTTCACTTATTTACGAAGAGATCTGGTTCTTTTGAATCTTGCTTTGCCCTGTAATTTTAACTGGCGCAAAACGTGAATGGCGCATGCAGATACAGCAGAGGAAGGACGGAGATATTTAGGCAAAGGGTAACCATATTTGAAAAGCGTGAGGAAGACGTGCATTAGAGGTATAGTTTTACCATAGATATGTTACTCGATCTCATCCATGGGCTGCATCTACTAAAGGAAAATGACAGACATTCACTGAAGACACGCACTCTCTAACCACGTGCAGATTCTTACATCATCTGTCATCTTGGCTTATCAAACCACATTTGTATATTCTTGACTCGTAGAATCAATGTCTCCATGAAGCGACTTCAGTGGATTACTGCTAACTCCATCTTTGAAAGAAGAAGTCAGACAAGTGAGCTTTCTTCCCAG
Source organism: Calotriton arnoldi (assembly GCA_963921515.1). NCBI lineage: Eukaryota > Metazoa > Chordata > Amphibia > Caudata > Salamandridae > Calotriton > Calotriton arnoldi. The sequence goes on from CAWUFW010002309.1 coordinate 1,407,708, forward strand.
CAACTCTTTATAGTAAGTGACACAACCGATTTCCCACTAAAACCATCTTTAAAAGAAAACTCCAAACAAGTGGACTTTTATTTACCAGCATCGTTCTCCACAGGAAGTGACATCACTCCTGCCTTCTCCCTACTTCCATCCACTCCTGCAATACAGCAATACAGGCACAGGCATTCCCAGCAAAAGGAGGACATAGGGAAGGACATCTCATGATTGGATATGGTCAGTCAGGGCCTTGAGCCAGAACTGCTCCTCCACTTAGAGCTCATCATGTGCCTCACTCAGTACACCACAATGTGAATCCCAATAATCATTCCCAGACCTATATCAAATAAACACTCACATAGCATTCTCACACCACAAAGACCCAACCTCATACACATCACACTAACCACCACACCTCTCAAACTACTAAACACACACGGAAGTACTCCATGTTCCAAGCATCGCAAGGTTCATCACCTATCACAGCTCTTCATCACAGAAACGAATGGCTCGCACATCCTCGGACATACTAGGTGCCTTTGTTTTGACCAGCTAGTATCCAGTGTGCAGAGAGTGCTCATAAAAGGGGGTCCCACTGTCATCCGTAAGTCCAACTGGTCTGCACAATAGCAACATTCAACTTCATAGAGCTCCTTACATGGCATTTCTCTTTTTCTACAAGTCAGTCTGCCCTCTTCCACCTCATCGGCAAGCCTCCTGGAAAGAGCAAGGACCTCATATATGAACTTTCAGACCTCTTCACTACTTCAACAATTTAGCAAGCCCACTCCATCATTCTCAGAAACTTTAGTTTCAAAGACAATGCAAGCATGAAAAAAACAAGAGACACACTCACTAACCTCACTGACATTCTTAATGTGGTATAAGTTGCCACCAGATACAATCCAGAGGCCACATCTTGGACCTCAGCTTCTCAACATCATGAATCATACTGTGCATGCTTAAAACACCCCTAGACTGGACTGGCCACTTCATCATCTGGATTACCCTTTTTAACATCCAGCCAACACATTGAGATTACCCGAAAAGAAGACAACAAACCTTCAGATCTTTCAAAGACTTCACCATATATAATTTAAAGCTCAAGCCCATCTTTCATCCTTGGACATTTAACTTGAAATGGAGGAATTGGAGTGGAAAGGAGCATACGTTATTCCACAGGACCAAAATTGGGCCTGGTTTTTTGACATATTGTAATGCTACAGGCATTTATATATTGTGAGATCCTGTGTTGACCATTGACTACATGTTGCTTTAATTACATTTGTGAGTACGGTTTCATCTTGTGTCTGTCTGACCCTACCTTTCAGCTGCAAATGCAGGCAGGCCCCAGGTTACTCGCGCACACAGAATTGTTTATGTTTCTCACTTAACTGAGCGAGAGAGATAAGCTGCTAGAACAGACAGCGTGGGAGGCGTACAATGTCCAAGGATGAAAAAGTGAAAAATCCTGCCTCAGCTCTCATCAGAGCCTAGCCAGCTCCGTTGAGTGACCTTGACGTAGAGAGTATAGCCAGCACCTACAGTGCAGATGAAGGGAGGGGAGCTTCTAGAAGAATCTCTCCATGTTATTAAAGAGTATAAAGACGGAGACCTGTTGGCGCTTTGACAGAAACTCTTCTAGGAGCGAACGCACTGCCTAGAGCCCTTTCCCGGCTGGAAGAGACTGTCAACGGGTTTCCCAGTTGTGCTGGCAGGATGAAGCAAGACAGACAGCCGGTGAAGTATTCCAAGTTTAAATTACTCATTTTTGCTTACATGCAGTTATCTTTCTATGCATTTATTCTTGTGTATATACGTTCACTATATGCATTTATTTTAACTTGTGCATTATTGCCATTTGTTATATGGGAACTTACTGCATTAAATGTTCCCCTTTATTAGCAAATGAGTGTTGGGCTTTTGTTTATGTTGTATTTTGGTACTCTAAAGTGTGTAGAGTCCTATTTTAGAGAGTGTTTATGTTGTGTTCCGGTGTTTTGAAGTCGTTTATAAAAAACAAATGAACACCTATGCCCCAACTAAAACCCATATGTGTAAGCACCAGTCATCATCACAGTACTCCAAGGAACTTGGCAACAACTTAAACTCCATCCGAAAAATGGAAAAAACTGAACTCTGATTACTTTATGCTACAGAAGTTCTTCCATGTAATACACGTCTTCACATCAGCTAAAGCCATTTACTATACCAATACCATCAATGAAGCAGACAAGAGAAGCAGAGCACTCTTCAAAACAATCACAACTGCTTCAACTCCTTCCCCTTACTCCATTGTCAAGCACAATGCAATAAACCACCTCCTCAATGACAAATTACTAAAGATCTGACATCACACTGACATTGCCAAACCTGCTTCTTCTCTGGCACACTCTCCTCCAAGCTATATAATACATTGGTAGTGTTTCTAATCCCTGTCTGTAAAAAAAACCCCAACATGATCAGTTCCACCAGAGACACCAACTATAAAAAATGAAAACCTATCCATATCCTTCATCAAGGGGCCACTCTAGAGAAGCTCACTCATCCCTAGTCACTATTGTGGACTCTACTATTGGGCACTCCATCCACATTCAAGGCTTCTTCCCTGAAGCTCTCAAGACAGGTCAGCTTATCACATTCCTGCAGAAACCCACTAACCATCTCCTCCTGCGTGATTATCAGTCTGGCTTCAGATCATGCTGCAGCATAGAAACAGCTACCTTTCAATTCATAGATGATGCTCTCCTGACCAAAGAGGACTCCTGCCTCCTGATATTACTGGACCTCTCAGCTGCTCACAACATTGACTATTAACCCACTGTCATCCACACCCTGAAGATTTGAATGGGATTCACAAGAAACATGTCCTTCACTACTCCTCTTTTCTATTCAAATTAATTCAGTTTGTTCAGATAGCCACCTGGTGTTCCCATAAGAGACCAATCTCCTGCAGAGTTCTCCAGGGTTCTATATTCCCCCCTGTCATCTTCATCCCCTACATGAATTCACTTGAGGCTCTCCTTACAGATAACAATATCAAAATTCACCATTACCCCATGACACAGAACTTGTAACAACAAGCAACAAAGTATCCAAACCTGGCTCAGCAACAGGACTCTGATTTATTCAAACTACAACTTTCGCCAGGTGCCAGGTCTCTACAATCCACCTTCGACACTACTCTTACCCTCAAGGTAAACATAACCAATAAAAAGAAAACAACCTAGTACTAGCACTCTCTCCAAAAGAAAATGAAACAATTTCTCTCACAAAGTGACTTCATAACTGTGGTCCAAGCACCGGTACTCTAGCAAATGGATGGTGGCAGTGCCCTTCTTTATAGCCTACCAAACTCCACACTGGCCTCACCTTAGGGCAACCTATCTACAGCAGGATTCTTCATCAAGAGCCTGAAGAAATATGATCACACATTACCCCCACTGTGTTGGCACTCCAATGGCTGCCCTGAAAAGCAGTTACCACCTAAATAAACAAGCTGCAACCTCTACAAAATCATCCTCACCAGCAACCCGGTCCATCAGGCTGATTATCTCACATCTCTGCTGGTATTCAGCACACCTGCAACCAGGACACAATCAAACTAAAGACAAAGAAGTGCAAAGTAGACCTGGAGCAAGATTTCCATATCTGTTTGAACTACCATAACCCTGCTCAAACTTATGAAACAATTGAAGTTGAATCTGTTTCGAAAACACTATATCATGATGAATTAACAGTCCACTATGCTCTTAGACACTAGGTGCCTCCCAATCACACACTGACTGTGTGTTTGCCTTGGACACTGTACAGTGCTCCGCTGCCTTTCAACTAGGTTTGCGATATATTAACACCATATACATGCATAAACACATGCATAAAATGATACTTACATAAATGTATGTTCTTCTAATCCTTGCATACATTTGATAACATTGTTTAATCTCTTGGGTGACAAAGCATATGACATATATGGATGAATGATCATATCTTGCTTGCTTACATCAGGAAGGCAGCACAGGTACAACATTGTACTGTGGATAGAGCATTTAGTGTGTTTGAAATTCATATTCTTGTGATATTTGGTGGTGCATTGGGCTTGCTGCAAAATAAGTACCACATTGTTGGACTTGGCCCTTTTGGCAGGTTCACCCCTAAACTTTTTGCCTGTCTCCTAGCCTTTTCCCTGTGTAGTGTTGGTGGTTTTAGGCCTCTGCGCACTTTAGCACTGTGTCCCAGTGTAAAGTGCGGGCGCACTCTGAGTGCGTGTGGTGAGATTGGCCTGCCCTCCCATAGGAATGCATGGGGGATATGTGTGTCCATGGTAATTCCTGGTGTGAGAGGAGGGCAGGGGCGAGTTTAGTATGTGCGAACTCGTGAGAATAAATGCTGCGCAATGGTGTGTGCAGATTTATTGTGACTAGTGGAGAAGTGCCACTTTTAGAAGTTGGCATTTATGTGTGCTCTGTGTCTGCCTGCCTGATGTGAATTGCATGTCTGGCTTTGTGAGTGACAGGGGCTGGGAGGTGTGTGTGGCTCCAGGAGGGGCAGGGTGAGTCAGCGCAGTGGTGAATAGGGAGATCTGCATCTAGATGGGAGGGAGGAGTTGCACCTGGGACCTGAATAGGGCTGGGCCTTGCCTCCACAATGCTGGCTCCACCCCCTGTGGTGCGTCTGATGTCCCTAGCCTGTCCTGTGAAAGGAGAGAGGAGCTGAGCAAAACAAAGTGCTCCAAAGCTCCCCCAAAGCAGTTGCATCTGGTTTTCCCTAAACCCTGCACCTTTAGACAAAGGAAAAGGTGTATAAAAGAAGGGGCTGTGACCCCATGAAAATGTTCAGTTCTGTGCTTGTGCCGACTTTGAGGGACATTCTGCCAGGAGGAACCGCCGCGGGACCCAGCTGCTGTTTCCTGGGGGTCCCTGCGTGCTGGCCTGCCTGGCTGCGCTGTGCTGTGGTCCCCCCAGCACCAAGGACTCCTTATTCTGACCTTTTTGGGGCCACTGCTGGAGCTTGTGCTGCTTCTAGCGCCTTGTGAGCGCTTTGCTTTTATTTTGAAGAGCGCGTTGCTCTTTGTTGCGGAGAAGAGCCTGTTTTCCCTGCAGCGCTGTGTTGCGGGAAGTTTCTGGGAGGGAACCCCGGTGTGAGGGCTTCCCCCGTGCCTGAAACGGAGCGGGAGCCCACCCCGCGTATTTGTGCTCTCGAGCGGGTGCCTACCCCGCAAGTGCTTTGCCTACAGCGGGAGCCCACCCCGCCTTGAGCCCGAGTGAAGAGGGAAGCCGCCGAGAGAAATCGCTGGGCCGCTGTGAAACGCGACCCGGAAGCCAGGCACGAGCTGCCTGGTTGGGGGTGGAGCCACGCACCCTAGGCGGAAGCTGCGGCCAGGAGGGAGGACGGGAGCCTACCCCGCCTCCCAGGGCGTCCCGGGCCAAAGGAAGAAGCAGGGAGCAGACGGGAGCCTACCCCGCGCTCCTGTGGCCAAAGGAAGTCTGACCAAGGAAGGCGGGGCCCCCGTGTACCGAAGGGAGCCCCGCGTGTGGTCCGACCCCGCGTCTGTCAGAAGACCGGGGGAGCCTTGCCTGCAGAGCCGTGAAGAGGCGACGTGAGGAGGACCCTCGGCGCCTGTGCCCAAGTAGAGGCGGGGCTCTCATGAGCAGAGAGAGCCCCGCGTGTTGTGGAGCCGGCGCTGGAAGAGGAGCGGCACCAGAGAGCCCGGTGAGTGGGGCTGAGGCCGTTTTTCGTTTGGTTGGTGCTCGCGAGGCACCAGGGGCAGTGGTATTTGGTTTCCCAGAGCTGCCCCGCGGAACAGCGGGCCGCTCCAACGGTGCCACATTTGTTTCCAGGGCCAGTGGAGCTCAAGAGGCACTACAGTGCCCAGGATGAGGCCACAGCTGCCCCGCCAGACAGAGGGCAGCTGCAACGTGGTGATTTGTTTAGAGAGCCCCAGAGCGGGTCCCCAGAGTGCCAGGGCCGCATTGATCTTCACAGCTGCGCCACCGTAGCAGGCAGCTGCAACGTGGGGCACATTGTTTGCAGGGTCCCAGTGGGGGTCCAGAGGGCACCGAAGTGCCAGTGCCTACAGTTCTTCACAGCTGCACGCCGTTAACGGCAGCTGCAACGTTTAGGCCAAAGCATCTGTTAGGAGTCCCAGTGGGGACCCAGGAAGCACAGTGGTGCCAGCACAATTGCGCACCTTGGATTCTGCTGCAGTGGCAGCCAGCCCTGACATTTGGGACCTAGGGCATTTGAGCCCTCTGAGAAGGCCAGTTGGCCAGGGGGGCTGCGCTCGGTTGTTAGGGCGCCAGGCTCTACATGGGATTTATGTGGTGCGCTGGAACTGTGATTTATGCACCCTGGTTTATACCTCTACTGTGGTCTAGGTGAGGAGGTTACTTTCTACTGTGGTTTATGCCCCTAGCGTGATTCAGGATTAGGAGGTTATTGCGTAATGTGATTTATGCTGATGAGGTGGGCCTAATAGGTTTTATGCCCAATGTGATAATGCTAAGGTCATTATTGTGCCAGTAGTGACTGGTTGTGTTTTATATGTACTTACCTTTTCTGATGGTTCTGACCGTGGCCCGATTGGCCCGGTCCTGTATATAATCCCCTGTAAATACTGCCTAGTGCCAGTTGGCACAGTGTACCTTGTGTGATTATATTCTAATGTGTTTACGACAATACAAAGGCTATTTTTATATAACCTTGTGTGGAGTCTCCTTTTGTGGTGTGCCTAGTGTGTTGCTGCTGAGTGGGTATTGCGCAAGCGCTTTACACATTGCCTCCGGGATAAGCCTGACTGCTCGTGCCAAGCTACCAAAGGGGTGAGCAGGGGTTATCGTCGGCGTGTAACTCCCTCGCCTTGACTAGAGTGGTGGTCTCTGCCTGGCTTTGGCGCAAGCCTTAGCCAACCAGAGATCCCATTTCTAACATTGGTTGTCAGCGGTGAGGATTTGGACTTGCGTTTGCGCAGTACCACAGCGACAACTGGTTGCACTACAAACTCTACATTTAGATAATCACGTGTGTGGGGATTATTGTTTCTGGAGTTTTAGTTATGTAATTCTTCTCCTAAAAGTGTCATTGGTAAATTGTATACTCTTGCTTCAGCTCAGACACCGAGGTCTCCTGTGTTGCACGTGTCCCTGAGCGTGCTGCCAAAATGGAGTCTGCTTTTAATTTTTGTGGTCTGTTTAGATACAGCATGTGGGAGTTGGTGGACTTCTGTAAGGAGAGAGACATAGCAGTGAGTGGGTCAGACACCCAGTCAAAACTGAGGGACAACCTGATCCAATGGCAAAAGGATGAATGCGACTGTGAGCGCAATGAGGAGAAGAGGGCCCTGGCCGCACGCCAAGAGGGTGGTGGGTCTGAGGGGGCCCTGAGGAGTCTGAAGAGGAGGAAGAAAGTGACAGGACCGGGACGCCAGTAGATAGTGAGGACCCCATGGATAGGGAGTCCCTTGCTGGGTCCAGTGTCGGGGGCAGTGCCCCATCCCTGTCCCTGTCCCCAGAGGAGTGGGTGGATAGGAGGGAAGAAAGGGAGCATCAGCTGGCTTTGGAGAAGCTCAGGTTAGAGCATACCAAGGAGATAGCGCAGCTGAGTGTGGAGGAGAAAAAGCTAGAGACCGAGAGGGTCCTAGCACAGGAGAGGATGGCGGAGGCTGAGAGGGCCTTCACCAAGGAGAAATTAGCTCTTGGTACGTCCTCTGAGTGTAGTTTTAGTTGTCTGGATTCACCAGTGAGGGTGGGATCCAGTGGTGGCAGCAATATGGAGTCCAGTGCAGGAAGTCCCATTCCCAGTTCCCAAAGTATGGTACCTTGTTCCCGAGAAGAGGAGTACAGGTTGAAGTTCAGGGGCAGTAGGAAACTGTCTCACCAGTCTTGGGCGGATTTTTCGGATGAATGTAATGATGCACTGGCTGATTGGGTAACGGTTAACACAGAACAGGATTTTGAAGGACTGTTCGATCTGGTTATCAGAGAGCACCTGCTCAGTTGTTGTTTGCCGGGGTTGCGCCAACACCTGTTGGAGGGTGGGTTTTCTGATCTATGGGAGTTTACACGAGAGGCAGACCTCTGGGTGGAGGCCCAAGGTTCTGATGAGGCATTGGGGAGTGATTCCGAAAGTAATGGTTCAGGTATCTTCCAGTCCTGTATTGGGGAAGAGGTTCAGTGTAGCCCAGCTAGGTCCCAGTGTAGTGGGAGGGGTGTAGGGGCTCACGTCCTGTCTCAGTGGAGAAGGAGTGAGAGTGGGACTGAGTGTCCCCAGGTGCCCGAAACCCAGTCTCAGAACCTGGATGGTTTCTTCAGGGAACACCAGGTTGGGAGCCTAGGCTGTCCTGTTAGTCCATTTGAGGAGGATCTCCTAGTGTCTGGAGAACCTGGAGCGTCTGTAAATAGAGCTCCAGTGGTTCTGGTGTCTGGCAGTGCCGCTCCAGTTGGGAGGGTACAGAAGTCCGGATTGAGGGGTGAGAGGGGGATGTGTTCCCCAGTGGAAGAACCAGTGGGTCAGGGGCCAGCCAGAAGGGCTGAGTCTCCTAGAAGTGACCATGGTGACACCACTTCTGTCGTGGGGGATCTCTGCGCACTGTCAGATGGACAGGGGTCGGGAGGTCTGCGCCACGCAGACTGTCACGCAACACATGAGTCATGTGTTACCCTCGGGGGCTGCTGTGTGCGCCCCGGAAGTCCTGGTGTGCCAGGCAGATGCTCAGCCGTGGGGTTCAGCCCCAAGGTTGGGAGGCCAGGTTCAGGATCCGCCTGACCTGGAGGAAAGGACATCTGTAACCAGTGTCCTGACCGGTTCATCTTCCAGGGGTACCGCTCCAGTTGGGAGGGTGCAGAACTCTGGAAGGGGGTGCAGAGGGAGGAGACCTCGCCTCTGACCCCGGTGCAACCTGAAGGGTTAGACCCTAGGTTGGGAGACCAGTTGTGGGAGAGAGGTCCTGAACTGGTGGGAGAGTTGTGTTCTGAGGGTGCTTCTCCAAGAAGGAGAGGGCGGAACCCTAGAAGGAGAGGTAGGGGAGGAGAGCCTCACCCATGACTTCTGGTCCGCCTGAGGGTGCAGACCCTAGGCTGGAGGATCAGTGGCAGTCTAGACCTGCCCTGATGAGGGGAAGAGTGGAGAATGGCTACTATGTGCCAGGGGTTACTACCCCCACTCTGTGAATGGGCAAGGACCAGTGGCATCTGGGTGGCCTAGGGCCTGGTCCTGGCCGCGGACAACTAGGGAGTACCAGTGGGGTAGCCCAGTTGGTCCAGACAGCTTTTTCAGAAGGAACCACATGGGTTCACCGTGGCGTAGAACAGGAGGGTGTCCCTGCAGTTGCGGGCCCGCGTCCGTGTTCTATCGCCCCAAGCAGGGAAGCCCATCACGGTGGTGATTGGTCTGCCCTGCGTTTTGGCTGGAAGGGGGTTGTGTTGGACTTGGCCCTTTTGGCAGGTTCACCCCTAAACTTTTTGCCTGTCTCCTAGCCTTTTCCCTGTGTAGTGTTGGTGGTTTTAGGCCTCTGCGCACTTTAGCACTGTGTCCCAGTGTAAAGTGCGGGCGCACTCTGAGTGCGTGTGGTGAGATTGGCCTGCCCTCCCATAGGAATGCATGGGGGATATGTGTGTCCATGGTAATTCCTGGTGTGAGAGGAGGGCAGGGGCGAGTTTAGTATGTGCGAACTCGTGAGAATAAATGCTGCGCAATGGTGTGCGCAGATTTATTGTGACTAGTGGAGAAGTGCCACTTTTAGAAGTTGGCATTTATGTGTGCTCTGTGTCTGCCTGCCTGATGTGAATTGCAAGTCTGGCTTTGTGAGTGACAGGGGCTGGGAGGTGTGTGTGGCTCCAGGAGGGGCAGGGTGAGTCAGCGCAGTGGTGAATAGGGAGATCTGCATCTAGATGGGAGGGAGGAGTTGCACCTGGGACCTGAATAGGGCTGGGCCTTGCCTCCACAATGCTGGCTCCACCCCCTGTGGTGCGTCTGATGTCCCTAGCCTGTCCTGTGAAAGGAGAGAGGAGCTGAGCAAAACAAAGTGCTCCAAAGCTCCCCCAAAGCAGTTGCATCTGGTTTTCCCTAAACCCTGCACCTTTAGACAAAGGAAAAGGTGTATAAAAGAAGGGGCTGTGACCCCATGAAAATGTTCAGTTCTGTGCTTGTGCCGACTTTGAGGGGACATTCTGCCAGGAGGAACCGCCGTGGGACCCAGCTGCTGTTTCCTGGGGGTCCCTGCGTGCTGGCCTGCCTGGCTGCGCTGTGCTGTGGTCCCCCCAGCACCAAGGACTCCTTATTCTGACCTTTTTGGGGCCACTGCTGGAGCTTGTGCTGCTTCTAGCGCCTTGTGAGCGCTTTGCTTTTATTTTGAAGAGCGCGTTGCTCTTTGTTGCGGAGAGGAGCCTGTTTTCCCTGCAGCGCTGTGTTGCAGGAAGTTTCCGGGAGGGAACCCCGGTGTGAGGGCTTCCCCCGTGCCTGAAACGGAGCGGGAGCCCACCCCGCGTATTTGTGCTCTCGAGCGGGTGCCTACCCCGCAAGTGCTTTGCCTACAGCGGGAGCCCACCCCGCCTTGAGCCCGAGTGAAGAGGGAAGCCGCCGAGAGAAATCGCCGGGCCGCTGTGAAACGCGACCCGGAAGCCAGGCACGAGCTGCCTGGTTGGGGGTGGAGCCACGCACCCTGGGCGGAAGCTGCAGCCAGGAGGGAGGACGGGAGCCTACCCCGCCTCCCAGGGCGTCCCGGGCCAAAGGAAGAAGCAGGGAGCAGACGGGAGCCTACCCCGCGCTCCTGTGGCCAAAGGAAGTCTGACCAAGGAAGGCGGGGCCCCCGTGTACCGGAGGGAGCCCCGCGTGTGGTCCGACCCGCGTCTGTCAGAAGACCGGGGGAGCCTTGCCTGCAGAGCCGTGAAGAGGCGACGTGAGGAGGACCCTCGGCGCCTGTGCCCAAGTAGAGGCGGGGCTCTCATGAGCAGAGAGAGCCCCGCGTGTTGTGGAGCCGGCGCTGGAAGAGGAGCGGCACCAGAGAGCCCGGTGAGTGGGGCTGAGGCCGTTTTTCGTTTGGTTGGTGCTCGCGAGGCACCAGGGGCAGTGGTATTTGGTTTCCCAGAGCTGCCCCGCGGAACAGCGGGCCGCTCCAACGGTGCCACATTTGTTTCCAGGGCCAGTGGGGCTCAAGAGGCACTACGGTGCCCAGGGTGAGGCCACTGCTGCCCCGCCAGACAGAGGGCAGCTGCAACGTGGTGATTTGTTTAGAGAGCCCCAGAGCGGGGCCCCAGAGTGCCAGGGCCGCATTGATCTTCACAGCTGCGCCACCGTAGCGGGCAGCTGCAACGTGGGGCACATTGTTTGCAGGGTCCCAGTGGGGGTCCAGAGGGCACCGAAGTGCCAGTGCCTACAGTTCTTCACAGCTGCACGCCGTTAACGGCAGCTGCAACGTTTAGGCCAAAGCATCTGTTAGGAGTCCCAGTGGGGACCCAGGAAGCACAGTGGTGCCAGCGCAATTGCGCACCTTGGATTCTGCTGCAGTGGCAGCCAGCCCTGACATTTGGGACCTAGGGCATTTGAGCCCTCTGAGAAGGCCAGTTGGCCAGGGGGCTGCGCTAGGTTGTTAGGGCGCCAGGCTCTACATGGGATTTATGTGGTGCGCTGGAACTGTGATTTATGCACCCTGGTTTATACCTCTACTGTGGTCTAGGTGAGGAGGTTACTTTCTACTGTGGTTTATGCCCCTAGCGTGATTCAGGATTAGGAGGTTATTGCGTAATGTGATTTATGCTGATGAGGTGGGCCTAATAGGTTTTATGCCCAATGTGATAATGCTAAGGTCATTATTGTGCCAGTAGTGACTGGTTGTGTTTTATATGTACTTACCTTTTCTGATGGTTCTGACCGTGGCCCGATTGGCCCGGTCCTGTATATAATCCCCTGTAAATACTGCCTAGTGCCAGTTGGCACAGTGTACCTTGTGTGATTATATTCTAATGTGTTTACGACAATACAAAGGCTATTTTTATATAACCTTGTGTGGAGTCTCCTTTTGTGGTGTGCCTAGTGTGTTGCTGCTGAGTGGGTATTGCGCAAGCGCTTTACACATTGCCTCCGGGATAAGCCTGACTGCTCGTGCCAAGCTACCAAGGGGGTGAGCAGGGGTTATCGTCGGCGTGTAACTCCCTCGCCCTGACTAGAGTGGTGGTCTCTGCCTGGCTTTGGCGCAAGCCTTAGCCAACCAGAGATCCCATTTCTAACACACATGTACAGTAATGCTGTATATGGCAAGGAGTAGGGACTGTGACATAGAGGTGGGCGAGGACAGCGCGAAGAAGAATGTTGACAGTGGCTAACGACAGGAACAAGGTGGTGATGGAGGTATGAATGGATGTATTTGGAAGAATGAAGTCACATTAGATTATTTATAAGGTCATTTAAACTACGTTGTGTAGGAAGTTGTCTCTCTATATAGGGCACTAAAGCATAGTACACTGTGCAGAGAGTCCAGTGAGTCCCCAATTGGTTGACAGAGGCAAAAGTAGATAATACTAATGTACTATTTGTGGTAGTGTGGGCGAGCAGTTAGGCTTATCAGAGGCTAGTGCTACGCATTTGTTGTACTCACAGAGGCAATAAATGAGACACACACTCAAGAATAAATCCAAGACCAATTTAGAAAAATAACAATTCTTTTTATAAATATTTCGAACCAAGAACTACGTTCAGAGGTAAGTACTGTACTTTGTATGAATTTTCAAAGAGAAACAAATAGTTGAAAGTCATGCGCAATTATGCACCTTACAGTTCTATGGGAAGAAAAAGCAAGTAGGTAAAGTACACAACACAGACAGTTGTAGGGGTTCACCTTTGAGGTTTAGAGTAGATGGAAACAGCCATAGTTCAATGTTCTTCCAAAAGGTCGCCGGGTGCTTTCTGAATTCTGTCTGGAGCAGAGAGTTGGTGGAGTTGGTAACTGGCACAATACAGGGAAAGGGGGCAAACAGCTGGCAGGGACAAATTCAGGGCTGCTGGGCCACTCTTAAAGCGGTTCTCAGGGGTTGTGATGTCTCTTGGCAGCTGCTGGGCTCTGGAATCGTTGGGGTCCTGACAGGACTCTTCAAAGTCAGTGTTGGTTGCAGTGCGTCCAGTACCCCGAGTATTGGTACTGCACAGCTTCGGTCGTTCCTGCTGCCTCCACACTTGGGAGAGACAGATCTGACCTTCCAGAGCATGAGTATCTCTCTCTGGTCAGGAGCTGCAAGTCGGTGGACTGGACTCTGCTGTTTCGGTGCCTGCGGTCTGCAGGGGAGTAGCTCCTTTGAGGGAGTTCTTGAGTTAAGGCTAGTGGCCCTCTAGGGTTCTTAGAGGCCACACAGCAGCAGGATAAGGGAGAGCTCACCTCAATTGTTGAGTCTTGAAGCAGCAGGCAGGGGTTCGCACCAAAACTCAACGGCAGGTACTCAGTTCTAGGGTTCAGCAGCTCTTCTTTGTCCTCTTCGTCTTTAGTTCCATCGAATCTGAAGTTCTGTGTTGAGGGATGCCAACTAAATACTCAATTTAGGGGTGTTAAGGGGAATTCCAGGTAGTAGCTAATGGGTTACCTACCTTTAGGGTGACTACACCTTCTATATAACTATTTCCTGTGGGAAGTGGGCATAACCCTGACCCTTATAGGCTAATCCTCTCCAACAAAAGATGGAGGATTCAGAAAAGTGGGGTCCACATCAGCTGCTCCACCTTAGGGGTGGTGTTGGCTAGGTGTGGGCCTATCTCCTAATCTAACCAATTTTTACTGCCCGTCCTCCCATCAAAATGTGAGGTCATGACAGGGGGGTTGGCATCTTCCAGTAGCTGGAGAGGATTGGGTAGTATTTTAAAGGCAGCATGGTCTTTGAAGCTTCCCACCCTGGAAGGCAGTTCCTGCTTGGAGGAGGTGTGAACACCTTCGCCCAGAGCAGGCTTTGTTCCCGGCCTCTGAGAATGAAGGCTCTCACCCCAAGACGCCAGAAACATGTCTTGTGGTGGCAGGCTGGCTGGGACCAGTCGGTAGCCACACTACTAATCAGTAGGTTTTGAGGGGGCACCACTAAGGTGCCATCTGTGTGCATTTATTAATAAATCCGACACTGGCATCAATGCTGGCTTTTTAGGATGAGAAGTTTGGTACCAAACATCTCGGGGTACAGTGAAGACATCATGGAGCTGAGGAACTCGTAATGACAAGTGTCCAACCCATGTACTCATTATGGCTTCGCTGTTCACTTAAATGTCTAAGAATGGACTTAGACTTTGCAGGGTCATGTCTGCTCAGGCGGATATGTCAACACATTGGGTATAGTGCACCCTGCCTTCGGGCTGTAAGGGTAGCTTACCTATATCTCATGCAGTGTCTGCAGGCATAGCACAAAGGGCTGTGTGCCATGTAGACTCTTCGGTTTTGTCTGCACCAAGACATGCAGCATGCAATGGCAGGTTGCATGATCTTGTTCAGCATACTAGTCAATATCAGGCAGCTCATGAACATCTGCAATTATCATGGTCCCTTCCACCAGGGTTATTAGAGAAATGTTCAGCATAGGAACTGTGCCTGTCTACATAGTCTCGTTAGATTAGTATCATTTATTTAAACTGGTTTTGCTGGCATTTGGTCCCTGCGCTGTCTGAGACTCAATTCAATTTAACGGTGCATTTGTGTGACCATAACATATGCTGTAAAAATTTCTAAACTCAATTGGCTTACATACATTTTAAGTAAAGTCACAGTAACTTGCCCAAAAAATGCAAAACACTCATGCAAGTTAAATGTTACATGTTGGCTGCAGTATACATTTACACCATTCTCATGTGTGATGGCAAAAAACTGCTTTTAGGATAATCATTGTAGCCTGGATATCTAACCTCTACATTTTGCAGCAGACAATGTCAAAAGAAAAGATTGTTGAATTGCAGAAAAAAAATATTTTTAAACATTAGCTAAGTCATCCCTCTGCAGGCATTATAAAACACAACAATGGGTGCCTAATTTATAAAAGTGGGGCATGCTAAATATTGAGCTTAGTGTGTCCTTGCATTGACTAGATTAGCTACAAAGTGCTATTTTCACTGTAAAGCAGCTGTGGCTTTTTCCTATTGGAAAGGCTTATTTGTGCTTAAAAGTCACTTTCACAAACTAGATTAGGAAAATGCCGCAAAGTTCATTTGAAGTTTATTTTTTATTATTTATCAAAATTCTAGTTCAGTCATGCAAATACGGTTTTTCTAAGTATAAAATAAGAGCAACTTTATAAAACAGGCTTTTTGGTGCCTAAAAGCCTAGTAATAGTAAACCAGTTTTTCTGGTTTCTTGTCTCTCCTTTGGCAGTGCTTAGCACAGTAATGAGGTGTGAAACATTCTTCCTGCTAGAGTAATATAAAGTTGGCTGAGCTAGCAGAAAATCTGAGAGGTGTAATTATTGGCTATTTAACTTGAAATGGAGGAAATGGAGTGGAAAGGAGCAGAAGGTATCCCATGGGACCAAAATGAGACCTGGGTTTTTGACATGTTTATGCCTAAGAAGTGCTTAGTGTGAGAGTGGGCTTTCACTAGGAAAACTTACCAGACTTCTTGTGTCTCATCTCAGTTAGTGGGAACCGGTTCAAAGAACCTGTTTACAATGAATTGGGAGAGAGTAGACCTCCTTTCAATAAGGTAGTATTTGTGTGGGTTCTAAAAGGGTTTTTTGAAAAAAAGACATGCAAGATAGGTTGCAGTATGATCAAAGCCACTGTAATTAGGTGATTCTGCAGCTGTGGTGATTTTCGCATAGTTATGGATTTGCTGCATTTGCCACATAATCTGCAGATTTTAACAAAAATGTATTTTGTTTCTACCTCAATTGGATCAAAAGTTAAAAAAGATGTGGTGACTCGGGATCCTGCTCACCGGAAGGCTTTTCACAAAGGTTGACTGATCATCTTTCAGTTGCTAATTTCTTTATTTGGGTGTGAAATTAGTACTAATTAAGGTGAACTCATTTCTCAGACACTGTTATCAGGTGTAAAAATGACAAAATAATGAGGTAAAACTCTCAGAAAATGTGCTGCATTATGCCACATAATTTAGCTTTTCTTGCCGCATAATTTAGACAACCCTGGTACATAATATGGTCATCCCCTGCCGCATAATTCCAGTGGCCCTGAGTATTATACATAGAGATTACTGCAAAAAATGTATGGCTGCAAAATGGTTACACTGTAGTGATTAGATCAATGCTTGTCATTCACTGGATTGTATTTAGGATGAATGTGGATCCACCCACCAGCTTATTATAACACAACTGGACTTTGAAATGAATTTAAGAACCAGGAGGGGGTAACTGCTACTTACTCTCTGCCTGAAAGGCAATGAGGTATAAACCTGTCTCTGCAACAAATGTTCTACATTGGCACTCATGGGCCATGAAAGCTGGCCTCATGCTATCATCAGGGACAAACAAGGCTCCAGAGGAGAAGAGCATGCTGACGATTTGGAGCTGGCTGCACAGCACCTCGCTAGGACCCCTGACTGGACTGAATGTTTGACTCAGACTCCCAGGCCTGGAATCTATGAGACTTGCCCAGCTGCTGAGGAGGCTTGGGAGTGACCAGGAAAAAGATGCCCAGCACCTCAAGAAATTGGGACAAAGTGCCTAGGCTACCCCAAAGAGACACAACCTTAATTTCCAAAATTTATCAGTTCATCCTGCTGGGAGCATTTTTAAGCCATGTTTGAGACTGCCACATGACCACCAAGGAGTACCTGACTTCATAGAGCATCCTGCTGCGCCCTTCTGAAGGAGTTTTAGACAGTATCTTCTAAAGGATTTGGCGGCCCTGGGTAAGACAAAGTTTGCGGTCCCTTTTTGGAACAACTTTGACATTTTTATGTATTTTTAGCTTAATTATGCCCTTGTTAAGCCAAACAATATTGAACTATATGCTACACTATCAAAAATGGAGACACACCAAAACGGCAGAAAGCTCAAACTGACCAGCATCCACCAGTCAAATAGTCTCAAAAGAAAACTTGAAGAATCACGGATAAAGTTATTTTTTGCACTTGGATCTAGATTTTATTTGTCTTCTGACAACAATATTTTTTGCCACTTTCAGTGTTTAACCAGCCTAGTCTTCCAGTTGTGGAAATGCCACAGTAAGGCTAGCTAGGTCGATGTTTAGAGAATTAGTGCATGCTATTCAAATATGGTCTAAGAACATAGCACTTGAAATTGTAGTTTACTTGCTGGATATTGATAATCTCAAACAAATCCCTGTTTATAAGACAATAGAGTCAATGATCGCCATCCCATCTATGACCCTACAGGCCAGGGGAGGGAGCCATTGTTGAACCACCCTTCCAAGACCAAAAATCAAGCTCCATGGAGCGAGTTCAAAACACTAACAGAGGACGAGGTACACAAGGTCTTAATATCTATTAAACCAACTTCACATTTCAATGACCCCATTCCCTCCACAACAGTAAAGGAACTAAGTCACATCTTCTCACCTATACTAACAGAGATTGTAAACTCATCGCTAAAACAAGGCAGGATCACAGAATGCTTTAAGATCGGTCAAGTGACACCCCTCTTGAAAAGAGGGGGTGCTGACCCTACAATCCTGAGCAACGTTCGGCCGGTGTCAAATATCCCCTTTCTAGCAAAATTGCTGGAAAAATGTGTGCACATCCAACTGAGCCAGAAAATTGACCAATTCGACCTACTTAACAAATTTCAATCAGTGTTTAGAACAGGACACAGCACTGAATAGCCATCGTGCATATAATGGACAACACACTTAAGATACTAGACAACAACGACTCGTGCCTACTCATCCTCCTAGATCTCTCATCAGCGTTTGACACAGTCAATCACAACATCGTAGGAAAAAGTACTAGAACACAGAATGGGGTTGTCTGGGAAAGTGCTTTCTTGGTTTGCTTCCATCCTACAGAATCGCTCACAGTGCATCAAACTTGGCAACTCATTCTCTGACTCCTCACCAGTGAGATGTGTAGTCCCCCAAGGGTTGACCATTTCACCCACACTCTTTAACCTATATATGGAACCACTAACTGAAATTCTCAACCAATCGAACATTGCATACCACATGTACGCAGACGATACACAACTATACTTAAAGATATCCTCCCTAGACGACGTCATTCAATTAAATAACACCTGAGTCAAAACCCAGTCCTGGCTCACTCAAAACAACCTCAAGCTGAACTCTCTGAAAACTGAATTCCCTCTTTTCTTCCCACTAAACAGCTTCTCACTCGTCCATTATTGGCTCAAGCACCTAGACACACTCAATTGCACACCTACCATCATTGATTCCATGAGATCCCTGGGAATAACACTGGACAAAAGTCTAAATATGAGAGCTCACATCAGTGCGACCACATGCAGTGCAACTTTCCAACTCAGAATGCTGAAAAAACTGAAACCATTTCTACCACCTTCAGACTTCAAACAAGCAGTACAAGCACTTGCGGTCTCCAGACTAGAATATGGTGCGGTGACACTGTCAGGACTACCCAAAACGAGAACAGCTCCACTCAAAATGACTCTTAATGCGGCAGCGAGACTGGTAACAGGAACTAGAGGCTTTGACCACATCACCCCATCGCTTAGGTATCTAAACTGGCTTCCCCTTGAAGCAAGAGCTCAACTGAAAATTGCCTGCCTCGCACACAAAGCATTACATTTTAAAGAACCAAGTTACCTGGCAGAAAAGATTCGAATATCCGGTAGCAGCCGCTACCGAAGAAACGCTAACTCTCTCAGGCTGGAACCCCCTAGATTCCGAAAGCAAAAAACATACACATGATCCTTCTCCGGAGCAGCGCCAAGGATCTGGAATTCCTTACCACCCAAGGTACGCTCAAATCCATCGATCCACTTCTTTAAAAAAGAGGTAAAAAAGATCCTAATGAATAGATTCCTGGCATAGTCTTTCGGAGAGACAGGGCACAAGGGACGTCTCAATGCCAGCAAACTCCAGATTGGTAAGAGGCACGTCGTTTACTGGAGAATCCTCGAACACTCTGATCCTCTGGGTACGTGGTTCTGAATAGTTTCAGAGCAGCAGCAAATACCCACCACGAAGTCGCTAGAGCTATGAAGACTAACAGAATTTTAATGGACTGACGGTTTTATAAATATGAAATTTGTTGCAACAGCCCAATGCGGCTCTTTACTCTAGAGGTATCTGCGTCAATACCTTTCATCTTGTTTCATTCAACCCTATGTACAGCGCTCTGATACCCCTGGGTCATGTGCTCTATAAAGCACTCTAAATAAGTAAATAAATAAATAAAATAAATAAATCCCCTACAAAATGTACAACATTAATATAATCAAACCCTGGCACTCATATGTACAGTATCATAAGTATACAACTTTTATCAATAATAAAACATATCAACAAAATGTATACTTTTGATTCAAAAGTGAAAACCAAAGTATTGATCTGAGGATTTTCACCATCTCATTGATTGAAAGCTGATAAGTCTCTCCTTAATTCTATTCCCCTGCCTGCCAGGCTCTCTTCTTTCTATTTCTATAATTCTCTGGCTAGATAGTGACCTCCAATGCTGCTGAGTAAGAAAAACGGGTGGATTGGGAGGCAGAAGAAGGACAGAGAAGAAAAGAGAAAGGTATAGTGAGAGAGATTAAATAGAGGGGGAAGGGAGCTAGAGAGATGGGTGAGGTAGGGAGATACATACAGTAAAGAGCGAAGACAAAGTAGGCAGAAAGTAAGATACAGAAATGGTAATAGGTAGATAGAGACAGAGGCACAGAGATATGTAAGGTTATAGAGTAAGGTACTTGAAGCTAGAGATAAGCAGAAGGAAATGCAGAGAGACAGAATGTGATGGGATACACCGGAGGTGAGGTCAGGTAGAAAGTAAAGTATGTTTGAGTGAGGTAGAGGCACACTGGTAAAGAGGTGAGGCAGTGATAAAAGTATAAATATGTACAAGATAGACAGAGTGATATGGTAGAGATAGAAGCAAATTGAGAAGAGGCTTAGGTCCACCAAGAGAATAGTGAGGCAGAAAGGTAGAACGAGAGCGGTGGAGCGTAGAGGGAGAAATGAGGCCCATAGGAAAGAGGTGAAGTATAGGACAGGTGAAATAGAGAAAAATATGTGAAGTTGACACAGCTGTAGAGAGAGAGGGGAAGTGAGGTAGAGACAGAGTGTTACCTTAGTCAGAAGAGCGAAGACAGAGAGGTGAAATAGAGAGGTGTATATATAAAGAGAGGTAGAGAGAGAGGTTCGGTAGAAAGCCCGAGTTGAAATAGGGGAGAACGTGCAGAGAGAAATCAGAGAGAAGTTAATGATAAAGAAAAAAGATAGGTAGATAGTGAAAGAGAGGTATTTAGAAACAGCACGTTTCTGTGGAAGGTTAGGTAGAGGTCAAAACAGAAAGGGTGGGAAGGTGGAGAGGTGGAGAGGTGAGCCTGTGAGAGGCGTTAAATAGATAAAGAAGAGATAGAGAAAAGTGGATGGAATATAGAAATGAGAGAGGTCAGGTAAAAGAGGATAGGCAAAGTAAGAATAGAGAGAGAAAGAAACTTTTTAAAACTTAGGGGCATATTTAAATGGAAAGTTGTGAAGCGTGTTGTTAAGCCTAGAAGGCTAACAACACGCTCCATCACTTTAGAACGCAGGGCTGCACCATACTTATAAGAATATGGTGCAGCCCTGGGTTTCCCCCTGCGCTGGCGCTAAATTTAGCTGCCTGGCGCCAACGCAGGCATCCTTGCACCATAGTGCAAGCATGCCTGCGTTGAGGGGAATGATTGTTTATGTGCAGGAAGGTCCCCTTAAACAATCTTTAAATGGCGTTTTTTTAAATGATTGTTTATGTTGAGGAAGGGACACCTTCCTGCACATAAACAATTATTGGTGTTTTGCTGTTTCCATGTGTGATGCACAACGCAGCACACCTGGAAACAGCAAAAACAAGGAGAAATTAAACATTTCTCCTCGTTGCACCAGGGTAAGACCAGGTTTTCCCTGGTCTTAATTTTGGCGCTGCCTCCTATTTACGCCATCCTTGTAAATATGGGGCAGCATCAAAATCAATGGGTGTTACGGCGGAATGCCCACCGCAACACCCTCTGCCCTCCCCTTTCACGCTAAGTATAGTGTGAAAGGGTGCCTTATTTACAAGGCAGCGTTAAGCCATGGTAAGTGGCTTAACACTGCCTTGTAAATAATGCGAAGCACATATCGCCAAGGGAACGTCACTAAAAGTGACATTCCTGTGACGATAGGGGCTTGTAAATATGCCCCTTAGTTGCCACCACATGCCTGAGAGTACACGGGTTTAGGTTGGCCAGACCTTTGATGTCCGGCTTATGCACACAGTATCACTTTACCAGCGGGGTCTTGTAAGGTTGTTCACTTTTCTCACGTTTTGAAACGACCCTTGTTTGAGAACCAACATAATTCCAGTATTGAAATCTTCAGAAGGATGAAACACTGACATTTACTTGACCGCTTGCTTCACTGCGGTTCGCTCGGAATCATGCTCATGTCGAGGTCAACTACATTATTGACTTGTAATTGACCTTTATATTGTCTTGGCGATTTTTGGACTTAAACTCTTAAAAATCATACCTCTGGTTCCTTAACCTTATTTTGACAATGTTTGTGTTCTTTATTAAATTGTTATTTTAATGAATATGTTTTTACTGTTTGATTTTCTGACTTTAATAAGGTGTTGGTGCGGATTAAATACATTACTCAGAAAACCTGTGACTTTACGCCATGGCTATCAGGTTTTAAGCCCAGGTTTTCTCACTGAAAATGTGTTTTGACCTAACAAGATTTGCCTTAGGGTGAGGTTCTCTCTAAAATTCTAATCCAAAATCTCACATCCACCTCCTGTTTCATAATCCTCAAGTGCTAGTTTGTCATTTGTGTGTCCTCAGAATTCTTACCATCACTTTTGTAATTTATCATCTTTGAGAATGAGTGCCCTCTCGGGCAGTAATAGTTGGCTGACTCCTTGACTATCTTACACTTTTTGTAGTTGCCAACTACCTTAGGGCTATTTGTCCGGAAGGGTTTATCATTTCCATTTAAAACCTAATCCAGCAGGATATTTAACTGGTATTCCTGGAACCTTTTTTCTGCTTTCTGGTTGCCTCAGTACCTCACTGCTGTCTCTTGTCATTTATTGGCTGGATTGCTTGGATTGATTGATGTTGAAGTATGAATGCCTGTGAACCACTAAGGCCTCTTGGTGCTCTGAAGTCATCAGTGCCGCTCAGGCACTTTTCAATCTTTGCAATTCACAAATAATTATTTTGCTAATTGTAAATTGGTTATTTTGCATTTAGTCACAAATCACACATGCTACGCCTTTACTTTGAGCACGTCGTTCCCAGATCAGTATAATGACAATTGGCGATTTCACACGTTCACAAAATGCTTTGGTGAAATAAAGCCAGGATTCCGTTACGGTTCATGGCAGCTTTCAATCCTCAGTGTACCACAACTGCAGAGCACCCTTCTGCATATTTCCGTACCTAAAGCTACAAAGCCAGCTATTGATTGTCATGCACATCCCAGTAAGCAGCAACATATATGTTTTCCTTTGTTGTTCTAAGTGAGATTACAATACAGGAGCTACTTTCCGATCAGTAGCATTGTAATATACATGTCAGAAAAATAGGATGTTTTGATTTGATGCATTAGTTTTAATTTAATTTGTTGATAATTATTTTCTCGTAAAAGGCAACGATGTGCTATTATGGTATTTACTTAGACGTCTCCCTTAATTGTTAGCAACATTTTTTATATTTGCATAATGACAGTCTCCGGGACAAAAATGGGACAGCAGCCAAAACAATTTCCATAAAACAATCATTGCATTTAACTTCTTGTCTTTATTCAAAATCACAGGTTATTACAGCTGCAACTGTGAGAATATAATTGTTTATCAATACCCCAATGCCTTCTATTAAGAGCACACAATATTAAATGCATCAAAACAGTAAAAGAGGATGGGACCTTGTGGGGATTTCGACCCTCGGGGATATGGTACGGGGCACCACATTGAAATCATTCCAACAATTACAGGCCGAATTTGACCTACATAAGTCACAATTCTACAAATTTCTTCAGCTCAGACATGCACTCACCCCCCAGATTCGCACATTGGAGACCCTCCCCGAATTCCAACCCCTGGAGGGCCGCTTGCTCATGGGAGATCTCGGTCTTCACAAGATCAGACAAATATACCAGACACTGACGACCCACACGCCCACTACCCTCGACAAGACACGACTTGCGTGGCAGGCCGACATTCCAGACCTGACTGACGACGACTGGGCCAAAGCCATCGCCAGCCCGAGGGGCGCGGCGGTCTCCACTCGCTATCGGCTCATCCAGTTCAAATACCTACACCGGGCATATTTTACAAGAGTCCGACTTTGGCGGATGGGTGTTATCCAGTCCCCTACCTGTCTGAGGTGTGGCCGGGAGGAGGGGTCCTTTCTACACACGGTTTGGGGCTGCACGGCGTTGCAGCCCTTTTGGCGTAGGATTCGGTCCTGCCTCAGTGAGGTGCTGGCGTGGGAGCTCCCACTGGACCCACGACTTTTCCTGTTACATTCTACTGATGACATCGGGAGGAATCGGTACAAACAGCACTTACTGTTTCTGGCCCTTACCATAGCTAAAAGGGACATAGCGCAATTGTGGAAGGTAACATCTCCCCCGACCCTAGGTAAATGGAAGACTGAGTTAGATAAATGTATGGGGGCCGAGATTTCTGTTTTCTATGCCCGGGGATGCCCTACGAAACACCTCAAGATTTGGACCCTATGGGCGACATATCGGGGAATCGACCTTCCCCCTTTGCCAGATACGGACCCCTAAATGGTGCCCCCCGATCCCTATTACTCATTACTCTCTACTGTATCTTGATAGAGTATTGCTGCCCTGTTTATCTGTGGACATTATGACTGGTAAGCTGTATGTACTAATGTGGAGATCGAGAACTGTCTGCATATTGTTTACATTGTTTCACCTGCGTGTTTGGCGGGTGTCGATACATGTCAGAAATGTGGTATTGGTGCTAATAACATCCTCTCTCCCTTACAGGTCTTTGTAGGGCTACTGCCCCTCCTGTTGCGAAATAACCTAATCAAATTTGTTGTTAAAAAAAACAGTAAAAGAGTGTTTTCAGAGTCATAACATTAACCAGTTATTATATTATTTTGAGAATCAAGTTTTCTCATAGTCATTCTAAATATGTGGAAAATCAGGCCAACATAAAACGAGTGACTAAGTTACATACAGCTGCTTTTCAAATGTATAGATGAAAGTGCAGGGAATACATGTTGTTCATTAAATGACGTCGCATAAATGTGACCGGCAGTAACATGCTACCTTTCATAGCAATTCTGGTATAAGAAACCTCTGGCCATATCCACTTCTGTTGGTCTATTGCTTTTCCAGATGAGGTTTTGTCTCCAGTCCTCACCACATCCGAGCTATGTTCCACAGCCCCATACTCCTGTATACTCCCATTTGAGGAGTCCACTTTCTTCCCACCCAAACCCCATCCTCACCATGGCATTGTGCCAGAGCACGGATGCTGTCCCAACTACACCATATTAGTTTCCTCCTATGCAAACCAGGCATTTTCTTTTGGCATTTGATGAACACACCTCCCATGGCCAGTGTGTGTCTCACACAACAGTACAGTACAGTGTAGCATACATAGGCCCCAAACGTTTGAAAAGTTCCAATGCCCAAAGGTGTACCTGAAATGAGTACCCCAATGTCACTTGTAAACAAGTCCCCATGTTCTAACGGTGTTAGGGCAAGTGCTGGAATTGTCTTATCCATTCACACTGTGCTCAGTGGTAGAGGGAACAGCCTGTGTCTTTGTTGAGACCATCCAAATCTTAGAACTGTTGAGCCAAGAACTGGTAAATGTCCATTCCACAGAATTTTACCCCCTGAAAGGCTTCTTCCACAATTGTTGAAATTAATGTTTGCATTCCTTATGTTTCCTGATCGATGCCTACTCCCTCAAGGGTGTGACAAAACGTGTTGCATGATGAAACAGTGGGGGATATTCCCAAGAACGCGTGTTAACTATCGTCAAAATAGCTAAACGCAACTTCTCACATCGCAGTCCATCGCGGGAAAATAACACTGTGTTAACGCAGTGTTGTATTCCTCTTAGGGTGTCCGTACATGGGTTTTCCTGTATCATGTCCTTATATAGGCACAATTCGCCCTGTCCTTATATAGGCATAAAATCCCAGTCCTTATTTAGGCATTAAACCATGCACTCCAAATACAGGCATGGTCTCCGACATCCGTCCACCCTAACATCACAACGAGTTCTTGAAGAACAGACCCTTAGGCTTCGGGAGTTTCCCCTAGCACAGGACTATTGATTTCTTCAAGGACTCATCTATTATGCATGAACCGTTATACCTTGAGGGTTCATTCATGACGTCTTCCGCTGTCCGATTCACGTCAATGCTAACATTCTGAGGTACCTCTCAGGTATAAATATACCTTCCCTAGCCCTTGTAAATCAGAGGAGACCTCGACTTCAGAGGAGCCCGTTTCCCGGCCTGACGCACTGAGAAGACGCTGTCATCCCTGCACGCAGAGAGTCCAGCTTCCAGTGATCTGACTTCCCTCACGGGGAGTTGGGGTTCGAGTCTGGCAAGAGATTCCCACCTCTCTCATTCTTAAGGTATGGCGCTGACTAGAAACCTAGAGGGACTCTTGGCATACTTGGCATACTAGGCATACTAGGCTTAACATACTCTTAGTATACCATAGTAAGGAATACTCCACCTACTTCATACCTCTCCCTACACCTAGGTTAGGTACATTGGGGTAGAACTAGCTTAGAAACGCATCATATGAGTTCTCGCATTTTTAGTCTATGTTATTTATGTAAATGAATATCTACTAAAGATTATGCTAGCGCAGTATTATTTATTTCTACTGCTTACGCTGTACATTATTTATCTTGCATACTGTCTTGTGATCGTAACAGCACATATTACTTACACGAGAAACAAGACTGTTCAATAAATCCTTTATTGAAACGCCCGTCTATTCTTCCTGTGTAACTTTGAGGAAAACTAAGCATGCACGATTGAGCTGAGTGAAATGGTTATCTATTGTTTCCACGACTCTGGGACACGTTCTGATTCTAAAAGGGAAACAAAGTTGTCATGTTTTGCGGCTGCCAGAAACTACTCCCTTCTTGTTTATCAAGGAGTTTCTAGTGGCCTCTGAGCTAGCTGGCACAAGTAATTAAGTTTAATATACTCGATAGGGACATATTGACCTTAGTCCTATGTCAAACCTATAGGGTATATTATTCCAATGCGCAGAGCCTATTAGGGAAATAGGAGCTACACTACATGGCGCCCAACGGTTTGGTAAGGCGGTAATTTAACGTTAGATACTGAGTAACTCAGCCGTGCCTTTTCTCTCAGAGACCCCTACCCATATACTCCAAAAGACGTCTGGAGTGGGCAGGGTTAAGTATCCGCCACGGCTACATAGGGAAGCACCCTATATATTAGCTGTTTGGTTTGCTCAATGTTGAAGGATACAGTGTTCCAAAATATTGTGCACCTTATCTTTGTTTCCTTGAAACTTGTTCTACATTTTTCAAAAAACAAAATGCCTGACTCCGACAACGGTGACGTTGCGGGTCAGCCAGCTTTAAGAGCTTTAAACAGTACAGGTTTAGATGGAACCGAGGAGGGTGTTATAGACATCCATCCAAACTTAAGAAGAGCCATCACTCTAAAACTCATAAAACATGGCCTACCACCAAGAGGCGGTAGAGCAGTTTTCGTGATAGAGGCACACGAATCCTTTCAGACAGAGGTATTCTATTCATGGGTAATATTTCCTGAATCAAATTCAGTAACAAAACTGTTTCACTTCTACAAAGAAGATGATCCACCAGAGGAATATATTCCTTTCGAGGATATTGAAATTCCACTAACATACCAGGAGCATCAGCTCTGGTTTAAAGGCGCCCTAAAACATCACAGAAACATTACCAGGCTCGGTCCACTAGGTAGACCAGGAGCAACATGGCCGATTCTAGTCGGCTACACACCTCATCCTGAACTGGATATAATGTCAGATGAGGAGTTACTTACTCAAATAACAGAGTTAATAAAAATATACAGACAATTGGTCCAATATGTCATGCGGACTTTCACAGTCCAACCACCATTAACCATTCCAAATCAGACCCCTCAACCGGGGACTGCACTAAAATTACACCACAGACTCTATACGCAGTCATGGGTAAAATGCCCACAAAACGTGAACAAATTCCATTCTGGATAGCTCAAAAAATTACTCAAATCGAAGCACTATTTCCAAATACTAGCCCGTATGAGAAACACAGAATCCTAACAATCAGTTTACCAATGGGGATCACACCACAACTGGAAGACTGCACCACTTGGGGCTCAGTCTTTGCTGCCATCTATACTAAAACACATGGCATTCCGTCAATTGCGGTAATACCAGATGTCCTGAAACAGATTCAAAACGAATACGGGGCAGAGCCTGCTCTGAATTTAGGTATGAAATTACTGAAAAATGTCGACCAGGTCTCAACAATAATATTATCTAATATTAAAGGGGAGGCAGCAGCAGTGGCGATCCGCCAATGATTAAGGGAATTTGATGTCACAGAACAACAAACTGAACTACCCAGAATTATAGCACAATCTTATGCAGAATTAGGCAGAGATAGTTTGGGTGGAAGACCAGTGAAGCCAAAACTATCTGAAAGTCCTGAGAAGGACTCTATTAAACAAACTCCTACATCTTCTAAAAAGAAGTGGGAAATTACTAAACAAAATTCAAACGAGAAACGTTCTCAATCCCGAGGTAGGTCTCCTCAAAAGGAGCCCTCTGAAAGGAGGTATAACCTCAGGAATAGGGATCATTTGAGAAAACCTGACAGGTATCAAGATACTGATACACGTTCCTCTCGTACCTTTCAGATCTCGTCACAGACATCGGAAAGAAGAGGACGGTCAGAACATAGAGAAGAACGCGTGAAATCGAAAGATGACAAACACGTTCCGAAAAACAAATCAAAACCTCAATTCTCCAAAAAGAAAGTAGCGGGTCTGAAGATCAGACATGCCGAGAATACTGAGAACACAACTCAGGAACGGAGAATGGGCTCAGACAATGCTGGACAGTGCAGTAGAAGTCACAATAGCTCGCCAGAACCTGAAGGAACTTCTGGAGATAGTGGACTTGAATGAATATATTACAGTTGAGACTGTAGACACCAGGGTTAGTACTCCACAAAGGTTATATGAAATAACACTCCGGATGGAGGGAGACATACCTAGACAGGTGAAAGCACTTTTTGGGGAAAAACTTTCAAGGGGCTATGACATACTTCTAGCAGAAAAAGACTGGCCACCACAATTTGTCAGGGAGTGCCCACACGGCGAGGACATTATTATGCCTGCCTTCTCCAACCATATTCCAATTCACCTAAAATATACATATGCCAGGAAATGGGCAGTAGCCCAGGCCCCAGCATTATATAAAAATCATGTAGGATGGGATGAGGACTCACCTCACCATAAAATACATCTCAAACATGAACCAACTGCACAGAGGCAGTACCCAATAAAGCAAGAAGCTAAAAACAGGTCAGGGAGATCTTAGATCAACTTGAATACCAAGGGGTGATTGAAACATGCACCTCCTCAATGAACAATCCTTTGTTTCCTGTCTCCAAACCAGACAACACATATCGTCTAGTTTTGGATTACAGACACTTAAACACTTGTTCTAAAACATTTGCAGTGCAAAATGCACATAGCACAGCATTAATGAATAACATTGTGCGTAAAAAATATAAAACCACATTAGACATCTCAAATGGTTTCTTTTGTCAAAACATAGCACCTGAAAGCAGGTACTTAACAGCTTTCTCCATAATGGGGACACAGCGTCAATTTTGTCGACTCCCACAAGGGTTCAAGAACAGCCCAGGGTTATTCTCAGCGAGGGTAACAGAGTTACTACAAATTTATGATAATGAGGCAATGTCATATGTCGATGACATCTATCTGACAGACGATGACCTGGATAAACACTTGAACAGGGTGAACACCATTATACTGGGCTTCGCCTCTGAGGGCTACAAATTCAACTTCAAAAAGTCCAGAATTGCCCATCTCAATGTCCTATTTCTAGGATATGAGCTTTCAAGTGAAGGCAAGAGCTTGGCAGCTAACTTTCTAGAGAAATGTGCGCTGCTCCAACCTCCAAAAACGCAAAAAAACTTACAATCCATCCTGGGTTTCCTAAATTTTGGAAGAACATACATTCTAAATTACGCAGAAAAGGTTAAACCTCTCTACGCATTAATCAAACCTGATTTTTCAATCAAAAATTGGACACATGAACACACAGAAATCTTGCGTTCACTCCAGGCTAACATGTTAGCAACAAATCACTTACAAACGCGCGTAAGTCAACGCAACCTGGTGATCTGAGTAATTTCAGGTCAATGCGGATTCACCTACTTAACATTTAATGAGGGTGAAAAAATACCAATCGCACACAAATCTCATTTGTATACACAAGCGGAAATGCGCTTCACTTCAACTGAAAAAATTCTGACAGCAGTTCAAACCGCTGTAGCAAAAGAAAGAGCCCTAGCCCAAGGGAAACGCATTATTGTCGTAACCCCAGTACCAGCTTTAGAAGTGGTCACAAAAGCAAGCATTCCAAATGCTAAAGCATTACATCCAAGATGGATACAATGGGTTAATTCTCTTGCTGCAACAGATGTTGAATATGTTTTTGATCCTGATTTAAAAACACAAGCGTTCCTGCAATATGAACAAGAATGTCCTCTGCCCACTGAAATCCTGCCTCTCAATCAGTACGAATTCATAATTTACACTGACGGATCCGCACAGCCCGCAACAGGGAGTAAGCAAGCTTACAGTGCAGCATGTGCAATCGTTAAAGGTCGCTTGCGAGATGGCATCTTCAGACCTATGGTCACAAAAACTCAATCTCTAGGAGATTGTACAGCTCAGCGAGCTGAACTACAAGCATTCAAACTGGCACTTGAAAGTACAGATCGAGAATTCCCCACACTAATAGTGTGCAATTCCTTTTACTGTGTACAGTCGTATAATGAATATATACAAAACTGGCTTGAAAATGGGTTCAAGGATGCGAAAGGTGGCACAATAAAGCACAAAACGCTTTGGGAACAAGTAGTTCAGTTGAAAAACGAACTACCAAAGGCTCACGTGATCCACACACTGAGTCATCAACGTGATGGCGTTCACGGTGCAGGGAATTCATTGGCTGACGAAGCCGCAAAGGGGGCTGTTCAGACGGCTTCCGTAGCTGCGATCACTCGTTCAAAAACGAAAATAGACAGTGAGATAATGTTGGCTGTCAATGCTACAAGCAAAGGCAGTGGTGCAGCGTTACCAAAAAGTTTCCACTCAAGTACTCTTATGTAATTGATGCGAACAACGTTCCTTTTGCTCGAATCCCTGGAGTGGGGGATAGGGTAATTCCAAACAAGGAACGTAGATTAGGACTAATCCTAGCAGCACACGAAGGGATAGCTTCTGCCCATGCAGGTGTTTCTGCAACAGTATCTTTACTCAAGCAAAGATATTGGTGGCCTGGCATTCGGAAACAAACAAAGAACTATGTTTTAGAATGTGATATTTGCCAACAGATGAAAGTCTCAACAGTAAAACGTCCTGCGCAGACACCCCTGTTAATTTCAGACAAACAATTAGCTTGTGTTTACCTGGACCACTGCGGTCCCTTGCAAAGGAACGGTAACTATAAATATATCATGGTTGCAGTGGATTCATGCTCTAGGTTCCTATGGATATGGCCTCAGCGCTCGGCTGACGCTCGAACTGTTATAAAAGATTTGTGAGTCTTTATCGGCACATACGCAATAGGCACTCTACATTCTGACCAGGGCCCTGCGTTTAGCTCTCGGGCTTACAAAGAAGCCATGGCCAGTCTGGGCGTTGCAGTGCGGTACTCCTCTCCATTCCATCCTGAGGGAAATTTGGTTGTGGAAAGGAAAAACCGGGACATAAAGCAGTCTATAACAGCTAGGGTATTAGGTTCAGGTGATGGGTGGTCAAACATCTTAATGGGGTCCAACGCTCATTGAATAACCTGCCAAGAAGTTCTCTAGGGGGGGTCACTCCATATGAGGTCCTATTTGGGACAAGAATGTGGGTACCAGACCTCAATCACGTAGGCACAGTGGTGGAAAATAAACCGTTTGATATCAAAGATCGTTTGGCTGTTTTACAGGAACTCAATGAACTAAGATCGAAACAAAGCAACGTATTCCTGCAGCCAACCATCACTGGGGAAAAACCGGCGGTCCCAGCAAGGCCTCTCTGGATTCCAAAAGTTGGGGATCTAGTCATAGAAAAGATTGCGGACAAGAAGGAATTTGGACCTTCTTACAGACAACCAGTACCTGTCCTAGCAGTTCAAGGAACAAGAACAGTACTTCTGCCGCCCCTTGCTGGAAAAAAGGAGAAAAGATTTGTGTCCATCGACCTCATCAAACCACAGTATGTGGCCAATACTAAATAGTAGGCCTCGTGGACTCCGACCTAGTAGCAGACGCACTCCTCTCGCTACTATCCAAGAGGTTCAGACTGAAAGACTGATAACCATCGAGAATTCAGCGGTAACAGATGAAGGACTAAGCAACAATGCAATGGAACTCGTCCCTCTTGAAAATCAAGTAACAGTTCGTCCAAATACACCTGTCTACACCAATGTAGCAAGTGATCAACTGGTTCCAGCGATTTCTACAAATCCTGATGCAATTCCAACAATTGACAGAACTGCTTCTGGCTATTTCATTAACTTTGATACGTTCTGAGGGGGCGTGGCTTGCCTGGCTCGCGGAAGGAAGCACCTTGAACGAGCTCCGGCGGCCGCTCCTAGAAATCCTACATGATCCTATAACAATTGGGAGGTAATCCCGATCTGCTTCCCTGCCAGGGTGGCGGAACAATAGAGGCATGCACTGGCGGAATTTAAAAGCAACAGCTGATTGCGGAACGAAGGAACAGCGAATTGCGGGCTGAGGACCCGTACGGAGCACCGCCACCATTTTGCACTGGGCGCGGGCCTCGAGACAGAGCTTCAGTGGCAGCCGGTTGTGTCGGGGACCTGCTGACCGGGATTGGATACGGGGCCCGTAGCGTTCGGATGTGCAAGCTAAGGGGACGCTGGAAATTGCTGCGGTGAGCGCTCACATTATAGGTACTGAGCGTGTTTGCCCCTGATCCCTGCCCGCGCGCTGAGGCCTCGGCGGCTGGCCTGCATGAGTGCCGCGGTGCGGCTGGGCCCTGTCCACGGCGAAACCGCATTGTTGTAGCTCCTTCGGGCGTGGTGCGCGAAGGCGCCGCAGTGCCGACCAGTGCCACGGGGACACGGAGGAAGACCCACAGGTGTGCGCGATCCTTGCTGGACTCCCGCTGAGAGTGTGCACCGACGTGGATTGCAGCTGTCTGCGCCGGCTGAGAGCTCGAGAAGGGCAGAATAACGACCGGTTGTGTGGTGTCCAATACAACAGCTGCTGCCTTTAGCTACGTAGCGTGGTTGGAGTAGAGTTCTCCACGTGTGGGATTGAGGTTACTCCGCCGCAGCGACTGGGACGTTCAGATTGTGCTGTGTAG
Source organism: Calotriton arnoldi (assembly GCA_963921515.1). Taxonomy (NCBI): domain Eukaryota; kingdom Metazoa; phylum Chordata; class Amphibia; order Caudata; family Salamandridae; genus Calotriton; species Calotriton arnoldi. Next base: position 1,440,443 of record CAWUFW010002309.1, read on the forward strand.
GGAGGCCGCTGGAGGCCGATAAACAAGTGGCTGCAGGGCAATTGACATTGTGGTAGAGCTGTGCACGACTGAGGAAGTGTACGGAACCAGGTACTTTACCCCTTACACCTACGAGGAGTGCTCCCAAGCCAAAGTGGGGACTCAGGACACACCACCTAGAGGATCTGGTCGCACGCAGCGACAGAACTTGATGACCTGTGCCCAGTCGAGATTGTGAGTACTGTGCCACATGGTAAATCGACCTCGACATAACTGGCTTGAAGGGAGCGAAATAAGACCTGATGTATTATCCACCTGCTTGGCTCCGAGGTAGAACTTGTTGACATCCCTAGTTGCTGATCACTTCATTGGTGGGCCAGGCTGTTCTGTGAGAGCTTACATATCCAACCGTGGGCACTAAAAATGGGGAAAACTGACAAAACACAGCCGAAACTACATTTCCCCCAGAGGCAATCCTCCAGATATAGGGAAGATGACTTGGAGGCGACGCCAACATTAACCTCCACTGATACTATGGACCAGGAAGGGGACATTCATCAAATACTAGCGGCTATGCAACGAAGTCTTACGTCAATAGACACGAAAATGGATTCGTTATCCTATAGAATGGACAGAATGTCCGAAAGAGTAGATAAGCACGCCGAGAGGATTGACATGGCGGAATGCCGTATCTCCGACGCCGAAGATACCCAGAACGCAATGGGAGCAACGCAAAACGTATGGATAAAATCCTGGCGACGATCAGTGATAAAGCGGAGGATATTGACAGCGCTCGCGCAGGAATAATATGCGCATTCTTGGACTGGCTGAGACCACACCAACAGGGGTGATGGAGTTATTTGTGGAAAAACTACTGATTCAATTGCTGGGAAGAGAGACATTCTCCGACGTCTTCGTGGTGGAGAGGGCGCATAGGGCTCTGGCGGCTCATCCACCTGTCGGGGCAGCCCCGCGCCCGGTAATAGCTCGTCTCCTTAATTATAGGGACAGGGATGCTGTACTACGGAGGGCGAGGGAATTGAAAACACTCTGTTACGAGGGATCAGAACTCTCCATTTTCCCGGACTTTACACCGCTGGTGCAGGAGGCGCGGAAAAAATTTGGTCCAGTGAAACGCAAGCTGAGAGATCTACAGCTCGAGTATGCTATGTTGTATCCGGCCAAACTCAGAGTCAAATTCGAGGATAAACCACGTTTCTATACCGATCCGGAACAACTGCAGCGTGACCTGAAACAGTACGGCTTGAAAAGGTCGGATAAATCGAAGGAGGCGCCGGCAGCCTCGGGAACGTCCATGAGTGTAGCTGCAGTGAGCAATGAAACCGAGGAGGACTGATCGACAAGAACTCAGAGACTCCTGCTGTTCCTTACGATAAGTAGAGTTTAGCTGTCATAATAGACTTGCAGAACTGCACTCCTATATTGGATCGCTTAAGGTTTAGAATACTTACTCGCCAGTGTTGGGCCTGTTACTGCTATATTTTTCTTAATGTGAAACCCAATTGGTGTAGCCATATAGGAGCGGCTCCGGCCTAATTCTTACTGTTAGGCATTTGTTAGACGTATTGTGGGTCGGGCGGCCTATGCCTTCACGTGTATACCACATGTTATCAATCTCAGGGTTCTTATTGGTTGGGGTTTGGTCTCATTGTTGGGTGGGAAGGGAGGGACATGTTGTCAATTCGTATCTACCTTTTTTGATATGGAGTGGGAGGGCTGCGGGGTGGGGCTGTTGGAGGGCATGCGCACTATTGAATATACAACTAATGATGTTTGGGTAGGTGCTGTTAGAGCACTATGTAGGTACCGCTGTTATGACAGGGATGTTACAACAGACACCGGACTGAGCACAACACAAATGCAAGTATTATAAACTTTATGTCCTGGAATGTACGAGGGTTGAACGATCATAGGAAGATTCGGAAAGTGGTAGCATACTTAACTAGACACTCAATAGACGTGGCAATATTGCAAGAAACACATTTGGCTCCCACAACGGGATTATTATCGGGTCGCCGCATGAGAGGCACATGTGCAGCTGCAGGGTTTACATCTCATGCCAGGGGGGTGCTAGTGTGGGTCCGTCGAAACTCAGGAATACAACGGCATATACTAGAGTCGGATTCAGGTGGGAGATATATTATTGTCAAATGTCAAAAAGAAAGATTTGTGATATTGCTAGTAGGGATCTATGGACCCAATTATGATGATCCTGTATTTTATCGGACGTTACATCAGAAACTCGTAAAATATGCACATATTCCTATGTTATGGGGGGGGGACATCAATTGTATACAAGATCCAGAATTGGATAGGTCTAGCGGTCATGTCAGATCCCCTTCCAGAGCAGCTCGAGCAGTGGCAGACATTGCACTGCAAGAAGGATTGTGGGATGTTTGGAGATATATCGCACCACAAGGTAGGGAGTACACACACTACTCAGCAGCGCATAATATACATACCACGATAGATTATTGGTATGCCTCAAGCACACTACTCTCTTCAATTACGAATTTCCAACATAGGGCACGTACACTGTCGGATCACTCTCCGGTTTCATTTAGTTTAATACTCCCCTGGGAGGCCCTAAATACGCACTCCTGGAGATTCCCGCTATATTCACTTTTGGACCCCGTCTTTCGTGCGGAGATGGGCAGGGCAATTGATGAATACTTTTTAACTAACGTGGGGTGTGTACCTACCATGGCTTCAGTTTGGGAAGCTTTTAAATTATATATTAGAGGGGTAACGATATCCAAACATGCGGGGGTGCTCAAATCGTTACGTAACAAAATGCACGTACTGGAAACCAAGATACGAGAGTTAGAACGGCAGCACCAGACTGCGGCGGACCCACGTCTCTTGGAACAAATTAGAGCATTGGTCACAGACTTTAATGAGGTAGCGGATGATGAGGTAAAACATTTGGGGAAGTACGCAGTAGCCCGTGCATATGCAGAGGGTGATAGACCAAGTGCTACACTAGCAGCTACTATTAAGCCACATCGTAGCAATAGTCACATATTGAATATACGTACTACAGGAGATACAATGGTTGACACTACCCCAGAAATACTTGAAGCGTTTGCCGACTACTATCAGAGCCTCTATACCTCCAGGGAGACAGCTGCCACGGAGTCGGAGATGGAGTACCTTACATATATCACTATGACATGGTTGGCGAATGCAGATAGAGAAAGACTTATTGGACCACTCAGGCCTACTGAGATTGTAGTGGCCCTGAAAGATATGCCCAGCGGGAAGGCTCCGGGGGCAGATGGTTTGACGGTGGCCTTCTATAAGACTTTTCAGGACAAATTACTCCCGCATTTAGTTAATCTATTCGAAGAAATGGCTAAGACAGGGCAAATGCCCCCTTCGATGAGGGAAGCTACAATAATTACTCTTCTCAAACCGGGCAAATCCCCAGAAGAGTGTTCGTCATATAGACCATTGTCACTTCTCAACACAGACACAAAGCTATTTGCGAAAATTTTGGCAAATAGATTGTCCCCGCTGCTGCCCAAGCTGGTAGGGCCGGAACAAACGGGATTTGTCCCTGGTAGAGCTCTATCGGGCAACCTTTGTGCACTGTTTGGAACGATAGCACACATAAAGCCAGAAATCAAAGCCGCGGCTCTATTTATAGATATAGAAAAGGCTTTTGACTCAGTTGAGTGGCGGTTTCTGTATGCTGTGCTTCGGAAAGTGGGAATTGGGGAGGTGTATATTCAATTGATACAGGTGCTTTATGCAAATCCCATTGCAAAGGTGCGAATCAATGGAGCACTGTCTCGTACTATTCATGTCACTAGAGGCACCCGGCAGGGCTGCCCACTTTCTCCCTTGCTGTATGCACTTGTGGCAGAGCCCTTACTATGTGCTATACGTGAATATCATGCATTCCGCGGCATACGATCACCACACTACAACCTGACAGTGGCGGCTTATGCAGATGACATGGTATTATATATCCGGGACCCCGACACAAACTTAATACCCATGTTGCAAGAGGTGGAAACATTCAGTAAGTACTCTGGTCTCAACATCAATTGGCATAAATCGATTATATTTCCATTAACCCCAGCTACTACCCAGGTACAGACCACATACCCACTAGAGTGGACCACTGACCCAGTGCGATACCTTGGTGTAAAGGTGCATATGGATGCGGACCTGGTCATCTCCTCCAATTACGGGTGTGCTATACAGAGGTTGGCGGAGGTAATAGACAAATGGATAAAGTTGCCACTCTCCCTCTTAGGGCGTATTGCCTTGGTAAAGATGGTGGTACTGCCACGCTTCCTGTTCCTCTTTGTCAACATACCTATTGGTATTCCACAATCATTTTTTAGCAAACTACGCACTTTATTAATAAAACTAGTTTGGGCTGGTAAACAACCCAGAGTGCGGTGGGATACTTTAACCAAATCTTATGCTGAAGGAGGGCTGAATGCTCCAGATATGGAACGCTATTTCAGAGCTGCCCAGGCGTTGCATATACATTGCTGGGTACATGGGCCGCACGACCTCCCACATCTTCTGATAGAACAGAACATTATTTCTCCTGCCCTGTTGCCTTTACTTATGACAGGGGCAGCACGTCACTCACTAAGGAAGATTGACCCTGTGCATTGTTCGGGACTGCAATTTTCCAAAATGGCACAGAAATGTGAGCTACCTGTGATCTATTCTCCGAAATTGCCTTTGGGATGGTGCAATTGGCTGCCATTGCGCACTGACACTGCTGTGATGCGTACCCTCACTAAATTGAACATAGTGTATTTCGAAGACTTATTCCTTAATGGAGAAGTAAAAACATGGGAGCAGGCATCGATCCCTACAATATCAACCACACAACTTGATGTCTTCCAATACCATAGGTTCCGTACCGCCCTGCGGGACAGATTGGGCGGCAATACGGAGGAACCGGAGACATTGCCTCCACTTACATATATATATCAGGCCCCAAATACACAACATGGTATTACATTACTGTATAAACTATTTAAGCCGCACGGGGTCCAGAATAAAGAAAAATACCAAAGGGATTGGGAGGAAGAGCTGGGAATGGAAGTGACACTAACACAATGGTCATGGTGCTTTAATAGGATTAAAACGATTTCATCCAACGGCCGTCACCGATTAGTTCATTTTAAGTTTATTCATAGAACATATTATACACCGGTCCGACTCTGTAGGTACGGGCTCCGAGATACGGATAACTGTCTGCGTTGTAATGCCCCGGGAGCGCACTTTATGCATCTGGCATGGGAATGCACTGGTATTTGTAACTTTTGGAGGGGAGTGTTTGAGATCCTTACTACAATGCTGGGATGTGACATTCCAGAAACGCCATTAACGGCATTACTGGGTTATGACAAGCTGATCCCAAAGGGAGTGCGTAGACTAGCGGCTATTGGATTAATGCTAGCTAAAAGAAGAGTAGCAATGCGGTGGATGAAGGGTCCATTGCCAATGATTGCGGACTGGAAAACCGACTTGGCCTATTGCTCTACTCAATTTGATGTTTATAATGAACTGTTACCGGTGCGATGTGCACCAAAAGATATATGGGGACCATATAGGGCTTACCTGCTGGAAACGGCAGCGAATGTAGAGGATGCTGATGAACCGCGCACTGGTGTGGGATAACGTGTTAAGGTATGTTACATACTGTGCCTACATAAAGGGAAACTGTGAATTGTTTATGTCACAATTGGTTAATGATCATCACCCGAAGTACTGGGACAAAACTGTTCAGCTAGTTACTGTGTTGTTTTAACAAGTAATGCTGCTTGAAGTATGACATTTAACAGAAGGTACCACAAATGTATGTTGTAAGTCATTGATCACTGGTGTATTCTATCAAGACTAGGTGTGTCCTCCACAGGGGAAATGTCAATGTATTTTGTTCCAATGAAAAATTTGAAAATAAAGTTTAAAAAAAAAAAACTTTGATACGTTCTCAGAAGATCCGAGTGAACCTGAGACGACGCCAGCATCATTAACATTCAAGCAGCAAGTACAAGACTTTCTTCACTTTCTGAAAAAGACTTATCTGGTTTCCCCATGGATTGAACTCTGGATTATTTCTGGAATATTTGTTTTCCTGCTTTGGCTAGCTTTGGTTATTACTATGAGCGTGCTTATAAATGGTAGATACATCCATGTGAACATTGAAGGAAAAGAGGTGAACGTACTTTTGAAACCTCATAAATCTTCCCATCGTGAAGCAAGAGACTTGTCAACAGTGAAAATCACAGCCGTTCATATACAGGATGGTATAGTGTGGGACAAAACAGAATTTGATATCTTTGGCCCGATGGAACAATTGAACATTCCACATTTGTTTAAAATTTCACTAAGTGATCTCATTTCGTCTAGTAACTATTCTGATGATTGGGACTTTGAGACTGTTAATGACATAATGCTTGACCTAGAAAAATCTGCTGCATTTTCTAAAAATGAATATTTAGAGGGTTCATCAGACTATGAACAGCTGTATTGCTATAACCACTATGGTCATCATTATTTGCATAAATCTGCAAACCCTAGAAATGTGTTTATGTTTAACCAATGGGAGCATTGTCCTACACCACCAAAAGGTAGTTCAAATACATTTGCTAACAAGTTTCCATATTTTTCAGGTTACAATACATCTGATCCAGAAACGTTTTACTATAAAAATGTAAACAAAACAGGACTGAAAATTATGTTAACTAATACAAAACAGATTTACTCTGCAACATTTATTGCCCAACTATCTAGACAGGGTTTCAACTTATGGAAAGACACAATAGACACAAAAACTGTCTGGGGTACTAAAGATTGGCAAGTGCAGGGGATAGAAGCTTTATTTAGAGCCTGTATCATCCCTGAACAAATAATGTTTTTGAATGAAACTGTCCAACAAACATCTTGTCTTGGACTAGCCAAGATCAAAGAGATGAAAACACCTTCTGTACCGACACCTGCAAGTGATAACAATACACAGGCAGTGGTTACAGTTGACAAAATACTACAACTCAACAGATCTAATCCTGATTGGAGAAAATGATTGATCTGGCCCACAGACACGAACAACTGTCAGGAACGATTCCTGAATAAAACTCAGGGATTTACTATTCATAGGCCAGACCCAAGATACGTCCAAAGACAGCATCCGGGGGTAGTAACAACATACAGTGTAGGAAAATTATGCCTCGATTGGCTGCAGAAATCTACACTACAGGATGTGAAACAACACTTATCCTTACTTAAAGAAGACGCAGACCTTAGGGAATTCTTGCTTGGACCAAGAAAACCGCGTCAAAAACGTTTCATATATGCCGGCATTTATGCTGCCTATAATGAAGCCTGGAAGGTGTCACAGATGGAGGCCGCAGAACGAATACGTGAACTTGATCGTATTAATTTAGAGAAAACACTCACTGTGGTCGACAATGGGTTAACAACTTTGTCCTCCAGAATATATTCATTGGACAGCGTTGTATCCTCTGCTATCGACATACTAGAACAAGATTTGGCGATGTTACAGCAAGGCCAATCTCAATTACGTTCTATTGTGTTATTAAGCTGGACGCTGCAATCTTTGCGTGCGGGCTATGTGACTTGGCGTTTCATCAACACGTCGGCTCTGTTTGCAGAATACAATCTAACTGATAAACAGATCGAACTGGCACAAAGAGGAGCAGAGTATACAGTGCTGAGCATTGAAAAACTGGAAAAGTTACCATTCACAGTGGCAGAAAAACCAGCTACAGAATGGCTCATTCATGGCAAAATCACACTACCTGTGACTACTTTTCAGTTTCAGTATTGCCTCAAACAAATGCAAGCAGGCAAATATGAAAGGTTGGGCAAGGAATACATTAAGACATCTTGGAATTTACTGTATACATATAGATGTTGGAGTGGGGATCGTGAAGTGTTTTTGAGCTGTACACACTGTAAAAGTGCACTGAGCGGTTCACTTATATGTCAGGACATTTCTTTACACGGGGCTTGCAATGGTTCTGTGGCAAATTTGTCTTGCCATCAGCAGGGTACACCAGCTGCTGTGGTTAATCCAACGTTTGGACAACTTTCTAATGGGAGTTACCTCATGTTGAATGATCAGAGTTGCTGCGGCATGTTGCCAGGCATCCCATATCTAGTAACGGTCAACTCCAGGGTCACTTGCTGTATGCAAGTATTGTTTGACCCAATAGACACAGTCAGGGAGTCGCCTTTGTGGCCTTCGCTGAACGTCTCTTTTATAAGATTTGATACTTTAAGCAGAATGAAAGCCATGCTTTTACAGCAAACAGTGCCTTTGATCTCGGCCAAAGAAACCTATGATCTACAAGTGGCAAGGACTTCGGCTGAGATACAGACTTTAATACGTACAAACTGCCCTATACATTTCGGGGAAATGATAGGACGTATCTTTAACATGTCTGATACAAGCGGAATTGTACATGTATTTAAGAGCATCTGTTCCGGTCTGTTAGCACCTTTCCAGGCAATACTCGGAATCATCCCGAACTTTGCACATTCGGTGTTTGGTGGCATACCATTAATTCTAGCACTTGTTGCCGGAATTCTATTTCTCTTCCTGCTATTACGCTATGGCCAGCCTATTCGCAGACATCACTCCTAGCGAAGTGGAGAAAGCTCTCCCTTGAACGAAAGTGCCGTGAGCGAATAGTACAGCTTTTGGGCATGACTCGTCTACGGGAACTTAATACCACGTGGTTCCTGTCATTCAGACCAATCTGGCAAGATTGCATCTTACCTGTCCTACGATGCCTACTATGCGGTGAAGAATGCGTGTTAGACACCTGTCTAACATTTCCATCAGCAACGCCAACGGATATCGATACTCTGCTGGACCCGATAACGGCCCATGCTCTGTGTTGTCCCCAGAGGCTACCAATCCTGATGACGGCATTCATTGAGATCTCACAGACGCTTCCAACTGCTGCTGAGGTACGAGATGGATCTACAGGCACACAGGTAACAACGGACGCGAACATTGCTGAGGCATCCTACGCTGAAAGCAATGCTTCACATCTCTGTGCAATTAATCTACTACACGAGGTGTTCCAACTGACACCAACGTCAGTGGACGATATTTTGTCTACAGAAATAGATGATCTCATGTTTACACCGGACCCGTACACTGACTCTGATTCAACCAACAGTGTACCAGAGACGCAGTAAAATTTGGCCTTCTTATTTCAAAAACTTGGAACTCTTCCCAAATTGAACTTTTTCCGTTTTTTCAAACTGAATGGCAATTCAATCTGCTTGAAGTAGAACTAGTCTTATAGTACGGACTTCGCGGTACTTCCTCAGACACTTTGTCATCTTATTTGTCTAAAAAAGTTCATTAATTTTCATGACATGAAATGACTTTGATTTTTGAACAACTTATCGATCATTTTCTGTCACATGTAAATATTACTGCTTATTTCATTCAAATTGCATTTTTATTTCCAAATATATGCCTGAACTGAGAAAAGCAATGCTTAAAATGTACAGTACTTTTTGCATTTTACTAGGTTTTTAAATGCTTTTTAATGCTTTTAAGAAATATTTTTAGCGATATGCGGTACTCCATTTTATGTTTAGCATATTAAATGTTTAGCATTTTATTATTATCGTACACACGAAAGTGGAGTGGGTGTTGTATTCCTCTTAGGGTGTCCGTACATGGGTTTTCCTGTATCATGTCCTTATATAGGCACAATTTGTCCTGTCCTTATATAGGCATAAAATCCCAGTCCTTATTTAGGCATTAAACCGTGCACTCCAAATACAGGCATGGTCTCCGACATCCGTCCACCCTAACGTCACAACAAGTTCTTGAAGAACAGACCCTTAGGCTTCGGGAGTTTCCCTAGGACAGGACTATTGATTTCTTCAAGGACTCATCTATTATGCATGAACCGTTATACCTTGAGGGTTCATTCATGACGTCTTCCGCTGTCCGATTCACGTCAATGCTAACATTCTGAGATACCTCTCAAGTATAAATATACCTTCCCTAGCCCTTGTAAATCAGATGAGACCTCGAATTCAGAGGAGCCCGTTTCCCGCCCTGACGCACTGAGAAGACGCTGTCATCCATGCACGTAGAGAGTCCAGCTTCCAGTGGTCTGACTTCCCTCGCGGGGAGTTGGGGTTCGAGTCTGGCAAGAGATTCACACCTCTCTCATTCTTAAGGTATGGAGCTGACTAGAAACCTACAGGGACTCTTGGCATACTTGGCATACTAGGCATACTAGGCTTAACATACTCTTAGTATACCATAGTAAGGAATACTTCACCTACTTCATACCTCTCCCTACACCTAGGTTAGGTACATTGGGGTAGAACTAGCTTAGAAACGCATCGTATGAGTACTCGCATTTTTAGTCTGTTAATTATGTAAATGAATATCTACTAAAGATCATGCTAGCGCAGTATTATTTATTTCTACTGCTTACGCTGTACATTATTTATCTTGCATACTGTCTTGTGATCATAACAGCACATATTACTTACACGAGAAACAAGACTGTTCAATAAATCCTTTATTGAAACGCCCATCTATTCTTCCTGTGTAACTTTGAGGAAAACTAAGCATACACGATTGAGCTGAGTGAAATGGTTATCTATTGTTTCCACGACTCTGGGACACGTTCTGATTCTAAAAGGGAAACAAAGTTGTCATGTTTTGCGGCTGCCAGAAACTACTCCCTTCTTGTTTATCAAGGAGTTTCTAGTGGCCTCTGAGCTAGCTGGCACAAGTAATTAAGTTTAATATACTCGATAGGGACATATTGACCTTAGTCCTATGTCAAACCTATAGGGTATATTATTCCAATGCGCAGAACCTATTAGGGAAATAGGAGCTACACTACAGCAGCATTCACAACCCGGCGGCACCATGCGATAGCCTCACGATAACACGACAAATGCCAGCGTTAAAATCACTGCGATGTCGAAAAAATGCGAAACCCCAACGCAAAAAAAGTTGTGACGTCCCAAATCGCGAAACAAAATCAGCGATAACCAGCGACAGGCCTGCGATTCCCACGCGACATGCGGGAAAATGCACCATAAAAGCAGAGAAAAGAAAACTAAAAAAATGTAACTGCGTACCACCATGGACGCACCCGGACCATGTGCACAGGACAGCGCAAACCCCACAAGCCCCACAGACGACCAGCCAGGAACCCCGGGGCCGGGGAAGGGCAAGGAGAAGAGGAAAAGGGAGACGGGGTTCAGTCCGCAGGAAAACCAGATCATCGTCACGGTGGAGACAGAACACAACCAACAACTGTACGTCACCTCCACTGTGTCATCGGCAACACAAACGGAAACATGGCAGTACATCGTGAACAACGTGAATGCAGTCAAAGTGTTGAGAAGGACAATGGAAGAGGTCAAGAGGCGCTGGAATGATGTGAAGGGCAAAACCAAGAAGAAACACTATGCCAACTTGAAAGCAGCAACGCAGATTGGAGGTGGGGGACCAGCGGCACACCAGGAGCTCGATGACAGTGAGAAATGGTGGCCACAGTCATCAGTCGGGATACGGTGCCAGGAGTTGGGGATCGGGACCCTGCTCAACATGACCTGACACAACATCAGCAGGGTTAGTACCGACCAATGACTGGGGGAACGTGGGGAGATGGGCACAATGGCACACATGCACAATTAAGTACAGCACACTGCACACCCACAATGACTCTGGAACATGTCCCTGATCCCCGTGCCACACAGCAGCACACATACAGATACTCAGGGAATGTGTGTCGCATGGAATTTATTTGCACATGCTGTGCCTGTGGTCATTTTGCACTGTCTCATGATTGCCAAACACTGACACAATGTGACGTCCTCATGTGAAGAAATTGTCAATGATGTTGTTCCTACGGGCTATTCCTGCTGCAGCTGCAGTGGGGTGTGGTCCACCTGCCTCATCTTCCTCATCATTGTCCGGTGCATCTGGCACACGTAACCATGGGGCATTGGTGCGTACACATATGTTGTGCAACACACAACATGCAACAATCATCTTGCACACGATGACTGGGCTGTACAGGAGCCTCCCACCTGTGATGTCAAGGCACCTGAAACGTGACTTCAACACGCCAAATGTGCGTTCCACGATGCCCCTGGTGCATTTGTGGGCCGCATTGTACTGCCTCTGGGCCTGTGTGTTCGGGGCTCGGAGGGGTGTCATCATCCAAGGGCAGAGTGCATATCCCTGATCACCTGTGACAGTGCAGAGAGACATGAGTCAATAGTTGGTTCTGCATGATGTGTTGGCAGGCTCACTAGTTCATTGGCATGTGATATGTGTGTCATAGTGATTCCGGTTTGACATGTACTGCTAGTAGCAAATGAGCACCATCAATGTGCATTACGTAGCCTCACTGCTGCTCCACCCTCCCCCCGAGCCTATTTCCTCGTGTGCGCTGTGCGCTTGCATCACCTGCACTCCTACGGCACACCATTGTCATGCCTGTCTGCACATGTCCACAAGCCTGACAACGACACTGTGATGTTGTGCGTTGAAGGTGGTCGGCCACGTGTGTGTAGGCCTATGGCAAGGATAGGGCGGACACAGATGTGGAGTACATGGCTGGCCGAAGTCGCAATGCGGTCGAGGCAAGACCTTTGGCTCATGCTGCTGTAATGGCGATACACACACAACAGTTGGCATGTATCATCCCGGCCCCCGAGCGGGCTTGCGCTCATTCATTAATCCCTTCATCCGAGCCCGCACTCGGGGGCATGTTACATTGCAACTTTGTCCATTGCGGGACGAGTGGCGCCGACACCACAACAAAGACACACGCATCAGGTACCAAATTGGCATGCCCAACACTTAACCACACCCAGAGCCCCGGGGTGATCATCCACACCCCTACGCTGGACTGCCATACACCAGCCCACTCCGGCAACGCCTACAGGGGGGTACGACACAGCTACATGTCCCAGGTCTACCCCACTGCCTGAGGTGACATGGTTGCGTCCGCTGTACACAGCACAATGCAATGTGGTCGGGCCCGGGGCCCTCATGCACACACAATGACCACACGGACACACTTAGATAGTTTGTGGAACTGGCTACGGACACGTGCGCCCGGTCCCTTTATTGCCAGGGTCACATGTCCAGTGACGCCTGTACTGGATGGGTGTGGGGTGAGTGTAAGCCAGCCCTCAGGGAGTTGTTGGCGCTGGCAACAACTACAACAGTGATCAGACAATCAGAAGTTCAAAGTTCAAACAGCAAGGGTCCACGACTTGAGCTGCACAGAGTTAGTGGCCACGGATGCACTGCAGGCGGCACAGGCACACCGCCACGGGACGGTGACTACCGGTGCACTGAGGTAGGGCCACGAGAGCTGAGCGGGTTCTCATCGATGTCCAAGGTAATTGTCTCAGAGGGTTTTGGGGGACAGTGAAAGGTGTTCTTCCAGGGCATGATACAGAGGGCAGTACCAAGCAGACACATGCAATATGGAGGAGATGAATGCTACAGACTCATGTTTAACACCAAGTCATTACCAGCCACATGATGATGAAGACAACCCCCAGGCCATTGACTGAGATGCCACCAAAGTTCAACCAGAGGGTGTCCATGAATTTCGGGGCACAGAGTTAGTGGCACCAGAGCTGAAAAGGGATGCAGTTTGCGATGAGGCCTGTACAATGGTATAAACTCTGCCATAAATAGATCAAGGCTCAGTTCCAAATGTGTAACCTACTTGACCGTAGTGTGGGCCGGAGGCAGCGGTCAGCAGGGGCCCCCAGCCACGTGTCCTTGGCTTGCGATGCACAGAGTCAGTGGCACCAGGGCAGTTGTTGGTGGGGTTCGGTCACCTCCATAATGAGGATCCTGTTCATCAACCAGACTGAATCGCGTCTTCCTCTTACTCCTCTGCTAGCGTGCAATGATACGGACTCTGCCATTGTTAAATCAAGACTCAGTTCCAAATGTGTGACCTGCTTGACCGCAGTGTAGGCCTGAGGCAGCGGTCAGCGCGGGGCAACAGCTGTTCAGGCAGCTCCTCCTGGTACTCTCACACACGACGTTGGAATGCCATGTGGCGATGATTTGTGGTTGACGGAGGTAGTGGCACCAGAGCTGTGCGTGTGTGCAGCCTGCGACGATGCCGTGTCCTGCCTGGTACGGATTGCATTGGATTTGTGTGAGGCCTGCTGGACCGCAGGGTAGGCAGTACACAGGTGAACCCCGCGGTGCTGGGCCGCAGTGTAGCCCGAAGGCAGTAGTCAGCATGGGCCCACAGACACGTGTCGTTGGAATGCTATGCACAGAGTCGGTGGCACCACATCATAGGGAGTACAGTGATATAAACCCTGCAATAAACGTATGTACTCTGCCATTGTATGATCAAGACTCAGTTCCAAATGTGTGACCTGCTGGACTGCAGTGTAGGCCGGAGGCAGCGGTGGAGTACGTCAATGAGAAAGGAGTAATGGGGGCCTGTGTCGCGGAGGCCGTGATGGTCTGAGGAGGCTTCCATGGTCGCGGGCCTCGGGCTTGGAGCTTGCACCGGCACGTGGTGGGCCCTCTTTGACACACGCCGGTGTCGGCAGGTGAGCAGTGCGGCCTGGCTGCGCTGGGGCGGGCATGACGCAATTTGGGACCAGCGGCCTGGGGTGCAGCAGGCGCAAAGGATCGCAGGCACCGCCGCTCACGGCGTCGGCCTCGTGGCAGGGTGAGAGGCGCCGCCCTGGCAGACAAGTTGGCCATTCCGGAAGAGAACCACGCCCAGAGTAACAGGCTTTTTATTCACACCCCTACGCTGGCCTGGCGTACGCCGGGCCAGCCCACTATGCACACGCTTACAGGGGGGGACGTAACAAGCTACATTTCCGCATTGTTCCCCGCTGGCTGCAGTTACATGGTTGCATCCACTGTCCAGTGCACTCCAGGCACCAGCAGTGTATGTCGACATGGAAGTGTCTGTGGTCTGCATACTGCGGTCTGTCCAGCACATCCACTCCACCCTTGGCATTGTGTGCATTCTTATTCATGGGTCACTTGCCTCCTTCGCACATGCCGGGTTCCCACCTCTCCCCACATTCTGCTATTGTGTGGCTGAGGTGCCATGCCGTTGATGGCTTGTGTAGATGGCTAGCCTAGGTTGCCACAGTAAGTAGTGTTGTCGTGTTTGGAATGTGGGGATGTTGGTTGTCATGTTGTATGTGATTTTGTGACGTGTGCATTCCCAGAGTTGTGAGTTGTCTGGATGTGGTGTTGAGGTGTGTGGTGGGTTCCGTTGGTACTTACCGATGAGCAGTGCATTCCCATAGGTGGCATCCTGAAAGCGCTGGGTGATGATGGACAGTCGGAAGATGACGGAATCATGCACACTGCCTGGGTAGTTGGCGACAACATTGGTGAAGATTCCCCGGTGGTCCACTATTGCCTGCACATTGATGGAATGTGTGTGTTTCCTGTTGCGGTAATTGTGTGCAGTGGCGTCAGGGGGCACGAGGAGTACATGTGTGCAGTCGATTGCCCACAAGACGTGCGGGAAGCCAGCTAAGGCATAGAAGCCTTGCTTGATCTCCAGCTGTTCCTGCGCAGTGTGTGGGAAGTAAAGTTGCTGGGGTACCAAGCTGATGATGGCATCCAGGACAGGTGTGAGGAACTTTGACAGGGCTGGCTGTGAGACTCCTCCGACTCTGGCAGTTGTTGGTTGGAAGGTCCCAGAGGCCAACAGGTGAAGCACGGCCAGCAGCTTTGTCTGCGGAGGGATGTTGGTTCTCCGCTGTGTTGTTGTCATAAGGTTTCTGCACATATACAGAGCTATGCACAGGAAAATGGGACCCCGGAATACAGTGGTTTGCCACCATATACCGTAGCACCCAAAAACCCCAACCCAACTAGCTTAGCATCCCATTAGCACTCAAGCACTAATGTTTGGACAACCCAGAACACGGTATCTTTATCTCAGGACTCACAGAAGCAAGAACACTCTTTCGTCACTCACTCGTACTTGTCCACAAGGTGCGTAGTAAGAGACACTGGATAGGTTAAAATGTTTATTCCAACTTACGTGCTCTAATGTACAGTACACGTGTCAGTACTAATAACATAATGCATATTACTAATATAAGCAGCATGGTTACAATTCCATAGAATACAAACGGGGAAAGCATCTCAGAGCTCAGTGGATAAACGTTTAAATAACATTACCACCCTCCCCTTGCAGTAAGATAGTTTATTATAGTAATAGAAGACCTCTGGGCTTTGACTAGCGAATCCCCATACCTCAGTCTCTAGATGCAGAATTACATCAGCAGGACATCATAGCTCTTCTCACTGAAAAGGATTTCTCCAAGTGTCTTAAGCGCTAGTAAACCACAGTATTAAAAGCATATCAAATTCTTCATGGCAATTGCACATAATGTTATGTCTGGGTGCGCGAGACTGGCCATATCAGGAAGAACCAAAATATATTGTTATGCGACCTTGTACATGTTTGTGCAGACTGAGCCCAAAAAGGTGAACAACAGAAAATGCAGACAGTGCAAAAGAACTTGGCACGAGCAAAGGGCGAGGGAGGCCCGGCTCAGTGTAACGTGCGCAAAGAAAAGCAGCATGGCAGCCAGGCCTAGGCCAACATAACAAGGCAGGTAACAATCCACAAGACACCCTCCCTGGACAGTCCGGCGGCCAGGACAGAGGCCCATTAGAGGAAAAACAAAGCCGTTGGAGCACAGGGAGCGCCCAAACGGCGAAGGGCAGGTCAATCCATGAAAGTGTAAGTGCAGAAAAAGCCATACCCTCTAAGAGTTCATCATTGGAATCGTCAAAAACATAGATGCCATCCAATCCATGAGATCAAAGAGCAGGAATGCTCCTCAGCAAAGGGAGCATCCAGAAGCAATGCGGGACAGCTTGCGTGATAATTGAAACAGCTTCGTTGTAGGAGATCCTGGGCAGCCGCCCAGATATCCCATTGCGCCAAAATCCCCAGTGCAGCCGCACGCGCCATACAGCCAGCAACGGAACAGTCCTGCTCATGGGCCTCTAAGGGACCCATCAACTGAACAAAATCCGGAACAGACAATGACAAATTGGAGAGGCAATAATCCAGAGTCCAGGTGAAAGGACAGCGGACACAAGTCATCACAGGTTGCACGCAAGTGAAATACGCAAAGCGAAATGAAAGAGTATATGACACACTCAGTGTCGCCAACGGCAAGACACCAAAACCGGCCAAAAGGCGTTCACGGAGCAGCTGGAGGCGTTCTGGATCGAGCAGGTCCCATCGGGGAGCAGCCATTGCGCAGAAAGCAAATTAAGAGCAAGACACCAGCCGCTAAAGCGAGGATCAATGGGAAACCGCCAAAGACACTGGAAAAAATAGAATGTATGAAAGCCGGTATGACACCAAATATAGTTTGGAAGGAGGACACCAAGCCCGACCCAACGACCTTAAAAAAGTGTACTAGGCCTTCAGTGTTAGATGCGTTAAAAATACGATGTATTAACTCCCCAAAATGTTGGGGGAGATTAGTGTTTAAAAGGGCCTGTATTTCACTGTGGGTACTCGCCACCTGGAGAATGAATGTCTCCCGGGCGGACGTGAGCATAACTTCCTCGTTTAATAATAGTGCCTTTATTCTGCTCAGTCTATTGAAATCTGCTTCCATGGTAGGGATGGAAGGCCAAATAGAGATATCAACCTTGCCATGAGGGGGAGGAAAAAGCACATTTTTGCAGCAGACAACCCTGTGCGAAACTGTTACAATGTAAGGAATGCCGGCCTGCAGGCCACAACAGTTTTCGTTATTTAAAAGTAAATAACTACCATTGGAAAGGAGAGTGAAAATAGGTGAAATAACAGGAGCAGGAATACCTTTCAGCACACAAGCAAGATTAGGAGAGGAAACGCTACATGAGCCATGCAATTTAATGTGTTTACAAATAAGCGAATGACCTATAGTCGAGTCGCAGTACTCCCCCGTGAGAAAGACTTCCTTGCCGTCCCGAAGGCATTTATAGATGAAAGGCAAGGACCAGAGTTCATGCAGGAAAGCACTGCCCAATGGCCTGTAACGGCCCACAGGATAATGTTTCATGCACGAGTCAAATTCAAACAAGGAAAAAGGTAAAACGATAACCCCATGAACTAGCCACACAGCAGAATCGAGTTCTGCAACAGAGAACGGTAAAGGTTCCACCTTTTCGATATGTAATAGAGTGTACGTTGCATCTTTCATGGACATAAATTGCTGTTTATCAGTTAAGTTAAAAGGTAGAAATAAGGCAGAGGTGTTCAAGAAATGCCAAGGCACTTTACCTAACTTAAGTGTTTGTAAAGTCCATGCAAACTGCATAACTGAGCGCAATTGATTCTGACCATGATATAGCACAGAAACATCATCTTGTACAATATCAACAACAGAGGACACAATATTCTCTAAAGTGTAAATGCGAGAAGACAGGGTATTAATACTATTGTCAACAACAGCAAGCACCTTTTCCATATTTGCTTGATCTATTTCCCGAAGACGGGACGCAGCTTCCATTTGTGATAGCTTCCAGAGTTCATTATACGTTTCATAAATGAATCTCTTAGGTCGGGGACCACGAGGTCCCAAAACAAAGTCGGACAGATCAATATTGCCTGTAAGGAGGGACAAATGTTGTTTAACAGAATCAAGGGACGAATGTTGCAGCCATTGTTTGCATAATTTACCAACAGAGTATGTAGTGACAGTACGGGCATCAGTAAACCTCGGATCAGGCCTATTTTGTGTGTAGCTAGCACCAGTATCATGAAAACGCATTTGACATGCATTAGATGATATAGGCCATACTAACCAGGGTGACTGAACCAGCTCAGAAACATTAAACGAATTATTTTGTAACATTGCCTGCAGGGACACGAGGGACATATTGAATCGTGAGCTTTCATTTGGAAAACTCGACAGGGATGGTATTGATGGCGTACTCAATTGTTTAGTGGTTGCTAAGCCCCAACATGTAGTCTGATAGATGGAAACATTTAGAAACATAATTTGGGTAGGGATGAGGCAAGCACGATGCAACGCCTCGGTTCCCTGTACCTGCCATGGCTTGGAGCCCCAAATAGATTTTAAATCCACTGTATTATCCCAGTACTCATAACCACCCACAGCTAGGGCACTCAGAAAGGAACCTGAATAAAGCAATTTGGTGTGTGTCAACATAATTTTCTGAGTTGATGTGTTATTAAGTCTAAAATAATAGGATGCAGGGTTCGACCGATTAAAATCAGTAAAATAATTAAACTTATTCCGAAGAGTTTTAGAGCTACCTGGCAAGGGGTTTGGACAATGTTCCCATTGGGTGAAGTTAACAGAACTTCGCAGGGCACTGGGCTTATGAAGAAAATGATTACCCCAATGTTGGTAACAATACAAATCGGCATAATTAGCAGAATTCATATATAGATCTTCAGCATTAAAAGATGCATAATATTTTAAATCGGCAAACAATGCTTCAACGGCATGCACATCCCAATCATCAGAATGAATATTATTTTGTACTACATCACCCATTGAAACACGAAGGACATTAGGTACATTAATAATTTCCGTCGGACCATGGATTTGATAGTTCACTGCATCCCATACGATGCCATCAGCAACTGGGAAGGCTGAAATGTTCACAAATGTGTGGTCACGCTTCATGATGTGAGACGAGGAATGATGAGCCAAAGTTCCAGAAACAGAGTCTACAGCAGAGCGTTCAGGTAAATAGTGACCATTAATTAGTAAAAAACACTGTGACAAAGCCAATGGACATGAACAAAAATATCAAGAAAAGTACCAACCAGATGTATGTCCAGGGGGAATCAAAAAATTGTCTCTAAACCAGGATATAAAAATACTGAACTTGGATGGAACTTTTGAAGATGTGGAATCCGAATCAAAGGAATAACGAGTCGGGCTTAGTGGCGTTGTTGGTTGATGTGCCACCGATTCTGATGCAGGATAAGTATACTCGTCCTCGTTGATATTGGTGGAGAGTTGGGGATCAATCGTAGTTTCAGGCAAATCAACCATCTCAATTACAGCATCAGCGATCGTTCGTGCAGATGGACTATGAACATATGTCCGATAAATGGCAGGACAAGAGACCGCTGGTGTGACACTATTCAGGATCGGCCAGGCGCTGTAGCTTGACATTTTCAACTGAGATGTATCTGTTCTCTTTGCGACCAGGAAGCGGTGGTAAAATGACTGTACGTGTTCCCTTCAGGCCAAGAACTGGAACTGGTGCACGAAAAGAGGGGCCAAATTCCTTTTTGTTTTCAACCTTCTCTCGAACCAGTTCTCCAATTTTCGGAAGCCAGCCGGCTACCGGAATCTGCAACGCAGGGTCTGTGGCTGAAGGTAAATGTGTAGTTGCAAGTTTGTCTCGGGCTTCTTGTAAGTCCTGTAACATAGCAGAATGGTTATCTACATCAAACTTGGCGGATTGCGCCGCGATGTCTGGACCCTCAAGGTCAGGCACAAACATTCTTATGCCAAAGAGCATTTCGTATGGGGTCCGCCCACCCAGAGGTCTTCTAGGGAGATTATTAAGTGCACGCTGAACGGTATACAAATGGGCCAGCCAGTTCCTGCCAGTACCTAAAACCCTAGCTGTTAAGGATTGCTTTAAGTCACGGTTCATTCGTTCAACGATAGAGTTGCCCTCAGGCCTATACGGAGACGAAAATTTCACCCGCACCCCAAGCGAAGCCATTGCATCCTTGTAAGCCCTAGAGGCAAACGCTGGACCTTGGTCCGAATGGAAGGTGCCGCATGCGAAAATTCCCACAAAGACACGCAAATCCCTGATTACATTTCGGGCGTCAGCACTCCGTTGTGGCCAGACCCAGAGAAACCGTGTGCACGAGTCCACTGCCACTAAGATGTATTTATAGGCAGTGTCTGATGAGAATGGACCGCAGTGATCCAAGTAAACACACCCAAAGGGTCTGTTAGCAATGCAGAGCGGTGTTTGTGGTGGACGTGTTACCGTGGAAGGCTTAATCTGTTGACAAACGTCGCAAGAAAGCACAAAAGCACGAGTGTCTTTATATAACCCACGCCACCAATAACGCTGCTGCAAGATGGAAACCGTAGCTGACACACCTGCATGAGCAGAAGCCATGCCTTCGTGTGCAGCTGATATCAAGGCACTCCTGCGGTCCGCGTTGGGGATCAGCCGATCTCCAACGTCAGGTATAGTTACATAAGGAACCTGATCGGGACTTAATTTGTAAGAATACTTGGAAGGAAACCTGTAGGGTAATTATCACCTTCCTTGGTTGCAGCAATAGCTGCTAAAATAACAGGGTCTATTTTAGACATGGACCTGGTAACCGCTGCTACTGAACACGTGACTACTGCTGAGCGGGCAGCCTCATCTGCCAGATCGTTACCAATAGCGTGTGCGCCCACCCGCTGATGGCCTAAGGTGTGAACCACCTGTGTGAGGGGCAGACGTTGTTGCAATTCTGCCACTCGAACCCAAAGCATTTTATGCTTAATTGTGCTCCCTTTTGCGTCCTTGTAGTCGCTTTTAGACCAGAAAAACAGATTGTCATTGTAAGATTGTACACAGTAAAAAGAATCACATACAATAAGAGTGGTCTCATCCTGAGAAGCGAACTCAAGTGCAAGTAGCAATGCATGCAGCTCGGCCAATTGTGCGGTACTATCTCCAAGTGTGCGAGTATGCACTGCAGAGGATTTGAACTTTCCATCTACAAAGGAACCCGCAACAATAGCACATGCAGCTGAATAAGCGTGCTTGGACCCAGTGGCCGGTTGCGCCGCACCATCGGTGTAGATCACACATTTGTAATCCTCAAGCGGTAGTAAAAACAAAGGAGGAGGATGAACGAATTCATACTGCAAGAACTCCTGAGTCTGAAGAGAAGAATCGAAAATAAAGGTGACGTCTGATGACGTCAAGGATGTAGCCCATTGTATCCAACGGGGATGCATTGCTTTTGAGTTCGGTACACTTGCCTTTGTTACTGCCTCTAGGGCAGGACAGGGTGTTACCACCAGAATCCGCTTACCCTGTGCCAGTGCGCGTTCTTTTAGAATCGCCATTTGCACTGCAGTCAGAACTTTTTCAACAGATGTAAAGCGCAATTCAGCGGAAGTGTACAGATGTGACTTGTATGCGATGGGTACTGTATCACCTTCATTAAAGGTTAAATAGGTGAATCCCACCGCCCCGGAATAATTCTAATCACCAGGTTTGTGTGGTTATCACGAGTCAAAAGATATTTAGACTCCAAAGGTCTGTCTGCAAAGACTGCAGAATTGAGGTATGCTCAGGCAGCCAGCAAGACCTTGAATAAGTAGGTTGTATCAAAGCATACAAAGGCTTGATACGCTGGGCATATTCGGGAATGTAAGTACGCCCGAAGTTCAGGAAACCCAGCAAAGACTGAAGCTTCTTCAGAGTATTTGGGGGGCACAAATGTGCACATTTTTCCAAGAAATGGGGGGCTAAGCCCTTACCTTCGTTATTGAGCTCATAGCCCAAGAACAGAACGGTAAATTCAGCAATGTGTGACTTAGCAAAGTTAAATTTGTAACCCTGCTCCGCGAATTCAAGAATAATGCGGTCCACACGGGACAAATGCTGAAATAATTCGTCGTCCGTCAGATAGATGTCATCAACGTACGAACATGCGTCTTGATCAATGTCATTCAACAAAGAAACAACACGGGCGGCGAATATACCCGGACTATTTTTATAGCCCATGGGTAATCGCCGGAACTGGAATAATTTACCACCGGATGTGAATGCGGTCCATTGACCACTCTCCGGGGCTAGGTTGTGCGTGTAGAAACCGTTTGAAAGGTCAAGTGTCGTTTTGTATTTTTTACGAACAAGACTGTCTACAAGCGCAGAACTGTGTGTATTTTGCACCGCAAAGTTCCGACAATGAGTATTTAAATGCCGGTAATCCAAAACTAAGCGGTACGATCCATCGGGTTTAGAAACCACGAAAAGGGGATTGTTCATAGGTGATACACATGGTTCAATTACTCCCTGATATTCCAACTGTGTCAGAATTTCGGAGACGGGGCCTTTTGCCTGCCGTTTGATGGGATATTGGGGTTGTGGCTGCGGTAGTGACCGCAAAGGTATTGCATGGGGAGGTGACTCTTCATCCCATCCCACATGGTTGCGGTATAACGCTGGTGCCAGGTACACAGCCCACTCAGCTGCAAGTGCTTCAGCTTTGTCTTTTGGGACATGCCTTGAAAAGCTTGGAAGGATTACCTCCTCTCCTTTATGTGCAGCTAAAACGAATGGGGGTGGCCAATCCACCTCTGCTAACAAAATGTCATATGAAGAGGTTAGATTTTCCCAAAAATCCCTTTTATTTCACGCGGTATGTCACCTTCAATTTGTATGACTATATTATATAGTCTGTCAGGGGTGCCACTCTCGTGTCAGCTGTCTCTACAGTAACGAATGTTTCAGTTGCTGTCGCCTCCATATGAGGACGTAGCGCCTCCCGCACTATGGTAACTTCCGCGGCGCTGTCTAGGAGGGTCACTGCCCACGTCCAATTCTGGAGTCTCGTTCTCACGGTCTGAGGCATATTTCGCTGTGACAGCGGCAACCTTTTTCTTCTGAAATTGCGGTCGAGGAAGATGAAAGTCTTCTGCTTTACCTCTGACTTGTTGTCGAGGTTGGTCTCGCTCCTGGGGAGCCTCTCGGCCCCTTCCTCTATCTTGCCGTCCTCCTCCACCAGCCTGTGACGACGTCTGGGCCTGTGAAGAACGAGGAGAACGCGCATCAGAGCTCTGAAACCTTTCTGGTGATTTAATCCTTGACCTATCACGTAAATCATAAGTACGTTCAGAAGAAACCGAAACTGGGGAAGCGCCTCTCGACCCCGGCTTCTTTTGTTGCTTACCCTGTTTTTTCTGTCTCCAACTCTTTTTAGTGAAGACTGGTTTATCATCTTTCTCAGATGCACTTTTTGTTTGTATAACTTGTGTTTGCGATTGAGTTTGCATTTTTACAAAAGGCTTGTTGCCTAGGCTATTTCTTCCAATTGTTTTATAAGCCCGGGCTATTATTTTCGGTAATTCGCGAGGCCTGTCCAACTCTGGGACCAAAGCCAAAGCATTCGCTACTTGAAAGTTCATAGCATCGCCCTTGACATTTCCAAGGATCAGCTCAGCTACTACATCAAACACTCCCACTAGTCTCATCCCTAATTCCACAGCCGCTTCAGGGCCATGTTCATCCTGTACTTTTTAATTACAGAGGGTAGAACCGTCATGGAAGGAGTTCCAAAACATTTTGAATAAACTGCTGCGAATACCTTACCCCAGTTTTCACATGATGTCAAATCGGGGATTATGTCTTTTGGCAAACTTATCGTGAGGATGCGGTGTTTATCTACTGGGGATGTATGTGGAAACACTGCTTCTATCTGATCGAACTTTTCTGCAAGCCAGTAAGGATAGTCGTCCTTATTTTGTGGACGTTTGCCCATCACAGAATTTACCATGACAGGACTTATAGTCACTCCAGCTGCAATAGCTGGTTGGCCTGCGACTACAGGAGCAGCTCCATGGAGAGCTACCTGTAACGTATGTCACCAAGGCTCGATGCACTCGCACCAATTCGGTATGCATAGTGCGCAGTTCCATAGCGGTAATGCCAGATAATTTGGATGCGGGGTATACCCGGCCAATACAGGCCAAGTGGCCCCTGTATTGATAAGGGGCCTAAACGAACTGCGGTAGTTGGTTGTGGTAGGGCGCCATTGAACCAAACACGGTGCTGCCAAGCCGTGAGAGGTACTTCAAGAGTGGTATAGGGTCGATATGCAGCAGGAATAACGGTGGGTTTATATTCATGAAACAGCTGATCACCTGCATCCACCGCCTCAAAAGTGATCCAAGTGTAAAACACTTCAAAGTGATAAGCCGCATCGGCTTGAACCACAAAGACCAACTCGACCCCTGTATCGGGCACTCCATACACAGCTAAGTGGTCTCGGAGTGCTCCTCGACTATGTGCAGCTATCGCCACACCAGCCATGACTAAACAATGATATTCGACAACCTATCCGGGAGCACAAAAATGGGTCTGTTAACTAACCTTTTTAATAATATCAAGCTTGAAAGAACCTATAAAACATTCAATATAGGAGGTATCACCGTCACATACGCCTCCGGAAGCGTACGCGAGGGGTTTGTGGACAAGCACAAGCACTACTCAAGCGTCTCGCAGATAAGCAGCCCCACGGTGGTCGCGCCATGTCATAAGGTTTCTGCACATATACAGAGCTATGCACAGGAAAATGGGACCCCGGAATACAGTGGTTTGCCACCATATACCGTAGCACCCAAAAACCCCAACCCAACTAGCTTAGCATCCCATTAGCACTCAAGCACTAATGTTTGGACAACCCAGAACACGGTATCTTTATCTCAGGACTCACAGAAGCAAGAACACTCTTTCGTCACTCACTCGTACTTGTCCACAAGGTGCGTAGTAAGAGACACTGGATAGGTTAAAATGTTTATTCCAACTTACGTGCTCTAATGTACAGTACACGTGTCAGTACTAATAACATAATGCATATTACTAATATAAGCAGCATGGTTACAATTCCATAGAATACAAACGGGGAAAGCATCTCAGAGCTCAGTGGATAAACGTTTAAATAACATTACCACCCTCCCCTTGCAGTAAGATAGTTTATTATAGTAATAGAAGACCTCTGGGCTTTGACTAGCGAATCCCCATACCTCAGTCTCTAGATGCAGAATTACATCAGCAGGACATCATAGCTCTTCTCACTGAAAAGGATTTCTCCAAGTGTCTTAAGCGCTAGTAAACCACAGTATTAAAAGCATATCAAATTCTTCATGGCAATTGCACATAATGTTATGTCTGGGTGCGCGAGACTGGCCATATCAGGAAGAACCAAAATATATTGTTATGCGACCTTGTACATGTTTGTGCAGACTGAGCCCAAAAGGTGAACAACAGAAAATGCAGACAGTGCAAAAGAACTTGGCACGAGCAAAGGGCGAGGGAGGCCCGGCTCAGTGTAACGTGCGCAAAGAAAAGCAGCATGGCAGCCAGGCCTAGGCCAACATAACAAGGCAGGTAACAATCCACAAGACATTGTTACCGTCAGCCTGTGGGCAATGATGATCAGGATGCGTAGGATGATTGTCCTTTTGAGCCTGTAGTGGGCAATGACTAGGCCTGGGCGGTAAATTCTGTTCCGCTCGCATGAATTTGCGGAATTTGGGTAATTTCGCGTTCCGCAGAGAAAGCGTAATTACCAAACATTCCGCGATCCGGGGCTTCGCAGGATTTTTTGCTTTCAAAATGCGTGTTTGCGAGATATTTCTCCCCGAGCACGCAAACAGCGTTCGCGAACAGGAAAAAAGCATTGCGAACGGGCGGAACAAGCAATTCCACGTGTTCGTGGAACTTTTGCGTGCTCGCGGAGATTTTTTACCGTTTCGCAGAGCTTTGCGTAGCACGACTATGCAAATTCCGCCCACCCCTAACAATGACTTCCTCTGGCGTTCAGTCTCCCAGGCTGGTGCGATTTCAGAAGGTCCGGTGTCTTTGTCTGCGCTGCCTCTGTGGTACTCCGGGTGGGGGGGCTCCTGGGGGGGTGGGGGTCCTGGTGGTGGGTGTTGTGGCCCTCTTGGCGCTCCGAGCTGCATGATCAGTAGCTCCATGGCATCTGTTGTTCTTCTGGTGTGGCTGTGGGCTGGGCTCCCTTTTATGGTGCAGGTTGTCGTCCGACTTAACACCTGGTAGGAGCAGGTGTTAAATCCATACTGCTAACGCGCCTTATCGCATGTTATTGATTCTTATCGCCGTTCTGGCTGGTCGTTGGGAATGTTGCGAAGTGGTGTTTCCGCAGGTTTTTGCACGGGAACGCCTACTCTGCATCTCATTAGCGTTAGTTGCCGGTGTCATCCGTGGCGATGTTTTTGCGGCTGCTATCGCAGGACTATTGGTGATATCGGCTGTTAGCATCAGCTTGTGAATGGTGCGATGAATTTATCACCACTTTGGCTGCGATGAAGTGCCGCTAACTCAGCGATAAGTCCTTGAGAATATGCCCCAGTATATGCTGTTGTGAAATGTGTTAAGGCTTGTGACTATACAAAACTGTGTATGTAATGACAACATATGAGGCTCCGTGTATGTCATGGTTTAGTTGTTAGACTTTACAGCTGCTGAGTCGCAATGGTGGTCTGAACCCAATGAGGATTGCTGGACCTAAGCCAAACGGATCTTCAATTTGCTCATACGTTGTGTGTGATTAATGATTTGTGACAGGAAGGGATCAAGTTCCTGACTTACCAGGTGTTAAGTGTAGTGTTAGAAACTAATCTTTACAGGCACTGTGTTCACAGTGTCTTATTCTCACCCCATCAAGGAAGGTCTTTCCACAGGTGTCCCACACTAACCCTCCCCACAGGGTTTATCCCAGTCTCTGCCAGCTGCTGCCAGGGCCAGGACTTTTGTTACTCCAGACAGTCTGGGGCCTTGACCAGGGGAAGGAGTTTCCAGAACCAGTTGTGTAGGTAAGAGAGGGAATTCCCCCCATACAAAGACTGTCACCAGGTTGGCAACAGGTATAAATACTGGACCTCCAGCACCTCTGGAAAATTCTGAAGAAATGCTTCCTTGCTACCAGTGGACTGCCCTGCTGCTTGAAGAACTTTTATGCTGTATGTAGAAGGAAGACTTGACATGATTGCCTTAATCCCTGACTACCCAGAGTGATTCCAAGGGTCAGTTGGCTGACCTCCGGTGTGGGCTACAGAGACTCAACAAGCTTCAGAGGCCTCTCTGCAACTGCCCAGCCAACTAGCTGCAACTGGACTTACCTCGACCTGCCTTAGCCCTGTTGCTGGCCTCTGCTGGAGTAAGTCCTGAATCCCAAGAGGGGCCCCCCAGATCCTGGACCCTTGTGTGTCATCAGTGAAAGCTCCTTCGAGAAGACAAGGTGAAAATCCTGAAGTTTCGGCTCCTCATGAATGCAAATGTGCCAGTTCGAGCCAATCCTCTTCTACCCGCAATGACAGTCAACACAAAGCTCCAGTGAGACCTGCTCTTCACACCGATAGCAACCATTTGTGTTGACCACGAGACCTGCACTTCATGCTACACAAACATCAGCCGCCAGTGACTGCCACTCGAAACTCTAGAGATGACGGGATCTTCGTGCTTCCACAACTACTGTCCGGAACACTTACCCTGCTCTTTGTGCCGAAAGCCTCTTCCTTGCAGCCTCCTCCAACATGAATGGAACTCTACGCACCAGATTTGAGAAGGTAATTCTTCAGCGGGATTAACCAGGTCCGTCTATCAGACCCATGCTCCATCGCGGTCGGCCTGAACTTGTGACTTTCCCATGGTCTAGCATGACCAGACAATAGTGAGAGGCACTTTGTGCTTTTAGGCGCTGTTTTGACTAAAAAGTTTAGAATGGAATATCTCCAGTTCTACTGATTGGATTTTTCATGTATTGTGTTTCCACTTGGTTACTGTCTGTGTTCTACATAAATACTTTACACAGTTCCTCCAAGTTAAGCCGGATTGCTTTTCTGCCCAGCTATATGAGGGTTTAGCGCAGGTTAATTACGTGACTTTTTGTTGTTCACCCTGACAAGGATTGTGGTTGTTGCCTGAGTGGAGATTCCACTTCCCCGCCGCCAATAACCAAATTTGTGTAGTTCTGCTTCATGGGGCCCTGCAGAGATGAGGTAGTTACTTAGACAGTTTCCATGCTTCTCTTCCATAGCAATTACATTTCATACAATGTAAGTAGCAAAATGTGGATGTTAATTATGCACAATAAATGAAATATTACGCTTTATATTTTTGCACTGTTTGTAATGAATTCCTAAGACTGTATCATAATGCCATTTTTTGCACTGCATCAGCGCGGAAGTGTTTTGTGTGCTTCTTTTTGGCATCTTCAGCACATACATTAACTTGAAGAATCTTTGAGTTAATGCAGATTTTGCTGACAGTAGAACTTTGACACCCAGACAGTCAATTACTTCCCTGCTTAGGGTGATTGCAAAAATGGAAGAAGCATTGACAGGGTCTCCCTTTAGGTTTTAGCTCTAGGCCAAACTCTGACAAGCTTGGTCCAGTCCTGACCATGGAGGCATCTATGGTGTTAATGCACAGCCAGAAGCTACCAGGTAGGGGCCCACAAGCATAGGGTCAATGACTTAAAAATACACAACCCCCGTAAAGTTAAATTATTTTACACCAGGCAGCATCAGTATATAGCACAAATAAGAATACAAACACATAGACAAGGCTGTGGCCACAAGATGTAATCGCGCGTAGCACAGTCTTACTATCCAACCTGACACTTAGAGGGTCATTACGATGACAGTCGGACATTGTTGCAGGATAGGGACCGTCCGACAAGTAGTCGGTGGTCCCACCTGCCAGATTAGGATGTGACCGCCCTGTAGGTGTTGGAAACATCCCTTTTTCAATTGCGGCTTGTGCTCCGGCCCGGAAAAGGGCCTGTCTGTTCCTAGAGGGAAAACACTAGACTAGAAAAAACAATAAAGTGCATAGTACAGCTCTCTGTAGTATGGAAACATTTTTCACTACAGCTCTGCCAACCCTGTGGATTTGCATGTAGAATGAGCTGTCATAAGTCAGCAATAATATATCAATTTCCTAAATATCACCAAAAAGGATGACTTTAAGTCAATTTTAGGACATTCTTAGCAAGTATATTTTGTCATTATGCCACAGGATAAGTGCAAGATTAACTGATAATTGATGGATGCTGTAGGAAGCTGGGTAATCCAGACCTTACGGGTAAATCAATGCAATAGAAGTAAAGCAATAGGAGTGTTGTAGGTCTATCAGTCATTGTGGGGTAATCAAGACACAGAGTATGGTTTGAGGGCACTGACATTTCAACCAACTTGTAAAGTAGGCCACCAATCCTGTGTTGCTAGTGTGGCCGTATCTCATTTCAGTTCAGTCCTTAACAATTTTCTAGAGATCAAGTAGTGTAGCTGTGCTATCAAATATTTATATAAAGGGGTGAAATGGTGAATTTTAGCAATCCAGAGAGAGCTGACTGAGGGAGCGAAATACCGTAAAATAGCGCCTTTATTCCAAAAGAGATACATGTGAAATCCCTGAGATACTATTTCAAGTTCATTAAGCTAGAATTCTCAACACGGAGCTCATTAACATCCGCTTTGGAATGAAGATTTACCACAAAATAAAATTTTCATGTGTATTTATTGACGTCTTTTATAGAATATATGGAGATGGCCTCAATTGACTGCATCGGAGTTTGTTATTTTAATTGATATTAAGAATGCACAAGGCCACAGGGCAGGCATAGGTTGCTGGCCCCCACCGTGGTGGTTGGGGCCTTTTGCTCCTAGCCTACTTTGAGCTTTGCGCAAGTGGGCCAACTACTAACGCAAAAACACTTGACTCTCAGTGACAGTGGGGGTTGACCAGTCCAAGGCTTTCGAGGGGGAGGGAGACGTAAACAAACAGCTCAATGTGCCCTCAATCAATCCCAATAAAACAGGTCCAGCCCAATATTGAGTTTTATGGAAACCACAGGTATGTATTACGCAGGGCCTTCCAGAGTAAAGGATCCTTGCCTGTAGTTTTATTTTCCTCTATTTCACATAGCAGATTTTCTGTGGATGCCATGGGGGCTAATTTACTAGTCTAACTCCAGTTCTAAGATGTTTTGCGAAAGGGCAACTTTCACCAAAGCAGTCCAAAAGGCTCATTTACTATTCTAACTTTAGTTTTCGAATGTTTTGGGTAAAGTTAAAAAACTCAAACATTTATATAAAGTGGTGTAATCATGAGTTATGGCAATCCAGGGGAGCTGCACTGAGGAGCTGCTGGAGGGCCAAAATAAGGAATGCCAGAAAATATAATGACGATGAAACAATTTCCCAGCACTTCATGGCAATCCCTCTCTGCCATCTACCACTACCACTACCAGGGAGCTGTTACATAAAGCTCCATCTTGACGGAGTGGAATTATTATGGGATAGGTCTCTGGGTTACCAAACCAGTCAAAACATAGTGAACTTTAATTCAGCTATTCCACATTCAAGTGCTACTTTAATGCACAAATATTCTTTGAATGATGCCGTCTACATTTACAATTTTGTTTCTTGAGCAGGATTAAAGTTTAGATGCCTCTTATTAAGTATAGTATGCACCATCATTTTTCTTTTATGGGGTAATAACGAGTTCTTTGTTTCACATTGTACATTTATAATGGAATCCTGTGATGGTATCCTGTGAGCTATTTCCAGGAGCCGTCTCATCTGTCATTGATAATTTTTTTTGTCTTCATTAATACGTTACATGGACGTGCTCACAACTTCATTATTTTGCCAATCACTGCATTTATTTGTTATGCATGTAATGTTTTCCTTGACATAATTGTGGGATTATTTTTCACACTGCTACTTCCCTAGAACGCAAACAAATTTGCAGTGGTAAACTGAACATGATGATTCACAGTATGAGGCTGTGTGAAATTCTTCTTATGAATAATTAGTGCAGCTTTCTGTATGAGTAAGTCTAGGTGGAGAGGAAAAAAGGAAGAAAGGGGTGTAAAATAGAGGGGCTCCAGTGAACAATTGCAGAGTATGGGTATCCACACACTATCAGTATTCACAAAGGTTCCATAATGTTTTTGTATGTGCGCATGATCATCGTATATGTGTGACAATGTTATATGTGTCACAGGCTTTGACGCATAATAATATGGTCTTGATTATGCACTGAAAGTAGTTGTGTGCTTGAATTATTAAATATGGCCATTCTCTGCCACCTGTGTTATGACAGCCAGAGATGGATTCTTCCATTCTCTGCTGCGAAAAGACCTGCTTGCATGTTGATATTGTAGAAGTTCTGGAGGAACTGAAAGATGCAATACAGTAGCTTCTGTGTGCCTCTTCCGTGCTCATGACGGCCCCCGGCCGTCATGAGCACGGTGGGCGTGTTCTCACGAAGCGCGGGGGCCGTCCGAGCCATGCCCGCGATCGGAATGTCCAGCACCTGGGCGGAATTCCAGCCGCAGCGAAGCGGTTAATAAAAAACGAATGGAGTATTGTTTTCTCGAGAAACAAATGAAAGGAGCCCTTTCTTGCTAAGTACACTTTAGTGCACTCAAAAGATCTAACAGACTCCAGTAATTGTGATGAGGCAAGATGTCTGTCCATTTGCTGGGAGAGATGCTGACAATTCCAATTTGATGCTGTTGGCATTCAGGTATGCGGGGGAGCCTTGCATTACTCAGCAAATATCCAACTAAATCAATATATTAAACTGAAGCCAGCTGAATAGCACATAGCTATGGAATCGTACATAGAGGTTAGAGATTTGTGATAAATAGGAACAATATTTGGGGTGTAACTAGCTTTCATTTTTATCGCTTAATCAGTTGAGGAGTTGTTTATAAATGTTATGGCATTTCTTGTTCAAAGGATTATACCAAGAATAGTATATATTAAATCAAATCCTACCTTTATATGTTTGTATCCAAATTCACCTGCATATGTAAGAGACGCTTGACAGATTTCTCTGACTCCAACCACCCTTATTTCATATGTGCATAACAAAGTGGTATAGATGAAATGCACCTCGCAGCTTTGCATTCCTCTGAAACTATCATCATTTCATTTGGGGTTCATGAAGTCTGCCAAGTGCAATCCCAAACCTCTGCTGGAACACGAATATTTCAAACTCAAGGTTGCAAGAGGAAGGCAAAATCCTTGTATTTAGTTGGGGTGTTGTGGAATTGGTTTCTTTGGAGACATGAACATTTCCTCTGTGCAGAAATCAGGATTTACAGAAAAGAGCAAGATGCTCTGTAAGCCTATTTCAGATGCAAAATCTGCAAACGGGAACGTAGACGTGGTACAAACCCAGACTTAAGTATAAACAGCTAGTCTTACTCCTATGTTTGTGACTGAACCAAAAGGACTCAAACACATTTCTCCTTCCTTGCTGAGAAAATATTTGTATCGCAGTGCAAAGGAACCACAGTGTATAGGATAGGAGGCTCGTGCATGCTTACATTAGGCTTTCAGTAACCCCATTATGGCTTTCATTTCAGCATCATTTGTTCTGACAAGCCTTTAATCTGCTAAAATGCTGTTTCTCGCAATGAAATAATATGTTATTGTTCCTGAAAAAAGAACGTATTAAAACAATTTTTATTAGCTAGATAATCTGGCAATGTCTAAGAATGTGTAACATATATCTCTGTGCGAAATGCAGCCTCACTGCCCTTTCCTTTGTCACTTTTTAAATAACGATGCCTTGATAGTAAAGACTTTAAAATACATTTCTGAAACATGTAGTTTCCTCTCTGAAATATGTCATGAATGCCATTATGCCACCGAAGATAAATGTAAGCCCTTGCTGGTGCTATTTCAAGCTCGAGAATGTAGTGAGCGCCTTATATTCCAAATATGATAAATGTGGCTTCCCGAGATACTATTTCAAGTTCATTAAGCTGGAAGTCTCAACACCGAGCTCATTAACATCCACTTTGGAATGAAGATTTACCACAAAATTAAGTTGTCATGTGTCTTTTTAGTGATTTGTTTTACAGAATATAAGGATCAGGCCTCAAATGAATGCATCAGAGCTTGTTATTTTTATTGATATTAAGAAGGCGCTAGGCCGTAGAATATCTTCAGTCACAGAGTTTCAGATTTTAAAAACTGACTTGTGCCCTGTCAGCAGTAGCGGTTGGTGGTGGGAGTGCCGCCGGGCGCGGATGTGGGGCGGGGGAGGGGCAGGGTGGGGGGTAGTAAACGACGGATTACGGGCGATTACAGGTAAGTACACATATAAATAAATAAAACGAATTTCGTTTCTCGCGCTGCATCACATTTGGCGATGCAGCACGAGAAGCTGAAATTCGTTTATTTATTTATATGTGTACCTGTAATCGCCCGTAATCCGTAGTTTACTACCCCCCACCCCACGTCAGCGCCCGGCGGCACTCCCACCACCGACCGCTACTGCCTGTCAGAACCACTTTCAGAGGACCACAGGGCAGTCATAGGTTACTGGGACCCACGGTGGTGTTTGGGGCCTTTTACTCCTCCTGACCTGGGGCTAAGCCTACTATGAGCTCTCCGTAGCCGGGCCAACTACTACCCCATAAGCACTAGACTCTCAGAGGTTGCATGGGTCGAGCAGTGGAAGGCTATCGAGGGGTAGGCAGAATGCCAGTGGAGACATAAACACACAGCTCAACGCACCTCTAGCAATTCCAAAACAACAGGCCCAGCCCAATATTGAGCTTATGGAATAACAAGTATTCATTACGCACAGTGAAATAATCAACAGAATCCATTGCAGAGCCTCATCTAACGCTTCAAGCAAGTTCACCTGAGTCCCTCCTCCCTAGGCCCACTTCCCTATTCTGACATGTCTAGGTCATATGTGAGGCAACTCCTCCACAGATGCAACCCTCTGCCCTATGTTTCTGGTCATGAAGTGCGCAACGAGTGCCTGCAAGACTCTTACACAGTTCTCACATGTCGTGCATCGCGCCTTAGTCCTCAAGTCTTAATGAGGCCCTGCTCGAAGTATCTTACCTAGGTGGTAGCCACAATGTAACGGTCCCCTTCCGTCCTCCGGCGCACATTCCGGTGACTTCTGTGCTGGGAAGGTAGTGCTGCAGCCTGGTGTCAGGCAAAGTACCTTCGCTATGCGGGGACCTTCTCTGGCAGCAGAGGACCCCTTTGGTAGGAGTTGACAGTCTGGTAGGAGCCTCCAGATTGTGCAGATTCCTCCTCCACATGCAGCTCTGATGTCCAGCGGCTTGTAAGTAACTCCAAGGCTTCATGGTGCACACTCAGGGTCGCAGATGGCAGCCCCAGAGTCAAGCAACGCCCTCTTCTAGTAAATGGGCTGGGGTTATTGCGAGTTTATTGGGATCCTTTGCCAACAGCCCTGATGATGCCCTTGGGAGGAGCTCTGGTTATCCAATGGTAACGGCCCCCAATTGATGCTAATGTGTGACGGTCCCAATAATATCCTTTTGCGACAACCCACAAGGTACAGACAAACGGCCTCAGTGCACTGCAGTGGTCCCACAATATAGCCAGTCCCCGATGGACCCAAGGCCTCATACCTCGATCACTGGGAACCTCATCCATGGATCCCTGCTGGACCTCGCTCCCTACATGCTCTCCACCTCCTCACAGGGCACACTGGTCTTGGCAGTCATGCAGACTGGTGATCCAAGCTCAGGGCAAGTGTTCCGGATATCCTGGGCAGTGTCCCCCTGCCGAGCTGGGAGACAAGCAGACCTCGATCCCTGGTCCTGGAAGCAGTAGCTCAAGTTGTGGTGATATTGTCATGGCTCTGAACAAGAAGTGGGTTTTCAGCTCCACTTTCATACTTTTTCTCCAGGTACACAAATGGGATTTAGTGCCTGGACCTTTGACATTATTGTTGTGGGTGTCAGGCTCTTTGAAGTGCCTACTACTTGGTTCTGTTCTTTGTCCAGGGGCCTGCTTGCCTCAGCAGTGGTGGCAACAGAGATTCTGGACCCATGACCCAGATGCAGCAATGTGATTACACCTGGGATTCAGCCTCCAGTGGAATAAGGCTCACCAAGGGCCAAGGCCCAAAGCATTAAGCCTTCCATCTTTTAAGGTTCTGTGTTCTTGTAGTGTGTACCCTATCAGTCAAACCATCTACCATTATGCACTGTGCTATAGCCCAGCGCCCTTACTGTATCATAAGATGCCTTCGATGTGCAGAGGGAGAATTATGCTCCCCTCCCAAAATAGCTCTCCCCCAGCCCCAAGAATGTCAGAAATCTACAACTCCTCTCTATATTACTCCTTGAGGAAACAAGTTGTGCTCACTCACAGAAGCTGCCGGAGCGTGCTTATGCCCGACCGAAGGCATGGCTTTCTGAATCTCAGATCTTTAGCCAGGGCCACTTCTGGTTTTGGCCCCCCCCAAACCCCTAAACCATTTTTGGTTGCTGCAACATTTGCCCTCTCACTACACTTCACCCTGCATCCTGCAGTGGCAAAATGCTAGAGCACTTGGCTTCAGCTCAACGGTTTCAGTAACTACTTTATTTCTCAAGCATAGAATGGAGTACGAGCAAGTCCAGCAAGACCGACAAGGCCACCTGGCAGTGGGAACATAGGTAGTTTCCCTTAAACTCCTTTGCTTTTGGCAGTGTCCTTTAGCATCTACTAGTCTAGTTCTCAGGTCTCTATGGTGTCCTGTGACCTTCAGGATCCAGCAACGCTGCCAAACTCGCCAGTTCCCACTAATTCTGCACCTAACCGATCCACTAAATAATCTATTACAGTTTGGCTTGAAAAACACCAGCCTGCTGCAACAAATCGTCCCCTCTGCCTGTCCATCCCAGCCAGTAGCAACATTGGCTTTGGAATTGCCTATCAAACTCCCACAACTGTCGATCTATAACATTTCTGCATCTGAATCCGAAAGCAATTACATCTTTGGCAGGCAAGAGCAGGAGAAGGATCGGGATGTTCCTGAAATGCCCCCATAGAGCTCCCCTCTAACCCATGTGGAGGGAGAATCTAGTTCAAATGCTCACAATATGGCTAAAACAGCTGAAGCCGAATTGGACATACTTGCCAGCTCTCTGGACAACAGAGATCTCTTGATCTTGGGACTTGCTCTTAAGTCTTCCATTCACTCTCATGGATACACTGTGAACGAAGGAGGAAGAGTCAACAATGAGCCCAATCCATGCGTCCTTAATCTCAATGAGGACTCGACTCCACCTGTGTATCGAGTGCTTTCAGCAATGTGTGCGATAAGCCCTACCCTAATGAAAA
This sequence comes from Calotriton arnoldi, assembly GCA_963921515.1. Classification (NCBI taxonomy): domain Eukaryota; kingdom Metazoa; phylum Chordata; class Amphibia; order Caudata; family Salamandridae; genus Calotriton; species Calotriton arnoldi. Next base: position 1,477,370 of record CAWUFW010002309.1, read on the forward strand.
ATGGCAGTCACTTCTGATCTGGAACAGCTCTCCCTATTGAAAAATGCCCATGCAGATCACGCACTATTAAACAACTCTAATAAGACATTTGAAAGCTTAGAAGAGAAAATATGTGCTAAATTCTGCACCATTTTAGAAAATACTTCATATTTGACTAGAATGTACAATATAATGAGCCTTCTGCAATTACTTCTGATGAAAATAAGTGTAGCCCAAAATTTAGAGGCTTCTCTAACTCCTCTGGAAGTTATTCTTCCTCGTCCACATACAGCATCCACTTCACCAAGACCCACGTGCGACTGCTGTGCCCCAAGCACATCAGGCACAAACCGACATAAACGGACTCCACAAGAGCTCTTTTGGGAATAAATCAACAGCAACTTCAAACGAGTCATTTTTTAGAAACGAAGTATGACAGGGAGAGCACTAATGGCCGTTTAACAGACCTGGTACTCTTTGAAACATTCACCAGCAAGCGGCAATTATTATGACTGAGAAATGAAATTAAACAAACTTAATAAAGCAAATGAGACTCTCTATTGACATCACTAACCTCCCACTAACTCAAAATGTCTATCTTATTTTGAAGCATAAGGGGCCTGATTTTACTGCACCATCCACTTTGGGTGGTGTTTCCACAATGCCCAATAATGTTTCTGTACCAGACCCTCTGCAAGACATCACTGGGCCACACACCAATGATCACATTAATGCTCCAACCTACAGTAAAATAGCGACATCGAATCCCCTGCTGGAGTACCAGCACCGCCTGGCTTGTCCTCACTTTCCTTGGTGGGCGTCCCACCATATACTGTAGCAGAAGACACAGCTGCTTTAAAAGATAGCTCTTCAAAGACTTCTCCTAACTCATTAACAATCCATAGTGCCCCTAAGGAGCCCTCCACTCCAATGATGAACCTTTGGCACCAATGTTAGTAATTGGGCTTCTGGTTGGCAGAGGTATGCACCCTGTCCAAGTAGGAACCACAATCCTAGTCAGGGTAAGTCACAACACACCATAAATTATCCTGTGCTCACCCTCTGGTAGCTTGGCACAGAGAAGTAGGCTTAACTTAAGAGGCAATGTGTAAAGTATTTTTGCAACGCTTCAAAGAGTAACACAGTGACACCACCACAAAAAGATCCCACACCAGGTTAGAAAAAGAGAACGATATTTTACAAAAACTAAAACAAAAAGACGAAAATCCAACAGGAAGAAGTAAAAATATTAATTTTTAAAGAATAATTGTAAAATAGCACTTACAAGCAATAAGTGCTTAAATAGGTTATCTGGGCACGCTGGACCAGAACAAAGTCAAAAGTTCAGGACGACTGCAATGGAGCATGGGCTGGATAAATGGACCAACTTGGGCCCGCTGAACCAAAGTACCTTGATCTGGGCTTGCGTTGATGTTGAAGAAGATGCGAGGTGCAGCCGAAGCGGTGCGTCAGTGTCGAGCCACACAGTGGGTGAGATGCGCTGAGATTCTCCACAGAGTGGTGGCAATGGGTAACTTGAGAGTGCGAGGTGCCAGTTCCAAAGGCGATGCGTGGCTACTGCTCCCACACCAGGCGATGAGTTGATTCTGAAGGCGATTCGCTGGTTCCGAGTGCAATGCGGCTGCTCCATTCCACACTTCAATAAGGATGCACCAGTTCTGATCCACGCAAAGGTAAAGATGCACCAGGTCTGGTGAGGATGCATGGGTTCTGGTTCTAGAAGCACCTTAGGCCTCACTTCTAAGGGTCCAGGACTGGGGTGGCACCACTTGGCAGGGCAGACTCACAGCTTGTAGAGTCCAGATGCAGGTAGTTGAAGTCTTTGATATCCCTGAGACTTAGAACAGGAGGCAAGCCAGCAAACCCTTGGAGTCACTCTGGGTTCAAGTGATGCAGTTCCAGTCCATCTTCCCAGGCAGAAGAACAGCAGGCAGCAGGGCAGCTCATCAGGACAAGAGCACAGCAAGGCAGAAGTTGAGCAAATCAGCTGTCTAGCAGAGTGGCAGTCCTTTCAGCATCACAGCAGCTCTTCTTCCTGGCAGAGTAGCCACAGGTCCAGAAGTGTACTGCAGTCATGGTGTCAGGGGTTCCGTACCTATACGCAGTGGTGCCTTTGAAGTGGGGGGGACTTCAAAAAAAGCTTTGAAGTGCACAGAGGTCCTCCCTTTCTGCCCTGGCTCGCCTCACTATAGGGGGATATGAAGCCCTTTGTTTGCGGACAGGACACAACTCTTTCAGGTGTAAGTGTGAGGCTGTGCCCAGCTCTTACCTTCCCAGGAAGGTCCATCAAGCCCCACCTAAGATCTCTTTGTATGTGGCTGTCTACAAGGAATACACAAAGCCCAGCTGGCCCCCACCCCAGACTGAACAGAGACAGGCAGCAGGCACCAAATAGCTAAAGTAAGTAAATGCCAACTTTCTTAAAATTGCATTTACTGGGGGCGTGGCCTAGAGATCCAGCATGGTGGACGCGAGTTAGGCGAGCTCCGCTCAGCCCATCGTTGAAATCCTGAAATTATCCTGTTTCGTCGGACGCATTTCACTTCAAAGTCCCCTGCAGTGGTGGGGACCCGAGTGGGGGCATCCCGACCCGGAGACGAGTTGGGACCGAGGAGATCGTAGCGGCAGTCGTGAGGTGCGACCCGAGAGGCCTTGTGGGCAGACGTGAGATGGAGCCTTCTGGACGGCGGCGAGGGACGACGTGCGCAGCGGTGCCCGATTGCTCTGAAGACCACATGGGCAGGCAGAGGGCGAGATCGGTCCCTGGTGGTTGGCCCGGAGTGCGGGCTGTGGCGGCGGCAGTATCTGTGCGGCAGGAAGGTCCCCGGTAGAGATCCGGTGAGTGTCCTCGCTCGCCCCCTCCCCCCACCTATTACATAGACTCCAGCGGTCGGATTGGGCCGCATAGAGGGGGCTTCCTGCGTGCTCACTGGGGACCGGAGACACTGGTGGTGACGGCTGGGGCCCGGACAGCAGGCTACGGGGCTATTGAAGTGTCGCTGTGGCTTAATCGGAGGACTGGAGGTCGGCGCTTGAGGCCTTGTCTCCCGGGCGGCTGCAGAACTGGGGCCTACGGAGCTCAGTTTGGATGAATGCCATTGGGCCGTGCGGGCCCTGTGCAGCTGTATGGGGCAGAGAAGCAGTGATCCCCCTGGTGCTCAATAGCGCTGCGGCGTGGGCCCTGAGCTGAATCGCCCCCGACAGCGGGAGTGGTGTGACACTGGAGAGGCTGGGAGGCAGCGCAGAGTGTGGGCCCTAGACAGATGCGTGCTTCCTGAGCAGTGGAGAGCCCTGTGCAGCGGTAGGCGGCCCTGCACGGCCATTTGCTTTGCTGTGCTTTTGTTAGTGGCTACCAGTGGATCTGCTGTGCGGGGGCTGACCTGAGATTGTTGGACCTTACCAATGCTGCCGTTTCCCTTTCTGTGAGGAGCTGGGCCCAGACATTATACACACCGAGGAGCCTGGTGCAGAGTCACTTCCCTGGTTGCCTGGAGGTGGTACTTGAGATGATGAGGGGACACCCAATAGGGGGGGGGAGACATGACTGTCCGCGGAAGCGGCCAGGTTAGTGCCCAGTGCGGCTTGTGGGCAGGAGGTTTCCGCCCGTGTCCTGCACTTCAAGAGGCCCGAAGCGGTGAAAGTTATTGTCAGTTGAGACCACGAGGGTGAAGATCGACGTGCCACGTGTCGCACCACGGTGATTGATGTTGGAGGCCTGCCTAGGGGGCTACTGAACCGCCACCTCGAGGGATAGGTGCCAGAACGTCATCATGACGAAGGATAAAACAGCGGGAGGATCTGCCATGCAGAGTACGTTGGACCGCTTTGCCAGAATGGGGGCCTCTGCTACTGACCAGGGAGGTGCACAGGGGGGCATTCCGGACAATGCAGCACTTATGACAGCCATCACACAGTCTAGGGCCGCCTTTGAAGCAAAGATTGGAGAGGTGGGCTCCGACGTTACGCTCTTACGACAAGATCTTCGAAATGTGGTGGAGCGCATTACTGAGGCTGAAACCAGAGTCTCGGGAGTGGAGGACTCGGTCACCACTTTGCAGAAGAAGGTCGTGATGGAGCAGAGTAAATGAAAAAATTTAACCCCTAACAAATTTTATAAATAATTAATAAATATGTTTGTTTAAATGTATTAATCAACAATGTATGTGAGGGAAGGGTAACACGCAAGTATGTGTGCTGAATAATCTATTTACAAATGTCTGTGTGTCTAATTATAACATAAAAATAATTGCGTACTAAATAAATAATAAACGCGTTATTCGTGCTTCATAGAATATAAAAAGTGACGTTGCAAAAACAATAGTGATGGTAAGTAAGGAACAGCTTAAATGTTGCTTTCTGCTAGGTAATAACTAATTGGGGTACGTAGATGACTGGAGGGAAACGAAAAGGCTATGTTTCTCTATTTTAATTATGTTTTGTTTATTTCTAAATAGTGCTTCTAAGTCTAATCGAGTGGCGATATAAAATGGCTGCCGTTTATTAGAGTACGCATGCGCTGAGAAAACACATGACAAGGGAGAAAAAGTTGGAGAAAGACTGACCACGTGATGGTGCTGAAAGGCTAGGATGCAAGAATGGTCAAGGCTGATGTGACCTATTTGAACTGATAATGTGCCGTGGTGATCAGCAGAGAATCGTGGGAAACAGTTTTAAGAGAAAGGACAATGCCTGCAGAGTTCTCGAATGTATCGAAAGAAGTTACAAATGTACTGATCGAAGCGGATGGAAACATGTCTTGAACTGTGAGAAAGGAAATGAACATATGCATTCCAGAAGAACAAGCTGGATCCGGGAGAATTTGATTAAAACTGAATAAATGAACTGAGTGGACCAATGAAAGAAAAGCGCGGTATTAATGTTGCAACAATTTAGTTAGCAAAGTTAGAATTAGGGTATAAGTAGGCCTACTCTTAGTGGGAGGGGGAGTTGGTGTTTCCAGTGCTTGGAGTTCCAGATCGATCCATTTACTGAGCGGGAGATGCTGAAAGACTGTTAGATGAGACGGGTTGCGGTAGCTGATGCTGACGAGCTGAAGTTTCTGTTGCTGTTTTATTTTTCCAGTGAGTATGAGAATCAGGTTATTTTTCAACTTTAAACTTAGGTTAGAAATCATTAGGCTAAATTAGGAAGATAGGCAGGTTAATTAGGATTTTCCCTCATGACAAAATTTCCTTTCTGCAATAAAATTGATTTTGCTTAATAAATATTTGATTTAATAATGTATGAATAATTGAATAATAAAGTCTAAATTCTTTTCCATGCCTTTAAAATTATATAAGTTTTGAAATTCTTAAATCAAACGACTCAGTGATTATTTACTAAATGGTTGTGAAATTAGTAATTAGTTATTGTGATTTAGCTGGTCTTGATCACTATCAACTGATTTTCACTAGATGATCCATCGACAAACAATGAGCAGGAATATCTTAAGAAATAACTAAGAAAGCGATAGGTTAAGGTAATAAGGTATCCCGGCTCCTTCCAGCGGTACATCATGATGTTTTTCATTTAGTTTTTTCCTTCCTCCTAGGAGTATAGATTCGTAAAGGTGTAGAGGAAATCCAGGTGTGTGTGTATGTGTGTGTGTTTGTTAGGCGATGTCATGGGCCCCATCGTCATGTGGATGTGAGAAATATAAGTCGCGCCTGGATGACCGATAAGTGACCTAGGAGAAATAGTTTTCATTGTATCCGCTGCATCAGATTTCTTGGTAGCAGAGTTATGGTTTCTATAGATTAGTTTGGTGATTATTGATTATTGATTATTGATTATTTTGATGACTAATACTATATGTTGAGTCGCGTTATGTTATATGTGAGTTTTCACGCTTCTGGGATGTAGGAAGTGGAACACGTGTGGCAAGAGAAGTCACATGGAATTTGGTACATGGTCTGAATTCATTTTTGGTAATAACATAGGTTGTGTTATGTTATGGATTTTCTGTACCAAAGGTGTGTAACTGGGATAGCAAATAACGTTTTCTTGTGAAACTCTGGCCTTAATTCTCAGGAGCATAGTCTCCACATGTGTCTTATCCCCAGAGAAACGGGTTTACTGTTTGCTTGAAAGAAGGGTAAGGTAGAGGGAAGTGCTACTTTATCGGCTAAAGTTAATAATTCTGTGGTAGGGTAGAGGTAAGCGCTGCCTACTGGAAATACAGGATTCTTGTGTAAAAGGACAAAGCTGTCACTTTTGTTTAGCGAATCAGACTATGGAATTGTTTTAAATGTTGTAATTAACGAAGAAGCATTGAAAAGAAAAATTGCCGATAATTTTTGTAAAGGAGGGGTAAAAGAGCAAGAGTGACATAGACAGTGCCGCGCTAGGATTGGATAGTGCGCTAGTCACGTGAACGCAAAGACAGGAGTGACGTAGGAAAAATGCCGCGCTAAGATTGGTGGGTGCGCGGAAGAAGGAAATCGTTCTGATTGGTGTGTTGGTGTGAATCGCGCTGTGATTGGTTGAAGTTCCGTACACGGAACAGTGCTGGTTTTGAAGAGAAAAACCAATCGAAAACATGCCGTATTATGAGTATGAAAGGGAGAGAACGTCATGGACGACAAAAATTAAGAATTTCTTTAAGAAAGACAAAAAGGTTGTGACTAGAGAGGGACAAGTAATTCCCCCGCCGAAATCAGCAGCTTCACATATGATGCTGAAATATGGATATCATACATGCATATGGTTAGAAAATTGGGCAAAGTATACGAAGAATGATGGAGCATTAGCTTTCCCTGAGAATGGTTCATTTAGTGTAGCGGTTTTGCGGAATTTGAGAGAAAAGATGACAAATTTAGAACCTAGACCTAGACCGACACAGTTTGAAGCGTTGACGGAATGGGAAGATGAGATGTATGAGCGAGAGAGATTCAGAGGTTTAAGGGATCATGAGTTTATGCCTGGAAGAATGTGGGGAATAAATCATGAGGATAGAATAAAACGATGCAGATGTGCTAACATGACAGGAGGTTTGTTTCCGGCTTTTACAGTTGAGGAAGAGACTAAGAGAAAACGTACTGAGAAAAAGAAACATATGGAGAGGGAAAAATATATGCATGAGAGTGAAACGGATGATGAATTGCTGGAAGATATTCTAAATAGAAATCCCCCTCCGTATCAGCAGAGTTCTACAGTGGTGACACCTAATGCGCCGCAAATAGAGACTGTGCGAAATAAAAGTCCTGTAAAAAGAATTGAAATAAATAGGTCACAAGATCAAATAAGAACTTCACAAAATGAAGGAGTAGAAAGTGACAATGCAACTGAATTAGCAAGAACAACAAAAGAGCTGACTGAGAAAATTAGGGAATTAACGAAAAACATGGAAGCTGTAACTGTACCCGTAATGATAGGTCCAGTAATACCAGTTTTTGAGAATCAGAAAATTGATGAACGATCTTTAGTGATTCCTATGAATTCACAATTTCAGAGAGAAAAAGAAAGGAGGGAACCAAGTGCAAGTACAAGTAATTTGGCTAGTACCTACAGACCAAGTCCACCTACAAATTTGACAGTGAATGAGTGTAATGGTAGGAAAATGCCTATGGTAACAGAATCTGCAACAGTGACCCCTGAAAAGGGTGGTAATTGGATAGAACTAAATAATACGCCTATAGGTCCGACTCCTGATGAGTTAAATGAGTGGATGAAGGCATTTAAAATAAAAGAACCAGAAGAAAAACCATTAGATGTAATTAGGTTAAAGATTGACATGGAAGAATTCATTTTAGGGACGATTGGTACAGAAAAGCTGAAAAATTACCAGGATGATGAGATTATGTTTCTGTGCAAAAGTATTACATGGAGAGCTAAAAATTTACATGACAAACTGGAAGAGATAGCAAGTGAAATTGGAGTAGATTTTGCGAAAGTGAAAACATTGCAGAAACCGCACAGAGTAGACTTTTGTGAGAAAGATATTGAAAATTTGAACACAGCAGGAAGGCTGACACAGATAAAAGAGTTAATTGTTTTACTGAGAAAATGGGGTGATGTGGACAGATGGAAAGTCATATGGACGAAAAAGTATGAGAAAACTGCAGACAAAGCTTCTTTGGCTTTTATGATAACTGAAAAGGAACCTGTTGCAAGAGAATACCCTATGAGAGAAACTCCAGGTGGTAGTTATGTGCATGTTCCCTGGACTAGACAGGATATACTGTCATTTACAAACGAATTCCCGAAGCTGAGAGAGAAACCAGTTGAATGGTACCGACAAGTGGAGAGGTTTGTGAAGGTTTCAAAGGTGTTGTGGATAGATTTAGATGGATTGTTTGACATAGTGGTGCCAACTGATTTGTGGTCTGAATGTAAAATTACAGTTGACTGGCCAACTACAGAATATCCAAGAGATCCTAAGACAGGAGCTCCAGGTCCTGAGGTGATGAGGAAATATGATAAGGTGAATACCTTTTTGAAAAATAAGATTCCTCCTAAAGAAACAGATTGGGTAAAAATAGACAGAACTACACAGGAAAGTAAGGAGTCTGTACATGCCTATTATGAAAGATTGTTGTTGGTTTTCAAGCAGTATAGTGGGTATGAGGAGTTGAGTGAAAAGGATTTGAGTCATTTTGTATATAGATTTGTGTTTGGACTGAAACCAGAGATTAGTGAAATGATTAAACAACATAGGATTAACTGGCAAAACGGCACTGTAGATGAGGTACTGAGGTATGCTAAGTATTGTAGTGATGATATTGAGAGTAGACAGCCTAAATTGAAAGAGAAGGCAATGTGGGCACAGGTAAAAGTGGCAGAGAAACAAGAAGCTCAATTGAATAATAGTGGGAATGAAACAGGACAGAATAAATCCCGACCTAACATAGGTAAAGGGAAAGGTCAAATGAGTCTAGAAGAGGCAAAGAAAAAATGGCCATGTCATAATTGCGGAAAATTAGGGCATTGGAGAAACAAGTGTACGTTCCCACCTAAACCTAATCCGGAAAATCAATCATTAAATCCACAGGTGCAGAATGAGGTAGTTGTTCAACAAGGTCAGGTGCCACAACCACCACTTCCCAACAATGTTAACCAGCAAAGATACAGTACAGAAACAGGATTCTACGGAGGAGAGCAGGTAACACAATTGCCGCGAGCAGCTAACATTTCTCAGTATTGGTTGCGTCAGAGTGAGGATGAGTCGGATGAAAGTTTCTGACGGTGCCTAGGAGAGGGAAAAGAGTGCGTACTTGGCGCAACTCTAGAGGTAGATCAGTCTGGTCCCTTTGTGGATGGAGAAGTGAATGGTGCAAATGTAACATTCCTTGTCGATACTGGAGCTACCCGTTCTACTGTTAGGTCAGTGGAAATTCCAAACCTTCCTCTCTCAGGTGAATATATCCAAGTAGTTGGAGTAGCGAATCAGCAGATTAAAACACCACTTACTGAATTAGTGGAAGTAAAAATTGGTTCTTTTAGCAAAATGCATAAATTCGTAGTGTGCGATTGTAGTCCCGTAAATCTTTTAGGTCGTGACCTTTTGTGCAAGATGAACTGCACAATTTATTGTACGCCAGATGGAATTGGATTTCAGACCCCAGATGAAGATGTATTGTATAAAGTGACATTGATGAATCAGGAACCTGAAATGAATGGTTTGTTTCCTGCATTTGATGCAGAAAAACTTCCAAAAGAACTGAAAGAGACAGTGAAAGAGAATGTGTGGGATTTTACAGGAGAAGATATTGGATTGATGAAAGAAGTAGATCCCGTAAAAGTAACAGTGAAAGAAGGGACAACTTACCCAAATACGCCACAGTATAAATTGACTCCAGAAATAATTGAAGGAATAACTCCTGTAATAAATAAAATGATTGAACAGGGAATTCTAAAAGAAATAATGAGCAGTCCATGTAATTCACCTATAATGGGACTGAAAAAGCCAAACGGAACATATAGAATAGTACAGGATTTGAGAAAGGTCAATAAAATAGTTGTGCCTTGTTGTCCAATAGTGCCAAACCCTGCAGTAATTCTATACCAAATTCCACATGAAGCTGAGTGGTACACAGTGATAGATTTGTGTCACGCATTTTTCTCTATTCCTTTACATCCAGATAGCCAGCCATTATTTGCGTTCCGGTTCGGAGAGCGTATTTTGGCATGGTGCCGAATTCCTCAGGGGTATACAGAAAGCCCCTCAATCTTTAATCAGATTTTAAAGAAGTCCCTGGAAGATTTGAAAATGCCAGAAAAGTCAGTGATGGTGCAGTATATCGATGACCTGTTGGTGGCATCGAAAACAAAAGAAGCATGTGTAAGCAATACAATTGCTTTACTGAACCATCTAGAGAAAAGAGGACATAAGGTGTCCCCTTCGAAATTACAGTTTTGTCAAAAAGAAGTCCAATATTTAGGGCATAAAATTGAGAAAGGAGTGCGAAAGATAACGACTGAGAGAATAAAAATGATTCAAGGAATGAGAGCACCAATGACGCAAAGAGAGGTAAGAATGTTTCTGGGAATGGTTGGATATTGCCGACAATGGATAAGTGGTTTTTCCTTGATTGCTAAGCCATTACAAAAACTGACCAAGAAGGATGTAAGAGACCCTTTTGAATTGAATGACGAAGAAATGAAATCTTTCAAAGAGTTGAAAAAGAAATTGTGTGAGGCCCCTGCTTTAGGAATGCCTGATTACGAAAAGGATTTTGAATTGTACTGCAGTGAAAGAGATGGATGTGCATTTTCAGTACTGGTACAAAAACATGGAACAATGAAGAGACCAATTGCTTATTTTTCAGCTGTTTTAGATCCTATAGCAAAAGCGTTGCCTGGATGTCTGAAAGCTGTTGCTGCTACTTGTGTAAGTCTGGAACAAAGTGAAGGTATAGTGATGGGGTATCCACTGAGAGTATATGTTCCCCATTCAGTAGAGATTCTTTTGACAAGAACAAAAACACAGTACATGACACATAGTCGGCTGACTAAGTACGAAAAAGTAATCTTGAGTGCAGAAAATGTGACCATAGACAGATGTATGAATGTGAATCCTTCGACATCATTGCCAGATGAAGAGAGTATAATTGAACAAGATGAAGTAGATCATGATTGTCTGAATGTGCTGGAATATTGCACAAAACCAACAGCTGACATAAAAGATGAGCCTTTAAAAGAATCAGATTATGTCATGTTTGTGGATGGCTCATGCTTGAGAACGAGAGAAGGAGTTTTAAGCGCAGCTTACGCAGTGTGCACAGTGGCGACTGTGATGGAAGCGTCTTGTCTGAAAGGAATAAGGTCTGCCCAAGTTGCAGAACTGATTGCTTTGATTCAAGCATGTAAGTTGGGAAGAAATGTACGAGTTACAATTGTGACCGATAGCCAGTACGGTTTCGGTATAGTGCATGATTTCGGTCAGATTTGGTCACAAAGAGGTTTCTTGACTTCTGCAGGAACACCTATCAGAAATGGAGATTTTGTAAAGAAACTGCTTGAAGCGATACAGCTGCCTAGGCAGATAGCTGTAGTGAAATGCAAAGCACATAAGAAAAATGAAGATTACATAACTGTCGGAAATAATTATGCCGACGAGATAGCCAAATATTGTGCAGAGAACATGGTATCCCTGAATAAGAATCGCGAAAGGGAGAATATCTCTTCTCCTTTGCTTTTTACTAACACTGTCGAGACATGGGATGAGGTGAGACAGTTACAGTAAGTTGCAAATGATGAGGAAAAAGATTACTGGATAAAAGCAGGATGTAGAAGACAAGAAAACAATGGTGTGTGGGTTTACAGAGATGAAAGAACAGTTATGCCTGATAGCATGATTTCAGACATGGCACGGATGTACCATGGACAAGCTCATATTGGGAGAGATGCAATGATCAGACTTTTTAGACAAACATGGTATAACCCAAAATTCAGAGCCATAGCTGAAAGTCTTTGTCAAAGATGTCTTATTTGTCAGCAGTTTAAACCAGGAAGAAAGACAATAGTGAGTCTAGGAACAATAGGACGAGAAGGAGGTCCGTTCACTAGAATGCAATTGGATTTCATTGAAATGCCCCCTTGTAACAGACTAAAATATGTTCTAGTGGTCGTCTGTTTGTTTTCTCGTTGGGTGGAGGCATACCCGACTAGAAGGAATGATGGAATAACGGTAGCAAAACTTATGCTGCGAGAGTTCATTCCAAGGTATGGTTTTCCAGTCACGATTGAGACAGATAGAGGAACACATTTTCAAAATGAGTTGATTCAATTAATTTGTGAAGCATTAAGTATTAAACAAAAACTGCATTGTGCATACAGACCAGAGGCTTCTGGGGTAGTAGAGCAAATAAATGGAACAATTAAGAACAGGTTAGGAAAAATGTGTCAAGCTACAGGACTCAAATGGCCCGATGCACTGCCCCTTGTCCTGATGACCATCAGAAGTATTCCTGAAAAGAAAACTGGACTTAGTCCTCATGAAGTGATCATGGGACGAGCAATGAGACAAGCACAAGTATCTGTCAACAAGTTACTGACTATAACTGATGATCTAGTACTGGATTATTGCAAAGGACTGGCTGATGTGGTGCGTTCTGTGTTTCATCAGGTTGGACCGGATGCGACCACTCTTGAAAGAAAACCAGTCCACGACTTGAATCCAGGAGACTGGGTCCGCATAAAAGTCCACAGGAGAAGAAACTGTCTAGTTCCTCGCTGGGACGAGCCACGACAGGTAATCCTAGTGACAACGACAGCAATCAAGTGTGCAGTAGTGAAAAACTGGGTCCATGCCAGCCACACAATCAGAGTTCCAGAACCTGCAGATCGACATGTGAGTCGACATCTGGAAGTGTGTGATGAGAGTTCAGCGTCTGAGACAGAAAGAAGCAGAAAAAGGGTGCCAGAACTTGAAGATCGACCTGAAAGTCGACATCTGGAAATATCTGACACGAGTTCAGGATCTGATGATTCAGTTGAAAACTGTGAAGAATTTCGAAGGAAAACTTGGAAATTTGAACCAATTAGAGAAGAGAATGAACAAGAAAATGATCTAAATGAGCAACCAAGTACAAGTTATGGTGGAAATCCTTCAAAAGTAATATTAATAGACAAAGAAGGGAAAGAGACAATTAAAAAGCTAGAAAATCGAGAAGAACCCCGAGGAGCAATAGGGACAGATAGTGAAACAAAAGAACAGGGAAAATTAGAAGCAGAGAGTGAGATAAATACCAATTCGGAAGAACATCGAGGAGGGACAGTAATAGGTGAACACAAGAAGGAGAAAATAGAACCACAAGTAAAAGAAAATGAGATCATAAGTTTCAAAATAAGAGACAATTGTGAGAAAATTGAAACAGAATCTGAAGAAAGCGGAGAAGAAGAGAAAACAAGAACTGAATCAAGAAAAAGAAACTGGAAATCAGAAAGAGGAGAAAAAGAAGGTGAAGCCAAAAGGCCAAGAAAAGGAGACAATTGGCACAGCAACTATATAAGAAAATTGAGATACAGAATAATCAGAACAGGAGAAAAAAGTGCTGAACAGGTGAATGAAATAACAAGTCAAAAAGAACAAGAAAATCCAAGTGGAAAACGATTGCAAAAGTCTAAAAGAATAAAGAAAGTGAATTTGAAATACAAGTCACCTGAGTGGCTGTACATCGCTCTAACTGATTACAAAGAAGAAAGAAACACTCACGAGAACCCGAGACTACGAAACCGAATGGGTAAAGGTGAGGTGCAACAAACATGAAGTGAAGACTTAAAGTGCTTCTGCCGGATGTGACATTTTTACTGGATATGACAAATCACCGGATGTGACAACGAAAGAATTCTGAAAAGAATTAAAAGAAAGTACCAAGCAAAGACTTTTGAATGAAGGGTGGCATCTAAGTCATTTCTGAGGTGTAGTGACACAATTTTCTGAGGTTTAACAAAAGATAAAAACAAAAATGGAGAATACTAGAGATAGAAGAGATAAATGTGAGTTTTTAAAAAGATGGTGTAAAATGTGCTGCTTTTGTACAGGATTATTAATGACAGTATGGATAGTTTTAGCAATCACAATTCCTATTAGTATAGCTGTAGTAGAAGCAAAGAATGATACTAAACCAGAAAAAGAAACTAATATTAAAGAACCAGTTATTTTAAGAAGTAGTGCAGAATTACATAAGGATAAGTCAGTAACAGATTTTTCTAAAAATGTTTTTACAAAATTGTTGTACGAATATGTAGAGACAATGGATGTGAGAGATTGTTATGTTTGTATGCAGTTGCCTGCATCAGTGACAGAAGGTGTGACTTATCAGCACCTACCTCTAACTTATGGAATAACATGTAGTGTCATAGCAAGTTTATTTGATAAAACAGGTAGATTAGAATTTTATTACACTGATGTAGATAAGATTTTTACAAATATTCCTGTAGTTTCAGAACTAAACAAAGTAAAACAAGCAAAAGTTTTAGGAGAATTCTTTTTAGAGCATAGAATTTTAACATTAGAAGAAATAGCTAAAAACAACCTTACCTGTGAGTTAAAGAAAGAAGAAAAGGTATTTTTAGAAATGGTTGAAGAAAGAAGAATGAAATTTCACAAAGAAGCAATAAAGAGAAAAGAACACATCTATGGACGTTTGAGGAAGAGAATCCTGAAGGGAAAAAGATAAATGCAGCAATGACATTAGATTGGCCGCAAACAGGAAAGTTGTGTATTAGGAGAAATAAGACAGTCTATGACAATTATTTTGTAGGTTCCAGTATCTGCCATGACAATTATCAAATTTTGGGAGGTTGGGGATTCAAAGGTGGAAAAGATCCAATATTTCCAGGTATCTATTATATTTGTGGGAATAGAGCTTATTACAGGTTACCGGACCATTGGTATGGAACTTGTTATGTAGGCCTGGTCTTTCCAAAAATCTTTCATATGGACAGAGAAGAAAAAGGAACATACAAGATGATTAATAGCTTTACACGTAGAAAGAGGGAAAGTTTTTCAGAAATTGTAGGTGATATTTTTGGAGCATTAATACCAGCAGTGGGAATATCTTTGAATGCATTTAAAATTGAAATTATCCACAGTAGTAGATCGTTTGTCTACAGATACTGCGGGAGGGTTCTTGATGGTAAATACCGAAATGGTTGCCATGAGAGCTATGGTGATGCAAAATCGGCTTGCCCTTGATATTCTTTTGGCAAAAGAGGGTGGAGTTTGTGGAATGCTGAAAGTCCAACATTGTTGCACTTACATTCCTGATAAAAGTGAAAATATACAAAAGTATATCACAAATATTACAAATTTGCACAAAGAACTAGTTCCACTGGAGGTTGAAAGTGTCCTTGGAAAACTTGGTAGAGGGTTTTCTTCAGTAGCAAATTGGTTAACAAGAATGAGTAGACTAGTGATAGGGAAAGTTATAATAATAGCAACTGTAGCAATATTGTTAGCCATGGTGTTGAAAATTGTAATAACGTGTATAAAAAGAAAAATAAGACAAAATAAGATAAAAGAAATAACAGAATAATGAAAGAGAGAGAGAGAGAAATGGGTGAAATTGAGTTAGAGAAAATTAAAGAAAGTATGTATAAAGAGACAAGAAGACAAGATGAAATGGAAACAGATGTATAACTAACAAAAGCAAAAGGATGAAAGACATATGCTGCCTGAAAAGAAGTATAACTTGGGTTTTATGTGGTGATTTAAAAATCACCAAAGGGGGAGTTGATGGAGCAGAGTAAATGAAAAAATGTAACCCTAACAAATTTTATAAATAATTAATAAATATGTTCGTTTAAATGTATTAATCAACAATGTATGTGAGGGAAGGGTAACACGCAAGTATGTGTGCTGAATAATCTATTTACAAATGTCTGTGTGTCTAATTATAACATAAAAATAATTGCGTACTAAATAAATAATAAATGCATGATTCAGTGCTTCATAGAATATAAAAAATGACGTTGCAAAAACAATAGTGATGGTAAGTAAGGAACAGCTTAAATGTTGCTTTCTGCTAGGTAATAACTAATTGGGGTACGTAGATGACGGGAGGGAAACGAAAAGGCTATGTTTCTCTATTTTAATTATGTTTTGTTTATTTCTAAATAGTGCTTCTAAGTCTAATCGAGTGGCGATATAAAATGGCTGCCGTTTATTAGAGTACGCATGCGCTGAGAAAACACATGACAAGGGAGAAAAAGTTGGAGAAAGACTGACCACGTGATGGTGCTGAAAGGCTAGGATGCAAGAATGGTCAAGGCTGATGTGACCTATTTGAACTGATAATGTGCCGTGGTGATCAGCAGAGAATCGTGGGAAACAGTTTTAAGAGAAAGGACAATGCCTGCAGAGTTCTCGAATGTATCGAAAGAAGTTACAAATGTACTGATCGAAGCGGATGGAAACATGTCTTGAACTGTGAGAAAGGAAATGAACATATGCATTCCAGAAGAACAAGCTGGATCCGGGGAGAATTTGATTAAAACTGAATAAATGAACTGAGTGGACCAATGAAAGAAAAGCGCGTTATTAATGTTGCAACAATTTAGTTAGCAAAGTTAGAATTAGGGTATAAGTAGGCCTACTCTTAGTGGGAGGGGGAGTTGGTGTTTCCAGTGCTTGGAGTTCCAGATCGATCCATTTACTGAGCGGGAGATGCTGAAAGACTGTTAGATGAGACGGGTTGCGGTAGCTGATGCTGACGAGCTGAAGTTTCTGTTGCTGTTTTATTTTTCCAGTTGAGTATGAGAATCAGGTTATTTTTCAACTTTAAACTTAGGTTAGAAATCATTAGGCTAAATTAGGAAGATAGGCAGGTTAATTAGGATTTTCCCTCATGACAAAATTTCCTTTCTGAAATAAAAATTGATTTTGCTTAATAAATATTTGATTTAATAATGTATGAATAATTGAATAATAAAGTCTAAATTCTTTTCCATGCCTTTAAAATTATATACATTTTGAAATTCTTAAATCAAACGACTCAGTGATTATTTACTAAATGGTTGTGAAATTAGTAATTAGTTATTGTGATTTAGCTGGTCTTGATCACTATCAACTGATTTTCACTAGATGATCCATCGACAAACAATGAGCAGGAATATCTTAAGAAATAACTAAGAAAGCGATAGGTTAAGGTAATAAGGTATCCCGGCTCCTTCCAGCGGTACATCATGATGTTTTTCATTTAGTTTTTTCCTTCCTCCTAGGAGTATAGATTCGTAAAGGTGTAGAGGAAATCCAGGTGTGTGTGTATGTGTGTGTGTTTGTTAGGCGATGTCATGGGCCCCATCGTCATGTGGATGTGAGAAATATAAGTCGCGCCTGGATGACCGATAAGTGACTTAGGAGAAATAGTTTTCATTGTATCCGCTGCATCAGTCGCGTCGCAGGAGTCAATCACCAGGGGCCTGGCCTCGCGGGTGGAAAAGGCAGAGGGCAGAGCCAGGAGGAACAACCTACATTTCGTTGGTTTCCCCGAAGGATGCGAAGGGGGGGACATGGAACAGTTCCTAACTGGGTGGCTGGTGAGCTGGCTCCCCCAGGAGTCGCTGTCCTGTTGCTTTGTTGTTGAAAGGGCACACAGGGCCCTGATGCAGAAGCCGGCCCGGGAGGCAGACCGAGACCTGTCATTGCCAAGATTCTAAATTACCATGACAGGGACGTGATCTTAAAACAGGCTAGACTCAAGGAACCGCTGTTATACGAGAACACTCGCATCCTCATATTCCCGGATTATACAAGACTAGTCCAGCAGAAACGACAATCGTTCATGGCAGCTAAGGCCCACCTCCGTGAGCTGAAACTCCCCTACGCATTGCTGTATCCTGCCAAGTTGCGGTTGGTGTACAATCCCGTACGCTATTCTTTGAATCGCCAGAAGATGTTTTCAACTGGACAGATGAAACTGTGAAGATTCGGCCCCACATGCCGCCCAGGTTGGAGTCCGACTCCTTGTCCAGTGAGGTCGCCCGCAGCCACCCAAACTCAAGATCAAAGGTTCCAGGAGGTCGAGATCGAGACGCCATTCCAAATCCTGCAGTGATCCTAACAGATCTATGTTGGTGCCCCTGCAGAGGCTCCATCATAGCCGCGTCAGGACGTTCTCGGATGGGGGACTGATGGTGTCCTATCTTTAGACTGACGAAACGTGAGCAGGGGCTAGTACCTCTGTTCTACTCTTAATAGTTAAAGGGAACGTCCATTGATTATGGGCAGGTTTTTGGGGCTCCATTGGGGAGGGACGGCGGGGGGCCCCCGTTGGGGTCCGCAAGCCACTTCCGCCGTGACTTCAGCTGTTTTGAGTTTTAGGGGGGTTGGGGGAAGTTGGGGTACACACGTTATATGTTTGCACTGCGCCTTTGCCACACATGGTCACCATTCGCACACTGGATTATAGCTGTCCCACACACCGAGGTCCAGAGACCCTTTGATGGCAATCCCATGGATAGGGCGTGACTCCACGCAGGAGACCTTCGAATAGTGAGCTGGAATGTCAGAGGGGCACTGGATAAGGTTAAAAGAGGGGCTATACTTCAACAGGCCAAAAGGTACCGAGCTGCTGTCCTGATGCTTCAGGAGACGCATTTAATGGGTACTAAAGCATTGTGTCTCCTCCGCTATGGCTATATTCAAGTGTTTCATTCCGGCTTCACCAGGGGGTCACGAGGAGTCGCAATTTTACTTCATCGTAGGGTTCCATACAAACATATCAAGACATGGGCAGACACCCAGGGGAGATACGTCTTTATTAAGGGTACCATATAGGAGGAACAGGTGGTATTGGGTTGTGTCTATGCCCCCCACCGCTACAATGGGCGTTAGTCGAGTGTCTCACAACCATCTGGGCCGATATACCGGAGGGGTTGGCAATAATTGGGGGAGATTGGAATGATGTAATGGACCCGGCCGTAGATAGATGGAGAGCAGGGGGTTATTCTACTGTCCATCATAGTACCAAACTGAGCTCCTTAGCGACGGGACTGGGATGGGTGGATTCATGGCGGCGGCTGCATGGAGCGGAACTAGGATATACGTATTTCTCGACATCTCATGATTCGTACTCCCATCTTGATCACATCTTTGTACCCCTGAGAGTGGTCGGGAGGGTGAGGGCCGTGGAGATTCTCCCAAGGGGGCTATCTGACCACTCTCCAGTGGTTCTGACGGCGCAGCTGGGTCCTGAGAAACCGCCCTTTCGTAGGCGCCTCTCCTCATGGCACCTGCAGGACGAGAAGTATCGGGAGCATATGGTGAAGGCAATTGAACACTATCTGGATATGAATGTGGGAACGGTGGCCGAGGACGAGACATTGTGGGAGGCCATGAAGCCCACCTTGCGGGGGTAGACATTTCATTCTGCGCGGCAGCACGTCGCACCCGGTGGGAATCTCTTCTGCGGTCGGAGGCCCATTTAATGGAGCTAGAGCAGAACAGCAGGGGGGAGGAAGGGAATCTGGTGCACCGACAGTTGGTGTTGGCACGACAATCCTATGCAGATACTCTGAGGGATGAGGCCCGCCTCACGTGGCTAGCGTCCCGTAGCAGGATTTGCCAATGGGGTGACAAGTCCAGTAAATTACTGCATAGACTATGCCAAGGGGCTTTGCAGCCCCCGGTTCTCCCAAGCATACCAGGTCCAGATGGACGGGTCCTGAATGACCCGTCCCTCATAGCTGAGAGTTTCGCGCATTATTTTGCAGAACTCTACACCCCAAGGGAACTCCGGCAGGAAGTCGCGATACATCGCTTTATAGCCGACTTACCGCCTCGCGCCCTCTCGGAGGACGTACGAGCAGACCTTGAACTTCCGTTCACTGAGGAGGAGATTTGCACGGCGCTGGGAGAATTGAACTCGGGAAAGGCGCCGGGTCCGAATGGGTTTCCATGCAAATTCTTTAAGAAATATTTTTCCAAATTAGGGCCGCATTATCTCCAAGTTATCGACGAAGCTATGGATCGGGGCTGTCTGCCGCGGGATTGGAGACATGCAGAAGTGGTCGTGTTTCATAAACCAGGCCGGCCTCCGGACCAACACGCCTCATATCGCCCCATCTCACTGCTGAATGTCCAGGCCAAAATTCTGGCCAAAGTGTTGGCCAATCGCCTTCAATCCCATATAACTACCTTAATTCATCCAGACCAAGCTGGAATTATGCCCCAGCGGGCTACGCGTCACAATATTCGACGTGCACACAATGCTATAGCTACCATCCAGGGAAGGGGAGTGCCAGCTGCTCTTTTGCTGGCGGACATGGATAGGGCGTTCGACTCCCTCAGTTGGGTATACCTGTTCGCACTCCTAGACCATCTTAATATAGGCCCGCGTTTCTTGTCATATCTCAAACTGTTATATACGGATCTTACGGCGTCGGTGCGGGTTGCGGGATCCACATCCTTTACGTTTTCAGTTGGCAGAGGCACCTGTCAGGGATGTCCTCTGTCGCCATATCTTTTTGTTTGCTCTAGCAATGGAGCCCTTGGCGGCGTGGGTGCGGATGGATGCGCAAGTGATGGGATTCGAGTGGGATCATGGGCTCTCGGACCGCATTGCCCTGTATGCGGATGATGTCCTCTTCTTCTTAATGGACATTAATAGGAGGGGGCCAAGGCTGCTCCGCATTATGCAAATTTTTGGTGAATCATCAGGACTTTTTATGAACCCGCGTAAATCCACTTTATGGGTGCTGGGGGGAATTGCGGAACTGTGTTCTTGGGCCACGGCGGTACGGGTAACAACAGAGGGTGTGAAATATCTGGGAGTCTTCCTATCAGATCTGCCGAGAGTAGCGTGGGACAGAAATATAGTACAAATATGGACACGGGTAAGGGAGGAAATGAAAACTTGGTCACACATGCCCCTTTCTATATACGGTAGATCGGCAATTTTTAAAATGGTGTAATTGCCGCACCTGCTTTATCAATTGCAGAACCATCCATTCCCGATACCCCCTTCATAGTTTCGCCAGGTAAATGCGGCGCTGGGACAATTCCTATGGGCAGGGGGGCTTCCAGAGTGGCGTTGCGGACTTGCTTCCGGTCCACGTATTGCGGGGGCTGGCCACGTCAGATGTCCAATCGTACTACATGGCTTTGCATCTCCTGGTGCTGAATGAATGGTGGTATGGGGACCAGGAGGACCCCGCTTACGCAGTGGAGCGGAGGTGTATGGGGGAGTCCACCCTACATATCATTTTATACTCGGCGTCTATACGTAATTCTCTACCACCGGCCACTCGGGTGGTATTTCGGGTGTGGAAACAGTCCCTCCGTAGGATGGGGTGGTGGAATAAGCTAACAAGGGAAACCCCCTTGTGGCATATTGGTCGTTTGTCGCAGCTGGCGGCACTATCTGGATTTCGGGGGTGGGATAATATAGGAATCTCCACATTAGGAGATGTAATGCGGGGCTCGGTGCTCAAATCATTTCAAGATCTTCAGCAAGAGTACCAGATGCCAAGAATCCAGTTTTATAAATACCTCCAATTTCGGCATGCTATTTATCCTAGTATTTCGGGGTTAGAGGCTCTCCCTGAATTCAGTCCGATTGAGGTCAAGGTCTTTATGGGGGATTTGCAGGATCATAAAATATCAAAGATCTATCAATCATTGGTGACCCATAGCTCCACTACATTGGATAAACTCAGAGGCGTGGGCTGGTGATATTGGCC
Organism: Calotriton arnoldi; assembly: GCA_963921515.1. Taxonomy (NCBI): domain Eukaryota; kingdom Metazoa; phylum Chordata; class Amphibia; order Caudata; family Salamandridae; genus Calotriton; species Calotriton arnoldi. The sequence goes on from CAWUFW010002309.1 coordinate 1,498,994, forward strand.
AATTAGACAAAGATGATTGGATGGACGCGCTGGCCTCTCCTAGGGGAGCAGCGATAGCAATGCGGTTGTGTCTCATGCAATTTAAATGAATATACAATGTTACATTGCGGTGTTCACACTGCGATACCTTTACAACGCAGGCATTACAACCCAAGTTGTTACAACGACTTGCGCTGGAGGGCGCTGGACTTAGGAATAGTATGATTTTCTATTCCAACTCCAGCCTACGTTACAGTAGGGAAGGTGTTGGAATAGTAAATCATACTATTCCTTAGCTTAGAGCACCATCCAGCGCAAGTCATTGTAATGACTTGCGTATTAATGCCCGAGTTGTAAAGGTATTGCGGTGTGAACACCGCGCTGTAACTGATGTTTCCCAATTTAAATACCTTCACCGGGTTTATTATACCAGGCTCAGGCTGTGGAGGGTGGATTTGGTGACGTCCCCGATGTGCCTGCATTGTGGCCGGGAGGAGGGGTCCCTAATTCATACCATTTGGCACTGTACAGCACTCACGAAAGTTTGGAGGGGAGTACTGGCCTGCTTGGTGGAGGTGTTGAGGTGGGAGCTCCCTTCCTCACCAAGATTGGCAATTTTGCATATTATGGAGGGTATAGGAGGTAACATCTACAAGAGACATCTATTACTGCTGAGGCCGACATTGGCTGAAAGAGATATAGCAAGGCTGTGGAAGGAGACGGCCCACCCTTCCCTCTCGGCATGGAAAAATGGGCTGGATTTTAACATGGGGCTAGAGATCCCGATATTCAAGGCTAGGGGCTGCCCGCAAAAACACCCCAAAATCTGGAAAAGATGGGCAGATTATCAAGGCCTAGACTTGGACCCCGTTCCACCGGTGAATGCATCTGTATCTACATTGATATGCGGGCCCCTAGGGTAAGGGACCGGATGTGTGGTGAGGGAATTGCTTTGTTGGGATGGGGGATGTGGTGGCAACCGAAACGCAGTAGAGTGTTAGTGCAACGGGGGGGGGTTCCATGTGTTTACGTTATATTGTATTTCATGACTATAATGATAATAATGTATAAACTAAATGTCAAAGACAATAATCTGCAATGTCTGATGTGGCAGGTGTTTCCTGGGTCAAGGAGCACTGCACTGTATATGACTATTGACATAATAAAATGTGTTTAAAAAAAAATTTGCATTTGCTAAACTGTAATTTACAATCCAATTTCACCATAAGTTGTGATTTTAAATTAGGAGTCCAGTGACACCAAACTTGAAAAGTTTATCTCTTCACAATTGGGAATTACACTTAAAAGATATAATAAGGCAATCCCAATGTTATCTTGCAGTAGTGAAAAATAAAACTGGGAGTTTTTTACTACCAGGACATGTAAAGCTTAAAAATACATGTCCTGCCTTTTAAATACATTGCACCCTGTCCTGTGGACTTAGATAGGGCCTACTTTAGGGGTGACATATATATACAAAAAGTGAAGTTTTAGGCCTGGCAAGAGGGTTACCTTGCCATGTCAAAGTGGAAGTTTAAGACTGTACATACAGGCTCTCCAATGGCAGGCATGAGCCATGGTTAGAAGGCTACTTAAGTGGGTGGCACAATGAGCGCTGCAGGCCCACTAGTAGCATTAAACTTACAGGCCCTGGGCATATGTAGTAAACTTCACTAGGGATTTATATATAAATTAAATATGCCAATCTGTATTTAAGCCAATGTTAGCATGTTTAGGACAAAGAGCACAAGCACTTTAGCACTGGTCAGCAGTGGTAAAGTGAGCAGAGTCCTTAAACCAGCAAAAAATGTGGTCAGTAAATGGAGAGAAACAGGCAAAACGTTGGGGGGAAGATTGCCCTAAGGCTGTCAGGTCTAACAACCAAGTAGCAGATGGATTCTCTCTTCTTGTCAACAGCTTAAGTAGCCAGGGCACTGAAGACCGTATGGCCCCATATACAATGATGGGCACCTCCTCCAGTATATCAGATGTAACTGAAATAAGGTCCACAGCCAGTGCAGCTGCACTACCAATTCACCCAGTCTTACCAGACCCGGCTTCCAACCATTCCTCTGAAATAACAAAAAGTGGCCCCGGACTCCAACTTCGGTGTCAACAGCAGCCAAGCTCTCTCCAAAGCCCCCACTAATTCTATTGAATCCAAAGGAAGGATGGTCCTTAGATTTACTGCCCTTCTACTACTCTAGAGGGCCTCAAGATGGCTTGAACAGACAGAATATTTTAAAACTAATCAGACCACCACTGGAATAGAATACAGCTTCTTCCGCCGATCTCTTAGTAGTGCGTTTCCTCCTTGACAAGAATTCTAGTTCTGAACGAACATGCACAACTTGATTCTCAGACTACCTAGTTTAAAAAATCTGTGCCAGACGAGAGACACTAGCAGATTGTGGCACCTCTGTCCATCAACCTATAAATGCAAATTATCCATCTATATTTGTCCAGTCTAATCTATCAAATCTCCTTCCCTCTCATAGGTGTCTGAACTACCGGAATAACATCGGCAATATGATCCAGCAAACCTGATTCCAGGAACCAAGCCTATGAACATGAACAGCATAAGATGTCTTTTTTGTTCATGGAATATCGCTGGCATCATTTGTCAACTCCAACAATGACCTGACTTCTTTCCTCAACAATCATCATGTAGTATGCTTGCAGGAAACGTAGGACACCACAAGATTCTATCTATCTGACTTCAAAACCTTTGGGAAGATGACTTATATGGCATGGTGCAGGCACCAGTCTTGCAGATTAAAAACATTGATAAATAATAACTATGACTTATCGAGGATTATGATCCAAACCACCTCCAACCTCATATTGGTGGTTATAGTGGGCTGCCTCTGAAGAGAACAGCTCCTCATCATCAACATTTATATGCCCCATCTCTGACTGATAACAAAGCCCCTGCCCAAATTCTGGCCAAGCTCGAGTCTCTTAACGAGCTCCATCAGAACTTCCAATGCATTATATCTGGGGATTTTAATGACGATCTCCTTTGCTGTTTGACACTCACAATATGGATGGCGATGGGCCAGACAGAGCTCTGAACATTCCGCCACCTGTTTCCCACAGAAGAGGTCATAGACCTACTAAGAAATCTAATCTCTTCAGAAGCTTTATGTCAGATTCAAGCTTCCATTGGCTTAATGGGTGCTTACAGAACAAACAACCAGCCAAACACAACTTTTTGTAAGCTAAATGCAGCATCAATTATTGATTTCACCATGCTGCACTTCAATTTCTTCATCTGGAACGACTTCAAAATCATGTCTAGAGGAGAAAGAGACCACAATTGAACTAGTTGATCACCCTAAAATTGTTCCTCTCTTCTTTTAAGACTCTTCCCTCAAAGGGGTTGAACTACTGGCAGTAAATAACAGGAAAATAAACTGGAATAGCAAATTACCTGAGAAGTTAAACCTATTGGAGCAGAGCCAGAGACTGGATAGTGAGCTAGTCTCCATCTCGTAGATGACTCATGGACTGTGTCTTGGAAAACAATTACAGAGACTTTTCTAGACCAGTTATTGACCCCTAACCAGAGTCAACACTCTACAGCATTCAAGGATCTTGACCCTAAGCCACCAATTGTTGACATTCTTCGATTGAAACAGCACCATAGGTGGTCAATAAGATGCCTACTCACTACACCACTGTGTCCAGAGTGCACTACATCTATTAAGTTCCTCAAATTATCTAATAGGAACTCCATTGAGCACCAAAACAAGCATACTTGGAAAGCGATGGGCCGTGCTACAAAAAGCAATAGCGACAAAGAACTCAAGGAATTTTTGGAACTTAATTGGAAAGCCTTGTACAGGACCACAAGTGACTCTTATATCTCCTTCAACATTTGGGAAAAACACCTAAGGGGGCATTTTTCGAGCCAAATTTATTTGCCATCTATGCCAAAACAATAGGTTTACAATGGTCTGGAAAGTGTGGGGAAGGAAATACAATTGCTTATTATACAATGCAAGAATTCTCAAGCTTTACCCTAACAGGATTTCCATCACCATTTAAAACATGATCCATTACTGTGCAGCCGGATTCTGAAGACTATCTACGAATGTGTCCTCAATTCAGGTCAGGTCCCAGCATTTTGGAAGGGGGCTATTATCCAACCCTTACCCCAAAAAGGTCCCAGATGTGACCCAGCCAACATCCATTTAATAGCTCTTCTGGACGCAGAGGGAAAACTATTTGCTAAACGCTTGCTCTTATTACGGATTTGATCACCATATGCACATGACCTTGCATTGTTCTGTCTAACTCCAACTGGCTTCCAGAAGCAGCTATCTGCATTCCATATTTTCAACCAGTCAAATGGCTTATCTGCCAATATCACCAAGACAAAAATGATTTCCTTTGGGAAGCAGATATGGCAGTTTTATTGGATTCTTGGTCACAGCAGACACCTATAAGTATCTGGGCTTCACGCTGGATACAAAACTGTCTTTGTCACATTTTGAGAAATTGAAATCAAAAGCTTCTATGATAACTAAATCCTGGAAAAGTTTTGTTCATCTATATCAGGGCAGGGTTCTTGGTCCATCTATTAACGCTTTAACCGCCAAAATTATTCCAGTTCTGTCCTAGGTGGCGCTGATCCTCCAGGCAAAGCAAATCCAGAATTTAGAAATCATCTTCATACAAAACGCTTGATCTCTATTTAATCTCTGACTCTCAGCCCTTCATGCTATAATCCATCTTGAACTAAATCTTCTTTTCATCAAGCACACCCATTTATCCCAACAAGCTATTACTTTTGCAACGTGCTAACCTGAGTAATGGCTCTATGTGGGGTCTTATCTTCCCAGAGCTGATGGACCATCCTCGGCTTGATATGCTTATTTCGGAGAACTCCATTACTGCTCTAATAAGCAAACATAACCTGCTGCCTATTAAGGACCTGTGGAGTATGTTAAAATCAATCCATAAAAATACCATCAGACAAGGATTGCATTAGTCATTTCAAACAACTGACTTGCTCAGGGCTTCCCAATACCAATACACAGAGTATGTATTAGAATCATATTTCTTGCCTAGACAATATTTTATCGAATAAAATCTGGAAACTGAAACCAAACAAACATTTTTAAGATTTCACATTTTTTATATTCCTCTGAAACAGTTTGAGGGCTCTTGGAATATAAGTAATCCTGGCCCCTCCACCAGGTTGTGTAGTAATTTTGATGAAACATTTTATGTCTCTGCCCCGGCTTGATCGACGTTGGAAACATGTATTTATTATCAACCTTCAGAGAGTCTTTGCTGCAAACAATAAGAGAAGCAAAAAGGATGTGCTTTACTCTACAGTCCAATGGTCCAAACGGGAAATTGATTAAATTCTTGGACACAGACTATCAGAGACCTAAAAATGCTGATGACGTTAGCTCGGAGGCCGTTGCAGCGGTGTCCCATTCTTTCACTTGCTCTATTTTTTAAGCCTGTCTATTCGTGAGCTTGCAGATTTTTAACTACTTTATCTTAGACTGCTTGACTGAATTAGACAGCTCATTTTACTTTGTAATTGCTTTAATTTTCTACATTTATAGTAATGAAAGCAAATCCACTCAATAACGGTTTTTCTACCTACCTACATCTCCTGTCTGGGTCTGCAGTCAACACCTCCCTCCTAGGATCTTCTAGGCCCTTGGCTTTCCAAAATGGAACCCACATGCCTTAATGTTATGTGCTCTCACAGGCACACATACATGCAGGCTTTAGCACCCACGAACACATGTGCGTTTCACAGCGAGTTGCACATAAAGTTGTGGAACTTTAACCCAGTAGGCTGGTAGGCGCCACTACTATGACACTGGAAGCAGCCCGGCCATTCTACTGTTCACCAAATGGGTATGTTGCCACCATCACACTCTTATTATGCAAATCTGAATGAGGGTAGTAGCCCAACCCATTCTGGAGGAATCTGTTTTGACACCACTCCCTGTCTATGGTAGTGTGCAGTACATCAAGGTAGGCCAAAGTTGCAGCACATATGCATGATCTGTGCATGTTCATGACCAATTTCATACCCAGGGTTCCAGATCCATATTCACCTGGGGCACTCTGGGCTAAGGTCCACATCGTTACCATGCAGGGGACTTTTTCATCTCAACATGAAGCAACAGTATTCAGCATGATAATCTAGCAGACTACTTATTGCTAGTATGTGGTGATCTACTTTTTCTTTGCATGTCACAAAACCAGGTGAAATTCTTAGAATATTGATTTAACTTCTTGGGTGCTAAGGACTTGATTTCCCCTTCAATCAATCAATCAATCAGGATTTGTGAAGCGTGCTACTCACCCGTGAGGGTCTCAAGGCGCTGGGGGGAAGGGGTGAGCAGCTCTGTTGGGGTCATTCGAAGAGCCAGGTCTTGAGGTCCTTTCTGAATTGGTGCAGTGTTGGGCTCCATCGGAGGTGAAGGGGGAGTTCATTCCAGGTCTTGGCTGCGAGGTAGGAGAAGGATCTTCCACCTGCTCTGGAACTGTAAAAAAGTGGAACAGTGGCTATGGAGAGGTCGGCTGAGCGGAGGTTTCTCTTGGGGGCGTGGAAGGAGATTTAGTTGTTGAGGTATTGGGGTCCGGTGTTGTGGAGGGCTTTGTAGGCGTGTGTGAGCAGCTTTAAGGTTATTCTTCTTTCGATGGGGAGCCAGTGGAGGTCGCGGAGGTGTTGGGTGATGTGGTTGTGTTGTGGGATCTCGAGGATAAGTCTGGCTGTGGCATTCTGGACCGTCTGTAGTTTTCGGAGGAGTTTTTTGTTGATTAAGGCGTAGAGGGCGTTGCCATAGCCCAGTGTGCTGGTGATGAGTGCATGGGTGACGGATTTCCTGGAGTCAGGGGGGATCCACTTGAATGTCTTGCAAAGTATGCAGAGGGTGTTGAAGCATGCAGAGGATACGGTGTTGATCTGGTGATTCATGGTGAGTGAAAAGTCGTGTATGACACAGATGTTGCGTGCATGGTCCGTAGGTGTGGGTGGGTTTCTGAGGGCGGGGGGCCTCCAGGTGTTGTCCCATGTGGAGGGGGTGGAGCCAAGGATGAGGACTTCTGTTTTCTCCGAGTTGAGCTTCAGGCAGCTGTTGCTCATCCAGGTCGCGACGGCTTTCATCCCTTCTTGGAAGTTGTGCCTGGTGATGTCAGGTTCCTTGGTGAGGGAGAGGATGAGCTGGGTGTCGTCAGCATAGGAGACAATGTTGAGCCCATGGTTTCTGACGATGGTTGCGCGGGGCCATTTAAACGTTAAAGAGTGTGGGGCTGAGGGAGGATCCTTGGGGTACTCTGCATCTGATCTCTGTCGGTTCGTAGAGGAAGGGCAGGAGTCTTATTCTCTATGCTCTGCGTGAGAGGAAAGATCATATCCAGTCTAAGGCCTTTCCTTGGATGCTGGCATTGTGGAGTCTGGTGGCTAGTGTGCGGTAGCACAACCCAACAGGCCGCTGTGATGGTGAAGTCACTTCCCATCATGGAGCACTGGAAGAACTGGGGAGGCGGCTGCTATTTTCCACTCTAGTGAACCCTCCACCATCCTCTTGATCTGAGCAAAAAGTCTTCCACTCGAGCCCAGGGGGTTGAGCCATCCTGCATCTGGTGTTCGCATCATTGATGAGTTAACATATTTTGCAGGCACCCGTAGCCAGAAAAGCATTGCTTGGTTTTTGTGGGGGGTGAAGGTGGTAGAAAAGATGCCTGTTCTCAAAGGGAATGGTGCTACAGGAGAGGTGTCCCTGGAAAGCTTAAACACTCAGCATTCCAGTTACACCCAGTTAATCTCAGTGGGACTCGATTGCTTTGCACTTTCACTAGACACTGGAGATTGTGTTGGATGATGTGGTGGGGTGGTCACTACGGGCATCCACCAATAGAATACTGTAAGATATAGGCCACTTGTCTCCTCAAGATATATGAGGAATACCGATCTGTGGACCAGAGTATTCTTTGTGAATCTGGAAGAAAAGGAACTCATAACCTGTCTTTCTCTGTGGCCTTGCTGGGGCACAAACTGGTCCCTCTCTACGCTCACATAGAATTATAATGCAGGATGATCCAACTAAATAAAGTGGATGGGAACAATTTTCAGAGAAGTCTATCGGAGGTGTTTTGTCTTTTTTGAAGTTGAAGTTAAAACTAAGGAAAGGATGCACTCTAAATGTAGGTGGCTGGTCTGCTGTCCATGAAAGGTTTGCCTGCAAACGTTTCTTAATGTTGATTTGGAAGCACAATTTAAATACTACTAAGGACATTGTCTGTTAAAAAGTTAAGGTGATTGCCCTCCTAACAGTGGGTATGCCAACTGGGCAGAAAAGGTGTCATGGATGTCTGCTGGGATGATGTTGAGCACAACATAAGCAATCAGTGAGACAGAAGGAATACCCACTGGCAACAAGATGCTCTAACAGAATGTCAGTTTTCCAGTGGTATCTTTCACAAGTGGACTCTACAATGAATGTAAAATCGATGGTGAACATTTAAAAACTTAAAAGTTTAACTGTAAAAAGGGAAAAAGTATGGAAAGCAAAGCTGTGGCGGTGAGGTGGGTGAAAACAACAAAGAAAGCGGTCGGCATAAAGAACGTTGATACACACAGTCATGAGCCTAAGCATTCCCTAGTCAATAGCTATAACATAAAAAAACAAAAACTACAAGTTCCCGAATACAAAGTGCCATTTCCAAAACATCCACAGTTGAATTAGGGTGTCATACATGACCTGGGGCCTTCTGGCGCAGTTTGATTTGTTTGTGAAATAAGCAGTGACAACAGAAATGAAGAGGCAACATTATTGGAGGAAATCAAAGTGGAGTTGGAGTAGTGGAATGGTCAAATGTTTACACACGTCTGGAAATCAAGGGGCTTGCCATCAAGTCATATTGTCCAGCACATATGGAGCCCAACAATAACTCCCTGTAGCCCCACCTTTCCTATGATACTGTCTGCAACTGTCTGCAAGAAGAAGCAGTGGCTGAAAAAGGCAGAATGCTCTGTGTTGATGCTGAGCACAGGCTATGCTGGGGATTCACGAGGAGCACCTCGTGGAGTTTACTGCTGTTTAAGTATTTAAAAAAAATATATAATTATAGAAATGGCTTTCCGTTAATTACACAAGTTTTTAAACAGTGAGCCCTGTACATTCCTCTAAATATGTACCCCTAAGTATGTGGTAATAAAGGGCAACACCAGTCAATTACGGTTTTATGATGGGAGGTATGCAGCCAGACCTGACAACTTTAAAAACATTTTCACCATGGAATCTTTTTATGGCATGAATTACCTGTTCTCCGAATGATCCCATAAAAGCTATAGGATGACCCTGAAAAATCTGTTGGCAGTAGTGCTGCCAGAAAAGCATTAGCCTTTGACGTAGGTTGCTCTGGCTGGGTAGTACGCTTTTATGACCCAATGAGAAGCGCTATGAAAAACTCGCAATGCATTCACCCTCAACTCTAGAGTTCACAATTGTGTGACCAATCATAAAGGCACATCCATGGCCTAAAATCACCTGGATGCCTAAAAGCGCCTCACTTCATAATACGCTCTATATATGACTCATATGTTGCATTAAAAACATAACTACAGAAAAATATCTGGGAAAAGAAATGTTTTTTCATTTTCCAAAATAAATTAAACAACCACCACAATGGGATAAAGCAATCATAAGGTCGGTTTGTTCATTTTAGATAAGTACTAGTGATAGGGGCACCGTGGGGCAGTTTACAGAAAACCACACAGAGTATTGAATTGTAATCGATAATTCCTGAGTCAAAAACAGGTACAAATAAAAATAGTAAGTATTATTCACCGAGGAAGTTGCTAACTTAAGTAATGATGTCTCTGCACTAAAGATTTTAAACTAGATTTCTGAAAAACATACTGTTTCACCTGTGAAGTATGTCGTGGATGCCATAATGCCACCTAAGACTAGTAGTTATTTTCAGTGAGAAAGGTGCCAACACTGCCTTAAAGATAAACACACATACACACTCTAAGACCACACGAGGCATACCTTAAGGCACACATGTAAAAGACAGTCACAGAGAGTGCATGCTGGGCACATTAAACACATACAAGACAGGGAGCGGTCAGGTGTCAGGCATGCAGCAAGTCATATTGTATCTGACTTTCAGTCTCTCTACCAAAAGTTACCACAGTAGGACTCTGGTAGAATTTAAATTATCTTGAAAGTCTTGAATGTAATTCATGTTTCTCACTTTCCTTTTGTGCCACAGAAGACAAAAAAGGCTAATGGCTTATATGGCCTGGGTTCCCCAATGAGCAAACAAGGATGCAAGGGGTGCCTGACAGAAATATAAGGCAAAATATTGGACTCAGCTGGAATGATGGCATTCTAGAGAATACGTGGCTACATGTAATCATACTAAAGCTGATTATATATCATATACATGAATGTGTATTAATAAATGGGCAGATAAGGCAATTACTTTAATTCTAATTCGACCATGCAGCAAGCTTTAAAATGTCAGTAAATATAGGCACAAAAGCTGGAAGCAAATGAAGCACTTGCAAACCCTACAGAGTGAATGAAGAGTAACCAATGGGTGGACCATATATGATACCCTCCTCCCAGTTTTGGAAAGCTGACTACCAGAACTAGGGATGCAAGCTTCGTGGATTACCCCCAGCCACAGTGGTGTGCTGAGAAGTCAGTAGGCAACTTGTCTTTAAGACTATTTGATGCCTGTAGAACCTGAAGGTTAACAACTCAGCAGGAATTGCAGTGGTGGCTCTTTGGAATCGAAAGCCTGTCTGTCTTATCAAAGTTAAATCACTTTTCTGCAGGACACATGAAGAAAGGAACATTATTATACAATTGCCAGCCCGATTAAAAGGTACTGGGACATGGTAAGATGATAACCTCAGACTATTTTCCACTAAACAAAATATCTGGGATATTCTGAATGGTGATAACCTTGCATATGCGTTAAAAAGTGAATGCTTTATCGAAAATGTTCAGTTTTGTATCAATAATCTCCAAGTGAGTTACTTACATCCTTAACCATTTAAGATACCTATCTAGACGTTCCAGTCTTGTCAGCATACATATCATGGGCTCCCGCCCTTTTTTGTAGAAGTTTATACTTTTCAGTTCACTCTCCTTTCCTCTGCGCTGTTATCATTACTCAATTACTCAATCCACTTGCCCCTTTAAAAATATGTCCCAATATGTGGGAACATTTGTTAGTAGAATGTTAGTTTATCTGCTCCTGTAAGAATGCCTATTTCATGTTTTCCTTTAGCCATAAGTGGTGCAGGACATGTGTGAGTTTTCTATTCTACCAGCAGAATTCGGCCCTTAACCAAGTTAATTAATTAATAATCCTACTTAAGGTGTTGACCTACACAGGGGCACAGTTCAGAACTGACATGGGTTCCAATGGCAAAGATATTAAAACTTCACCCCTGCTTGACCTTTCTTTTTCAGAATCATTAGGCTCATTAGACTCCAACTGGTAAAGTATTTGAGCAGAGAAATATATCTGATAGATAAATGATCTATCCACAGACAGATAAGAAAATGGGAGAAAAACAGAACTCTGAGGACCTCCTCATACCGAAGTCCCTCTGCTCAACAAGCAGACAGCTCATCATATCAGCCAAAGCAAAGTTCTATACCAGTACATCAGCCAGTCAAAGAAGCAGAATACTGCTCAAGACAACCAAGCTCTGCATCAACCCTCTGCCGGACTCATCTAGTCCTCACACCATAGAGAAAATCATTGCCATCAACCTCTTCTTCAGTGACAAAAATACATAAGATGTGACAGCACAACAACAACACCTAAGCATGCTTCAATTGTTACACCCACCCTTTCCATTAAAATTGTGCCTTTAAAGCCGTACCTCTCCTAGAACTCTCTGACATACTCAACTCGCTCAAAGCAAACTTCTTATGAAGATGATGTCCTACCATCATCCTTTATCAAAGCTCTCTCTGAGGAGGCTTTCTTAGCCCTACTTACCATTGCTAATTCCTCCCTTAATGAAGGCATCTTTGCAGAAGCTTTCAAGACAGCCCAGATCCTAGAAACGTACATAAGACCCTAATGACCCTGCCAAGTATTGGCCATCACTCACCTACTATTCATCGGCAAGATCATTGAGCAGTCTATGTTTTACTCCAAGACCACATCATGAAGATGGTTAGCAGGAGCTAACCAACTCCTGCAAAATTACCATTCTGGCTTCAGATCATGCTGTAACACGGAGACCGTAATCTGAAGCATCATAGACAATGCCGTCTGGACCGATGTTAGACCTGCCAGGCTTAAGGTGGTCTTCCCCAAACCTTTTGCCTTACTCCTCCTGTTTCTGCTGAATTTGTTTTTGTTGGCTTTAGGATTTGGACACTTTACCACTGCGAACCAGTGCTGCAGTGCTTATGCTTTCTCCTTTAAACATGGTGAAATTGGCTTACCCTGAATTGGCACATTCAATTTACTTGTAAGTTGCTAGTATTGTGGTACTACATGTACCCAGGGCATGTAAACTAAATGCTACTAGTGGACCTGCAGCAGTCTTGTGCCAACCACTTAAGTAGCTCTCTAAACACGTCCCAGGTCTGCCATTGCAGCCTGTGTGTTTAGTTTTGAACTGTCATTTTGACCTAGCAAAATAAATCTTTTGCCAGGCCTAATCTTTCATTTTTAATGCATATAAGTCATCCCTAGGGTAGGCCCTAAACAGCCCACAGGGCAGGGTACAGTGTATCTGAAATGTTTGACATCTACGTTTAAAATGTACATGTCCTAGTAGTGAACAACTCTTAAATTCGCTTTTCACTACAGTAATTCGCTTTATCTTCATAGGATAACATTGGGTTACCTTACTACATTTAATAAGTGACAACTTTCAACTTTCAAATGGGAGCAGGTAGGAATATGAAGTTTTTGGTCTAAAGAATTGTAATCTAAAATCCTCTTTAATGGTAACATTGGATCATAAGTCACAGTTCTGATAATGCCACTTTTAGAAAGTTGCAAAAAGAAAAATTGATGGGCAGAATGCTGAACAGTGTCAAACATTCACCCCCAGTACAGAGCTCTGGGCCTAAATTCATCATTTTGTTGCTCACCATGCCATTTCAGTTTGGACCCAGCCATATGCAAATCAGTCTTGACCCTGCTGCCCATGGGAACAGTCCAGCCTCAACTGCCAGGCCAGGTCCTCCCAGGCCTGGAAACAAGCATCCTGGGACCGATTTCGGGGTATCACCCCTCATCAGACAGGCTAGCTTGACTCCAGTGGCATGGAGACCACGGGACCCACGTCTGGGCTTAGCCGTCCCCCAATTTTCTACAATGACAGATCAAGATGACCCCTGCCTCCTGATATTGCTGGACCTCTCAACTGCCTTCAACACAGTTGGCCATCCCATTCTCATATGCTCATTTTACTTTCACTGAATCAGTGCTTGGGGGCATATCTCAGCCCCTGAGCACTGATTCTCCTGGGAGAGTTATCGCTGGAAGGGGGAGAATCAACCTTTCCAATGGTACCTCGGCCCAGTGGAGTCCCTACACAAGGGCTTCCATTGACCTTGGTTTGTTCAGTTCCTGTTGCGGGCACTAGGCCCAGCCACGTAAGTGGCAAAGCATTTTTATTGGCACAAGTGGGGCAATGCTGGGTGGTAGGAATTTTGTGTATTGATTCCTGCTGAATCCTGAAGTTTCCATCACAGAAATGTAAGGAAATAAAGCAACCTGGTGAGAGCCTCACAAGTCACCCCCACCCTGGATTTCCCTATGTGTCCAGTTTTAAAAAATTTACAGGGTTGCCAGGTTTCCATCGGTTCCGCCTGGGTTAGGGCCCAAAATTCACAGCTACCCACTTTGTATAAATGGTTTCCCCTAAGTGTCTAGTTTTCAAAAATGTACAGCTTTGCTAGGTTTCCCTAGGTGCCAGCTGAGCTAGGACCGAAAATCCACAGCTACCCACTTTGCAACAAACGGGTCAGTTTTGAGAGTAAAAATGTGATGTATCCATGTTGCATTTTGGACTATTTCCTGTCGCAGGCACCAGGCCTAACCACACATGTGATGTACCATTTGTATCGGAAAGTTTAGGGGAATATTGGGCAGAAAGAGGTTTGTGGCTCCCCACAGATTCCAGCACTTTCCATTATAGAAATGTGAGTAAAATGTGTTTGTTTAGTGAAAGTTTGAGGCTTGCAAGGAATTCTGGGTAAATTGCAAGTCACCCCACCCTAGATTTTCCTCAGGTGTCCAGGTTCTAAAAATCAAGAGGTTTGCTAGGTTTCCCTAGGTGCCATCTGAGTTAGGACCCAAATTAACTGCTACCCACTTTTCAAAAAACTGGTCAGTTTTGAGTTTGACACAAAGGTGTGTTAAAGGTTACACAAACTGTTTTCCTTGCTAATTCTGCAAACTCCCTGACTTTACAATTGTTAGCTTCTAGTGTCTTGTCAAAAACAAGTAAGAAGCTTTTTGTCTGCTTTGTGGAGCTGAGAGCTCTAGAGTGACAAAGCACACTGAAATAAGTAAAATATAGTAATAGGTATCAAAAAGATCACTTTCAGAAAGAACTGCATACAAACACCTAGGTACAAGTAAAACTATCCCGTGGGAAAGGCCTCTCCGCTAAAATATTATACGGCCAACAGGTTTAAACAGGGAAGTATCCTGGCACCACTACTGGTTTCATTATGCATTGCAGGATTGCCAGATCTTTTAGATCACCCAGGATCTCTGTCACCTAAACTGGGAGAGGTGAGAATCAGCAATTTAGCATATTTTAATGCTGTAGCTATACTATAAATAACACAGATAAGCCTGTAGTATCAACTTAATAGGGTGCAAGATTAGAACAGACACAACAATTTAAAATTTAATCTATGAAAAAACTAAGATTATGTTCTTTGGGTGACATAATCCAGCTTTTAAATAGCCATTTGATTCTTCTATCATTGAACCTATACTCAGCTATTGATAGCTAGGAATAAACATTGACCATAAATTGAACTGGAATTTACACCTGGTAAATTTCAACTCCAGAAGAAAGGATATAGTTAATGCTATTAAATGTTTTGCAACACAATTTAGGCCTATCTCTATCATTTAGGCACTTTAACTATATCCAACATTTTTATACAGACAAACGGCAGATGTATCTTGATTCTAATTTATTGCGTTATGTAAAGAATTAATTTCTGTTTTATAGGCTATTTTATGTTCCAATTTGTCAGCCTGAGGGCATATAGGGGCACATGCATCAAAGGTTTTTGCGAGCGCAAACGGTGCGATTCGCAAAAATCGGCCGTTTGCGATCGCAAAATGGCCTTTTGCGATGCATGAAAGTGTTGGGGACGCGCAATTTAGGTAATCGCAATGTTTTGCGATTTCCTAAATTGCAATTGCATTTAAGGAATCACAATTTGCGATTTCTTAAATGTAATGCTAGAAGCACTTAGAAATAGCGATTTCGCTATTTAGGGTCGCAAATTACCGAGCAATTAAAATGGTCGGTAAATTGCAGAAACTTTGAAAAATGCACTAAAGTGCATTTTTCAAAGTTTCATGTTGCACACACACATGCCCTTGGGGCATGTGTGTGCGCAACATGGGTGCACATCACAATTTCAGGGTGCAAGAGGGTGTCCTTTTGACACCCTTGCACCCTTGAATTGCATGCGCAATTTGCGAGTACCTATTGGTACTCGCAAATTGCGCATGTACTTTCCCATTCATTCCTATGGGCCTGTAGGCCCATAGGAATGAATGGGAAGCCATTCCTTAATTGCGATTTGCAATTTGCGTAGTCGCAATTAAGGAATGTTTAGGAATCGCTATTTTTATAGCGATTCCTACATGCATAGGATTTTGCGAGTCCTTAATTGCGATTCCTTAATAATCGCTATTATGGACTCGCAAAATCCTACCTTGATGCATGTTCCCCATAGTCTAAAAGAGATGGGATTAATAAACTGCGACACGTATGCTGTGGGGCTACTGACACAATAGTACATATTTTTGATTAAGTCCAGCATTACTTGTTTTAAAATTAGCTTTTACAATCACTCTTTATTGATTCAGGCTATCGAACAGTTTGTGACGCTACCACATTTTATTTCAGTATCAGTACCAACAAACAAATTGGGTGTATTGTTTATTCCTTCAGAACTGCCCTAGAATGATTAGGGAGCACTAGAAAATAACCTTCATGCTGTTGAACTGATTTTTAAATTCAATATTGTTTTAACTTTTTCACCTTTTTATGAAGTTTGTGATTAACTTTTTTATAGTTTCTATATAACAGGCAAGCCAACTGTGTTTTAATTATTGACATGATATATTGTAAATAATCTACAATAAAGAATACCATACCATTCTATGGGAGTGACCTTACCTATCCTAAATGAAATTAAATCCTGAAAGGAAATCCACAATCCAAGCCTCAAGATAAACCCTTTGTGGAAAAAACATGAAATCACTTATTGTGGATATAGGGCCTCATTACAAGTGTGGCAGTCCATGGACAGCCAGACTCACGGGGCGCGGCGGTCCACTCACCACTGCACTGGCGGTCCGACCACCGTATTGTAAGTTTGGCGGTCGTACCACAGTTTGACCACTGCAACTGTCAGGGAAACGCGTTCCCTGGTGGTGGCGTGGTGGTCAGGGGCTCAGAATATGTTGGCGGTGCTGCTGCGGCACCGCCATGCATATTTTGAGTTTCCCAACTGCCAGCCTTACATGGTGATCAGCGCCATGTAAAAGCTGGTGGTGGAGAAACAAAGGGGACCCTACAGGGCCCACCATGCCCCAGGCAGATCGGTGGATGCAGGGGGTCACATGTTGTGTCCCCTGTGTGCAAGCACCCCCCAGTTCAAGCACGGCATGGACTTTACAGTCCATGCCATGCTGGAACGCTCTGTGGTGGTCCCGCGGTGGGGCAGTATTAAGGGCTCATTGAGCCTTTTACTGCACCGCTGCGGGACCAAACCACACTGCCCACCTGCCAGACAACAATTTGGATCATAATCTGGTGGGCGTGCAGCATTCGGGTTTGGCGGTGCAGGAGCGGGGCATTGGTAAACCACTCCGCACTGCCAAACTCGTA
The DNA here is from genome assembly GCA_963921515.1 of Calotriton arnoldi. NCBI lineage: Eukaryota > Metazoa > Chordata > Amphibia > Caudata > Salamandridae > Calotriton > Calotriton arnoldi. Next base: position 1,516,098 of record CAWUFW010002309.1, read on the forward strand.
ATGAGGCCCTAAAATTGAGCATCACTAAGAACTCTGTTTCAAAACCAGGACATATTCAAATATAAATTATCTTTTGCTATGTGTTACGTAACCATGATAAAGGCTAATATCTGACACTGTGCCAACCTGGTGATTGTGAACCCAATGCACTTCCCAAATGAGAAACCTTTCTTTTAGAGTAATACTTTTCCCTATAATTGACAAAGGCTGCTTTAAATAAAAAAGATTCCTGTGGGAAAGTAAATCTAGAGACGGAAGACTGATGACCCCTGCAGGTCTGCAATTCTGCTTTCGCAACCAATCACAGAGGGTCACAAAGAGCAATCTGCCAAATTAATACTCATTATGTAGAATGCTTTGTGACCCCCTACTCATGGACAATTTGTAACATATTAGTGCAAAGGTCATACAATAAACTGTATATCCATTAAAAATTGGGAATAGTATATTGGCCCCCTACGTAAAACAAATACCAGGATTTGTCAGGCAGATAAGCTCCTCTCAGATATACCTTGCCAAGCAATATATAGCAATATTTTAAAATAACATTTAGCATATGTTTCTGCAATGGCATAATTTAAACAAAAGGAAAACTTGATGGGAGCAGAAGCAATAGTATTTACTAATTGACCAAAATGACCTCAAAGAAAGGTTCAATATCAGAACTCCATATGTTAACAAACAGTGATTAATCCCATTTATAAGAATCAGAAAATGCTAGAACCAATGTAGCTAAAAGTATACATTTTAAAATTTTTGTATTATTTGTTTTTTTTGTTATTATAGTTAGTCTCTACCAAAATATCAGTAGTCACTTTCACCTGGCAGCAGGATAGATAGTGAGGATAGGAACTTATTGATCACTATGCATAAATCAATTGCGCCACACATAGGCTTACATAGATGGTAACATACCACCAGGGATGGCTCCTCCGCTATTGTGGAGGAGTGTCGCCCCACTGCTGAAATGCAGCAGACTGAAGAAAAATAAAATGACAATAAAACAATTTTATTGACACTTTATTTTTACTTCCAGTGCGCCGAGTCTATGGCGGGGCGGAGCCATGCTGCAGCATCACACAGCAGGGAGAGGAGAAGTGGTAGGCACTGAAAGTGCACATGTCGATTTGGCTGGCCGTCTTAGGATGACCAAACCGACATGCGCACTTCAATATCTCCAGGCTGTTCCTTGAAGATATCCTAGTGCTCAGGGGCACAGGCTCCCAGTTCCTGCTGGAGCGCAAAACCGTCCCGCTCCGGCCAATCCCAATACTTCTCTCAAATCAAGTCAAATAAAACTTTATTCGGTCAGTTTTGACCGTAAAAGCACATTTGCACACACCAAGAGTAAAAAGATAAAAACTTATACAATACTTAAAAAAGGGCGAACCCAATAATTCATATACAAATTTCCATGTATGGGTGACAAGGCCCTAATATATATTAACTTTAATAAAATATAAAAACTACTAAATGTCAAAACTACTGCGCCTTCATAGACCTGGTTAAAGTGCGTTCTATACAGTACTAGCAAATAATTTAAAACAATGGGCACTAAAATATGGCAATTCTACGGTCGATGCATGATCTAATTTTTTCCTTCGCCGTAAGGCTCCTGTTAAAAAACTCGCAACCCCGAAGCATATCAAAGGTGAAGACAACATTTGCAAATATATCATAGCTGCCCTCACTTGTGCAAAATTACAATGTTTTAGAAGTGGTAGAATGTATTTTAACCGAAGATCATTATAAAATCCTCAGAAAAACATAAAGTGTAAAAGATCTTGATCCAAAAAATCAGCACAAGGGCAGGGCTTTAGGGCCCCAGGCTTCAAAAACCCTTGGGGACGGTAAGGTACCAGTGAATACAATTGAACCTAAATCTAGTTAAAAGAAAGCGGTGGTGTAGATTTTTAATATAAGACCAGAAGGGTTGTTTTAAGGTCCCAGGACTCAAGATTAAGTATTGTCTTATCGTGGGTTTTTAAGTTCGCTATTTTCCCTTTCCACCATCCTCTTAGCTAAAAATTGTCTTTTAATTACTTTCAACTCACCACGTCCATCTGTCTCAAATGTGTAAAAAGCTCAGGGCACCCTATATTCGCTAGCTGCTGTGTGATGTAACCCAGCCAAGGAACATCAGCGGCCCTATCGAGTCTCATGCAATCGTCTAAAATAAATTGGTTCAGTATAGGTATGGGGCTCAACCATATTTTTGTAACACCATATTAAAGGGGCCACTGTTATGCGGTCAGAGATGTAACCCTGCCCTAAATCTTCATGCACCATAAAAGATGGGGTGCTGGGGGGTACGGATAATAGTTTCCACAGGTATTTATCTTCAACCACCTGCAGATTGCCAGCCTCCTTATAGCCCCATACCTCGCTGCCATACGTGGCCACTGGTATACATTTCTCATTATAGACCTTCAGTAATGGTCATAGTGGTTTACTCCCCAGTCTCCTTGCAAACTCCATAGTCGCTCCTGCAGATCTAGACAGGGTGTTTTTTTTGAGTGTTCGCTGAGCTACCCATTACCGTTTTTCATTGAACAAAATACCCAAACAGGGAAATATAGCGACATTTTTCAGTTCTCCGCCTTTGTTTAAAAGCGTACGCTTGTCACGCTTTATTTTACCGGACAACATTATGTGGGACTTGCTTCTCTCATGCTCAGAGTAATAGCATGATAGAAGCACTAGGACTGCGTGGGGTCTGGGAGCCTGTGCTCATGGGAATTGCAGTGCTGGGATGTAAGCAGACAAGCAGGGAGGCGCGGTGTGGGAGCAAAAGATCGCAGCAGCCGGCAGGAAAGGTAAGTTTATATTTTTATTATTATTGTTTTTTCCCCCCACCCCTGCTTAGATTGACAGCAGCCGCTGCTGCATACAACCAAAGGCGTTAGTCTCCAGCCACCACCAGAGGACATATGGTATTTGTGAAAATTTCTGCACAGGTGTGTCCCTTATGAAAATCTGGTGTGGTCTGGAACAATTTTTCACGTGGCTACTCACCTCTTTGTTTTGTCTAAATAAATTTACAGTGAGGTTTTTGTTGTACAATAACACATGTATAGGGAACTGTCCCCTAATGCGATAATCATTTATGTATATGAGCATGCCAAAACACTATGCCTGCACCACCTGCCACTGCAGGGAAAGCATATCTGATGGCGATTATATTTTTCATTGTAGGTGCTTATTTGCTCTATGACAATCAAAGTATGTGTAATTTTTATAAAATGGTATCACTTAAAGTCTATATTGCAGGGTAACTTGGACTGACAATATAAATTTCCCTTTATATATTTGTGTTATTACGTGACACAGGGCTTCTTATGTATACTCTTCGGCAGGTGGCAAGCAGTGGGTACAAAAAAAAACGGACTTATTGTGACCTGCATAGCATTTTTGGATGCAACTCAACTACAAATTAGTCACACAGCAAAATGGATATTTGGAGGAGGACACAAAACGTTTGCCTCATCAACATTGAAGTGAAAGGATACAAGTTTTCAACTCCTCCTGAAGGGCTGTAAACTCAGAAAGAGGGGCCTGTGAGGGAGAGCAGATGTCTGTCACCGCATTTGCATTCCCTGTATCTGCATTTGTTTCTGATGCAGCCTGCGTTCTTTTAACAAATAAATGTATGCCTCCAGAGAAGGCATTGAGAGGACCCCACAGTCATCCCTTGGACCACTGTCTGCTCATTTTGAAAGAGGACAGTGTCCCCTTTGAGAATGAGTATCCACCCCAACTCGGCTTACAGTAATTTATTAGTTGTTTGCGACTACAGCTGTGCTCTCAAACCATTGATGCATACCTTGAGGCTAGCAAAGAGAGGGAATTCATTCCTCTTTCACACTACCTCCTATTTGCAATTCAAAAACGTCTTTTGTATATGTAGGAGACTGGCTTAGTATGTGGTGCACACTTGAAGGAATGATGCACCTTGATCTATTCCAGGCAAACCCTTATGGTGATTTTAGTGGTCTTTGATAACCTTTGAAAGCTCTCAAAGTGGTAACTGTGGAGAGAAGCCTTCAGGCTTATCTCGAAGGAGTGTAAAGCAGCTTGTTTTGGGAAACAACCTTTGCCACGACTCCGGAACAACGAGTTCCGGAGTCACGCAAGCCGAACAACGACTCAGCCTTAACCATGCATGTGCGTGGTTAAGGCTGATTCGGTCTAGTGTTCGGGCAGGGCGGAGTTCAGAAGAGCATCGCACAGGAACAGGTAAGAGGGCTCGTGGTTAGTTTTTAGGGGGTGAGGGGTTTGGGATTAGTTTTCAGGGGGTTGGGGCTAGTTTTTAGGGGGTGTGGGGTTTGGGGTTGGTTTTCAAGGGATGGGAGGGGTTGGGGTAAGTTTTCAGGGGTGGAGGGGTTGGGATGAATTTTTAGGGGGGCAGGGTTTGGGGTTAGTTTTTGGGGGGTGGGGGTTTGGGGTTAGTTTTCAGGGGTGGGGGGTTTGGGGTTAGTTTTCAGGGGTGGGAGGGGTTGGGGTTAGTTTACAGGGGGTTGTGTTAGTTTTTAGGGGTGTGGGTGATCGTGTTTGTTTATGGGCTGGGGGTTGGGATTAGTTTTTAGGGGTTTGGGGGGTTGGGGGGGATCGGGGTAGTAGTTGGTATGTATTTTTTTTTACCATGCATGCCTTTACCACGACAAATTGTGGTAAAGGATTGCGCTGTAAAAAAAATCATGGTTTAGACGAGGTCGTGGTAGGGTAGTCGTTGTTGTGGAACTCGTTGTTCCAACATATAACCGCTTGTTTTACCACATTTATTCAACAATGTAGATTAGATGAAAAAAAAACACACAGTGTTTATAAAAATAAATCAATGTAATACACAACACAATCACTGGCACATTGGTATATCTCCTAACCTTAGATATCAACAATACACATTAAAATACTTCAAAGAAATGAGGTAAGTAGCACAAATATACACTGGTCTATGGGGGAGACCAAACCATATACTAAAGAAGTGGAATGCAAACTGCAAGGATGAACAGGACTTGGACCAAAGGACTCAGAGGATCTGGGAGAACAAGGAACCACCCAAGGTAAGTACCCAGAAACCTCACGGAGGCTGTAAGCAGAGTGAAAACACTGCTGAGTGCCCAATGGAAGTCAATGGAGAAGTCGCATTTGCAGTTTTAAAGAAAAAGGGCCCTTCTCAGAGGACCCTGAAGAACCCTTTGGAGGGGGGAAGGTTGGAGAGCCACCCACCCATAGATGCCCCAGGAACCAGGTTACCTGCACCAGGGAAGCCGGGAGCATAGGGGTGAAGTGACGTGGGAACCTCCCTCCCGTAGACAATGGAATACATGGAAAGAAAGGCCTCTGGAGAAGTCTTTGAAGCAGTCCGGTGGAATCCAAGGATGGATTCTTGAAGAGGAGAACCTGAAAGCAGAGGAAACAGAGTCTATGCCACTCGGAGGTGACCAGGAGGCACATAAGCACAGTGCCCACCCTTGGCAGGGAGCTCAGGAGTGTTGACAAAGACCTTGGCGCTGCAGCTGTGGGGACCAGGCAATGCTGAGGAAGACCAGGAGCCATACACGAGCTGTCCCATGTCGAATGTCGGTGTCTAGATGGTCGGTGTCCGAGGGGAGCACCAACAAACTTTGGTCGCCGCAACTGGTGTAGAAGACGACAAGATGCAATTGTTGGGACCAGCAAGGTCCAAGGGACTTACCAAGTGCAGGAGAGTCACAGCAGGCCCCGAACAACCAAGGGAGCTCACCAAAGATGGAGGTCCACGGTGCAAGGGATGCAATGAGGATGTTGATCTTCAAGGGATGAGGTGCTGGAAGAAGGAGCCTCTTGTAGCCCGAAGATCTCTGGAGTGCAGAGCCAACAAGCCTTGGCAATGGCAAGTCAACACCTGTGCACAGGGGTTTGGTCCCAGTGGCTCCAACGAGGGATACTGTCATCAAAATTGCTGAGAAGACAAGTCAGGCCTCTAGGGAGCCACAGTACCACCATCTGTGTTGCTAGGCCTCGGGAATCTGTAGAACGACAGGAGCAGCAGACAGGTCAGCTTCATTGCGGTGCCTGCAGATGCAGAGGAGTGACTCACTCCTTCACTCCAAGGGAGATTCCTTCAGATGTCCTTGATACCCACAAGTCTTCTGGAGAACCTGAGCAAAGCACAGACACAGGCGAGGCAGAAGACTTGAAGAAGAGTGAGTCTTCCTTGATGCAGTCTTTGTTCCAGTCGAAGTCCAACAAAGTCCAAGTGTCCAGATGGTCGAAGAGTGTCTTGGTTTCAGAGGAAATGGTTGGATTGACTCAGGGGTCCCTCCCAGAGGAGCGGCTGGACATAGGGGAGAATACTCCCCTGTCCTTTGGCCAGTTTCATGCCAGAGTGGGAACCAAGGGTTCCTGGACTGGCTCAAACCGGAGTATGCAAGGAGGGCAACAAATGTGCCCTTCAATGCAGTCTGGTGGCGCTGAAAAGCGCCCCCACCCCAGGCCAATACACTAAGTCCTGTCAAGGAGGTGGTCACACCTCCCTGTGACAGGAAATCTATTATTCCACCTTCCCCTGCTTGAACTCAGCTCAGCAGCAGGAGGGCAGAATCGTGTCTGTGTTCAGCATCTGCACTAGCTTGCTGGCAGACCCTGAAAGGCTGTAACAGGGAGTAAGGGGGGGGGCTCCCCTAAGGGGCCCCCAGTACATAGGATCATACCTCCAACACCAGAATTGGTGTTGGGGTATGATACCAACATGTTTGATACCAAATATGACCAGGTTCGGTGCAGCCATATATAATTAGATATCTCGTAATGACTGATGTCCACTATATATCTTGACAGCACTTACAAAGCCTGGAGAATTGACTCCGGAGATTGTAGGGGTGTCCTGCTCATGCATGGGCACCTTAACATGTATAACCGAGCACCCCGCCCTCAAAACTGAAGGGCATTCCATAAGGTTGACTTAGAGGTTTTAAATGTAGTGACCTCAGACATAAGGAAACTTATATCTGTTGTGAGAGGTGCAAGCACCACCTCACACAGGCTGCACTGGCAGGCCTGTATTCCTAGTTGAAGTGGACTCCCATGGGTGGCAGAATACATGCTGCAGCCAATGGGAGACCCCTGGTGTACCTATGCCCTGGGTACCTCAGTACTATATACTAGGGACTTATAAGGGTACACCAGTAACCAATTGTGGAGGTTCAAGAGTTCTTACCAAACCCATTTTGGGAGATACAGCATAGATGTGGGGGTCCTAATTAGTAGGATCCCAGCAAACTACTGTCAAAACACACTGACACCAGCCAAAAAGTGGGGGTAACCATGAAAGCAGATCCTACTTTTCCACAGTATATGATAAAACACTACTTGTCATTGCATCCTCCTCACTTCGCAAACTTTGCAACCACAAAATACCTTCATACAACACGCCCTATGTATCCGCAATAGCACACATTTAAATCACATTTTAAAAATACCCTTTCATATATATCTTCACCTATACATCTAGTATATAAGACATGCAGTAAATGATTGCATGTATTGCTACAAAATTTTAGCCATGCCAACAATGTTCAGTTAGCATTTCTAGGCCTAAAATTAAATGAATTCATCTCAACGAACAATAGAAAGAGATCTGTATAAATAATAACATTATAAGTGTGTGCTAAATAACTATTCACAGTGATACTGCTCTTGTCATTATTGCTATTATCATTATTATTGCTGCTAAATTTGTGAAAATATGGTCATTTGTAAAGTTGAAAACGCTTTCATTCTAAACATCCAGATTAAATTTCATATATTTCCAGTAGTATTTAGGCCTACGTGCTACTGTTCGTTACCAGTAGCAGAAGCGGTAGCTTTTGAAGAGCTACGGCCTTTTGATCCACTAAGATAAAAGAGGTTTTATGGCAAAGTATCACCTCTGCAAAATCTATCTGCACCCATTTGTCCTTAAGGGATTAACCTTCAGCCTATTCATGTCAAAGACAGCAATGCTTGAAAAAGTATTACAATATAAGCCAGTATTCCCTTTACTGTGTAGCTTTTGCCTGAATATGAAAATCATTGATAATGGTAAAGGATTGAAAATATGTAAGACCCTCTTGAGCAGTAAATAATACACGAATAGCAGTCATTATCTTGATGTTAGATAGGATGTTAGGGACCAAACATATTTTTGAAATATGTCCTAAGAGATATATAACTCAGCATTATTCTCCTTTGATAAGAGTGTTAACAGCTATTAATTTGTGGTCCCACAATTACTTACTCAAGCAGAAGGTACAGTACATAATAAAAGCAAAGGCAGTAAACAACTCATTTGTATGTGGGTTATATGTCAATTAGCCCCATTTTTCAATTTCACCCAGATACACAGACACACATTCAGACATGATCCCTTGTGCTTAATTTTCACTGGACACAGAACGCAGGCAAAAATAATGCAGGCAATCCCTGAATTTTAAGAATTTGCAGTGGCTGAGACACTCAGATGTCCAGTAAGGTATTGATCTTTCCTTGGACACCCTATTTTTCAGGACATTCCAAAATGGTGTGACACTAGTCTACTGCAATGAACATTCACAATTCCAATCTTTTAGAAAGCAGAGATATGCACCCTGTCCAAGCAGAAACCACAATCCTAGTCCGGGTAAGTCAGACACACAACCTAAATTAACCTGTGCTCACCCTCTGGTAGCTTGGGACAGATAAGTGAGAGTTAACTTAAGAAGCAATGTGTAAAGCATTTGTGCAAGACTTCAAACTGCAAAACAGTGCAAACACCACACAAAAAGGTGCCACACCTGGTTAGACAAATAGAGTTTAGTTTATTGAACAAAATAAGACCAAAACGACAAAAATCCAATAAGTATAATTGGAGTTATGAATTTGTAGAGAATAAACTGAAATGTAGTGTTTAAAAGCGTAAAGCGGCAACCAGGGCTATCTGGTCACGCTAAACCAGGTCAAATCCAAAAGTTCATGCAGGCTGTGATGAAGTGTGAGTTGAATACAGGGATCAGCCTTAGCCCACTGAAAAACTACCTTGGTTCGCGTTGTGTTGAGGACGAGATGTGAGAAGCAAAGGAGGCAATGTGTCGATCCTTAAGGAGATGCGTCGGCTCCAAGCCGCACAAAGTCAGAGATGAGTCGGGAATGGAGGCAATGCACCATGCCATCGGCGATTTTCTTGATCCTTGCAGCAGCAGCGAAGCGGTGGCATTGATGGAGATGCCGTGCACTCGATCCTCTCAGCAGCGGCGATACGTCGGCGTCGATAGAAATGTGGCTGTTCTGAGCATCGCAATGGCATTGATTCATGGATTTTAGCTGGAGCAACACTTTATACCCACTTCCAAGGGTCCAGGACTGAATAGGCACCCCTTGGCAGGGCAAGACTCTCATATGGCAAAGTCCAGGTGCTGTAGCAAAGTGAGTTGGAAGTCTTTGATGTCCCTGAGACTTCAATCAGAAGGCAAGCCCTTGGAGTCACTCTGGTTCTTGGTTGGAGGGATGCAGGTCCAGTCCTTCTCACTCCCAAGGAAGAGGGCAGAAGGTCAGCACAGCAAAGCAGGAGCTAAGCAGACTAGCAGTCCAGCAGAGTGGCAGTCCTTGTAGCAGCACTGCAGTCTTTCTTACTGGCAGAGTATCCATAAGTCCAGAAGTGTACTGAAGTGGTGGTGTCAGAGGTCCAGTACTTATACCCAGTTGTGCCTTTGAAGTGGGGGGGACTTCAAAGAGATGCCTTTGAGTTCACAGAGTCCTGCCCTTCCTGCCCTGGCTCCAGACTCACTACAGGGGGGGGGGGTATGCAGCCCTTTGTGTGGGGACAGGAAACAGCATATCCAGGTGTTAGTGTCAGCACCTCCCTCATATCCTGCCCAGGATGGCCCATCAGGATGTGGATGGCCCATCAATCACACCTAAGCTCCCTTTGTGTGTGGCTGTCTAGAAGGAATGCACAAAATCCAGCTGTCACCTCAATTTAAAGCACTGTGTTACATGCATAAATGTATGTCAAACACTGGTCCCCGCTATCTCAGATCTTTGGTGGCACCCTACAAGCCCATCGTTCCCTGCGTTCTGGCAATTCCAATCTTTCCATAGTCCACAGAGTGAGTAGATCTCGTCAAGGGGGCTGGGCCTTCTCCTACCTGGGCCTATGCTGTGCAACTCATTACAATCCCCTTTGAGATCTTGCCACTCTCTCTGTCTTTCGCAAGTTGTTAAAAACCTGGCTGTTCTGACTCAGTGTGCAGCGTTAGTTTTACTTGAGGTACCATGAGGACTTCAGCAATGAGAAACCGTTTTTGGGTAGCTATGCGCTCTATAAATCTGTAATAATAATAATAATATAGCCTGCAGGCATGCAGCCAGTTAAAAATAGAAAGAAACAGCATGTTGCCAAAAAACAGAAAATTCGAACTAGACAAGACAACCCTTTTGTTCAGTCACTCATTCATTATTTGCAAAATAAGTGAACATAGTGAAAAATGTAATAAATTAAATTTCATTAAGACAGGTCATTAAATCATATGAAGTAAAACACATACTACTAATAGTGGTTCATTAAAAAAAGGCATAGAAGCAAATGCAAGTACTGATCAGAAAGACTTTGCAACCACAAGGCAGTTACACATCCAAATGGCAGACATACTGAAGACTTTGAAAAACTAAGCAATCTCTATTCAAGATTCTAAATTACCTGTGGTGTCTGTTCTGAAAATACAGTGCTTGAATCTCAGATAATAATTCTGCACCATCTTTTATTCACATACCCCCTGCTCAGAAGGAATGTTTTTTATTGTTTCTAAAAGGAATGTGTCTGATATAAAGATGGGTATCAACGAGGTACGCACTCTAAGGCCTGTCACCATTCCTGAAGACAGCCTAGACACCCAGAAGATGCACTTCTTGACTTTAGTGTCTTTTCCGGACTAAAGTCTGTGCACCAAGAAGGTGTTTGCTATGTTGTCTGTAAACGTTCCAGAGCACAGTCTTGGCACCCCAAAGACTCCTAGAACTCATATTGAGAACAATCTGTTTGTTAATAAGGTACTCACTCAAACCTCAGCCTATCAAACCAGAGACGGAGGGTCTAAAGGACAGGTTCCTCAAGTCATCTGGAAACCTTTGAATATCTGGTATCATGAAAAGAAGAAAGTCCTGATTAGCCAACACTATCTTTCACATTCATGCCACAAAGCATCTTGGTAAAAGCAAAAAGAACAAATAATGGACGGAATGCGGAACAATGCAAACATTCACCCCCAGTCACAAAGATATGTGTTTAATCCATCGTTCTTTTGCTCACCCCACCACCCCAGTTTGGACCCAGTCATATGCCAGTTTTGACCTTGCTCCTCATGGGAACAGTCCAGTCTGAACTGCCAGGTCAGGTCCTCCCTGGACTGGAAACAAGCATCCTGGGACCAATTTCGGGGTATCATCCCTCATCAGCCAGGCTAGCTTGAAACTAGTGGTGCAGTGAGCACGGGACCCACGTCTGGCCATACCCTTGGCCTCTTAGAGTGAACATAGCAAACACCACAAGATGAAAGACGGAGTGCTAAAACTTTTCAACCACTCATCCCCAGTCATCATCATCATTATCAGTATACTTTATTCGATTTTAGAAATAAAATCATAAAAGTCATACACAGTGTAAGACATTACATACATGATAACAGCAACACGAATCACAGTTTAACTTGCTTTAAAACACCAGAAAGATACCATGATAAAAATAACATACTGTGGGATAGTTAAGAACTGTAAAAACAATAACACAGGTCTCACCTGATTTAAATTCATGGGCATCAAAAGGGGCCACATAAATTTATAGCGCAAATTGTTATACCTAGGGCAAATCATTACTATGTGCAAAGTATTGCTGATAGATACATTGTCGCATTCGCACAGAGGCAGCATGGAATCCTTATAACAACCATGATTAGAGGACAAAAGCCGCGGGAAGAAATTAAGCCTAAAAAAGGTCAATAGTCTTCGATGGTAGCTATGCATGTCTAAGGCAAGATAAGGCTCCAGACCACTCACAGTTTTCACCAACGTCGCATAGGATACTGAATGTTTGTTCAGGGCTAATGCCTCACGTTCTGCTACCATCTTCTCTCTAAACACGTGTTTAACCCATATGTAATCAGTTTAACAATGCAACTTGGGTTAGTATAAAGCTCAAGACTCCCTAAAGTTTTCATATTGGTGAAGACATAATACAACCAGGGTATTTGTAATGAGTTGTCCAGATCCATGCAATCTTGCACAATCAGTCTGTTAAGTCCCAACTTACCCTTCTTCCAAACTGAGAGCCATAGTTGCAAAGGGCAAAGACGAACAAAATCTATAACATAGCCCATGCCCAACTCTTTGTGGACTACCTCAGAAGAGGTACATTGTGGAACCCCTAAGAGCCCCATGAGGAACATATTTTCAGCTATTTGAACTGGAGAAACAGACCCATAACCCTAAATCCCACAACCATAACTGACTATCGGAAGACATTTAGCCTTAAAGATATCCTAAACTGTCTTTATATGGGTGCTCCCTAACCCAAGGGAGAAATCTCCTATACTATACTTAGCCCTATTAAAAGCCACTACATTGTAATTTATCAATGGGTGCCAATTAAGTGAAGAGTCCAACTGGACACCCAAATATAAAAAAAGATCAACCTGGGTAATTTGGTGACCCTCTACAACAAATTTCATAGTTTTAGTCTTAGACGGGCTGAACATCATCACATGTGAGTTAGAGAAATTGTCGGACAAGGCTATTCATTAAATCAAATACATTAAAACAGTGTCATCTGCATACAGCAGAGCGATTATTGGTCAGCCTCCAACCCTAGAAACATCCAAGGGGAATTCCTTCAAAACTGATTCCAATTGATAGATATAAAAAATAAATAAAAAGGGCGCCAATATGCAACCCGGGCGAATGCCAGGCTTCAACTGAAATTTCTAACAGATGCCGAAAGTTCCTTGTGCAAATCGCACAAAAAGAGAACTAGTGCAGGCTTAACCCCCATCTGAGCCATCATGGACCACAGAGTAGATCGATCATCTCTGTCAAAAGCTGAACTGAGGTCCAAGAAGGCCAGGTGGATTACACCCTCTAACCTTAGTATACTTGCAAATGAGCAAATAAAGATTCAGGCTTTGTTCGATTGCGTCCCAACCTGAAGCCATATTGCAGGTCAGGCAGAATGCTATGCTTCTCTGCCCAAACTGAGAGCAGATCCAACAAGACCCGACCTATGATTTTGACCTCCGAATCAATGAGAGATGTGGGCCTGTAACAAGCTGAATCTGATCTATTCCCCTCTTTAAAAATTTGGATGATGACCATCTGACACCATGTCTTTGGCAAGGAGCCGCTAGCAGCTGCATTTAAATGCAGAGTTATTAAAGGGGCCCAAAAGTCGACAAGGGATTTATAAAAATCACCAGGCACTCCACTCACCACCAGTCAAGAGATCTGGGTTTAATCCATTGTTCTTTTGCTCACTCTGCCACCCCAGTTTGGGCCAAGCCATATGCAAGTCAGTCTTGACCTTGCCCCTGGATGCAAGCTAGCCTGGCTGATGAGGGGTAATACCCTAGAACTGGTCCCAGAATGCTTGTTTCCGGTCCAGTGAGGGCCTGGTCTGGCAGTTCTGGCTGGACCGTTTCCATGAGGAGCAGGGTCAAGACTAATTTGCATATGGCTGGCTCCAAAACTACATATCAACAACATTAAAACAGTTTAAATGATAAAGAAAGCATTTTATTAATAAATAATAATAAAAAATGAAAGAACATTAAAATAAATATTAACAACATATAAGATAAATAATACAAGATATAACACATTTACCACTAAAAAACGATATTACCACCGATATTAACTACATCGATTTAAAATTAATTAACACCTAAAACTATATTTTTTATAACAATATTAATAATCATGATATTAATGTCTCACTATATTCTTGATACGATATTCATGTAACACGATATTTTCGATTCGATATTTTGTCTAAATACGATAGCACATATTACCCCAGTTTTGAAATTTTTAGGTTCTTTAAATGCAAATTGCTACTATTGCCCAATTAAATATTCCAAAACTATCGGCATCAAAAAGTTAAAAGCGGAGTTGTCTCTGATTGGATTAAAGTTGTGACTTGCAGCTCACAAACCAGATGTGTACAGTGCCCTGCACATGTGCAAAGGGAGGACAGTCAAGGCTGAGCCCATTAGCCAAAAAGAAACAGGACTAGTTTAAGGAATATTTCAGAAACAGCTTCAAGTAATAAAAGGACCATCTAGGTTCTATGATCCATTCTCATACCCTGCTGAAAATCTGTAAGGACTGAGTTCTTTTAGAATCTGGCCTTTCCCCGGTAATGACCACTTCAATAAACAAAAGCACCAACATGCCAGTCCACCAGAGCTCACCAAGTAATTCCAGAGATTCAATCAATCAATCAATCAGAGTTTTGTATAGAGCGCTAATCACCCGAGGGGTATCCTGGCGCTAGCATGATGTGAGTCTATACGAACAGCCAGGTCTTGAGTTCGCTCCTGAACTCGGCGAGGGATGTTGATGTACAGAGGTGGATGGGGAGGTAGTTCCAGGCTTTGACTGCGAGGTGAGAGAAGGATCGACCTCTGGTTCGGGTGCGATGGATGCATGGGACGGTGGAGAGGGCCAGGGCGGCAGACTGCAGGTGTCTGGTGGGTCTGCGGAAGGACAGGTGGTTTTTCAGGTATTCTGGTCCGGTATTGTGGAGAGCTCTGTAAGTGTGCGTGAGCAGCATGAAGTGACATCTCTTTTTGACGGGGATCCAGTGCAGGCTACGGAGGTGGGGGTGATGTGGGCCCATTAGGGTAGGTCCAGGATGATCCTTGCAGCTGCGTTCTGGATGGTTTGGACGCAAATGTGGTGGTGGGTGGTGGTTCCAGCATAGAGGGCGTTCCTGTAGTTGAGTCGACTGGTGATGAGGGCATGGGGGATGGTTTTCCTGGTGTTGGTAGTGATCCATCTGAAGATGTTCTGGAGCATTATGAGGTTGAGTTGACCTGGCGTCTCATGGAGAGTTGGCAGTCGATGATGATTCCGAGGTTGTGTGCGTGGGTTGGGGAGGGTGAGGGTCCAAGGGCAACCAGGATTCATCCCATGGTGAGTGGGGTCTTCCGAAGAGGAGAACTTCCATTTTGTCCATATTAAGCTAGAGGCAGCTGGCTCTCATCCAGTCAGCGACGTCGGTCATGGCGTTCTGGAATCTAGATCTGGTGGAGACGGTGTCTTTGGTGAGGGAGAGTATGAGCTGGATGTCGTCGGCGTAGGAGACTATGCTAAGACCATTGCTAAGGGTGAAGGGGGCCAGTGGGTTCATGTAGACGTTGAATAGTGTTGGGCTGAGTGAGGAGCCCTGGGGTATGCCGCAGATGATGCTTTTGGGGTCAGAAGTGTACAGGGGGAGGCAGGTTCTTTGGGTGCATCTGGTGATAAAAGAGGATAGCAGCTTGAGGGTGTTGCCTTGGATGCTGATGTGGTGGAGTCTTTGGATAAGGAGATGGTGGGAGATGGAGTCGAAGGACTGTGACAGGTCGAGGAGGATCAGGGCTGCTGATTTGCCACATTCAAGGATGGCTCTGTTGTCATCTGTCGCAGCTATGAGAGGCAGTTTCTGTTGCTGTAGTTCAGGTGCAAGCCAGATTGTGGGGGGGGGTCGAGCAGGTGGTTATATTCCAGGTAGTCTGTGAGTTGGCGGTTGACGGCTTTCTCCAGTACCTTAGCCAGAAAGGGGAGGAGCGAGATGGGATGGTAGTTCTTGAGGTTGGATGGGTTCACTGTAGGCTTCTTTAGCTTCCAGGAGTCCCAGAAAGTGGTGATGCTGTGCGCTGCATCGATGATGCTGATTAGTGGGGTCTGATTGCTTTGTGTCCGAGTTTGAAGATGCGGTGGGGGGGTAAGGGGCAGCGGGGCTCCAGAGTGGATGGAGGACATGATTGACATTTAACATAACTGCTATATCCTTGATTGACCTCACAAGAGTAGACAAGCAATGGATGACAATTCTGCAGAGTCAAGTCTGCTTTAGTTAAATAAAGCTCTGTACAAGTTATATAAAAAAAATTATAATCAGGCCTTGGATGCAAAGAATTTCTGATTCTTATCTGCTTCTTTATTTACTTCCCGTGCAGCCAAAGTGAATTCACTTTTCAAACATTAATAACGAACCCATTTTTCATCTTACATGGACACATACAGGTTCCTCCCCAGTCCATATTCAGGACTCTGGATACTACTTCCTGCACCATGGACTCGACAGGAAGTATGGGAAGGAACATGATATTACAGGACTGGATAGAGCAAAACAAAATGTTGAACACAAGCCCCCCCCTAAAGTAGATGAACAAGTGATAGAGAAAGAAAGATACACAAACAATAGTTCAGCACTATTGTCTATGTGGTTACATACATCTCACACCAAGATAAGCACAACACCTTTATCAATTAACATAAATCTTAGATTGTTTTATGACCTGGTGAAAAACTAGAGAAGACTTTATATGTGCCTTGAAGCCTGTCACTGTACACTTTCCCAAGGCCTTTAACAAGCTTTATGCTGAATGCCCAGATACTTGCTCCATGTATGAAATATTTAGGTGGCCCACAAGACAAACTTAAAGAAGAGGACACCAAGACATTTCGGCAGCCCAGACATTTAGTGGCCAACATACAAGGATATTACTTAAACTACAACAGAGGTCAGATTAACTGGTAAGACAATTTAGAAATATTAAATGACAACCACAAATACAAGTAAAGAAAGAGAGAAGAGTCATTAGTTGACAAACCCAAAAGTGTAAACATAGGAAGAAAAATTAAGGAGTATATTAATACCCCCGTGGTAAGGGAACTGCGGTCAGTTTCTGGTGGTCTGATCATCCACCTCCCTGGCAGTCTGACCGCCCGATTACGATGGTGGTGGAAACACCCCTCACAATCCGCCGCCAACATCTGTGATCCCACGGCAGGAGAGGAAGAGGAAGAGGTGGTGAATGGTTGCAATGCCAGCATTATGACCGCCGGCTGAATTAGGACTTGCCTTTTTGCCAACATACACACGGCAGGGACACAGCCATGCGCAAGTCGTCAGAAAGGCAGGTAATGAGCCTTAATGACTGGCTCTAGGTTGAATGTGCCCTTGTGTAAAGTAGCTGGTGCTCCAGTGATGCCCACCAATGCTGTCAGGTCAGTGCCTGCACTGTTACACATGCACATCATGTTGCGGGGAAATAGTGTGCCCAACTGACAGGAGGCACTGGATCATGGCCAGCATAAGCTTACGGCTCTTTTCTGGAGCCAAAGAATTCCAGAGCCAGTACTCTGCTGCCCACACACTGTCAGCCCTGTGGGTAACTTTTAATGCGACGGTCGGGATGCAGCTCTCTTGGCGGCATTCTCTCAACTACCGCCGCGGCAGGCTGTCGGTGTGACCGCCAAAGTCTTAATTGGACCCTAGGTGAGCCAAATGCTTCGAGCTGAGATATATAAAGGGTGTGAAAAATATCCCAGAGATCTAAATTAGTACACAAATAAAGGGTAGCAAGTGGCAAATGGCTCCTAAACAGCCCTGGAAAGATAAAGACAGGAAAGGAAAGTCAAACTGCTCAACACATCCACAGACACACTGACTGCACAACAATATTAAGGATAAACCCTGAGTGATACAGATTGAACAAGGATTAAGAAGTAAATAAGTGAAAAGAGGCAGACAAATAGCACTTTCCAAAGCAAATTTCTCTAATGCAAAGCAAAGAGAAAATTGAAGAGGTACTTGAGAAAGGATATGACCAAGCAATGCATGGAATCAAGGGGGCTAAGTGAACTAAAATCTCACTGCTGAGGGATTTGCAGTGATTTACTGATCACAAGTTTGAATCATGGGAGAGCTGACTCACACATCTTTCCAGTGTTCATAAATTAGGTATTATCTGGTTGAATGGTGGTCACACTTGTTGCTTGTAGTACATACTGACTACAAAACTGTGTGACATACACACAGCTACAGTAACATAAGCATATCTATTTGCAAAGTATTCAGAGGGAATAGGAAGCCTTAGGAAGTGTAACACTTCACAAATATTTATTCTTATAACATAGGAACCATAATTTGAGCATTAATGTACAGCTCTATCCCCTGGGTTCCTTTTGCACCTGATATATCTAAAATATCTTTTGGGAAGATTTCACATTTATTCATTGTACGTAAACCAGCTCTTTGTAAAGCTAACAAAAAGAATAATTGACAGATGGTACATGTTAGACCTGTCAGCCTTAGGGTGATCTTCCCTCAAACATTTTGCCTGCTTTGCCTCACTTTTTGCTGATCTGTTTTTGTTGGGCTTAGGACTCTGGGCAATTTACCAGTGCTAAAGTGCATATGCTCACACCACTAAAACTTGGTAACATTAGTGTAGCCACAGTTGGCATTTTTAATTTGCTTATAAGTCTCTAGTAAAGTGCACTATATATGCCCCGGCCTGTAATATTAAACCTTTATTTCTGCCATACGGCCATAAAAGTACAAAATAAAACACACACACAAGTGTAGCAACAGTATGTAACTGTACGTAACATGTAACTGGAACTTCCAAGATACAAGAAAGGTGCAAAATCATTCAAATAGAGTGCACAATAACATAGCACATACATCTGTACATACATAATTTAAAAAAACAATACTCCAGTAGGGCATACAGAGGTTAAAAACAGTTCTACTTATAACACACAAGTTAGTGCAAACATTACAATACCAAGATAGCCTAATGCTACCACTTCTGCGAAATTACACGTCCAAGGCCAATACAATATAATTTTAAAAGTTTATATACTCAATTAAAGGAAAAAAACATAAGAGGAGAACCCAAACCTCAGTACAGGGTCTGTTATGTGCCCCTGCAGTTGAGTTACTAGGTCTCAAAACGTGTTAAAACAGCAATGTAATAGTATCTATCTTTGTATCTATCTTTGATTCGGCTAACGTGCCATAGAAGCACATATGACAAACAAGCAACAGTAAAACAACAAATAAAATAACTGGAAATAGTTAAAAAACAACAAAACATGAAACAATCATTCCCCTCGGGCTATAGTCATACAGATCAAGATCGTTCCATGATCAGTTATACTCAGCTTCTAGACCAATCCAAAAGCCTTTTAGAAGTGCTAATATACTTATGTAAGGCTAATTTAGAAGGGCCACTAGTGGGCCTGCAGCACTGATTGTGCCACCCACTTAAGTAGCCCTTCAAACATGTGCAGTTTCACTGCCATATCGACTTGGCATTTAGAACCCCTTGCCAAGTATTAAAATCCCCTTTTATTACATATGTCACCCCTAAGGAAGGCTATAGGTAGCCCAAAGGACAGGGTGCTGTGTAAGTAAAAGGCAGGACATATACTTTCTAGTTTACATGTCCTGGTAGTGAAAAACTCCCAAATTCATTTTTCAGTAATGTGAGGCCTGCCTTCCTTATAGGTTAACATTGGGGATTACTTAATACAGCTATTAAGTATAATTCCTGATTGAGAAGGAGTAGAATAGTTGTGTTTGGTACCTATGGACCTGTAATGATAAATCCTCTTTAATGGTAAAGTTGGATTTATGATTACAATTTAAAAATGCCACTTTTAGAAAGTTGGCATTTTTCTGCTCTTAAGCACTCTGTGCCTCTGCCTGCCTCCAATACACGTCTGGGTTAGGTGACCGCTGGGCTTTGTACATTCCCTCTAGACAGACACACAACAAGGGAGCTGAGGTGTGTCATTCATAATCTGATGGCCCATCAGCCTGTTGATGGGCCATCAGAATGTAAACCTGAGTTAGATGGGTGAAAGGAACTGACACTTGTACCTGAATAGGGCTATGCCTGTCCCCACACAAGGAGCGTCATACCCCCCTGTAGTGTGTCTGGAGCCTGGGCAGGAAAGGGAGGACATGTGCGCATTCCAAAGTTTCTCTTTGAAATCTCCCTCACTTCAAAGGCACCCCTGGGTATAAGAACTTGGCCTCTGACCCCACCAAGTCAGTAAACTTCCGGACCTATGGATACTCTGCCAGGAAGAAGGACGGCTGTGCTACTGAAGGACTTCTATTCTGTGGGACAGCTGCTCTGGAAGAACTGTTTTTCTGCTGTGCTGTTGTGCCTGCTTACTGTTGCTCTTTGTGCCTGGGTGAGAAGGACTTGACTTTCACCACTTGAACCCAGAGTGACTCAAAGGGCTTGACTGCTTACCTCCTGTTCTGCAGTCTCAGGGACATCAGACTGCCTGCAACTCTACATCCAGCATCTGGACTCTGCCAGCTCTGAGTCCTACCCTGCCAAGTGGTGCCAATCCAGTCCTGGCCCCATTGAAGTGGGTTTCACTGTGCTGTTCTGCTAAAACCAATGCAGACCTGACTTTGCGGCAGTCGGAACTGATGCATTTGCCTTCAACGCCGATGCAGTGCCTTGATCACGGAAAATAAGCTATGTAGCGGTACTGTCCAGCATAGCCTGACAAAGATGAATTACGTTCACCACCGAAGCTAGAAGGCGACTAAGCAGCCCAACTGTGAAACTCTGCCCTGATGCATCACCTACAATCCTCCAGATTGACGACGAAGCATTGCCTCCTCCACTCCTCTCAGTTGCACCTCGACGTCAGCACTTGCTCTTCGTGAAGATACTGTTTCAGATGAGCCTGCGTGGCTTCTGTAGCCGACCCGTGCTTCATCGAGGTCGGGTTGACTTTTCAGATTTGACCCAGTCTACAGCAACCTCAAGTAACCCCGAAAAGCTAATGACTTTTAAGCACTAAATTTCAGGGTATGCTTTAAAAATTCATAACTCCGGTTCTATTTATTGGACGTTGGTTGTTTTGGTCTTGTTTTATTCAATAAATCAAGCTCTATTTTGATAACCAGGTGTGGAATATTTTTGTGTGGTGTTTGCATTGTTTTACTGTAATAAGTGTTGCACAAAGTTAAGCCTACCTTCTCCGTGCTAAGCTACCAGAGGGTGAGCACAGGCTAATTTAGGGAGTGTATCTGACTTACCCTGACTAGAGTGGCAGTCCCTAATTGGACTGGGTGCTTACCTCTGCTAACTAGAGACCCCATTTCTAATAGTACACAATATTCAACAAATATTCATTGCATGTGATACTACTAATAACTGAAGAATTACCATGTGTACAGAAAGAACTAGAAGAAGAATTAGGTAGATCAAACAAGAGACATCTAAACTTGAGAATAAGTCAGAATGGAAAAACATTTAGAGGACATTAACACCAAATTTGACTCATATGCTAAAGATATAACTAAGAGAACAATATGATGATTTAAGGGAGATACTATATTCTGTACACTTGATGTGGTGTACATATGGGCAGACATATACCAAAGGAGAGAGCTAGTAAAAGCCCACCATGGATACCTCTGAAGAAAGTAGCCTTTCTGAAGATGATACAGCAAAAATGATTGTTCCGAAACTTCTATAGGGCATAAACTGGGCCCCTCAACGGACCCCACTTTTTTAGCAACATGACCAGAGGCCAACTAAGCACTGGATCATCACACTTAAGTCAAAAACCAGGGGGAGTTAAAGAATACTGCAGAACAAGACAAACAGCACATTATTGACATCTCTAAAATTGAACTAAGTAACCACAGATCAGTGTTCTGGTCAAGGGAATATAGTTTCCACTAACTGACAAAACACATAAATTGAGACAGAGATAGCAATATACAGACTTATGAGAAACCTGCATCTTTAATATTGTTTCATGTACCTTGGAAATGGAAAACAAAAAGAAAACCCTCAATACAAGGAACAAATTCAAGGCAAAGAATACATTTGTGCCCCCCATAGCCACAAAACACTGGTCAACTTGGAAACATTAGTAACCTTTGATCTCACTAAAATTAAAGTCAATAAGAAATGTGTCCATCTCAATTTAACCAACAAAGATCTCAATGTATTAAAGGGCATCACAAAATAACAAAGAGATTACACTAAAATTAGCTGACGAAGGAGGTGGCTTGGTCATCATGAACATCAATTTTATATGAGAAAGATACAAGAACATGTGGAAGGTGAGGCCATCTACATACCAGTAGACCAATACCCAATTCCAGAATATTCTCAACGATATCCTTAACATGGCTAAGGACCAAAAATGGTTTTCAGAACAAATTTAGACATTTTTACAAACCTTGCATCCTTAGAGGCTATCCATGTTACCATAAATCCACAAGAATCGTCTACATCCTTTATTGAGAAACATTAATGGATGTGGGTCCATACATGAATCAGTAAGCAAATTCTTGAATTCATACCTGCAATCTCTAGTATGAGGTACCTGGTCCTACATGCAAAACAACAGGAATTTTTTCCCAAAAATATCAAACAACAATTTAAATGACTTGTGTTTGTGCACCATAGATGTTCCCTTTACACAGTGATTCCTTATCAAGTAGGTCTAGAAGCATGGGAATGTGCATTACTCAATACTGAAAAGATAGGAGCAAGTTAAGTGTTTTGACTGAGTTTTTACACTTTTTACTATATTATAGGTGCTTCAAATGAAACAACAAATTATACCAGCAACAAAAAAACAGCACATCAATTAACTTTTTGAGACTTCCAAGCAATACAAACATGTTGATGGCAAAATTTGAAGAACCATACATCTACAATGGCACAGATTAGCTCAAGGGCCTAACTGTATATTTAGGATACATCATTGGCATTTTTGTCATTTGTAGAGGCACACAGGATACACTCATCCACAAGATCAGGAACCTCCATCAGAAGAATGAACAGGACCATCAAAGCACCACCTGCCAGACCAGGATGTAAGTCCTTATCTGGCGGGCAGAGTGACTACGGGTTTGGCGGTCTCGCAGCTGGGCGCTGGCATGGCTGCCCGCTGCAAGACTGCCAAACTCGTAATAAGGCCCTTAGTCTTTCTTTGCCGCCAGAGCTGTACCTCTATGTCTCAGGTAAGTGTCCTTTCCACTTTCCATAGGGTTACCTTCTGCAGTCCCTCAAGAATTTTTGTGACATTTCTTCTTCATTTTACAGCATCTTATACCGTTGCTTGACCTATAACACTCTAATACCCATTTCTTGGATCAAGTATGCGCTTTCAGTGTTTTTGTACTGCACCATGTTGCCGTTTTGCTTACTTGCATATTTTACACAACCAGGTTTTTGCTTTTTACATATTAGCTTATTGGATTTTGGCTGACTCTCTACCCCATTCCACTAATGTCTACACAGCTGCCCTAGGCTACACTGAGTGCCATTAAGACCTTTTTTCTTCTATTTGGGTGCACAATATGTGCTTACCTTTGCATATGTGTCAGCCCTTTCAGCTGTTTATTCACCTATAGAATTTTCACTGTGATGCTTGGTATAAGCTTACTGTTGGCTAGTGCTCCAAGTGCACCACCCATATCCCTTGTTCATCAATTTGGAGAAATGCATGTTAGCAACAGACAAGAGTCGCCATTTTTCTGTTTACATGACCACTTGTACTTTCCTTAATCATTGATTTGTGTATTTGCATGTTTTTTGTCATAGAACAAAATATACTACATACTTCATCACCCTGATGTAGGACCCATGAAGAGTGCATAGGGGTCGTAGCCAAAGGATATTTGATAATGATACACGTAATCGACTTAAAGTACAACAACAGTAATTTTTATTCTGAATGCCATCAAGTATTGATTCATGATTTAAATATATTAAAGGATTGCAATTTATTTCTGGGTATGAGATCAACTTATCATTCTGATTGCTATATTGCAACAGAAAACAGATTAAACAGTGCTATTGACACACTCTTGCTGTGCACAGGATTTTAGTCCTACAGGGGATAGCATGCCTCACAATAAATCTATGCCATCAGTGGTGAAAGACAACACAATAACTGTGTGTGGAACCTGGCAAAAGTTAAGAAATCTCAGAAGAATGATAAGGCAGCAGAGCTTTAGCTCTAGCAGACAGCCTCACACCCAGGCTCTATACCTTAATAGAGTAGCTCTCAAAACACAACTCCTTGCCTCAAGGTAGCATTCCTTACACACAGCCTAGTACCAAGATGGAAGAGATAGCTTGAGTAACTGGATGACTTTTCCAATTAGTATAGCATGAGGAGATAATTGAAAACTGCAGCTTCTTATCAAACTAATAGGGTATGGTGTTCAGGGTCTAATTTGAACATTATCTACAAAGAATACTGAGATATACAAGAAACTTGAAGTAGCTCAGTGTTTGCAACTTAACAAATGTGGACCAAAAAGACTGCAATTTCATCTCTGCATGCCAGGAGTTGGAAAAGACCTTAGCAGCTTGCATCGCAAGACTTGAAATCCTGGTACAACTTTCCTTCTTGAACGCATTCACGAACCAGGCTGCAATTCAAGTCTGCATCATTAACGCTTCCTGAATTAACCACGCATAGCAAGCTTCTCAAAAAACACTCTAATGAAATGAAATCCTGAAGGGGGCATAAGTCTGTGAGAAGGGCAACAACAAAGCTTCATACCACAATGCAAGAGGAGAGAACAAGAAGGGATATCTCATTTACCATCGAAGAGCAAATAATAAACTAAGCAAGAAGCAATGGGTAGTGGACAAAGGAAGGTTTCAAGGAAGCAAAATCAATCAGGCGTGAGACATCACAACTGAAATCGTGGCATACCTTGTCATCTGATGCACACAGCAGAAGAGGAGAGAGAGACAAAGATCAGTTGTGAAAACACCAAGGTGCCATGTGTAACATGGGGACTCCAGCCTCATAGACTACTCTGTGGAAATGTCAAGCAGAGGCACATTCCAGGAAAGTAGAATGGACACTAGCCATTACAGGAGAAAAGAGAAAGACACAAACTGTAGAAGGTCTGTTAATAGTACACAATTATAAATGAGAAAAATACCACATATGAGAGTGAACTGAGAGCCAGCAGTCAAGCTCCAACAGAGAAATGGAGATAGGACCCACACAACCAGCATAGATAGAGCAGGAGACACCCAAAGACTTCAACAACACTCATCAGAATAGGATGAGAAAGCAAATTAATCTGTCAGATCCGAGTGGGTCACTAGCTCCAAGCACTACACCACATGGAAGTGCATATAAATGTAGCCAAGGAGTGAAAGCCAGAAAACCACTCAAATCCTACAGAATATTTCATCACAGTCCGGGCTAAACTCAATCATCAGTCGCATCAAGGCCAAGAAAATGAGCCTGCAGCCTTACACCAAGATTAAGAAAACGTCCCTACATGCAATCATTAAAACACTTGACTCACTCAGAGAACCTTTTCTATTTGGAGAGTAGCACACCATATACAGATGATTCACTGCAACTGCCTAGCTCATGTTAATATAAATTAGATCTGTGTATATACTCCTGATTTGGTTTTAGGCATATTTAATATTTTATACGAATTTTAGTGACAATGAGATGATGTACTACTTTCATGATGGAGTTGACCCATTTGGACTGGGCTAGAACTAGACACTTGGGAGCAGATTTACAAGCCCCTTGAGACACATTTGCGCCGGCGTTGCGTCACTTCTGTGACGCAGCGGCGTCGTAAACAATGCGCCATGTTGCAACATATTTACAACGTGACTCATCTAGGGAGATGCGTCATGTTGTAAAGCCCTGCGCTACATTATGCCTGCGTCAGGTATAATGTATGCAGGGTGGGCGTTCTGTCGCAAGAAAGCCTCGTAAAAGTGACGCAGTGAAATCTACAAGATTTCACTGAGTCACTTTTACGACAACACTGCGTCAAAACCATACGCCTGCTTGAAGCAGGCGTAAGGAGTGACGCAGCACAATAAGTATAGGCCGCCCCTGAGCATTGCTGGAGTTGCGTCGCGCTTGCGACACGACTCCAGCAATGCGCTGCCCTTACGACAAAAGATGCGACACGCATCTGTCTATCTCTTGCACCACGGTGCGCAGCATTGTAAATGCGTCGCATCCGTGGTGGCGCCAGGGTATTTTTGCGTGTCGCATCTTTACTGGCGCATCCCTGCTAATATGCAGAGATGCGCCAGTCCTTGTAAATCTGCCCCCTTGGGATTTTAATAAGGGCACTGTATAGGTTACTTGTAGACTGGACTATCGTTGATCATATTGTTAATAAGTCTATGAAAATGTAGTGTCTTATGTTGTCAGATTCTAATGATTTTATATCTATTTTGTTATGGTTTTAATTAACTGTACAATAAATAATATTACTTACATAAAATAAAACTGTCAGCTACAGGCCTCAGTGCACCATTTAGCTAAAGCATCATAACATCCCCAACAACAAGAATAAATAAACTTAAGCAACCAACTCAGAGTTGTCAAGACCAGAATTACATGAAGACATTGATTAATTTTCTGCTTAAATGGGGGAGTAGGGGTGGCGATGTTGTGTCACACTTCAATAAGAAAGAGAGAGATGTCATGTCATAAATGTGTTGCTTTGTTCTAAGGTGGCTGGAAATGTCATGTCGAGAAGATAGTAGGACCCTGCAGGACAAAGCCTTCCTAATTCAGATCCAAAAACCTTGACGCTACTTCTTGGTTCCAGGGACTGGACAAGAAGAGTAAGGAGAAACAGGGCACTCCAGGGCAAGATAAAGTAGGCTTGGGAGGAATTTCAATTACGCCAGAGTAATCAGAGTATTTCGGTATTTCTGCGTTACTCTTTGGTGTGAAATTATTGATAATAACTCAAATATGCGCACTCGCATAATTGAGTACTTTGGGGGACAATCCAACAGCAAGAGCACATTTAGTGAGGTTGAGCAGCTTCTTGCACTGACTATTCATGTTCTGTTGATTTAGCACTCTTATCAGCGCAAAATGCATCCTCTTGTCCATTTTAGACGTGAGGGTGCAATCTGCACTGAGAAAATAGCGCTAAATGCTGGGAGTAAGTTCAAGTTAACTCCTACCCCAAGTGCACATTTAGCAAGCTTTAGTGGCTGTTTGTGCTCATTATTCATGTTCGCTTGTATTTAGCACTAGTTCTTAGTGCAAAAGTGCAGTGGGCATTTTTGTAGCAAGAAAATAGCGCTAAATGCAGAATTACTCTTCTTGCGTAATTCTGCGTAGTCTCATGGAATTTGTGGGTAATTCCGCATGATTACCCTACATAGCTCACCCCTAGGATGAAGGAAGCAAGGATCTCAAAAATGTAACAAGTGATAAAAAAAGAATACAGAACAAAGACTAGTTGAGTATTATACCATGTCTGCATAGCATTTACATCCTCCACCAAGAAAGACACAACACCATTATCAATATACATAAATCATGCCTAGACTCAGTTGTAGTATGAACCTTCTACACTGAGAGAGAACTGTAAAAGTACTTTAATACTGTCTGGAATATTTTAATTAACTCTAACTGAGGGAATACAATGTTAAGGCAGATGTATACAAATTCACATTTTTTTCCTGCGATTAAATGTTGTGAAATTTTATAAATAGTGCTCGCATTTCACATAAAACGTGAATCCTAGAGCATTTTATAAATTCAAAGTCCTTCAAGATAATGGCAAGAGACTGGCTTGATGAACAAAGTATGTACTGCAAGACATTTTCTGTGCATTCCGTTCTCTAGCAACCAACAATTATGCAACATTTCACATCCGAGAAATCTCACAGAAATTCCCCACATTCTTATATGAAATTATAAAATTTCATGGGTTTAAATTTTGTTTGTCCAAGTAAAATATACAGTTTATGGAAATTTTTGTTTACATATTCACCTTCCTTAATTTAATATTTAATGTAGATATGGTTTTGAAAAAGAAAATCTGAATGCTTTTATTAATCCGTAATGCAAATTATAGAATTTCATATTCAGTTAAAAGTGTCACCTGAGACCAATTTGCATACATTCCAACGATGAGTGAGCAATTGTGAACTAGTGACTTTTTCGGAACAGGCATTTGCAGACGCTGACCACTCCTAAGTAAAAATCCCATTGACTGATTAGTGCATGGCATTTACAATAATTAAAAGTAACATGTTGCACTGATTGGCCTCTGCAAAGGCTAAATTCTCCGGTCACCAGTGGACCGCTGCTTAGTCACCAGTGAAATGCATTAATTTACTGTATTCTTTGTTGGTTCACATGTAAACTCTGCCATTGTTATTGAGCACGGTGCTTCATTGCCCTTATGGCTATGTCTGTGCTCCAAAGGTGCTTCTAATGAATAAATGAATACGCAGATCATCATTGCTAATGACAAAATATTTAAAAGAGAATCTAGGCAGAATGAGTAATGAACGTGATTACATGTGTAGTCCAGCTAAAACAAAAACAAATTCCCAAGTATAATTAAGGCAATACAGCGCTGATGTTGGGATTTTGGTGACAAATTGTTTAATTAGAGAATGCGTGCGTCATGCTACAAGAGTTCGAGGCGTTAAATCTAAATAAAAGTAATATTATGAATGATATACATAATTATGTTTTTAAATCTTAATATCAAAAGGTTCCTAGTCACGCAGGAACTGTTCTTTGACATATATTCATGTGGTAACATTTGATGCATGAGTGTACATTTGGAAATCTAATTGTTTACCTTAGATGCATAATTTATTTTGTAAACTTCATAGCCATCAAGTAGGTATTTATTACTGGGTGTACATGTGTACCTAGAAAGGTGTTTTGGAGAGCGATTACAAATTTCCTTGTTAAAAAGTGTCTACAGTCCATAACTTGGTGATTCACATTTCACTAGTGCATTTACACAGTTATTAACTGAGGTAAGAGCAGGAAACATTGTCACCACAAGCAAGAAATAGTGGCTTCTGGCAATAATACTGGCTTGTTAGCTTTCGGCTAAAGAAAGCTTGGAATTCCCACCCCTCTCCCACTTACTTTTTCAAACTTTTCTCAGTGGTCGCTGAAGGCATCTACCTTAAAATGTTTTATACTATTTTAAGATGACAACTTGTGAGTGCGCACACGTGACGAGCATCCAGAAATGGGTTTTCAGTATTTTAACAATCCCATTCAAAGTGGCTGCCACAGATACATGTGCATGCACTGTGGCCGTTCTTGAATGGGTTTGTTAAAATATTACACATGTATTGAAATGATGGACACCATGGAAAACTGCAGATCAACCACGGCCGTCTTTGAATGTGTTTGTTAAAATATTACAAATGCCTTCAAAGTTGGCCACAATGGTTCCACGGTGACATCTTTCGAAGAATTTGTACTGTTTTGGCAAGTCCATTCAAAGAGGTTCACTGCAGATAGGCGCACATTATCAGGGGCTTAATAACACAAAAAAGGCTTGGCAAAGCTAATACGTTTCACTGCCTATTGGATTTGCCAATGATTGTTTCTTTTTAACCAGCCAACAGCAAGACTGCCGTTCTCAAGTTATCAAATAGCAGTACCTTTGACAGCATGGCTGAAATAATTGAGTAATATAAAGGTTGCTGTTAAGAATGTTACATTTTATAACACCAAGAATGTAAAGGTTCTTAAAAATTGAAAATAAAAGAAGGTGGTCTATCATGCTATAGATAAACAAATGTTGACATGAAAATGTGAATATGAATGAGAAGAAAAATAATGAGAACAAGTTTGTGTTTAAGTATACCACTTTTTTAAATTGTAAAATTATGGCATAGGACCAATGGCTGGAGCCAAAAAGTGCTGAGACTAGACCGTGACCAGAAGCCTGTCATGGCTCCATTGAATTGCATATTTCAGAAGGAGTCCTTCCCTAAAGTTTTAGCCCATTCTGTAAAATACATTTATAATGACTTACACTAATACTAGGAGTACAGCAAAGAACTACCATTGCAAGTATAAGATTTGTGGAACCTGGTGGCTGCAGGAAAATTCCAAATCTTTTCCAAGGTGTTTTCCATAAGTCTTCATGTGGCTGAACTAATAGCTGGAATTTACAATGATATGTCAAAATAATTACCATTAATGATTAAAAACGTGACACAGTGCTAAAAACACTTATTATGCAATGAAAAAACTTGGGAACTTTGTCCAAAGCAAAAACACATATTCACTGGATTTTCTTCCACAATGTTCTTTAATTTTCTCAATAATATTCCTTTTAACCCAATCAATGGTATGTCTTCCAAATTTGTACAACTCAACACATTTCAAAATTCATTATTCCTTCCTTAGGAGTATTGATTCATGAATATTGCCTTCAGCAAAAATAACCAATATATAATTTACTTTTAGGTTAATACATACAGCACAAACGTTTTAGAACTCTGAACCATACCACGTAGAAGAAACCATCAGCAACTTTTTTCTCAAGCAAATCACCACAGCCCTATTAAAATCCATTTGCTTGAGCTATGCATTTCATAAGACTTCTCGTCTATTTTGGTTGTAACCAGAAACAACCTGTTTTTGTCATTGTCCCTAAAGAATGTATTTCATCCTCCCATGGTCTCTTCCCTCTTTCATATTTCTGCTATGACTGTCTTGTGTTGTTTTTTTATATGTTTTGTAGTTTGTGTCTCTAATTTTGGAACCATGTTTGTTACTAATTAAATTACTGTATAAAAAAGCAACAGTGGTTGACAAAGGTCTAATTCTGAGCACAAATAGGGTTTTTTAAGAGGCACAAACATACCTGCATGATAACTAATGAGAATGAACCAAGTAGTCCATTTTACATTGTAAACACAGTTATTCATTCCCATATAACATTATGTAGTTGTTCATCAAGAAATGTGCAGTGCTCTTCAGTGACCTCATGGTGAAGCAAGTGACATACAATAGATCAATTTTTATATACAGAGTTTCATTATTGACATAACTGGTTACCCGTCTACTAAAAACTACTATTAATTAAAACAACATATGAAAATTAACATGACAGGGTTTGCGATTCATTCATTCCAAATTGATATGTTTCCAAATTGTATAATTTCCATGCTCAATTTTTAACAACGATGTATTCTCGATTTGTAATATTTGTGTTTTCTCGCATACTTAAAACATAACAATTTCATTATGATGAACATCTTCAAAATGGATATACTTGATCTAATAATTTTTTTCTAAATTTCTGATATGTGGTCATTATTGCGAACAAATGATTTCCTTCCTGTCTGTCCTACATATCCTTTACCGTAAGAGCATTTCAGTAAATGAATTACTCTTGCCAAGTCACATATGCAGTAATGGTGTAATCTTATTTCTTTGCATGCTTCGAATGTGACATTGGTCCCACCTTTACTAACATTGCTATGCATATTACTTTTAGAAAAATGGAAGGTTCCTATTCTAATGTTTTGAAAGTTATTAAACTATTTATCCATTCTAACCAGTTTTAAATTTGAACTACTTTCAAAAACAAACATTGCTCCATCAAAAATCATTTGTGCTCATTAACTTTGATATTCCAAAGTTTCTTCAATTATCATATTATACTCCTTGTTTAACTTGAGAATGGTAACATATTTCATTAAAAACTGTTCCACAACATTTGTTTCCAGGACTTCTTTGCTGGTAAATTCAGATGCTCTTTACTTTGCTCTTTATACAACTATTGAGTTATAATCTCTAGTCTCAAGCATTTCAAGCATGTATTTCAATAGCTCTATGTATATGCATTCATCAGAGGTTATTTGTTTCAAACTTAGGGCTTGCCTGTATGAGATGCTCTCTTCTGTATCACTTGGATGACGGCTTGAGAATTGTTGTACATTTTCCTTGTCAGACAGTTTTCAAAAAACGTATGCTATTAAGTTGTTGCCCATTTTAAGCATCTTGGCATTCAAAATGTTTACTGGTTGTGTATTCATCTACATTGAATATTTAAGGGGAACATGACATATTCCCAGCTAATTCTTTAATTCTATGAGATCCTCACTAGATCCATACCAGATCCCTAATGCATCATCAATGCACCACAATGTTGTCAGGTTATTTCTCCATTCAAGGTACAAAAGCCTAACTTACTCCTATTTAGAGATTCAAGTCACTCCTGCTCATATTCATATTTTTAAGAATCAAGACCTAAAATATTTTGATGATATTGGAATACTCAATGGATATACTATTAGAGAATTAAAATACAGTCAACTGAGTTAAATATTTAAGAAGAAATGTAAATCATTTGAAAAAATATGCCTCTAGTTTTAAGAAGTCTTTCATAAAGCAACTTCTTCAGAGTTGATACATGTCTAATATTTTATCAGAGACTGAGCTCATTGTTAGATATTCAGAATAAGCTAACATTAACAGGGAAAATTAAAAAAGTGACTGATTAGGAGTTGAGTATATCCTGAAATCAAGCGTGATACTTTAATAAGCAACTTAACCATAAAATAGGCTTTTCATTATGCTTGACAGAAAAGGGTAATTAATGAAACTTGAGGTCTAGAATTGACGGGTTTCTGGATTAGAGGAAGTGATAATACATAATACGTGTATGTTTGTGGCTTGTCAATGATGTTATGAATAAAGAATTTCATGGAAGAAATGTCAAAAGAAGATTTTGAAGTGGTCGCTTTGTGTATGCCACAAGAATGGCAATAAAGAACCTTGTGTATGAATGAAATTGATACATTGGTATGTTACCTCTAGAAGGAATGAGGTTATGCATGTTGGCATTCTCACTGTTGAATGAACTGTAAAATTCTAAATTGGAACAAATTATTTTGAAAAAACATAAATGTGAATACAAACACAGAGCTATTGAAACCCTATGAAAAGATTATTTGTGGTGATGGAAGATTAACAAAATTATTAGGAATAAGCAATCTGCTACACAATTAAAGGTCTTGATGACCAAATTTTTTAAAGTGGCATTTTCAAAATTCTAACTTAAAATCTGACTTTACCATTAGAGAAGGTTTTAATTTACAATTTCCCAGACACCAAATACCTGCCTGTGTGCCCTGCCTGCTGATACTGCATGCAGTATAAGTAAGTCACCCCCACAGAAAGCCTTACCGCAAAAAGGAAGGGTGCACTATACTACATGTGACGGCATAACTGCATAAGCAGATATGCCCCCGTACTGGTCAGTTCCATTACTGCCAGTACAAGAGATCAGGGAAGCCATTTTAAAAGCATGTGCGAGACTCTGGTGAAAACGAATTCCTCAGCTACATGAGGGCTTAACTGATAATAGGGATGTTGGGTATCAGACATCTTGTGTTGATAAACCCACACTGATGCCAGTGTCGGATTTCATAATACATTCAACCAGAGGGCACCTTAGAGGTGCCCCTTGAAACCCTACCAGCTACTGGTGTGCTGACTGACTGGTTTTCACCAGCCTGCCACCAGAGACAGCTTGCTGACCCCCAAGGGTGAGGGCCTTTGCTCTCCGTGGGCATAAACCAAGTCTGCTCGAGCAGAGGGTGCTTGGCACCCCCGTCCACAGAATGATCAGCGTATTAGCATTCCAAGACCTGGGAGCTTCAAAGAGGCCCACTGCCTTTGGTATGTGAATCTGACTTCTCACACAGGAAAGGAAACTGACCCCCTTCTGTCCAGAGCCCTTTGGCCCCTGGACAGACGGGAAAATTAGCTAGGCAAGACAGGCATGTCCACTCTCAGGTGAGCACCAACCCTGAACTGGGCTACCTGAAGTGGATGCGCCTTTTCAGAAGTGGCCATCTTGGTGATGGCAAATTTAGGATCTGTAGGGCAGGGTTATGCCCACTTCCCCCAGGAAGTGGTCATATATGGGGCGTAGTGGACCCAGGGATAAGTAGCCCATTGGCTACTACCCTATACTTCCCTAAAGCCCACACATTCAGTATGTCACCAGGAAATCAGATTCCTGCTAACCTACAAAGAAGAAAGACACTGAAGAGCCACAAAAGCACAGACTGTGGAAGAAGCAATTGACCCAATACCAGCCCCCCCGGCCTGTCTGCTGTTCCTGTCAAAGTACGCAAAAAGTCACTCGTCCTGCAGCTGCTGTGTCTCCAAAGCCTGGGAGGCCTTCCTGACTTCAACAAAGAACCGGGGACTCCAGTAGAGCAGCGGAGCTCCATCCCTGCATCCTGCAGGCACCCCAAAGAAGACGGTGAGACTCCGGAACCACAAAAATCCGACACCGCAAAGCACCACTGCACCTGAACTTCCTAGCCCAAGCTGAAGTGGCTAGTGGTGCTGGTGTGGTCTCCTGGCCCTCCAGAGACAAATGCCACCTTGGACTTGCCCACTGTGGACTTCCCAAGTCCGCCTGCAGCCACTATTTGCAGGCCCCCTCTACCGCGAGTGCTCCCAGTGAGGAAAACCCAACGCCTAAAGACACCTCTGCACCTGTCACCCCTGGAGAAGAGGACCAAATGTGTCCTCACGTCCCCGAGTATCACAAGAGTTGAACCCCCCATCAGTTCAGCCCGACTGATCTCCTAGGCCAAGTTTGCAGCCTCTTTTCCGATGGACTGATCTCCATAGACTTGAATGGGGCACCCGATGCTGTAAGGCACCTCTGCAGTCGGCCGCCCCAGTGCTGCACGAAGCGAACTGTTGGGGCCCGCTTTCGACCTTGCCCCATACTCACTTTAGTCCAGAAGATTGGTCCCGTAAGTTGCTGTTAAGTGCCCAAATGCAATACAGGTTTTCCTCCACAGTTTAGTAGTAATCAAAGGGGGGAGAGAAAGGTACGTAGTGGATCTGGCCTCCTGTACGAGATGAGTTAATCAAAGAAAGTCCACTAGGGTTAAGAGGTAGAAGTTATTCCAGATATTTTCCTTAAGGGAAAAGACTTACTTTTCTTAAACTTTAAACGCTGTTTTCTCCAATAGAGTGTGACTAAAGGCGTCCCTCCCCTCCCGTTCAGAGCTCATGAGGCATCAAATATCACAAACAAAAGTACGACTCCCAGCTAAGTATTTTTTACGAATAACGCTAACACAGGTAGCGCTTAAACAATGACGGCACTACAGTGTGTGTTTTCTGTTATCTGTTGTTTGTCTTGTTTGTATTTGCTACTCACCGAGTACATAGGCACTAGAAATAAAGTCACGCTGATATAGAAAAATATATCACACAAATATATCACGTTTTTCTCCCACCAGATGGTGATATGGTTTTCTTTACATAACATGTTGGTAAGTTAACCTATGGTTTTTGTGCATTATCATTCCAGATATGAAACAAACAAGACCATCATACTAGGTGGTTCCTGAAAGCAACATACCTATTGGGTACTGTATTAAATGAACTAATCATTATATAGGTATTGAGTAAACATACTACCTGTTCTTAGGAGTGATTAGAAGGGATAAACTATATTCGGTCCTGACGAAAATGCCGTAGGGGCAGGCTTTGAAACATGTAGACCGGGAGTCTACACATACATCATTTTGTGCACCTCCCTATAACCCCTTTTTAACTATTTCAGCCACTAGACTTAATAAAGTGTATTTTTCCTGGTGGTCAGGTATTTTTAACTTTCTCTTCACTATTCACTGACCCTCTCAAGTCCTACCTTAGTTTTATAATATAGTCCCCACCTCTCAAAAGTGCTCCCACGTCTCCGTCGGTTGAAGCACGCCCCGTCCTGCAGCGGGGCGGGAAGAATCCGATGATGAAGCATGCCACCAAGGGCCTTTTGGTGGGTGAGGGCTATTTTAAGAAAAGTAAGTCTTTTCCCTTAAGGAAAATATCTGGAATAACTTCTACCTCTTAACCCTTGTGGACTTTCTTTGATTAACTTTCCTCCACAGTTTAACATCACACCAAAGTGCTTATATTATGATTTAAAGTATCAAAATCACCATAGGGTGGAAACACACCTCTGCACCCAGTCACCGCCGTGCCTCCCGAGGTGACCTGTTAGTGCTGCCTTGGACCTTGCCCTATACTCACCTTAAGTCCCGGGAATGGGTCTCGTAAGTCGTTGCTAAGAGACCATATTTAGCTTGTTTTCTTCCTAGGTTAACATTGCCGCGAAATTCTTCAATTACGATTTAAAGTATCAAAAACCTGTTTACGTCAAACCTACTGTTTTAAAACGAACTTACCTGATAGTGATGAATTTGGTGCCTAAAGTAATATAAAGATGTGTGTTTTTTTTATAAATTGATGTGGATCTCCTTATTGAGTTGTGTGTATCATTTATTGAATATTGTTTGTATTTGCAGATGTCTAACACTACTCTCTGATAAGCCTAAGGCTGCACGACCACACTACCCCCTAAAAGAGCACCTTGGAATTGCTAGAGCAAGCCCCTGTCCAATAGTAAGGAAATACCTGGACTATTTACAGGGTATACATCTTTTTGGTGTACCATATAAAGAGCCAGCTTCCTACAGTCTGGTTTATGCACATACATCTTTATTTGTTTTTCTACAAGAATAACATAGGCACAGGGTTACCACTTCACTCTTTGTCATCATGGACACTGCTTCCAGCCCTGAATGAATAACCTACAGAGCATTACTATCAGGTGTGTTAGATTGATCGCTTCAACAGACGCAATCCAAAGGTGCAATGCCCAGTATGCAGCAGACTATCATACCAAATGACAGGATGGAAACAATGTCACTGATGGCATAGAGAGAGGTAGCCACTCTAAATACATAGGAAATATACATCTAAAGAACCCAGATATACTCTTTTCACAAAACAGTCAAATATTTCAGTCTAGCCTCCCATCGAGGGTACCTTCTGGGCCCAAGCAAATGTAGCATTCCAACATTAACGTTTAAACAATTCATACAAATTAAGTGATAAAGCCCATGGATCTCATCATTGAACTATGAATGATTGAAGAATAATCTTAACTGTTTGAATGAGCTCCAGCATCATAGCCCACACAAATGACCTGCATAGCCTTGACAAATACATTTAGGTGAAGTGAGCTGTCGACCTAGGACTTAAGGAATTAATTCAGAAATGCAAAGAAAAGAATAATGACTCAAAGCTTATGAATGAAACCATTGCTTAGCACAAGGGTAGTGTGGCATTAGGTCTTCCCACATCATCTTCAATAAATGTATGCTAGGTTTCTGATCATTGTTTACTATGGAATATAAAAGCTCTTCCCGAATACCTTTAAAAATAAACTTCTTCAGGAAACCTGCATTTACTCCTTAATATGAGGCTATTTTGCCGATGTGAATCAGCCATATTTGGAAAGCTGGCATGTTAGCTTTCCATTTAGCCTTGCTTGTTTGGTCCTCACCACCTGTGACCACGTCATATGGGTTTCTTCATTCTAGAGAGGTTGTGCAGCAACACAGTGTAAGTTGTGTATTCAAGCATAGTTGCTATCATGTTCCCACTCTTTTGCAAAGCTGCATTTCACAGCTTCATAGTTGTAAATACAATATTCCCTATGTCTGGTCTACATTATTCCCCTTGTCTCGTCTACAGCATCACTATTCTGCCCAGGCATGAAACCCTACCTTGTGTCCTTCATCCTGTGCCCATCATCAACCATATATAATTGTGAATGGAGTGAATCTTAGCCACGATTCTCTAAAATCTTGAAGGTGATTCTCTAAGGGTAGGGTCTATGACGTCTCAGGAAATGTGTATTGCACTCTAGGCTCACATTTAGGTCCAAGTAAGAGACTCAGAACTGAAAACAAGTGTGCCTATTATCTTGGCGTAGCAAGCAAAAGCTTTCCCCATGCAGACTACTCTTTCTTTCAAAGAAGCTCACTGCCAGCAAGCTAACACATATTTGTGTCGTTTTCGTGATAGACTTTTCCGGATGGAACTCCAAACTGCCCCCGGTGCTGCCTTTGTTCCAAATAAAAGTCCCTGTAATCAGTCTTTCTGTCCCATAACAGCATAGCCTTGATAAGTATTCTTCAAAAATATGCTTTCACGGGAAAGAGATAGAAATTAAGCTCACATTTCGTTTAAACGTGTTTCACATTAACTGGTGATCAGGTAGCGCGATGGTGCTTACAATGTGCACCATATTCACATTTACCATTCTGCACATTATTACACTCTAACTTAGCTTGATGTATGTTTTTTTGGCCTGTCATTAGCTGTGAGTTTTAGGTTCATTTGCACTAATTCGTTTGATTTTCTTCCAGCATCCCAGAAAAGAACCGAAAGGAAATTTCAAACAGAAGCAAAGTCACAAAAGGAACTTGATCCACCCAGGGAAATCAACACGTATTACAGCAATGCGAGGTCTTGTTGATTAATGTATAACTATGAGCCGAGATTCAATATTCGTGATTTTCTATCTCTTTTTACTGAATTCGGTTTCACTGATCTTAGAAGACATTTCCCCTGTATTGTATCATGCCCCACTTGTGTTCCATTTCCTTGCACCTCGTGTCGTTTGCTTTATTTTATCATCAGTTGCATATCTAACATGATATCTGGCATTCCTGAGATACATTCCAGGCAAGAGACCAATACATCAAAGGGCTTTCTGTGGGAAAAACATGTGCTGTGCAGTATTGCAAGCTGCACCCACAAATTCATGACCTGCCCTCTACAAGGTGTGCATTTTACATTTAGAATTGAAGAGGATGTATTTAAAGAACACGTGTAAATCCCAAAGGAAAGAGGTCTGCAAGAGGTCATTAACCCTCCGAGCAACTTGCAAGGTGTGCTAATGATGCATTGAATGATTAGCGCCTGTCAATGCCGTCAGTTACACAAGGTAGAGGGGGGCGTCTGCTGCCTACTGTGCATTTAACAATATTAGGGGTGAACAGCAAATAATGATTGGGGTCCACGAGCTCACCATAGTATCAGTTTCAAAATGCAAGCTATTTGTATATATGTATTCATCTCTGTTTTTTATGTAGCAGGAGCAAGGCAAACACTTTGAGAGAGCTTTACAATAAATGACACTGACAGTCTTATAGAAATACGCAACATAAATAGAATCACATCAATTATTTAAAACTCTGTGCCAGAGTTGACAGGGGAGGGGTATAAAGATGCATAGTACAGACACAGTATATTTGAAAGGTAAGAGTGTTCATATAGTGTGGTAGACAAATAGAGGCAGATTATTATCACCAATAATGCCAGAAGGGTAAGAGAGCGGTGGGTTAGGTTAGAAGGCTAATATCCAGTCTAGTGCAAGGGCAACAGGAACGTCAGGAAAGGTGAGGGACGGGACAACCTAAGGACTGCCAGACTCTCTGGTACATGGTCCGGATACAAAATAAAAGCAAAGTCTATCTGCAAGCATCCGGAGCTCCAATACAGACCTCATAAAGATGGCAGCGAGGCCACCATTCTGGTATTTGAAGGGAGGGTATTACATGCTCCAAGGACATTCTCTGGGAGGTTACCAGCAAATGTTGATTTCTTTTTTTACATTTAAGACTTCTAGGTTAAGATAGGTTTGCTCCTGACGTTCTTTGAGCCCTACCTGATTCTCTAGGTTACTTTGGTTGTAGAGATAGACGGGGAGAAGGATGAAATATGAAGGGGTCTTGTATGCTTATTGCAGAGAAGATGGGTATGGATTGTGAAAGTGATGTGAAAGTGATGTATCTGTGATCACGATTACTATTATATGATTTGAGAACGCCGAAGAGTGTTTTGATTTTTAATCTCTTGCATGGACCAAGATTTTACCACGGTCATAAAAACTTCTATACATCCTTCAATTTGCATCCAGTGGCTCTCTTTCATAAGCTATTTTCTGAAGTACACAGGGAATACTACTAACATTTTGAACCCACTACCCCCTGGAGGCCGACGAGCACATCCAGAGGGGTACACAGCTAAAGTTTGAAAAGCTGGTGGATTGATGATCCTTGAATAAAAACTCCTTGTGCTCGCCGGCCTCCAGGGGTAGTGGGTTCAAAATGTTAGTAGTGTTCAGTCCTTAGAGATTGTCATGTATTGATGACAAAGTCCATCAGTGCTTGCTTTCCAAACGTCCTTAAATACTGTATTCTCGAGTGTCTCTCACCAACTCACGATCAAGTCTTGAAGGCCGATGAGTACATCCAGAGGGGTACACAGCTAAAGTTTGAAAAGCTGGTGGATTGATGATCCTTTAATAAAAACTCCTTCCGGGCTCGGAGGAGATAATAGTTTCAATCTTGTGAATTCCCAACCACCAAGGGCTGTCACACTTCCTTCTTTTGTCCTGAAGAAGACCCTACTTTATGCATTTACAAACACATACATAGACGGGTCGAAACATCGACGTACAACCATCTCATGTCCTGGCTAACTATAGCAATTATTTTTAAAAATAGGACTAGCTAAAGTGAAAAACCTGAAAAGGACGGAGAATTTATGTTATTGTCTTTTTTACTGTTTGAATTTGAAAGGTCACCCATTTGCACTATATATCACCACAGTCACCCATTGAAACGTCTGTGTATTTGTTATTGTGTTTTCTTTGTCAGACAGCCCCCATTGGTATTATCATTTTGTATAAAATTGTTTACACAATTAGTGAGAAAAATGGAGAAACAAAACAAATAATTTAATAAATATATATATTTTTGATAAACACTTACTAAGGTGTGGTACATTTATAAAAGTCTAGTACAAAACCACTATTGATTGTGAAAGAAATAATCAGGTTCTGAACCAGTACCCTGTGGTGCTTACCCAATGGAACCACTTGTAGCTTTATAAGAAAGTTGTGTTAACAGCACAGAACTATGATGCCACCAGTTTTTTCAAGTGGTAGCATGCTTTTATGCATCTATTGCCAGGTAGAAATTGATTTGCTTTCATACTTTCAATCGCAATTAATTGAGCAAATGAATAATGTTTCATAATTATTCAATTTCCCATAATTATTTCCAATAATAATTTTATGGTATTTTTAGTTAGGCATCAGCTGTCCTCTGAGGATGTTTTTATGTACATTATATACAGGCTCAGCTCGTGTCTGTGTCTTGTATGTGCATTTTAAAAATCAGAATGCAGTCAATGATCTTTTTTCATATAATACAATGAGAATGATTTTTATTTAGCATGCCTCCCTTAAAATAATATATACGTTATGTTGTCTGATGAGTATTCGTCAGTGCATTCTCAGCTGACCAATTCTTTTCCAACTGTAGTTTAAGAGGGTCACTAGATCACAATTTTGCAATGGATTCCTGCTGCGCTCTCATTAGAGCTTCAGCGATGTGCAGCATTAGCAATACAGTTGCTCTTGTCATTTCTGTACTTATATAATTTAGCACGTTGAGATATTGCCTGCAGTTATTTGACATTTGACTGAAGTTGTTAACCTGACATTCATAACCTCCCAAGACACCGCTCTTTAGGATTAATTCTTAATTGCTCATCATTCATTCCTGTCAATAGAAGAGCATGTATCACTTC
The DNA here is from genome assembly GCA_963921515.1 of Calotriton arnoldi. Classification (NCBI taxonomy): domain Eukaryota; kingdom Metazoa; phylum Chordata; class Amphibia; order Caudata; family Salamandridae; genus Calotriton; species Calotriton arnoldi. The sequence continues at coordinate 1,557,435 of CAWUFW010002309.1, forward strand.
GGCTCAGGGAGGACCTCGAATATACGTGAACATAACCGTTAATTTAGTTGAATTTTTGGGTGATTATGGAGTCAATCTATCAATAGTAAATCTACATACATATAATGTTGATATGCAACAGACCTACATAACCTCTGATAAGAAGGTAAAATTAAAATGCACCATTAGTATCTAGAGTACAAACAAATTATTTTCTACTTGACTGGAAGGGTGATATATGACTCTTGCAAATGTTAAGTGACCTGATATTGACCCCAGTGAGACTCCATTAGACTAACAATTCAAATTTGCAATATACAATGAAACCCAAACTAAATTGTAACATTAATAACTCTGTCTACAAATACGCAATGCACTTATTATAACTGACTCTCAAGATGCAGTAGTGAGTTGTTTGCAGTTTTCAGCTGCTGCATTAGTTATAGCAACCGATGCTTTTCCAAGCTGGCATGGAGTAAAATCTCAATTTTCTTCAAGGCACAGCTGTGAATATGATTAATCTCTTTTCTACATGAGTTGCAGTAAAACAATTATGGAAATACGGAATCGGAAATCACTATTGGCCTCATTACGACCTTTCAGCAGAGCTGTGGCATGGCGGTGCAAACTGCTGTGCCACCGCTTCGCCAAAGGTCGCCGCCACCACCCACCCACCAGATTACTACTTTTCAGTGGTCTGGCGGGCGGGCAGTGTGGCGGTGCCCCCTGTGGTGCCCTTTCAAAGGCGGGGGTGCCTTCTAAAAAGGCACCACAATGGGAATGCCTCACAAGGTTCCTGCATGGCATGGACTCGAAAGTCCATGCCGTGCAGGAAACTATCTGCATGCACGCACGGGGGGCACATGTTATGCCCCCCATGTGTGCATCCACATATGTTTGAGGCACAGGGTGCCCGTAGGACCCCCTTTGTTTCCTCTCCGCCAGGCTTTTCATGGCAGTGGAACCGCCATGAAAAGACTGGCGGAGAGGACCGTGGCGGTCCAGCCAAGCATATTGCAGCCTCTGACTGTCGCTCCTACACCAGGGAATGGAGGTTCCCTGGTGGACCCGGCGGTCCTAGGGTGGTCCAATTGCCTGAGTCATAATCGGACGGTCGGACCGCCAGTGTGGCAGTGGCTGGGTCTGCCACCACCGCACCACCATGAGTCTGGTGGCCCTCGGACTGCCAGACTCGTAATAGGGCCCTAAGAGACTAGGGTCCACATGTACGAAGATTGGTGTTTGCGATTACCAAATAGCTAATTTTTGCAATTCACTACTTGGTAATCACAGACACTAATGCACGAAAGTATGTTTGACACTTTCTGTGATTCCCAATGTGTCGCAAATGGACCTACCTCATGAATATTAATAAGGTAGGTCTCAGTTTGCCACACATTGGGAATCGCTAAAATCACAGGGATGGTGGCATGCTGGGGACAGCAGACCACCATGTCTGTGATTGCTTTTAAATAAAGCAATCTTTTTTTTTAAATGCATCCCATTTTCCTCAAAGGAAAATGGGATGCGTTTTAAAAAAATGAATTTTTCTTTTATTCTGCTTGGAGTAAGCAGTGGTCCGTGGGACAACTGCCTGCTCTTAAAAAATATTTTTCAACCATTCTCAAAGGGGAATGGGAAATGGAGGACCCCTTTCCATTTGCGCATGGGTTAGCAACAACTTTCACTTGGTGGTAAAGTGCGAATGTTTTGTGACCAAATTGCGGTTGCAAAACATTTGTGCATACTATTCAGATTCGTTATTAGGAAGGACATCCTAAACATGCCCCTTCTAAATATTGAATTGCAAACACAAATTGTTATTAAGTAACGTGTTACCAAATCACAATTTGTGTTTTTGTACATATGTAAAAGCATTTTTGCAGTTGTAAACAGCCTGATTGGCCATTTCCAACTGAAAAATGCTTCATACATGTGGCCCTAGAAGAATAAGACACCATTATAGTAGAGGGGTAGATTACCAAACAAAAATGCCTTTGTATGGAATCGAGATCTCTACTTATAGTTATCTTTGCGCCAATCTTCATGCAACTTAGACAAAATACTTACAGTCCTGGGCTTTCATTTGATATTCTCATGTGTTCTGCATGTTATAGCATTGGAAGGAGTCCATTGAAATAACATACCCAAATTACAATGATTTGTAAACAAAAAGCCCCAGATATACAATGTGGGAATTATAGGAGTATATCAGGAACACTTTAACGGCAAGTCACACATCCTCAGAAAACTCTTCTTTATGACTTCCGCTCTCTGTGTTCTAACCATGCAGTGTTGGTGGAGATCCTCCTGCTACAATGCCCTAGGAGTTTGAGTGTTTGGACATTATTGTGGCCATCCCATTGCACAGTGGTTGGCCAACCCACTATAATTTGTCAGAAAGGGGAATTTCTTGGCTTGTTCTTCACTGCTAACTTTTAAGGCTTAAATCTCACTTCTCTTCTGTTGTCCACAGCTGCGTTTGAAGCATTGAAACATCTGTTGGTTGTTGTCATTTATTCTCTAAAAACAACATTAGACTGCAGTGAGCAAGAAAAAATATCAACTACCCATACATTGTGGGACATTTCAATGAAAACTAGCAAATACAGAAAGTTCAAAATCTTGTAGTTCGCCTGGTACTTGGTTTGAGGAAAATGGGCATGTTACCGCATTGTGACTCATGCTGCACTGGCAAATGAAGATACAGATATGTGTAAAATTACTTGATATGGCCTTTATTTGCCCCATGGCTTGTCCTCTGTCTATCTGTAAAGTAAAATTACACCGTTCCTTTCTATTTGACAGTTATAGTAAGCAGACCAGCCCATTTTTGTGTTTGTCCCAATCAGATCCAACTTTCTAAAGAACAGAGAGAGAGAAGAGAAAAGAAATCCTTTCACTCTTCCCTTACTTCATATGTCCAACAAAAAGAACAAGCTTGCTACCATGCCATTCAACTGTCATTCATGTCAATCAACTGATGTCTCAGGAAACACCATTAGGTTATTCAAAAGAACCATCATCCACCAACCTAGCTGGCAGCATGCTTCATCATCGCGTTCCCACCTAAGAGGCCGAGTGTATCTTAGGTGTGCTGCGACACTTGATTACAGCAGAGCTGTTTTTTTCCTTTTGCGATGTAGTGAATTTATGAGTGAAATTCAAAACTAACTCCAGGGTATCCGCCCTTGAGGGATAAATTTAATAATTGATTCTTGGGGTAGGGTTAAAAATGGTGGTGGGTGTGCAGTAAGAAATTAGTGGTCCTTCATATCCTGGTGTTTGGTTGACATGTTTCAGCTATTGGTTGAGTCACAGTGGTTTTCTTCAGGACCAAGTTGTTAGATACAAAAAGCCCTATATCGTGAACACACACTCACTACGGCATGCATGTATGGGGTGGTTTATTCATGACTTACTATCTTCACTCAACTTCTTGTAGTCTCTGAAAAGATCGAATACAGTGAGACAGTCATTATGCATAAAGACATGGTAGAATAAAAGCATTGATGAAGATAATGCAGAGCTAGAGCAGGAGGCGTGTGTCATGCAACATGCTCATCATGCAACTGGGTAAATGCTTCCAGTTTTATTTTGCACACGTGTTATGTTCAAGATGAATGCAGTTGAATAAACATTTGAAACACTTTATTAAGCTAGCACTTTATTAAATATATATTGGGAAATCTGCTGTAGAGTGCAGTTTAGCTTCACTTAGGCCTAAAAGTCCTGTGAGATATGAAACTGGGGTGGAAAGTGTACACCCAGTTCATATTCGCTGGTCCCAAGGCCATACATGTACACTTTTTGGATCGTCCAGAATTGTCATATTTTTGTGGCTCAGCTCAAGATCGGAGCTCAGGCTTTTTGTCACCCTGCTGGACCAAGTTAATTACATCTCTCCACAGCAGAGGGATTAAATGCTGATCCATACAAAAGGAGTAATTAACAGTGCTTCCCTCAGCTCCTGAGGAGGAAGGGGTGAAGAAGAAAATCTGCATTTGTTAATTACCTGTCACACTGTACCAGGGCTGGGGACAGCTCAGGCCCACTGAACCAAGGAGGAAGCCCAGACACCTGAAGCTACCATGGGAAGGGGTTCCTGTCTAAAGTTTTGGTGGGAAATGTCCTGGCACTGATGTCTGTCAGTGGCAGAGATGAGGCCCCAAGAGCAGATGTGACTAGTGACTCCTGTATGACGCCATCTTGAACTGTCCCAGCATGCTGTGCAGAAGGGTTAGGACAGGGTTAGAGAAGTGATGTGGCACCATACGATTGGCCAGGGGTTTCTGGCTTTTAGAACCTTTCACCCTCTGTTAAAAACTCTTGCACAAGGGAGAGAAAGGGCTGTGTTGTGCTTTTTGCTGCAGGACCCAGGGACTGCAACAGCCATGGACATCTGGAAAGGCAATCCCCCTGATGCCCAAAAGGACTAAGGACTCTACTCCCAGTTGATCCCAGGACCAGTGGGTCTCTCCAAGGTCCAGTGAGGCTGGCCCACTTAGGCGCCCTGAGGACTAGTTGGGGAAAGTTTAGGACTTCTGCGCCCGGAGACGAAGACCAGGAAGAAATCTGGTCCAGGGAGCCAGTGGAACCAGCTCCCTGCAAGGTCCACCACTTCTTAGACAAGGAGGTCTGATGGAATTGCTCTGTTGGGTACCATCAGGAGTAAAATGAGCCCAGGTTCATCGAAATCAGCCAAACGGGGTCCATGTTATGGCTGTTTTATGGTTGGTGACCTTTGACCACCAGCAAGGATCAAGCATGTGGCGCTCCACTGCCGGTGGGGAATTACCCCAGGGGTGGGTCAGGGTCCGAGTGTCGGTTTCCATCTTCACTCAGGGAGGGGGCTTGCATACTCCCCCTTCCCTGGCTCATTCCTGCCCCCAGGGGGCCACATCATCCCAGGGGCCAATGCAGTGGAAATCGGAGGGAGTGCCATCGCACCCCTCCCAACAAAGAGAACACCATCTCTAGGCCCCCACTAGTGGTGGCCTCACTCTCGCTCCCAGTGCCCGTGTTTGGAGGGGAACAGGGCGGTCACCACATGACAAACTCCCTTCCCGCATGGAGTGGACAGTGGAGAAGCACACAGCCGGCTCCCGTGCTTGCATTAAGGAGTGCTAACTGGGTGGGAAGCTGGCTGGGGGAGACAGGGACAGGGCTCCCAAGCTTCCCCATCAAGGGGAAAGGGAGGGGTGCCTGGTCCCACCAAAAAATAAACAACCAAAAAAGAAAGATGTTTTGTGGCTCTTCCCTGCACCCCAGGATAGACACTAATAAAATATTCACTGCTCCTAGCTGTAGCACCCTATGATGGCCCATGGGGCTTAATATTTGCATATTGTTCTTGCTGTAAGAAGATGCCAGGATGGCAGGGACACCACCAACATGGTAAAGAACAGTTGAGAGGGCTGCAGGAGTTGAAACAGACTTCCCGGAAGTCACTTTTAAAAACTGACTCTAGCTTTCTGGGGTCTTAAAAATGTTTGACCCTCCCTAGGATTTTCATCATTATTTCAAGCACTCCCAAGACTGAAGCTTTTGTTCTATAGTTGGGAGTGCAGCACTCTCTAGAGGCTGGTTCTATGACTGCATTTGATGTGACTTGAAAGAATATTATGAAAACACATTGAGTGCAGTGCCTTTTAGAGGTTTGTTCTAAGGTTGTATTTTATATGGCCTAATATTGTACAGAAAAGGCACAGACACAGGTATGTTTACATTTATTGCTGTATTAACTGATTATGTTGAAAGTGATATTTAAATAATTTATTGATAACAGTTATTGCATTTACACATGGTTATTACTAATTATCGCATTTACAGACAAAATGATGGTGTTTTTAACATGTGGTTTATTGGTCTTTCAATATGATGAACCTTTGACAAAGTCAATAATCTTACATCATATGTTTTGATGACCCTTGGTAAAGCCAATAGGCCGGTTTTATTTGAAGTGATTCCCCCCCCATATTGTGATATGCTGTCTGGTATAGGTTGAGCGTACTGTGATTATGGGGGTCATGACCCTTAGGGGATCAAATGTGATTTCATAATACCATCTAAGTTGTTTTCAGTCTCCCTTATGTATATAATTGTAAATTAATATATAGCATTTAGTAGTGTGTGCGCGATAAATGTACTTTTCCTTTTTCTAAAGAAAAATCACTGACTGGTCAATCATCAGCAAATGATGATTACTAGCCTTCACCACTTTCCTAGAGCAGGCCTTAGACCACTCTCTGTTACTGCCCTGAGAGAGTCAAGTGCCAAAATGGGGGGCTTAGTTCCAAATAAGGGGAATATGTTGACCTATTACTTACACATACCACACCTGCTACATAACTAATGACCAAACTTCCTACAGTAGGCCTCACTCTGGCCCCTGTCAGATTAATGAAGTTCTTGAACCCTCCATAGCTCCCCTTCCTGAGCTAATATCTGTCGCATACCTAAAACCTAGATCTTCCTGTGAAAAGGCCTAAGCCATTGTTTCTGCTCTGTGAGCGGTTTTTACACCTAATTAAGGGGAAGCACTGGCAGAGCAATCTGTCAGCAAGCTAATGCTAATTAGCCTACTGGAGGCTCAAACAAGCAACGTGCAACTTTTTAAAAGTCACTTTTCCTAAATATTTATTAAAAATCTGACTTCATCAATAATTTGGATTTTTAGTGGTTTAGGTGAAATTTGCATAATTTTGGGAATTTTGTCCTATGCTTTGTTGGGCTTGGCCCTTTCTGCAGGGTCATCCCCAGACTTTTTGCCTTTACCCTCCTATTTTCTGAGCCCATTTTTGTTGGTTTTTAGGACTCTGTGCACTTTACCACTGCTAACTAGTAGTAAAGTGCTTGTACTCTCTCCTTTAGACATGGTAATACTAGCTTCCATCCAATCGACACATTTAATTTATTTGTAAGACACTGGTAAAGTGGTTCTATATGTACCCAGGACCTGTAAATTAAATGCTACTAGTGAGTCTGCGGCATTGATTGTGCAACCCATTTTAGTAGCCTTTGAAACACATTCCAGGCCTGCCATTGCTGCCTGTGTGTGCAGTTTAAACTGCGATTTTGTCATGACAAAAAAACCTTTTGCCAGGCAACACTTCTGGACTCAGAAGGACTGATGTGCTGCTCTGCCAGAAGGACTTCTACTTTGTTGCCCTGCTGCTTGAGTGAAGGATTTTACCTGGATCCTGATCTCAGGACCACCAGAGTGACTCTGTGGTCCAGTTGGCTGGCCTCCTGATCAGAAGCTTCTGGGACAGAAAAGGCTCCAACCACCTTGAGCCCAACACCTGGACTCAGTCTGCTGTGAGTCTTGTCCCCAAGTGGTGCCACCCCAGTCCTGGACCCCTGGAAATGGACTTGAAGGTGTTCTGCCAGCCTAGTCGTGGTCCTGTGTGCAGAACCAACACAGCGCAACACATCTCCTCGCAGCTCCACTTCGGATCCGCCACTGCGCGATGCATCCCTGATGCAGGACTTTGCATCGCAGCCTCCTCGGAACCACCGCTGCATAACGCATCCTCGATGCAGGCCTTCTCAGCGCAAGCCTCTTGTCGGCAGCATCCTTGATGATGATGCAGAGCTGCAGATCACAAGCCCTGCTACTTCTTTGGAACTAGCCAGTGTGCAACGCATCTTCAACACATGATTTTGCATCACAAGCCCATCTCGACGGCATGGTTGATGCAGTGGCGTAGCTTGGCCTTAGGCCGCACGTGGCGGCCCCTGCGTTTGCTTCCCGCGGTGGCCTGATCAAAGAGCGGGGCGGGGGTGCCGGCAATTCATGCAGCCACAGGTAAGAGCGGGGGGGTTGAGGGGGTGCTGCCAATTCTTCCGGCTGCGCCGGCTGCAGGTAAGAGCGGGAGAAGGGGGCCAGCCACTGCCCCAAAACTCTTGTCGCCTGGGGTGGTCTGCCCCCACCACCCCCCCTAGCTACATCACTGGCTTGATGATGATGCAGAACCTCACCTCATAGCCCGCAGCTCCTCAGAACCGTCCCTGAATGATATATCCTCCACACAGGATCTCGCAATGCTCCGCAACCAAATACTCTTGTTAGCGGGCCTAACCTAGTCTCTGTGTCTGGCCACTCTCCATCGCAGTCGGCCTGAACTTCTGACTTTGTCCTAGTCCAGCACAACCAAATAACCACAGTTGATGCTATGTGCTTCTAGGCAATATTTCTACTTAAAAAAACTTTGAAAGTACATACCTCCGGTTCTACGGATTGGATTTTTGTAATTTTGGTATCAAATACTGTATTAAATATTCTCTATATTTCTAAAGTAGTGTGGGATGTTTTGTGCTGTTTTTTCACTTTATTACTGTTTGAAGTGCTGCATAATTCTTTACACATTGCCTCTAAGTTAAGCCTGACTGCTTTGTGCTAAGCTACCAGAGTTAATTTGGGGTTTGTTTGTGTTTCACCCTGACAGAGATTGTGGTTCCTGCTTGAGTAGGGTTTCACCCACCTCAACCTGTAACCCAATTTCTAACATGCTTTTTATGCCAAGTTCCCAAAATTACACCAATATATAACTTTGTGTAATTATGTGCTAATCGTGGTAAACATTTACCACAAATACACAGGAATCCCAGAACGCGAGTGGCTGTTGTTTGAAGTGGTTTTGTTTTTTTGCATTTTTGTTTTACTGCAGAATGCATTCTTGCCTCAAGAATTGAAGCAAGGGCGCATTTTGCACTAAGATATAGAGCTAAATATCACATTTGATTACAAGTAATTACTCATACTTTTACGTAATTTGCCAAAATTGTCTGAAATTATGGAAAAGCAAATTGAACAGGACAGCCTGGCAGGGGCAGAAGTTCATCCAATGACCAGCACAAGAATAAATGCTTTGCTGACCTTTAGGATACACTCCACCCCCTTTATGGCCAGAGTTAGCTCCCAACACTGTTACCACTTTTAGATTATTGGTCTAAGCAGCAACATTGATGAGAACATTGCCAGTTTGTGGTATCCTTAACTCAGGCAAACATATTGAGAGGCTGTCGAATTTGTAGTGAGATGCAGTCTGAAAAGGGAAATAGTAACTGCATCAACACTGTTGCAGGTGGTAACCATAATTCTGTTGTTCACCTGGAATGTTATTAAAGGGTTATGGAAAACCATATATACATACTGCGGGCAGCCCTCCACCGTGGTCGGATGAGACACAGAAGCCATTAATACAGCTACTTTAACTCTATGAGTGTTACAGCAGGTACATTTGTGTATTTGTAAATATCAGGAACAGCATAACAGGCTTAACTGCCAACTTCATTAATGAAGTTCAGTTATGCTCCACATATTTTTTCTATTGTGCTCACTAGCTGCACTTCTTACAGTCCAGGCAAAGCAATCCCATCACCCCATGTGTTGATTCAAATTAGGAGGGATCCCTTCCCATAAAATCCAGCTTGTTGTTCCCCTAGACAACCTGAATGTTTTTGTTGCCCTTCCTTTGATATGGATAGTGCATTCCACAGTGTGCAGTGAGTACGGAAAAAGCATAAGCCACAACATCTGCACTCTCAGATTCTGATCAGTACTACTAGCAGACACCTTCACAAAGAATGTTTATACAACTCAAAACCTTTTCCACAAATCCACAGCACAGAAACGATCCGTGTATATAGCTTAAAGTATACTCTGTCAGCCAGCCACAGCCAGTTCAAGGTACTAAAAGTTGAAGTCACGTAGCCAAGCCATTCTCATTCATTAGAGCTTTTGGTTTAATCTAATCTCAAAATGATTAATGGAGTGATTAACTGTGGCAATGGATATTTAGATATATAACATCTGGCCTGAAGATTAACCAAACAGTACCCACGGAATTGGAAACCTACTAAACCCTCGTAAGCTGGGAGTGAAAATACCACTCCCAAACTCCTTATTTTATTCACTGATCATAAGTAAAAAGCACACAGCTGGATTGTGCAGTTTCATTGGTGGTTTCATAGAAATACTGGAAACATGAGGAAAAATCTAAAGCCCAAGGAACTCCACAGAACTATGCCAGGAGTTCATAACACAGTGGATTAAGGGAAACCACAGAAGTATGCCAAGAGTTCATATTGCAATGAATTAAGCCCTATCTTGAACTTTGAAGTTCATGAGCCTCATAAGGAGTTTGGTGTGTCCAACAGTGAGGAAGGATACAGATTGAGGAAACAAAATAGGATCCTGGCCTCACCATCAATTCATCTTCATTATAGGTCATGAAGTATTACTGTGACAGCAAACTCTGTTTCTTTTAAACTGCAAGGACTTGCTTCAATGTCATCAAGAAGATGGCAACACATTTGAGATTGCAGTTACACATTAACAAGAATTTGCATCAGTTTGTACAGTAGGGGAAGATTGGAATTGCCTTTAGTAAAACATATCCAGGGGTCCATCTGAGTCTTTTACTAACATGTGGTCGCTAGTGGAATTTCGACTTAAGGAATAGGTTTGTATGAAATGAGGAAATTTACTTTTCAGTGTATACAACAAGACATAGATATTCTTACAAAGACCCGCGGGCCGAGCTCAGAAAAATAACCTTGATGATTTACATATAGGTGCTGCTAGTGTGCTTGGAACTATTGGGTGAAAACTTTAGTAAATAACCAGTCTTTACAAAGGAAGATGTTAATTCATGAGTTGCTAATTATGCTCCTTCAGATGGACTGTCTTTATAAACTGCATGGATATATCTAAGAAACAAATGTGCAATTGGCACAAATAATGTCCTTGATGCTGGAATTTAATTGTTTACCACATCTAAGATTTTCCAGTGTTCTTTTTTTTGGAGTTGTGAAGTGCTTCAACCTGACTGAACTATGTGTGGATATTGCATTTAATTCAAAATGTATTATAGGTGAATAGCTAAGATTACATTTGCTTTCTAGTTTACATTTTCAAGTTACTGAATTTTATAGCTCTTGTTTTGACTTAAAATTGATATGAGATGTCTGCTGATGTGACATGGTGCCCTGCTGTTGTCCTCTTGGACGGCTGATTAAAGTCATTGACATCCATTAAGGAATGCACATGTCCTGCTCTTCACAAACCTGGAAAGTATGTGTTCTTCATCCAACTTTGCCTGTAGACAAATGTTTCTAGATTGAACAGAAAGTTTTGCTACAGAAATTTCTCAGAGAAAATCCTTTGAGTTACAGTGATTCCATTTTTCATTTAGAGCTTAGTGCAGTGTTGAACCTGGGTGAAACTATTTTGGAATGGCTGTTTTAAGAATAGGTTGAAAGCTACTGGTGCTTGTCCAGGTTTCAGGTTGGTGCTATCACTGACAATAAAATGGGTCCAATCTGAATTTTTTAAAACTCTGTGATTGTGATAACAACTGTCACAAAATTTGTACAAGCACTATTTCCAAATGTTGTTTCCATTTTTTTAAATACACATCATAATTTGTACATAAAACTCAGTAATAACTCCAGGCACATGCAGATCCTTAGATTTTACACTGGGCTCTGAAGAACTGTCTAATTGCAGGGTTTGCAGGGATTTTCCCCCACATACAGATACTATTAGCAGGTTCCCCCCTTTTCAAAATCTTTTTAGACCTTTATGACTTCCAGACTTTCACTGGGACCAATCTACTTGGTGTATCTAACCAGGGCTACATTGCTGTCAGCTCCAAATCGCTTCTAGGACTTAGCCTACCATGACCATTCACTACCATTGGGGATTTACGCTTTATGGTGCTATTTCCTCTTAAATCTTTAAAAATTCAGATCTTTGGTTCCCCTTATTCGATTTTTGTTGTTTTGTTATCAATTTGTTCATGAAATGTTTGTTTGCTTTTCTAATTCAATTTAGGATTTGCATTGCTTGGTGTTTTGATTGTATTACTATTTTGGTACTGCATAAATTCTTTACACACTATCTTAAGCCTTTCTGCTCTGTGCCACAGCTACCAGAGGGTTGAACTGAGGTTCATTTAGTGACTTTAAGGATTCACCCCCAACTGACCAGGCAGTCGCCCACCCAAATAATAATTCAATTCAATTACAGCAAATTAATGAAAGATTCACACATCAATACAATTGAAAGTGGTTATTAAAGAATGTCATTAAAAAACTACTAATGGTTATTTTGGCACTTATGTTAGTGAAGAGTAACAATTTGATTTGCAGTTGTGAAGGGGAGGAGTGTTCGTAAAAATACGAGAGTGTTTTTTTGTTAGGGAGTAGCTGAAGGTATATTTTTCTATTTCACTTTTATCATAGTTCAAAATAAAATAGAAATCAAAGATCAATCATTTGATTTTCTAAAGAATGGACAGTGATTCTGAGAATGAAAACATCATAGAAATATTGCATGATGGAGACAATCATTGTGTATAACAGAAGGGTAAGAGGGCAGGTGTGTGTAAGTCTCATTTAAACAAGTACAATTTGGACACAACATGAAATTAAAAAAAGACTAAAGTAGCGCTCCAAAACCTGCTTCAACAAACTGCAGCATTGGTTGCATTGTGAAGCAATTCTCAGGAAATTAAGCAGGAGTAGTTTGTTCTGCAGGGGCCCAATTCCTGTCAAGGAACCAGGAGAAGTATTACTTTTCAAGCAATCCAATAATAAATCAAAGAATCTTTATTCAGCCATGTGTGGCTCTAAAAGACAGTGCATTACATTTATAAAAACAAATAACAGAATGGCTACCACCATAAATGTATCAAAATCCAGAACTTAAAAACAAGTATGATAAAAGACAGTTAACTAGTAGTATCTTAAACCTAGATTGACTCAAAGGGCCCGATTATGATGTCGGATGGACTGCCACTGGTGGCCTCTCAGTGGCAGTTCATCCGACATCGGTGCCGCGGTCCGACCACTGCATTATGATGCACGGCGGTCGGAGGCAGCGGGGGGAGGCCGTCGGACCATCGATCAGAATGTAATACCCTACAATAGGGGCGGTGCCTGCTCAGGCACTGCCGCAGGGATTACAATGGCCCATTCCGACTGCCTTTTTATGGTGGTTCGACCTCTGTCCCAGTGGGCCTCCGCTATGGGCCCAGGGGGGCATCTGTGGTTCCCCCCCAAAACATTCATGCCCCGTGTGCCAGGCACCACATGGTGCCTGGCACACGGGGCGTGGATGTTTGAAAACATTTAAGGGATGCAGCACAAGCCGCAATGGAAAAAGTTATGATTCTGGCTGCCTACACTGCAGTCACATCATAATTTGGCAGGTAGTGCCTCTGATTACTTGACAGTCAGCCCCAATTTCCACTACGATGACTGGCATTGTAATGAGGCCCAAAGTTACAAATTTTAAAAGAACGACACGTACAATAAAAATTGTGAAAATAACAATTATCATAAGCAATACCCCATGCTAACCTTCCATTGATTTTCTGTATCACACTACGGCTTTGAGAAAGGAGCACACCTTAAACATATCTCATAGCTGTTCAACTGTTGCAAATGGTATAACGTTTCTCTACATTTACTATGGCCCAGGTTGTTTAAAAGTAGTATGAGAAATTGTCTGAACAAATGATTGAAAAATGTACAGAAAAACATAAACTGCAACAACGTTTGCTCTGGAGAGCCATCACAAGGGCAGTGCGGAGAAACACTCCCCATAGGGCTTGGGTCATCCCGGAAGCACAAGAGCCACTGAATCGAACTTGGTCTGAAGTGGAAGAGGAGAGACCTCTCCCAGTGTGTGAAATCTAAAGACAGATATAGAGCAGGTTCCGCAAATGAAAAAGACCTGTTAAAGGTGTTCAGCCTACTTGTCATACAGTGATCTGAGACAAGGCACTTAATCCTTGCCTTGTAATTTTTAAAGATATTCTGCAGTGTTGTGAACAAGGCAGACAATCCCAATGCATGAAGAGCTTTAGAAATGTAGTCTAACCATGGGATATTATGTCCCTTATCCAGACTGAGACAGTCAGAGATAATATTTCTGCATTGGGGGCGTCTCTGGGTTGGTCCTAATGCTGACCCACAGCAAGAAAGGGGTCAGATTAATCTTGTCAGTTATGTGTGCAAGTGTAGCTCTGAGTGCATGATTCAACTGGAACTAGATGGTGGTAGATACATGACCCTTCTTAGAATGCGATTTTCTTCAGTTTGGAGAGAGGAGGTGTTAGTATAGCCCCAGACCCCAGCCCCATATGTGGCAGCTGGGACACACTGGGCATTATAAACATTTAATAGAGGAAAAATTGGCCCATTCCTCACAGATATGGGGAGGTTAAGAACAGCACCAGCCACTCTACTAAGCTTCAGTTGTGAGTTAGTTAGTTGTGATTTCCAACTTCTCCTGGAATTAAAAGTTAGGCCCATGTATCTAAAGTCATTCATGTTGCTGAGCGACTGGTCCATTATAGAAAGCTTGGAGAATTTGGTTTTACCAGACCTGCAGGCCATATTGTGGGATTTACCAAAATTGGTAGCCAATTCGAAGCTACTCATGAAAGACACAAAGTGGTCCACTAGCATCCGCAGAGCATTGGCGGTTCATGCCAGTAGGACTGTGTCGTCTGTGTACAGCAGTGTGGGTATCTCGGTAAGAGCAATCTTGGGGGTGTCTACAGGACTCATGATTAGATGAGGACATAGCCTGTTGATATATATAACAAAAGGTAGTGGGGCTAAAATATAATATTGACGTACCCCACGCTCAAGGGAGAATTTGGGGGTCATCTCTGCATTGATGCCCAAGTTAAATCTTGCCGCTAGGCCGATGTGCAGTGAGTGTAGAAAGTTCACTAAAGACAACTCTACCCCCAGATCCAATACCATCAGCCATAACCTGGACATAGTCACACAGTCAAAGGCTGAGGATAGGTCCATAAAGGCCAGGTACAGAGGGCAGCGCCTAATGTAGATGTATTTGTTAACAATCAGACTCAGTTTTAAGCATTGCTCCACTGTATCCAGCCCTGGACAAAAACCAAAGTGAAAAGGGGAGAGGATATTGTTGTCTTGGGTGTACGTAGCAAGACGATTAAAAACACTCTACCAATGATTTTAACAGATGGGCACGATCGTAGAAAGACCCCAAGAATGGAGAACATTAGAATTCAAGGAACAGTTAAAGATGTTAGTAATCCAAGGGCCCCACAAATCAAACCTGCATTTAATGAGGTCGATTGGGACCTCATCCGGTCCTGGGGCTTTCTCGCCCGAGCTCTGACATAAGGCCATTTCTGTTTCAGATAGAAGCCCAAATAAGGCCAGTGAACCCTGTAGTTTACTGTAAAATAAAGTGTCCAATTCCACATTTGCCTCTATGTAATATATAAAATGCGAGACCCAATCAGACTTCAATATATTACAGTGCAGGAGAGGGCTTTCATTAGGACATTTTACTTCTTTTAAGAACATTTACTACAGCAGTATTAGTTGATCTGCATACTGCAGGAACAAATCTGTTGCACTAGCTGCGGTTTTAAATCACCTGTAAGTCTTGCCCTGTGGAATTACCCCTATGGGAGTTGCAAAGCCACTTTGATATCTGTAAGATGGAGTGGGAATACCAGCACAGTTGCAGTTAGCCATGAACAGTAGTTCTTATTTATCAATGGCCAATAAATGCAGGACCTTAAATATATTTAACGTTCATTATGCACACCGCTCTATCTTCCACTAGGACCCGTGTTTAATTTGAGCTAGCGGTAATACGTGGGGCGCTCAGTTTTGTACCAGAACTTACTTTTCCTTAAAAGTCATTTATCCAGAGCAAAAAGGAGAAAAACACTAAAGAGGGAAAAAAGAGAAAGACTGGAAAAAAACAGTGACAAATGCAGCAGGGATGAAAATGAACCTGCAAGAGTGACATAAAGAGGCAGTGAGTGTCTGGTGGTGGATTAAAGAAACACGAGGTGGAATCAAGACTACGCAGTCTTTGTGTTCAGAAACTCTAACACTCAATAGCTCCGGCTGCAGGCTTCTGAGCAAAACTTTAGGCCCCAGCACGTATTCTTTTACAAATGAAGCACTGACCAGGGAACATAGAAACATAGGTCAATTTGCCTATGCTTGGTCGGTTGAATTGACTGATTATTTTATTTTTTGCTTTTGGTTTATCCTTGGTGATTTGTATACTTTCTTCGGTTGTATATGTGCCTGAATGTCGCATATATACAGCAATTTAGACAAACACATTCTATCAGAATGAATGCTCAACAACTATTGCGAAATATTTTCTGTTAACCCTACTGCTAGGCAAATACTTTAGCAATGATGAAAAATAGTGAAAGAAAAATGTATCTTGCATTGGTAGCATCGGACTGAACTCCTCAATGTGGGACATCTCTCGTTTATTGAAATTAGAAATAAGATATGTTGCAAAAACTCTAACAAGATGTGCTTCAGGCAGAACATCTTCATTTGCATTCCATTGGAGAGACTGAAGAATTGTCAAAAGTGAAAACATGGGTTATGTGAGATTTATATTATTTCCTGTCTTGAAAACAGAAAAATAAACCGCCTAGCACTTAAAAAAACATCTCAATGTGCTAACGTTTTTATGTACCGAAATTGTCATCTTTCACATCACTATTTTATGTTAACATAACATTTAGGTTTAAAAACATTCTCACGTTGTTCTAGTCTTCTGGAAAGCTTTCATTGCATTCTCATGCATTTTATTGAGAGGTAGAGAGCTCCATTTTGTAAGCATTCACACGAGAAGGTTTCAACTAGCCTTTTCTTTAAGTTAAAGAAATGTTGCACGTTCAGTTCTAAGGAAATAGTGCTGTGGGATGCCTTCAATTCGGAAAAAGTGGAAATGTGTCAATGCGCAGAGTCAATTTGCAAAGGTGCATTTTTAAACGGTTGTCAATAAAACTGTATAATCTGTCACCAAAGGCAATGCATACGTGGTGCATTGTCCATTTGTGATAAGAGATGCTAGCTACCTCATAATACGCGAACCACTATTGTGATTCTGTTGACTTTCTTGCACATTCTCCCAGATTTGCGCAAATATGCGCAGCTCATCTGTGCTCTAGTCCATTTTGCAGAGAATGTTGTGAGTTAGTCGGAGTTTCTTCACGGTGAGTACTTTCAAAGTCCATAACAAAAATTGTTAATTTCTCTGCGTAGTAAATTCTTTACAGTTAACTCCAACCTCATGTAACTCAAGGTGTATGGAACATGTGCAGCGATTTAACTGCCACCATTCCTCACTGGCGCCTCACTGCCCATCACACTCTCACCACAGGAGCTGGTTTGGGATCTTTGCAGGCGAAAAGACAGTCGTTTGCTTGCTGCATGCATTGCAGTACTTCCATCTGTAGGCTTTACAAAGGCATGAATTAAAATAGAGGTACGGTGGGCACCAATTAAAACAAGCATTGGCAATGCCACCATATAAGATGAACCTCGCCAATAATAAATATGTATCACAAAGTCTGACCTGCCACTAAACAAGGAAGTTATGAAGATTCTGACCCATGTTAGCTGTCTTTGGAGATGTGTCAACTCAAATCTAATGTGAGGAAAATAAACTGCGAGTCCAGGACTCGCTAATATAATGCTAAACTTTGCAAAACTATCATCACCATGATATTTGTGATAGAAAATAAGGTTAACATTAGCGGTTTCCTCCATAGCACAATTAATTGAGGTGAATGCAGGAAGGAAATTCAGCAATAAAACATCCTTGATCTTTAAAGCCATCACCTTCATAGCAATAGTCACTTTCAATTAGTACATTTTATATCTTTTCCCATTGTGCACATTTCCACGTCCCTAGTCAGATGTGCAAAGGATTTTGCAGTTACAAAGATAAAAGACCCTTTGCAAAAAAGAAATGCGTGTTCAATCTTTCCCTTTAGGCAGATATTGATTTCTCACTCTGCTGGCTTCCCTTTTAATCTTCCCTTTAAAGCTAAGCGACTATATGTTGCTTTTCAGCGCCTTTTATTTGTAGCCAGTTGTCTTACATAGTAAACCTCCCCGATGCCAGGATACATGCTCACAGTTGCCAAGCTGTTCATTTATGAATTACAGCTAATGGGTAGAAGGAGGAGCAGGAGCTTTTACGATGGCATCTAAAGGCTATGGTGGTGGGTATTCATTCGGAAGCTCACACCAATCACATATATTAATTTCAACCTAAAATTTGAGAAGGCGATGTCTAGTTTTTATGTTATTGTACTGGAGTTTTTCAGTACCACTTTTGTGTCAGAGTTGATTTGGTTAAATGCAAAAAACATGCTTAAGATTACTCATTCATTCACTCACGCAGACGCTCACTCGCCGATTAATGTAAAGATTACTTTGCAAACATACTCAGAATTGCAGTTTATAAGATTGTATCCTCTTGGGGAATCACATTACCTTAATCCTAAAGCAAATATTAAATTTTTTCTTTAAATTATTTTTTTTAAACAATCTCTGGTGTCTATAGTGCTTACTGCCCTCCTTGGGAAGGAAGACTAGGATCAAATCCCCTTATATACCTCTACTTGGGTTTAAAGACTATTTGCGATTAGGGGTGGCCATGCAGTCATATGACTGGAGGGTGCAGCTCCCGTCCCATTCACTTTTTCAAACAAACGTTGCCTGGTATCTAGTGTGCTTTCTCCCCACCCAGGCTCTGGGGAGGGCTGTTGGCTGGTAAAGCCTCAATCTCTGCTCAAGAGGGACAGAAAAACTGTACGAGCTTCAAGGGAGTTTTTTTTTGTTTTTCTTAATATAGGCTTTCTGTCACTTGTGGTGGGCAGACAGTCAAACCCCAATTTGCGCTCCATAAAGGGTTTGCAAGTCTGTTAGTTACCTTGGTGTGTGTTGCGGATCAATTGCAGATGTTTGGGGGGCATTCCCCTAACACCTCTTCGTATCCCTGGTATGTAGTATGTGAATCCCTGCTTGTGCTGTTCTCAGGGAAGGATCCAATAGGGAGAGGAACCACTTGAAAGTTGATAATATCTCCTTTCCAACAGTACCTCTCACACTGTGATCAGGGCTGAGCTATGACTCTGAGCACCAAATACAGTGAAAGGAGGAGCAGAATGTCTCCATCTCCTTCACTCTCAATAGTGATGATGTCATCGTCATTCACAAAAAAAGCTGGAAGCTCTCTGATGCAAACATCAGTGGCTTTTCCAGCTCTTGGTGTGTCGACGCGATATTCATGTTCTCTATATTATAAAGGTGGTGTGAAGATCATGAATGTCACTCCCACTGCAGTGAAGAGGTTAAAAAGTGGCACAGAGATGCCACTAAATGCCCTAATAGTGGCAACATTGTGCAGAAAGGTGGGAGAGCTTAAAGGAGAATGTGCTCTCAAATATAATGAGACTAGTATGACTAGTTTTAGGTCATAGCTGTAGTAGACTGGAAGACTGAAGAATTATACCGTCGGGCAATCTAAGCAATATCTTAGTAGTGGAATTGTTCCAAGAGCATACAGGATGCCTACATGAAAATAAACACAACAAAGGAATACAATGAGAACATATTCAGTGAACAGCCAGAAGAGAGATTTTATTTCAGGTTGACAAAAAATAATAATTGAAGCTAACAATATATTTGAAAATAGGACTTGAAAAACAAATCATACAACAGAAAGGTACTGAGGCAACTCTGCATGACCTGGTTTTGGGAGTAGAACGGCTCACTGGATTGCTTCAGAAAAATGAGGCAATCTGAAGGAATGAAGGGAAAGAAGATACTGCTGAGCAGTTGGGCCTGTCCTCCCTAAAAACAGCTAAAACTACACAAGAGTCCCATAAACAGCAATAGCATTTTGGATAACTTGTTGCAGTGTTTAACTTTACAGATTAATCCGCTGTGACAATAATTCAAACCAAAATGTCAGGTGAAAAACAGGCAAAGAAAAAGCACAGTGACAAGAATACCTGCAGATATGTAACCCACTGTGACCTTACAAATGGCCCCTCAGCATACTGTTGCTGTGTCTTGAAGGCACCAGCAGAAGGACTTGAAAACAAGTTATAACAGTATAGTGCAAGATGACTAGTGATACAGTAAATATGTTACCTACGTAAACGAAGTGTAGACTTCCCATATTTTCATATAATAGTCAGGATATATTGCGAGAAATCCGGCTTAGAAGTTATTCAGCAATTTTTATGTCAACTTTGGTCTTTCACTTTTGATGGGCTGGGTCCATTGTACCGTGGACCTTCAACTTTTTTCCACTTGACTTTCAAAGTAGTGATGGAGAGCAGTCTACGTCTGACTCATGAGGTGATGTGGGCTAGAAACTCAGATCACAGCAATCTATCAAATATTACTTAGTAATCATTGTCCAATCAGTGCATTTTCATATAAAAATTAAATGTACAGTAACATACAAAAGTAAATACTATCAACAAAAGTACAAATACTTACAAAATGGCAGGTGAAAATTACAATTGTAACCTCCCCTAATTGGGCCGTTCAAATCCAACAGGATGCAAATCACGCGCCCTCACCAAACTTCACAGTTGTGAGGCACTAGAAAGCATTTATGCACCAGCACATCCAACCACTAAAACAGAAATACTCATATATCCACCTATAACAAAACATGTAAAATGGTCTAAACTAGAAGATCAGACATACTGGCTTTGTCAGCGAGTTCATAGCCATAAAATCAGGTCGACAGCGTTTGAACATCCATACTACATTCAATATAAAACATCTGACATTCATAATGCATAAGCTAAACGTAAAGGCTTTGACTTTGCTTTTCATACTAAAAACATCACAGAACAAACACTTCAACTTCTCAAGAACCACAACACACAATGGACTATACCCAAAGCCTTTGCAAAATCTCAACCCTGGGACTAAATTGAAAGAGATCCGAACACAGGACAACTAAGGAAAGTGCTCCCTGTTCCTAGGGAAGCCCCCATAGAAATATGCAAGATTTGAAGCCACAGAGGCTTATGCGGCACTGCTTTGCTTCAAGTCTGCTTTATTCCTTTTCCTCTGATTTGGTCATTGGCATTTTATATCTGCTATCCACGTTGGCCATTATCTCTGTTGTGGGCATCCCTGCATCACCATGAGAAACCCTCGCTCACACTCCGTTAGGCTGTGTAGTACTCCCCATGAGCCACACAGTCATGCTGGCTCCTCTGATCCCGCAAAACATTTCCTGGTCATGGAGTTGGCAGTTCCTTTCTCCCACCTGCCTGCTAAGATCCCTATGGATGCAGGAAGAAGAGAAGGGTAAGGTGCACCCTTAGTGCATGGGGGCACTCCTCACAGACCCACATTGAGCAGGTCAAGGGTCTCTCCCAAAGAAGAACACAATCCTCCTAGGTCCCCACGGATTGTGGGGTAACTATAAGACTTCCACAAATCTATAAGGGGGGCACTTTTAATTAGTGTGGGTACACGCCATGGTCCATTGAGAGACCAAATAACAAATGGGATTCTCAGCGGTGGAATCCACTGATGTTGCTTGGGAACATCTTGTGTATGTGGGAGTGACTGGCTTCTGGGCACACATGGCAAAGAAAATAAGGCTATGCACAAGCTGCAAATACTTATTAGGCTATCTTGGGCACTGCTACACCAACTTTAACAAATGCATAGGTGGTGCACTCCAGCCACAGGAAGTTTGCTCATGGGCCATCTGATCCCCAGAATTTGTGTTGCAGACTTGCCGATGCCTTCCTCAATCACTAGCACCATTGCACGCTCCACCTTAGCAATAGTTCAGCTGTTGGGGCCTGAAATTGCCCTCCTGTCCAGTTTTAGTGATTTTGTGTGCTGGGATTTTCTTTGCAGCATCCACTTGATATCTTCCTGGCAGACTATGTTAAATGTCTGCACTTTCCAGCAACCCAGTCATTTAGCCACTTGCAGGTTGACTGGGTGTCCCACAAGAGTCTATAGTACCACACCTATGGCACCCCATATCAGGACCTGTTCACACATGGCCAGGGAGCCTCTCCTTCAGGGTCCACATCAAGTCTGTCTCCAATTGTCCTGCGAGAGAAAAACCTGCTTTGGAACAATAATTCTGCCTGTCGTCCTTTTAGCCAATACAGAAAGACGCTCAAAGCTAATTTACAGGGAGTTTCTGCTAATAACTATAAGATTCCTACCTTGTCTCTATTCTCTACCAGGAGAAGCCTTATCACCCTGGGATGAGTCCATTGTGTTGCTTGCTGCTCAAGCTCCCAGCTTGGGCAGCAGAACAAATATGTTTCCCAGCCAGGCAGCTCAAAGCACGACTCTCATACAGGTTGGCTAAAAGAAATATGCTAAATTATAAAAACTTGTAAAGGAATTCATATATTGTATTGCATAGTATTGCATTGCAACATTTATATAGAGCTTATTACTCCTCTGTGGGGTGCTGAAGCACTTGCCGACGTGGATAGCACACTACACCGTGTAGGGTGTCTTGTGGGAAAGGCGTTGTTGTTGTTTTGAACCTGCCTGAAATGTGTTTCTATGTCATGCATGAGGACCACCGAGGTGCAGCTATTGTGTTATGGGATGAAGCACTTAGCAATTCAATAGATGAGACAGTGTGAGAGACAGGCACGTAGCTTATGTTTTTTAGTTAGCTACCAGATTTGAGCTACTCTGCAGGTTCCTTTATGGTATTTCTTATTTTCATAGTCTAACTAGCTGGTTACTGAACTGGGTTGTCCATTCAGAGATATTTTGTTTTAAGTTTATGGTCCTGAGCAGGCATAGGTTGGAGGAAGACATGGATCAGAGATCTGCTGGGATGGACTTTGTTACAATCATCCCATATCTAATTGCCATTGTGAGATGTCAAAAGTTGGTTATAGCATGTAAATAGTGGGCACCAACAGTGGTGAGCTAAATTCAAGTCCTCCGTTGGCCAATGCATGTGACGGATCTCTTAAGTTATTTCATCCCTGTTCAGTTTGTGATGGGTGGTTTATTGCTGTGGTGTGGTAAGGTACTGGGTGATGATATGATGCATAGCAGTTTTGGCTTATGTGAGCGAGAGAGTGTTAAGCAGTATATGAAAATTATTATGAAGTCAGTATGAACTAGAATCAACTGCCTAAATGCTGATTGTTATGGTATTAGTGTGTGTTACATATTGTATTGTATTGTATTGTAATTGCATTTATATAGCCCTTACTACCCCTGAAAATGTATTATATATGTAAAATCTGACTTCATATTCAAATTTTGAGGCTGATACTTTAAATATAAAACAGTGACTCTGAACTTTGTATCACAGTCTAATCTGAAATTACAGAAAAATAAAGTTTACACATATTGCACACAAACATTACATTGTTACACTCTATCCAAAGTGGTATGGCGCAGTCCTTTTAGTCTCCAATTAAAATCATATTAATTTAATCTGGGCTCATCTACCACAGAGCAGATTATGTGCAGATTGTTAGCTGAGTCAGACAACAGTCTTCCTCACAAAGTCTACATGTGTGCCCACAGGTATATGTAGGTGTTGTTGCACAACCTGCGCAAAGTCTGTTACCCCAGTTGCACAGCAGCTCACCTTGTAATGTAGCTTATAGTTGGTGAGACTCCGTCAGAGGGCTCCACAACACAGCAGAGGTCCACAGCAAATATCAGTGGTCCAAAAGTGAAAACATTAGGTGTGGCTCAAATCAAAAACTACTGTGGTAACCCCCACCCCCCCACCCAACTGTGGGATCATTATGAAATGGTTGCCCTTCTGGAAACCTGGGCAGCCACATCCATCCCAATCTCATGCTATGCGCATTATTTCACCCCAGCAACCAAGCAGCAGAAATTTGGAAGACCAAAGGGTGGTCTGCCGGTATATGTCTCTCTATCTCGCTTGGAGTTGACATCGAACACTGTCTAGGACCAGATCAATGGATTCAATTCCTTTTGCTCAAGAACTGGCACAACTGCCATCTATCTCTAGTTTTGATCAATGTATACATCCAACCGGATCCACCTTCAAAGAAGAACACATTGAAAAAAATAATAAGGCTATTGGAAGGCTATATGAAACAGAATCCCCCACCTGGGATCTTCCAGATGTGCGACTTCAAAATGAACTTAATTTATACAGTGGATGATAATGAGATCCTTAGCACACAAAATCTGTAGTGGGAATTCCAAGGCAATGCCAATTAAACAAGAAGTGCTGGGACAAACAAGGTGAACACCAAGTCAATGAGCTGGAACATCTAGGTATGAAGGCCTTTAATGGCAGAACGATGGATGATACTCCACCACGCATAACGTACGCAGGTCTAAATACGCAATCCATTATTGACTATACGATCATTTCACTAAATTTATTTTCCCTGCTAAAGACGTATAAAATAGGACCTATGACAGAGAGCGATCACTTCCCTCAAGAGATGGAATTATGCTTAGAGGTTTCAAAACAACCACTGGGACAACAAATATTGTCACCCTGTATACCGCGAATTACAAAAAGGAAAACTCGGCGATGCAGCGAGCGCAAAGTAAATAGTTTTATTTATTTACTTATCTTACTCCTGCCCGTCGTATGTCCGACTCCACTACCCCCCACCCAGCCCAGCCCCTCCCCCGCCCCACCCCGCAGCACTCCCTCTGCGAGCCGCCACTGCCAGCATTTAGATCAGTTAAGCAGAGATGGAAGGAGAGGAAGCTGCAAAGAGACTCTTATTGGGCCAAGCTTTTGCATGACAGGAAACAAAACAATTCAAAAAAGTTTTGAAAACAATAAATGAGATTGCAAGACCAACCTGCGCCATTAACAACTCCAAAATTCCGGAAAACACCTGGGCCTCTTACTTAACCAATGTCATTGCTGGTATTTCTTAAAATTGGCCACGCACGTTGACCCATGTCCAAAAATTAATCTAACATCCACACCAGGACTGATTACATTGCCTAGTTCTGGAGACACTGGGGAGTTGAATACAAGGTTTATTTTTCACAAAATGTAACTCTTAAAAGTCATCAGATCAGGTAGGCGCGTTGGTGCACCTGATCAAAATGATATAGCACAGGCAATGTATTAAGAAAACCCCCAGTTTTGGGGGGATAAATTCACCAATGTATTCAATCATGTTTCTATTTCAGGCACAGTTCCTGATACTTGGCATGGCTCCATCCTAAACCCAATCGACAACGGTGGAGACAGGTCCAAACTGAAAATCTATCGCCTGATAGCCTTATTGGATGCAGAGGTAAAGTATTTCGCATCAGCTGTCCTGACTGAATTAACCACCTGGGCACGTGAAAATAGCATTATCCGCTTTAATCAAATGGGATTCATGCAACGGTCTGGTAACAATCATGAACATCTTGGTGCTGACACTCATCAATGACACTTTGAAACAGACAAATCAGTCCTTGCACCTATGTTTCATAGATTTCAACTTGGCTTTTGACAGTGTGATTGGCAGAAACTATGGTCAAAGGTCGCTAAATGGGGCATTCCCCAACCTCTCCTGAATTGTATATTACAACTGTATTCCAACACCTGGATCTGTATAAAAAAAGGCAATGGCAATCAGGTCTCCAGGAAAATAAGGACATATCAAGGCCTCAGACAAGGTTATGCCCTTGAACTATTCCTCCTAAACCTGTTCTTATCAGACTAACAAAGTCACTTGAACAGACGAACGGTCACCCTGTTCTGCTGGGTCAATTGCGGCTAAGCCACCTAGTGTATGCAGACATTGTGCTCCTCTGCAGTCTAACAACGGTCGGCTGCAGCATCTAATAGAAGCCCTTTCTAAATATGCCCAGGAGAACACACTGGAAATCAACAAGAATAAGACCAAAGTCATGACAATTTTGGCTACCAACAATCACACCAAAAGCTGTTTTTTACAGAGGCAAGCACTTGAGCGTGTTGATATCAACAAATATCTAGGGTCTTGGTTGATAATAAAAAATTATCCTTTCTACCGCAAAAGCACAATTTAACAAGAATGGCAAACACTCTCACAGCCATGTTTTGCACTTTACATACCAATCTAAACGGTCCTACACTAACGCCAATGCGGACAGTTATGGCCACAAAGCTTGTCGCAACCCTTACCTATGAAAGCAAGGCCCTGCGAGGTCGAGATACTGCCTTGCTTGAAGGAATGATAATCAAAATATATAGGCAAGATTTTAATATCCCAAGGACGGCATTACCGGCCCAGATTTGTTTAGACTTCGGACTTATAAAGTAACTTATCGTCAGGCAGTGTGCCTTCATCAGGTGCTGCTACAGGCTTCAGTGTTCTGAAGAATGCTCTATCAATACAATATTGGGGTTAGAAATTGCAAATTCTCAGCTGACACCCTTCAAATCCTTTTTGGGAAAATGCATTGGCAACATGCAACTACAGTCTTTATGGGACCTGTCATTACCATAAGCGGCTTTTAAAACAAAACTAAATAAATCAGTGAAGACAAAATTACTCCTTGAGGACAAACTGGCTCTGGCAAAATGATCACAAACCTGGATGCTGATTAAAACCTATAAATCTTTGAAACCTGCATCCCACTTTGGAACAATCTACTCAGTAATTATAAAAATGAAATTCCTGGCTTTAAGGCTAGAGTCGTTCCTGTCACTAGTGGGGCAACCGCCTTGGATGGCAAACGTGGGAACTGCTTGCAGGTTGTGCGGGGATCTAATCCACCTAGTTTGCATCTGCACACCTTGCCCAAGCGCCTGGATACCCTCTCGGATGATTAGTGCACGATACAAATCAACATAACATAGCATATTAGAATGCAATTCATTACAACATTACTGTTAGTATACAGGTGTCCACATTTCAATTTCAAACTAAATTAATGGGTGGTAATACTATGTAGGGGTACATTATTTACCTCAGCTTGCTGTTTTCCATAGACAACTTTTATTGCTGGAACAGGTATTACTGCACTCAAATTCTGCACATTTTCTGTTATTCAAACCAGTTCATCAATACAGTTTTATTTATGTAATACAAGGAGGGATTTGTATGGAGACAAAATGCAGATGTCAAACTTATACTCCAGCTTTACATTTGAAATAGGACCCCTTTTAATTTTTTTCCCACACTCTGCTTGAGTCTCGTCAGCCAGCTGTGTGGTTCCAGTCTCCTGCTCCCATACTCGTCCATTCTCTCCCTGTGTGGTACCTGACTATTATTCCCATACTCAGCCTTCTCTCCCTTGCTCCTCCTCTTTTTGCCCGGCATCATGGAACCTCCACAGGATGCTAGACAGAACCAATCACTGTCCTTCGCTGGTCGCAATTCGTTTAATTTCGACTTTCCCCCCAATCTTTCCAAAAACGCGACAAAAACCTTCAAGCACAAAGCTCTCAAATCTCATCCTGAAACACCCTTTCTCGATTACTATTTTTGCATTAACAAGGGTACATTAATTAATGACCTTATCTTCTTCACCTTTCGTCGTGCTCATTGGAGAAAGGCCCTATCCTCAGTTCTCAAACCCACCACCACCAAGAAAATACCTCACGGTCACAAACTAACTATTTCACCCTCCCCTTTTTACAAGGCAGAAGCGACCATCTCCATCTATAATACTGGCATAGTGCTCATTCAGTCTTCTAACCACAACCTGGAACTTTTTGACAATGTCTTCCCTTGCCTCAAGGACAAACTCAACACTGACTTTACCTCACCCCACCTATCCCGACTACCTACGGATCCCCCTCCCAATAACATACACTGCCCATCCATTCCTATCCACTCGTCCTCCTACTACTCGCCCCGGACTGTTGCCCACACTACCATACTTGATGTCTCATCATCTCAGAACAGTACCCCCACTCGGATTGACACCGACCATTCCTCCAACGCTCACCTAGTCAACCCTCATATCCAACCTAATAACGAAATAATTCACAACACGGCTCCCTCTCTGCTTGGGATACACAGCTCCCCCAGTCAGCGAACCACTATCACTACACATGCAGGGGCTCCCACAAACCACATGTCTCCTACTTCCTCAGCCTTTACATGCTCCTTCTCTGACATCAATACTTCTGAAAAGCAGCCTCTCAACATTCTCTCCACCTCTTGTCTCCACGACCTCTCCTCTTCGCGTCCCCTCACTCCTCATCACATTACGGTGTCTGACCATAATCCCATCACCTTAGGTAGTGATACTTCTAAGACTACTAACTATTGCTCCAAACCAAAGAACCCCTCCGTCACATACAATATTTTAGATAACTCCCCTCCCCCATCACTTCTCTGCCGTAACACCACCCACAATAATACCCCAATACTCTATTCTACGCTGGATACTATACAATCTGATATACAGTTGTTGCGGGCTGATATCCTTAGTCTTCTACGCATCACCTCTAATCTAGAACTCAATATGTCAAACCTTTTGATCTACCACCAACACTGTAATCTTCCCTCTCCCACTCGCCCTCCCACAGTTAGTGGTGCATACTCCAGATCTCAACCTAGATGGAGATGCAAACCTAATCTAGACCATTCCACCTGACCCAACAGGCTTGTCAAATACCTTTCGACCACAGATATCCCCTCCCGTCTCTTGCTTTATGATCCCGCCCACCACGTCCCACCTCCAGTTAGGATTCAAACCATTATCACCCAACCGCAAAGGATACCATATACCAAATCCAGACTCATCAATAAATCTAACCTCAAACTTGTCCCCATCTCACACTCTTCCACTACCATTACCAAAACCAACCTAAAATGCTCACTACTCAACTGCAGATCAGCAGTGAAACACGCGGCCGACATACAGGACTTATTACTCAACTTGGACCTGGATCTACTAATTCTCACTGAAACTTGGCTAAATGATTCCTCTTCTACTATACTAGACATCCTGGTACCACCCAGTTACTCTATCATCCATCAAGATCGCGCTATCCGTCTTGGGGGCGGTATTGCTTGTATTTATCGATCAAACCTCTCTGTCAAACAATCACTTTCCTCTCCAACATCTGGCTGTGAATATATGATGATCAATATCTCTACCAAAGACAGCTCCACCTGCACTCTGCACACTTTCTACCATCCCCCAGGTGATAATATTACCTTCATTGAACAAATCATGGAGATCATCTCCACCAACCTTACCCCATACAACAACCAGATTTTCCTAGGTGACTTCAACATTCACTGGAAGGACACTAAGGATCCACTAGTGAATTGCTTTAAGGCTTTCCTCCAGGACCTCAACCTGTCCCAAGTCTGTAATCGTCTTACTCATATAAAAGGGGCCATCTTAGACTTAATCATAGCCAAGGAAAATATCATACTATTGGATTCTATTTCACTCTGCGACTGGACCGATCATCACTGCATCACCTTCTCCATTGTTGTAAAGGCAACCATCCACAAAGGCCAGCCTGTGAAAGCTAAACATTGGATCAGAAACACCCTCAATCTCAATCCAGACATGATATCTGCCACCAGTCTTAACCTCCTGTCTCCTCCCATTGATATGGTTGATGCTCAAGACCTCACTAAGCACTACCTTAGCTCTATGTCTAACATCATGGACTCCATTGCCCCCAAACAACTAAAGAGAGTCCCGATAAGTAAAACCAATACCTGGTTCAACTGTAGCCTTAATGAGGAACGCTGTGCCCTTAGACTTGCAGAAAGAGTGTGGAGACAGACCCCATCTCTTTCAAACCTTAAACTGTTGCGTAAAAAAAGAAGGAACTACAATAGGTGCATCAGAAGTGCCAAATCATCATTTTTCCGTCAGCAACTGGACACAGCCTTCAACCGTCCCAAAAAACTCTTTGAACTAGTGAAACAACAAACTAATGAAAAGCGTAAATCATCCACATCTGACACTACAACCCTACCTAATTATCAAACATTTTCCTCCTTTTTTTCTGATAAAACTAAGTCAATTGACAATGAGCTCCGCATTGCTGTGAATTGTTTACCGCCTGAAACCCAGTCACAATGCACCTCCATCTCGCAGGAAATTTGTCCTAGCCACCTTCTCTTTAAACCTAAAAACAAAGCCTCGTGGTCCATCTTTCAGACATTTGAGGACACTGACATCTCAAAACTACTGTCTTCCACTAAACTTTCCAACCACTTCAATGACCCTCTCCCTCCAAATTCCTCAAGGAAACTTCACACCTCCTGATACCCCTATGGACCAGAATTATCAATGCCTCTCTTACGCAAGGCACCATGCCGGAATGTCTAAAAAGTGGATAAGTCACACCTATACTAAAAAGCCAGACGCGAACCTCTCTGATCCCAACAATTTTCGCCCCTTTCGAGCATCCCAACCTTAGCCAAGCTCCTGGAAAAATGTGTTCATCAACAACTCTGCAATCACATTGACCAGCACCAACTCCTTGACCACTGCCAATCTGGTTTCAGACCAGGTCACAGTACTGAAACCGCCATGGTCCACGTTGTCGACGATGCTTTACGCTTTCTCGATCATAATGAATCCTGTCTTTTAATCCTTCTTGACCTATCATCAGCGTTTGACACAGTCAAACATGAAACCCTCCTGAACCTCTTAGAACTTAGGATGGGTCTCTCTGGTACTGTCTTAAAATGGTTCTGCTCATTCCTACAAAACAGATGTCAACGAGTCCTAATCAATCATGACTTATCCGATCCGACACCAGTCACTATCGGCGTTCCCCAAGGTTCTTCACTTTCGCCCACCCTGTTTAATCTTTACATGGAACCCCTGACTGAAATCCTCAAACACTCCAACATCTCCTACCATATGTACGCTGATGATACGCAATTGTACATGAAGATTACCTCTCCTAACGACATCAGCACTCTCAATAACATCTTGAACAAAACTCAACACTGGTTAACACTTAACCACCTCAAACTTAACGCCCTCAAAACTGAATTCCTATTAATCTCGCCTCCCAACACCACCTCTAACATCAAAGACTGGCTCCCATTACTCACCGCCTTGAACTGTACCCCACATATTGTTGATTCAGCAAAATCCCTAGGAATAACACTAGACAACAACCTCTCCATGATGAATCACATCAGCTATACAACCAGAGCGGCCAATTTCCATCTCCACATCTTAAGAAAACTAAAGCCTTTCCTGCCCAATGCAGATCTCAAGATGGCGGTTCAGGCTCTTGTGATCTCCAAACTTGACTATGGGAATGCTACCCTTGTTGGCCTACCGAAAATAAAACTAGCACCGTTGAGGGCTACCCTCCATGCTGCTGCACGGCTCATCACAGGCGTAAAGAAAAATGATCACATCACCCCAGCCCTCCACTCTCTGAACTGGCTACCTTATGAATCTAGGATCCACCTAAAAATAGCATGCATGACATACAAAGCCATCCACCACAACACTCCTCGCTACCTGGCTCAGAAACTGGTGCTATCCGGAAGGAATAGAGCTTCTCATAGTACATGCTCCCTACTGCTGAAACCCCCAAAATTTCACAAAAGAAAACCTATAAGAGATCTTTCTCTGGAATTGCCCCAAGAATTTGGAACTCTCTTCCCCAGAGATCATGACCATCCCTTCATTTGTTCTTTTCAAAAACGAAGTAAAAATGAGACTGCTGAATAATGTCCTTCCTATCCATGCCAATTTGATTTCTTTGCTGGTGTTTTCACTATGTCTCTTTGTATTATCTTTTCAAGCTGTATTTTCTATATTTTGCTCCTTGTATATTTAATGCTATTTATTAGGTTGTACAGCGCTCTGACACCAACATTTTGGTCATGTTCGCGCTTTATAAAACTTTATAAATAAAAATAAATAAAAAAAATAAAAAAAATAAATACTCTTTTAAACCAGATATGGGTGTAATCAGTGTTTTCATATGACAAGAGTTTGGATTTTCCATGCAGCTCAGAATGAGTTTTCCCAACAATTAAGACCTATGAGGGTTCTTAGAGTGCAGAGGTTGGGTTTGTGAATTTTAGACCCAACTGCAAGGAGTTCACCCCTTGTACAGCTGCCCAATTTGGTATGTTTTGCAATCTCATTATGACACCAGTGTGCTTGGCATCTGGGGGTGGACACCATTGTTCCTCGTATGCCTCGTAGAGGGGTGTGCACTTCATGGGCTTGGTAAAAAGTGTCCCTCCTTTGCTTGATGCTATGCATGCGTACATTTGGCTTCTCCCTCAATACTTCTTTCTCATTACCATTTTGGCTGAGGCAGTGGTCAGGTTCAGTTGCTCAAATATGGGGTTTTCCTTGCTCTGAACACAAGAATGCCTCTTCTAATTAAGTTCCTAGGCAGTGCAACTATACTATAAGGATTTTATAAGCCCTTATTGGTAAGTAAGGTGATGAGAAAAGAAATAAGATGGTAATATTCAGTTGCTTAACTTAATCTACATTTTATCAGGTTTCTCTTCCTCATTACTTACCTTTGTGCCCACCTCACATTCTGAGAGTGTAGATGTTGTGCCAATGGTGGTAAATTGGCATGTTTAACGACAGAAGACATTAGAGGTCTACGTGTCATGATAGAAGTGACATCAAGAGAAAGATCCCCCAATGGGAAGAAAACAAAATGTAAAAACTGGAGCAGGAACTCAGAAACATCAGAAGACCATATGTCAAGAGGTCAACAAAACTCTGTGAAAAGGAAGTTGACATGAAGAGAACCTCAACATAACTGGAAATATCCCAAGTTAACTGAACAAAACTGTTTAACATGGTGTCCCGGTTCCTTAATGGCACTTCCACTAGTGTGTGCATCAATAACACCAAACCCCACTTCACATGTTGTTGTATAAATGATAAACACTAGTAAACCACCTTTACAAAATTATGTATGGTATTACTGCAATTGCTAAAATGGCTATAAAAAGGAGATAGACTACTTCTGGGACTACTTTGAGAGAGTATTGTGGGACTCCTGCAGCTTTCCTTCTAGTTATAGAATCTGTGTTCGATCTGCAGCCATATGAGCCAATTGAGGCTGAGGTATGTTCACCTTCTTGACAGACACCCCCCGCTTGTCATGCTAAGGGTAAGTGTGGTTTAGTTCAGGAAATGTATTTTGGAAAGAAAGAGGGGCCCCTGAATACAAGATAAATGCCTCGTCAGGGAAATACAATGAGGGGAAAAGAGGGAGTGAGCACCTAGGCAAGGTGCATTAGCCAAATAACTGACACATCAACACCAGATAATTATAAAAGTAGCTGCATATAATAAGCAATGACCAAATCAATATTCTTTTATTATTGTTTTTTTATTTTATTTTTAACTTGAATTTGATAATATAAATATCTATTTATTTTTGCATAAAAAAATATTGTCATTACAAATATAAACACAAATTAAAAACACATTATTTAGTGTACATACAGACAAACTGATAATTATATCCACATATCTTAGTTGTCTCTTTTCTACCTATTATTTATATTAGCAGAAGACAGAAATATCGTATGATGAAATCCTGTAAGCAAAAAACTATAACTTTACTAGAATCTAAACTGTAGAGACAAATAAATTCTTGAATTCTACAACAAATCATACATGTAATGCATTCAATACACATCCATCCTTATGATGGCATGAGGAGACTGGCGGTTTGAGATCTAACAACTACGCGCGTTTCGGCTTAGGCCTTCGTCAGGACTCCGTCACAGGTTCTTAGATTCAGGCACAAAAAAGGATGTGCCCTGCATCCCAATTTTATTTGGTTTATCTGCGGCAGCTCTGTTTATTTATGCTGTTCAAAAAATGCTCTTTTCCCTTTCTGAATTTATGATTGAACTGACTCAGTCCAAATGCATGGAACAAGATTATTGTTTGTATTCCTTTATTTATTCTTTTAGTTTTTTCCAATTGTAGGTTCAGTGATATGTTGTTTTAATCAGCACACATCGTGCCCGTACCACTCGAGCCAGAAATCTTCTAGTACTGAGACTGCCGTATGTTTGGGGCTTGAACACCTTCGGTTGGAAAGATGCTGGGTCAACAAAGCCAGTACAGCCATCGCGCCCCATCTCCGGAAAATAATCAACATCTCCTTCGAGACAGCAACCTTCCCGGAAAGCTGGAAGCACGCCGAGATCACCGCCTTACTCAAGAAACCCAAGGCAGACCCCAAGGACCTCAAGAACTTCCGACCCATCTCTCTGCTCCCGTTCCCCGCGAAGGTCACCGAGAAAATCGTCAACAAACAACTGACCCGCTACCTCGAGGAGAACAACATCCTGGACCCTTCCCAGTCCGGCTTCCACAGCAACCACAGCACCGAAACCGCCCTCATCGCCGCCACCGATGACATCAGGACCCTGCTAGACAACGGAGAAACAGCAGCCCTCATCCTCCTGGACCTATCAGCCGCCTTCGACACGGTCTGCCACCACACACTACGAACACGCCTTCACGACGCCGGGATCCAAGAGAAGGCCCTGGACTGGACCACATCCTTCCTTTCCGGCAGAACACAAAGCGTCCGCCTCGCCCCCTTCCGATCCAAGGCCACCAAGATCATCTGCGGCGTACCCCAAGGCTCCTCCCTCAGCCCAACGCTGTTCAACATCTACATGGCACCCCTCGCCCACGTCGCCCGACAGCACAACTTCAACATCATCTCCTACGCCGACGACACCCAGCTGATCCTCTCCCTCACCAAAGACCCTCACACCGCCAAAGCCCACCTCCACGAAGGAATGAAGGCCGTCGCCGAATGGATGAGGACCAGCCGCCTGAAGCTGAACTCGGACAAGACGGAGGTCCTCATCCTTGGTTCCAACCCTTCAGCCTGGGACGACTCCTGGTGGCCAACATCACTGGGAAGAGCCCCGCCACCCACCGACCACGTACGCAACCTAGGGGTCATCCTCGACCCCACCCTCTCCATGACTAAGCAGGTCAACGCCGTTTCCTCATCCTGCTTCAACATCCTCCGAATGCTCCGCAGGATCTTCAAGTGGATCCCCACCGAAACAAGAAAAACAGTCACCCAGGCCCTCGTCACCAGCAGGCTGGACTACGGAAATGCCCTCTACGCAGGAACGACGGCTAAGCTCCTGAGACGGCTGCAACGCATCCAGAACGCCTCTGCACGTCTTATCCTCGACATCCCCCGATGCAGCCACATCACACCCCACCTGAGAGACCTGCACTGGCTCCCTGTCAACAAGAGGATAACCTTCAAGCTCCTCACCCACGCACACAAAGCACTCCACAACTCCGGACCAGCCTACCTCAACAGACGACTCAGCTTCTACACCCCCACCCGCCAGCTCCGCTCGACCAGCCTTGCCCTCGCCACAGTCCCCCGCATCCGGAAAACGACCGCCGGCGGCAGATCCTTCTCCCACCTCGCCGCCAAGACCTGGAACACCCTCCCCACCAACCTCCGACAGACCCAAGACCTACTGGCCTTCAGAAGACTCCTCAAGACCTGGCTCTTCGATCAGTAGCAGCACCACCCCCCTCTTCCCCCAGCGCCTTGAGACCCTCGCGGGTATGTAGTGCGCTTTATAAGTGACATGATTGATTGATTGATTGATGTGGTGACATCCCTTTCTGCAGATCTCAAAGAACTCTCAGTCGAAGAGCTAAATGGGAATACATCGGAAAGATTATGTTTTCCCCATCACTCCTCTGTTGGTGTAAATGATTAATTCATGGGGGTTATGCACCAAATAGATCATTAATAATTTCAACTTACTGGGCAGAACCTTTTCTTGGCGAGGCTCTGAGTTGAACAAGATTATCTGGTATTTTTGTTTTAGAGCATTTCTCAATGCCTGATCTAAGATTATAAGAACAGCCGAGTCAGAGTCTCCGGTCAGAAAGGCACATAGGCACAATCGTAGGGGTAATTTAAGACAGGTGGAAGTATATTTGCCTTATAAAGCTGTAGCTTTAGCTAATTTATTGGAAGCTAGTCTCTTCATTTCTTTTCTGTATTATTTTGTTGTTCATTTAACTGTAGTCATCATAGTAAAATGTGTCCATTGTCTCTCAATCGCCTACATTGAGAAGATGTTATGTTTGGCTCTCTCCTTCACTATTGCATGTCCTCATTCATATTAAGTGTCATGAAAACCACTTACCACACAAAACCACGACTCCCTGAGAAGTACTTGATATCAGTGCATATGGTTGAGCTGCTCAAACACAATGAAGGGACGCACATAAACACACCAATTAACTTTTGTGGTTGTGTTAACAAATGTCAGTCTCAGGTAAAAAATAAATAAATAAATAAATATATATATATATATCCAAAAAACAGTGTGCCCATGCACAGAAGCGCACTCGAGCCAGCGTTGGTTTGAGGAAACCTTTATTCAGGGAAAACTGCTGCTGTCACAGGGAGTCAATAAAAGCATGGTGGCGCCAAGTTCACGACGCGTTTCGGGCTCTTCCCTTCTTCCTGGTGAGACGCCACTGCAGCTACCCGCACCTGCATGTATAAAGTCAAATCTGCCCTCCAGAGGTACTGGAAGAACTACGTCAGGAAGGTTCACTAGAGGGCATCGGAGCGGGTGATACTATCACACAAAGAACTAGGTACCTTGGAATAGAACAAGAGGCACCGATCAGTGGATTTAAACCACCATCGCAATTTCTACCGCAAATGCCATCAGATGCGATAGACACCTTCTCCGAGGCAGTAATTAAAGACCTAGTAGAATTCCGTGAAAACATGAAACCCTCCAATATGAAAAGGAACTTAACTGAGCCTCAGAGACTAGCCCTGACGAATTTACAGAATGACACAGCTGTGATTTGTAAGCCCTCAGATAAGGGGGGCAACATTGTCCTTATGTCCAGAGAACAATATGTGGGAGAGGCTCTTCGGCAGTTAAAAAACATTGACTGTTATGAATTAACAACAAAAGAGGCATATCAGGACAGTATTGTACAATATCACATGTTAATAAAGAAGTGGCATGACAAATCTATGCTGGACATGGATGAATATCTCTTTTTAAGAATAATGAATCCGACACTTCCAACATTTTATCACTTGCCAAAGATTCATAAAAACTGTGTAAATCCGCCAGGCAGACCCATAGTGTCTTCTTTGGGCAGTCTGACAGAAAACCTCTCTAGATTTATAGACCACTTTCTTTTTCAATCAGTTCTACAACTGTCGTCCTATATTAAGGACACTACTGATTTTATTAACCACATTGAGAGAATACAATGGCATTCATCGTACAGCTTAATTGTATTGGATATCACAAGCTTGTACACTTGTATCAACCATATGCAGGGACTCAATGCGGTTAAATATTTTCTACAGAAGAGACCATTGAAACTCGCAGAGCACAATAGCATGTTGATGGAATTGATTGAATTTTGTTTGCTAAATAACATTTTTCTTTTTCAGGGAGATCTCTATAGGCAGGTATCTGGGACCGCAATGGGAACCTGCTTCGCCCCCAGCTATGCGAATTTATTCGTAGGCTTGTGGGAGGAGCAGGTGGCCTGGTCCACAGACAATGAAATCTGGCCCATAGTGATAGTATCTTGGTATCGATACATCGATGACCTTTTTCTGGTATGGAGGGGGTCAACCAACAAAGCAGATGAATATATAAAACACATGAATCAGAATGATGTCAACCTACGATTTACAGGGGAGATTAGTTCAGTGGCAGTGAACTATTTGGACCTGAGGGTGGAGATACAGGATGGAAAACTGTTTACAGCCCTATTCAGAAAACCTACGTCTGGCAACAGCACGCTGCATGCCACCAGCAGCCATCCACCTAAATTGAAGAACAGTATACCATATGGGGAATTCCTCAGGTTAAAACGTAACTGTTCAAGAAAGTGCGATTTTGATATAGCAATCAAGGAGAGTTTCAGTAGATTTCTAGCAAGAGGATACAGTATAGATCTTTTAGAGAACACTATTAAGAAAGTTGAGAATCTATCAAGGGATGGATTAATTAAAAAGACAGGCCTAGAGAAGACCAGAAATCAGGATGAGGGAAAGTTCCGCATGGTCACAACTTATTCTGACGATGCAGAAACTCTCAAAAAAATCATGAGAAAAAACTGGCACGTGCTAAAGACTGATATAATCATTGGGGCAGATATTCCACCAGCTCCATTGATTACTTTTAGAAAGGCACGTTCACTGAAGGATAGTCTGGTTCACAGTCATTTGGATGTAATTCCGTTTAGAAGGGGAACATTAAATGAGATGCGAGGTTTTTACCCGTGTGGCAAGTGTAAGGCCTGTGCTTTTAGCAAAAGGGTACTCACTTATGAAGTGAAGGGAATCAAATCCGGCAAGAGAATAAACAAATTCATGACCTGCCAGACCACACATGCGGTCTATTGCCTGATGTGCCCATGTGGCCTCAGATATATAGGCAGCACGATTCATAGTGTAAAAATACGCATACTTGAACATATGCGTGCCATAGCGAAGAAGGATTTGAGTTATCCAGTCGCTAGACACTTTGCTATTAAGCACAAAAGTAACAGGGATCTATTACAGTTTTTCAGTATTGATTGTGTCCCAGTAAACATCAGAGGGGGAGACAGAGTGTTGAAATTAAGGAGATTGGAGTCGCGATACATAATTGATCTCCAAACCAAGACCCCGAATGGGTTAAATAGTGGGGAGGAGTTGATAGTACATCTGGGAACTTAAAATGTGTTACGCTGTGCCTTTCAGGAGAAAGTAAAAATGACGAGTAATTGCATCTCAGTGGTTAATGTGGTGACCTTTCTTATCTGATTCATTTTTTATAGGTGGGTGCCGATACACGGCGGTATGTAGTGAGCATTGAGGGATTATTGGCAATCCTCAAAGGGAAAGGGGGTTGCCTAATGCCGATCCACGGCGAGATTGTTTCATGCAGTGGCAAATGATATAATTGTACATAGAGAGAGTACAATTGGAAGTTTTATTCACACAATATTACAATGTGAGATTATTTGAATATCGAATTGTTTTTGGATTTCAGTTAATGCTTATATAAGTATGTGAAAGGGCTTCTTTAGTAATAATATATACCACTGCAATATGGCGCCTATAGAATGGCGACCGTAATCCCTCTTTTGTTTCAATGACCCATCGTTTGATGTTTAAATAATGGCGCCTCTCAGTGTGAAATGTAAACACTGACGAAGGAACCTTTCCGAAACGTGTTTGTTTGCTGCGCTAAGAAAAATAAACTAAGATTGTGGAAACCCGACCCCATGAGTGCTGGTATCCTTTCTGGAAAGAGGAGGAACCTTGGAGCTGTAATTTTATCACGGGGCACCGCCGTGTTAGAGCACCCGCCTTAAGAGTGACACGCTAGAACGGTGCACTGGAGCAGGATATATATATATATATATATATATATATATATATACATATATATACACACATATATATATATATATATATATATATATATATATATATATATATATATATATATATTATCTACTGGCGGTCGCCAGTAGATAGTTATAGTTAGGACCTAGTTTCCATAGGAAACTCGTTTTTTGTTTTCTCAATATCTTTGGCGCCGGTGCACGAATCTGCGAAATTTTCAAAAATCGTAGCCCGCTCCGGTCAGCTCCTGTCTTGAAAGTTTCGGGGTGATTCGGCAAGCGGGGGCCGAGAAAAAAGGGGGGTCCCAAAACATGTTTTCTCCATGTTAATTCCCATAGGAAACTTTAGACAAAGCTACAGCCCGAACTGCTGAACGGAAGTACACCAAACTTGGCAAAAAGGTAGCCCTTGGTTCTGAAAGAGACCTTTTTGTTAAATAGTGTAAATCCGTTCAGTAGTTCCTGAGAAATTCAAAAAATAGAGGTCGAAAAATTCAATTCCCATAGGAAACTTTAGACACGGTTACAGCCAAAACTGCTGAACGGAATTACACCAAATTTGGCAAAAGGTAGTGCTTGGTTCAGAAAGCGCCCTTTTTTAAAATGGTGTAAATACGTTCCTGAGAAATTCAAAAAATAAAAGTTTCGATATCTATGGCCGCGGTGGATCCGCGCACCCTCCCGATCATGAGCTTCATGCTAATTGGCTGTCAACACTCCAAACCAGGAAGTGTTGGCAGCCATCTTGTGCCTCGGTAGAACCGAGGCACAAGAAAAGAGAAAAATAAACGCGCAAAACAAGAAAAGGGGGCAGGGTAGAAACACCCTGACCCCCTAGGCCTGCTCAGGGGGTCCCACAAGGACCCCCAGGGCCCATAAAAGCATTTTTTTTTTTTTTAAATCGGCAAAATGCGCACCGGATCCGTGGATCCGGCCGCGAAACTAAAAAAACAAGCATTGGCATAGCCAATAGGTCTCGCTTTTGGGACCTTATAAGTATTTAGTAATGCAACTGTTGCATGGCTAAACACTTATAAGGTCCCAAAGGCGAGACCTATTGGCTATGCCAATGCTTGTTTTTGAAGAGAGCAAGGGAAGGTTTGCATTCTTTGATAAGACTTGTTGGGACACTGCTTTGATTAACGAGGCAATAAAATGCCTTTGTTAAGGAACTTCTAACAGTCTTCTTTGGAAAGAAGCAAATGTGGCTGCACACAAATGCCAGTCAACATAAAGTATTAGAAAAGACAAAGTTACTTTACTTTAGTTATTGGCCCACGAATGCAAACACTATTTAACACTAATTTTAAGAGCATAGTCTGAGACATTCACTCCTAAACATAAAGTACTTCCAGTTTACACAAGCACTGAAGGGAAGGGAGTAATGCAGGGTGGCGCAGGATGGTTGACCGGCCATTCCCATCAACCTCTCACATCAAATGCAGCAGGCAATAGCGCTCCTGGCAAAGAGGTTTAGTTACAGTGCAGACAGCATATGTATTTATTTTTTAACACGCATGTTTTAAACACATGCAGCACCCAGTCTCCATATATATGAACAGACACCTAGTTATGTCATTTGTTAGTCAGGTTCTCTAATGGAGAAAATGAAGACACATTTTTTAAAAAAAGGGTCAGATAAGTAATATGCCAACCACCCTCCATATACATCAATTCATTCTTCCCATGCACCCGGGAAGGTGCAGGTAACAGCAATGCAAGAGGAGATGCATGAGGAAGACAGCTCAAAAACAAATGCACTCAGATTGAGTAGTTACTTTAACATCCAAAGCTGCCGACTTAGGAACTGGGGCATCAGGTTTGAGTCTCGGCATTGGATTTTCCCATGCAAGTCTCGGCACCGACTCCCCTGTGCCTTAGGGATTTGCCTCAAATCACAAAATGTTAAGCCAATGCCGTAACATCCAGAGCTGCCAACTTTGGAACAGAGGAACCAGGTTAGTCTCGGCACTGGCTTTCCCCATGCCCAAGTGATTTGCCCAGACTCACACAATGTGAAGCAGGCGCCGAGGAACTCAAAAATAAAAAAAACTGAACTAAAGATAATAAAAGATGTCAAAATGTTTATTTTTTTAAAGCAGTCATTAAAGTGAGCCATGGCCTCTGGGAAGAAACAGAAGCAATGGGGCATGGGAGAGGTTTTGGCATTGCTCTCCCCGTGCAGGAGTGATTTTCTTTGTTTGGCCGACGCAATCGAGGTAACCTGTGCATTTATTGTAAATAAAAAAATATAGTGAATGCCTGTGTGTTTCTAAAATGCTCTTCTCGTGAGAGTCTTGGCACCGGCTCTCCCCATGCCTAAGTGATTTGCCCAGAAGAGAATGTTAAGCGGACGCTGTAACATCCTGAGCTGCCAACTGGATTCGAATCTCGGCATCGGCTCTCCCATCCGTAGCAAAGTAAATTGCCCAGGTTCACAGAACGTGAAGCTGATGCAGAGGAGCTATATTAAAAAAATAAACACAACATAACTAAAGCTAATGACAAAGCTTTAAGTGATTAAAGTGAGATGCAGCCTGTAGGAAGACAAGCATTGGCATGGCCGCGCGGCCGCGAAAGTGAAAGTGATCGCGATGCACTTAATGACCCGTGACGGAGGAAAGACAGATGGCGGCTGCGCGCGTGCACGCTCGCGTGAACGCAAGCTGGTAGCCAGCAAAAGCCTCTGGCAGCACTTTGAAAAGCACACTTACTAAATGTCTCGCAGAGCAGCGCATGCGCTGGCTCAGGCGAGACCTAAAAACGAAGCGCGGGCTCCCGTGCTTCGTTTAATTGAAGCCCCCGGGAGGGCCAGGTCCCGGGGGCAGTAAAAAAATGTGTGGGGGGGCCCCAATCCCCCCCGCAGCCCCGGGGACCGCCACCCCCGGGGCTTGTTTTTTAAAATAAAAGATACCTGTGTGGGGCGGCTTGAGCCCCCCCACACGCCCCGGGGACCACCAGCTCCCCGGGGCACTAATATTTAAATTTGGGGGTCCGTAACGGACCCCCGAGCCCCGGGGACCACCACCTCCCCGATGCTATGCAAGTGAAGGGAGGGGGCCGCGCGGCCCCCTCCTGGAGCCTGTGATGGCCCTGGGGACCGCCACCCCCAGGGCCAGCTCCTGC
Organism: Calotriton arnoldi; assembly: GCA_963921515.1. NCBI lineage: Eukaryota > Metazoa > Chordata > Amphibia > Caudata > Salamandridae > Calotriton > Calotriton arnoldi. Next base: position 1,599,741 of record CAWUFW010002309.1, read on the forward strand.
AGCTTCCCGGGTGCCCACCCCGGGACACTGCTGTTTGCTATGGCAGGGACGGGAGCCTCGCGGCTCCCGTCCTGCCATATCAAACTTGCTTTGGATTTTGGAAGCGAGAGCAGGAAACCTGCTCTCTCTTCCAAAATCTAAAGCAGATTGCTTTTCCACACGGGGAGCTGCATGTTAGCAGCTCCCCATGTGGAAAAGCAATGCCGGCTCCTGCAGGACGCGGGGAGCCGGCGGGACCGTGGGGGCATTGGAGCTCCCCCACGGTCCCCAACGGATAGGGCCTGCCCCGGGGGATGGGGTCCCCGGGGCTAGTAGTGGCCCTGGAGGGGGGCCACGCGGCCCCCTCCCCAAAATTTTAAAAAAAGGCCGGCCCCGGGGGATGGGGTCCCCAGGGCAATAGAGGCCTCAGGAGGGGGGCCACGCAGCCCCCCCTCCTTAAAAATTTTAAAAAATGTGGCCATGCCCCAGGGGATGGGGTCCCCAGGGCCGGAATTGGCCACGGGAGGGGGGCCTCGTGGCCCCCTTCCCGTTCAGTTTTTTATTTTTTTATTAAAAAAGGGGTCAGGCCCTGGGGGATGGGATCCCCAGGGCCCAAAAAAGGAAAAAAGAAGGGGGGCCACACAGCCCCCCTTCTAAAAAATAAAATTAAACAAAGACGCGATCGTGCCTCAGGCCCCGCCCCCTCCCTTCACCACTCTGCAAACGCGCCCTGTGGCGCGTTTTAAATTGGGGCATTACTTACTGGAAGTGCCTGGTGGGCTAGTTGGGCCCCAGGGACCCTCAGGATTCAAGGTGACCTAATACCCCAACTTAAAACGCGCCACAGGGCGCGTTTGCACAGTGGTGAAGGGAGGGCGGGCCTCAGGTGACATGTGTGCAAACACGCCCTGTGGCGCGTTTTAAGTTGGGGAATTAATTCCCTTGAATCCTGAGGGACCCTGGGGGCCAACTAGCCCACCAGGTACCTCCAGTGCGTGCCACAGGGCTGCGTTGCAGAGAGGTGGTCCAGGCCACGCCCCTTTTTACACCTCTGTGCAACGCAGCTGTGTGGCGCTTACTGGAGGTACCTAGTGGGCTAGTTGGACCCCAGGGACCCTCAGGATTCAAGGGGACTTAATCTCCCAACTTAAAATGGCCACAGGGCTTGTTTGCACACATGTCACCTCAGGCCCCCCCTCCATTCACCACTGTGCAAACGCGCCCCGGGGTGCGTTTTAAGAGGAAGTTTTAATCCCCCTGCCCTATTATGTACTAGGGCCTTACAGAGGAGGTCATGCTAATGATAGGGTTACCCCAACGCATAGTGTTCCCTAGTGTATGTAGGTGTTTTCACTGTATTCTAAGTGTCTTTTAGCATAGCACTGGCTCTAGGCCTGGTTAGTCCGAGTCAGTTACCACCAGTACCCGTCTGAAAAAGTTGTGGGCACAGGATGATTTTGCAACAAGGCCTCTTTCTGCTCCTCTGTTGGTTCTTTCTGCACATGTCTTGCTTCTTCCTGCTCTTTTCTTCGTCTTTGTGGACTTCTGTTGCTTCTTTCTGCATTTCTTTTGCTTCTTTCTGTGCGTTTTTTCTTCTTTCTTCACATGTCCTACATCTGTAGGCATAGTTAGAAACTAGCATTTAAAAAACCTTTGAAATTCACTTAAAAAACCATAGGTTTCAAGCACGTTATAGTTAGAAATTAGCATTTAAAAAACCTTTGAAATTCACTGAAAAAACCATAGGTTTCAGACACGTTATAGTTAGAAATTTGCATTTAAAAAACCTTTGAAATTCACTGAAAAAACCATAGGTTTCAGGCACGTTAGAGCTAGAAATTAGCATTAAAAAAACCTTAGAAATTCACTGAAAAAACCATAGTTTTTAGGGACAGTTATAGTTAGTTGGACATTTCATTCGTACAAAACCATAGAAATTCCCCGTTATAGTTAGTTCAGCTAACTATAACTCGCGCCCCGCAATGCACTGCTGATGACGTCACATATTACATCACTCATGACATGGTCAGTGACATCACTGATGACATCACTGATGACATCTCAAATGACATCACTGATGACATCACTGATGACATCATCCATGTGATAATTTGATGCATCTTCTCACACCCTAATATAACCTTTGCTACACCCACTCTAAATTACAGACTGACATTCTCAAAACCATAGACACTCCAACACCAATAACTACATACCCACTCACTGATTCTTAGGTCTACACACACATCCACTCACTCACCCGCATAGTCACTCATACTTACAGTCACTCAGTACAGGACTATCATATGCACTCATACACCTACATAGACACTCACACACCGCCACTCATCCATAGAGGTACTCACAAACCTAGTCAGTCATGCAAATAATTAATCACACTGCCATTTACTCACCTATACAGTTATACACACACAAGCTCACTTACTCATACAAATACTAGCACATTCTTACGCTCTTATACAATCACTGATACAAGTACACACTCATCCATACAGCCACTCTCACAATCACACACTCTCACTTATAGCCATTTATATACTCCAACACACATATATACTGCCTTTCACATATGTAGTTACTCACACATGTACCACTGAGATATACATTCACTCACTAACACACCCATACACACACTCACCCACCCATACAGTCCATCACAGATGCACTCTTGAAACCATGCACACAGTGAATCACCCACTCACACATCTATGCACAGAGTCACACACACCCCACCCACACAAACACTCAGGCACCCATACAGATACTCAGACAACCAATCAATAACCCATGTAGACACTGAAAAAACCATAGGTTTCAGGGACGTTATAGTTAGTTGGACATTTCACTCGTACAAAACCAGAGAAATTCCGCCGTTATAGTTAGTTCAGCTAACTATAACTCGCGCCCCCGCAATGCACTGCTGATGACGTCACATATTACATCACTCATGACATGGTCAGTGACATCACTGATGACATCACTGATGACATCTCAAATTACATCACTGATTACATCATCCATGTGATAATCTGATGCACCTCCTCACACCCTAATAAAACCTTTTATACACCCACTCTAAAATACAGACTACCAATATTGAAATCATAGACAGACCAATAGCAGTTAGTACATACCCGATCAGTAAGTTGGGGGATTAAGTCCCCTTGAATCCTGATGGTCCCTGGGGGCCAACTAGTCCACCAGGTACCTCCAGTAAGCCCCACAGAGCTGCGTTGCAGAGAAGTGTAAAAAGGGGCGTGGCCTCGGACCACTTCTCTGCAACGCTGCTCTGTGATGCTTACTGGAGGTACCTGGTGGGCTAGTTGGCCCCCAGGGATCCTCAGGATTGAAGGGGACTTATCCCCCAATTTACAACTGGCCAGGGGACGCGTTTGCACACTTCTTATGTCAGGACCCGCCCCCTCTGTGCACCACTGTGCAAACGCGCCCCCTGGCGCGTTGTAAGTTGGGAGATTAAGTCCCCTTGAATCCTGAGGGTCCCTGGGGGCCAACTAGCCCACCAGGTACCTCCAGTTTGCGCCACAGAGCTGCGTTGCAGAGAGGTGGTCTGAGCCCACGCCCCTTTTTACACCTCTCTGCAACGCAGCTCTGTGGTGCTTACTGGAGGTACCTGGTGGGCTAGTTGGCCCAGGGACCCTCAGTATTAAAGGGGAATTAATTCCCCAACTAACAACGCGCCAGGGGGCGCGTTTTCAGTGTGGTGGAGAAAGGGGGCGTGGCCTCCGGCGAGATGCCAGCTTTTTTTTTCTTGTACAAGGGGGGCTGTGTGGCCCCCCTTTTTTAAACTTTTTTGGGGCCCTGGGGACCCCATCCCCCAGGGCCTCACCCCTTTTTCTAAAAAAAAAAAAAAAAATTAATCGGGAAGGGTGCCGCGTGGCCCTCCTCCCAAGGACAATTATGGCCCCGGGGACCCCATCCCCCGGGGCTGGCCTTTCCTTTTTTCTTTCTTTTTTTTATTATTGGGGAGGGGCACCACGTGGCCCCCCTCCTAAGGCCAATTATGGCCCCAGGGACCCCATCCCCTGGAGACGGCCTTTCCTTTTTTTTATTATTGGGGAGGGGGGCTGCGTGGCCCCCCTCCTGGGCCACTTCTGGCCCCGGGGACCCCATCCCCTGGGACCTGGCCGCTCTGTTGGGGACCATGGGAGGAGCCCCAATGCCCCCACGGTCCCGCCGGCTCCCCGCCTCCTGCGGGAGCCGGCATTGCTTTTCCACATGTTAGCAGCTCCCCTTGTGGAAAAGCAATCCTGTTTTGCTTCATTGAAGCGAGAGCAGGTTTCCAATGAAGCAAAGCAGAGTTTGCTATGGCAGGGCGGGAGCAGCACGGCTCCCGCCCTGCCATAGCAAACAGCAGTGTCCCGGGGTGGGCACCCCGGGACACTGCAGGAGCCGGCCCTGAGGGGTGGTGGTCCCCAGGGCCATTGAGGGCTCCAGGAGGGGGGGCCGCGTGGCCACCCTCCCAACATGTTTGAAGCCCCGGTGAGGAGGTGGTCCCCGGGGCGTGTGGAGGGGCTCGTGCCCTCCCCACACATTTGTTTATTTTTTTTAAACTGAGCCCCGGGGAGGTGGCGGTCCCTGGGGCTGCAGGGGGTTGCGTGCCCCCCACGTTAAATTTGAGAAGCCCCGGGGAGGTGGTGGTCCCCGGGGCATGTGTACGGGATCGAGCCCCCCACACATTTTTTTTAAATTAAATTAAGAGCCACGGGGAGGTGGTGGTCCCCGGGGCTGCGGGGGGATTGCGGGCCCCCCCGCAACTCATAAATGAAGCCCCGGGGAGGTGGCGTCTCCGGGGCAGCAGTGGCCCAGCGGGCCCCCGCAACATATTTACTCATGCCCCCGGGACCTGGCCCACCCGGGGGGCTTAAATACAACGAAGCACGAAGCCCGCACTTCGTTTTTTAAAAATTTTGTCAGCAGGATTCGCACACCCAGTGCGAATTCTGCCATTTAAAAATAAAAAGAATGTTTTTTTGGGCCCTGAGCAGGCCTAGGGGGTCAGGGTGTTCCTACCCTGCCCCCTTTTCTTCATTTTACTCTTTGTTTCACTGTTTTCTTGTGACTTGGTTCTACCGAGTCACAAGATGGCTGCCAACACTTCCTGGTTTGGAGTGTTGGCAGCCATCAGAGTGAATTTTGTGCCCGGGAGGGTTCGCGAACCCCCCGCGGCCATAGATATCAAAACGTTTTCTTTTTCTAATTTCTCAGGAACTACTGAATGGATTTACACCATTTAAAAAAAAGGTCTCTTTCTGAACCGAGGGCTACCTTTTTGTCAAATTTGGTGTAATTCCGTTCAGCAGTTCGGGCTATAGCTTTGTCTAAAGTTTCCTATGGAAATTAACATGGGGAAAATGCGTTTTGGGACCCCCCTTTTTCTCGGCCCCCACTTTACAAATCACCCCGAAACTTTCAAGACAGGAGCTGACCGGAGCGGGCCACTAGTTTTGAAAATTTCACGAAGATTCGTCAACCGGTGCCAAAGTTATTGGGAAAAGAAAAAACGCTTTTTGAATAGAAACGAGGCCCTAACTATAACTACCTACTCGCGACCGGCAGTAGGTAATATATATATATACATATATATATAGATATATATATATATCCAAGTAGGTAGCTATAATTAGGACCTAGCTTCCATAGACAGAGTGTTTATTGTTTTGCTAATCATTTTGGCGATGTTTGACGAATCTTAACGAAATTTTCACTAGTTTGCCGCTCACTTTAGCTGCTGTCTGGAATGTTTGAGGTGTTCCGTGAAGCAGGGGCTGGGAAAAAGGGTGGGTCACAAAACACTTGGGCCAACTACCCCACGAGGTACCTCCAGTGCGTGCCACAGGGCTGCGTTGCAGAGAGGTGGTCCAGGCCACGCCCCTTTTTACACCTCTGTGCAACGCAGCTGTGTGGCGCTTACTGGAGGTACCTAGTGGGCTAGTTGGACCCCAGGGACCCTCAGGATTCAAGGGGACTTAATCTCCCAACTTAAAACGGCCACAGGGCTTGTTTGCACACATGTCACCTCAGGTCCCCCCCTCCCTTCACCACTGTGCAAACGCGCCCCGGGGTGCGTTTTAAGAGGAAGTTTTAATCCCCCTGCCCTATTATGTACTAGGGCCTTACAGAGGAGGTCATGCTAATGATAGGGTTACCCCAACGCATAGTGTTCTTTAGTGTATGTAGGTGTTTTCACTGTATTCTAAGTGTCTTTTAGCATAGCACTGGCTCTAGGCCTGGTTAGTCCGAGTCAGTTACCAACAGTACCCGTCTGAAAAAGTTGTGGGCACAGGAGGATTTTGCAACAAGGCCTCTTTCTGCTCCTCTGTTGGTTCTTTCTGCACATGTCTTGCTTCTTCCTGCTCTTTTCTTCGTCTTTGTGGACTTCTGTTGCTTCTTTCTGCATTTCTTTTGCTTCTTTCTGTGCGTTTTTTCTTCTTTCTTCACATGTCCTACATCTGTAGGCATAGTTAGAAACTAGCATTTAAAAAACCTTTGAAATTCACTTAAAAAACCATAGGTTTCAGGCACGTTATAGTTAGAAATTAGCATTTAAAAAACCTTTGAAATTCACTGAAAAAACCATAGGTTTCAGACACGTTATAGTTAGAAATTAGCATTTAAAAAACCTTTCAAATTCACGGAAAAAACCAGAGGTTTCAGGCACGTTAGAGCTAGAAATTAGCATTTAAAAAACCTTAGAAATTCACTGAAAAAACCATAGGTTTTAGGGACAGTTATAGTTAGTTGGACATTTCACTCGTACAAAACCATAGAAATTCCCCCGTTATAGTTAACTATAACTCGCGCCCTCGCAATGCACTGCTGATGACGTCACATATTACATCACTCATGACATGGTCAGTGACATCACTGATGACATCACTGATGACATCTCAAATGACATCACTGATGACATCATCCATGTGATAATTTGATGCATCTTCTCACACCCTAATATAACCTTTGATACACCCACTCTAAATTACAGATTGACATTCTCAAAACCATAGACACTCCAACACCAATAACTACATACCCACTCACTGATTCTTAGGTCTACACACACATCCACTCACTCACCCGCACAGTCACTCATACTTACGGTCACTCAGTACAGGACTATCATATGCACTCATACACCTACATAGACACTCACACACCGCCACTCATCCATAGAGGTACTCACAAACCTAGTCAGTCATGCAAATAATTAATCACACTGCCATTTACTCACCTATACAGTTATACACACACAAGCTCACTTACTCATACAAATACTAGCACATTCTTACGCTCTTATACCATCACTGATACAAGTACACACTCATCCATACAGCCACTCTCACAATCACACACTCTCACTTATAGCCATTTATATACTCCAACACACATATATACTGCCTTTAACATATGTAGTTACTCACACATGTACCACTGAGATATACATTCACTTACTAACACACCCATACACACACTCACCCACCCATACAGTCCATCACAGATGCACTCTTGAAACCATGCACACAGTGAATCACCCACTCACACATCTATGCACAGAGTCACACACACCCCACCCACACAAACACTCAGGCACCCATACAGATACTCAGACAACCAATCAATAACCCATGTAGACACTCATGTAGCTATTCACAAACCCATTAGCTGAACTAACTATAACGGCGGAATTTCTATGGTTTTGTACGAGTGAAATGTCCAACTAACTATAACTGTCCCTAAAAGCTATGGTTTTTTCAGTGAATATATATATATATATATATATATATATATATATATATATATATATATTCACTGAAAAAACCATAGGTTTCAGGGACGTTATAGTTAGTTGAACATTTCACTCGTACAAAACCAGAGAAATTCCGCCGTTATAGTTAGTTCAGCTAACTATAACTCGCGCCACCGCAATGCACTGCTGATGACGTCACATATTACATCACTCATGACATGGTCAGTGACATCACTGATGACATCACTGATGACATCTCAAATTACATCACTGATTACATCATCCATGTGATAATCTGATGCACCTCCTCACACCCTAATAAAACCTTTTATACACCCACTCTAAAATACAGACTACCAATATTGAAATCATAGACAGACCAATAGCAGTTAGTACATACCCGATCAGTAAGTTGAGGATTAAGTCCCCTTGAATCCTGATGGTCCCTGGGGGCCAACTAGTCCACCAGGTACCTCCAGTAAGCCCCACAGAGCTGCGTAGCAGAGAAGTGTAAAAAGGGGCGTGGCCTCGGACCACTTCTCTGCAACGCTGCTCTGTGGTGCTTACTGGAGGTACCTGGTGGGCTAGTTGGCCCCCAGGGATCCTCAGGATTGAAGGGGACTTATCCCCCAATTTACAACTGGCCAGGGGACGCATTTGCACACTTCTTATGTCAGGACCCGCCCCCTCTGTGCACCACTGTGCAAACGCACCCCCTGGCGCGTTGTAAGTTGGGAGATTAAGTCCCCTTGAATCCTGAGGGTCCCTGGGGGCCAACTAGCCCACCAGGTACCTCCAGTAAGCGCCACAGAGCTGCGTTGCAGAGAGGTGTAAAAAGGGGCATGGGCTCAGACCACCTCTCTGCAACGCAGCTCTGTGGCGCAAACTGGAGGTACCTGGTGGGCTAGTTGGCCCCCAGGGACCCTCATTATTCAAGGGGAATTAATTCCCCAACTAACAACGCGCCAGGGGGCGCGTTTTCAGTGTGGTGGAGAAAGGGGGCGTGGCCTCCGGCGAGATGCCGGGTTTTTTTTTTTTTTGTACAAAGGGGGCTGTGTGGCCCCCTTTTTAAAACTTTTTTGGGGCCCTGGGGACCCCATCCCCCAGGGCCTCACCCCTTTTTCTAAAAAAAAAAAAAAAAATTAAATCGGGAAGGGTGCCGCGTGGCCCTCCTCCCAAGGCCAATTATGGCCCCGGGGACCCCATCCCCCGGGGCCGGCCTTTCCTTTTTTCTTTCTTTTTTTTTTATTATTGGGGAGGGGCACCACGTGGCCCCCCTCCTAAGGCCAATTATGGCCCCAGGGACCCCATCCACTGGAGACGGCCTTTCCTTTTTTTTATTATTGGGGAGGGGGGCTGCGTGGCCCCCCTCCTGGGCCACTTCTGGCCCCGGGGACCCCATCCCCTGGGACCTGGCTGCTCTGTTGGGGACCATGGGAGGAGCCCCAATGCCCCCACGGTCCCGCCGGCTCCCCACCTCCTGCGGGAGCTGGCATTGCTTTTCCACATGTTAGCAGCACCCCTTGTGGAAAAGCAATCCTGCTTTGCTTCATTGAAGCGAGAGCAGGTTTCCAATGAAGCAAAGCAGAGTTTGCTATGGCAGGGCGGGAGCAGCACGGCTCCCGCCCTGCCATAGCAAACAGCAGTGTCCCGGGATGGGCACCCCGGGACACTGCAGGAGCCGGCCCTGAGGGGTGGTGGTCCCCAGGGCCATCAAGGGCTCCAGGAGGGGGGGCCGCGTGGCCACCCTCCCAACATGTTTGAAGCCCCGGTGAGGTGGTGGTCCCCGGGGCATGTGGAGGGGCTCGTGCCCTCCCCACACATTTGTTTATTTTTTTAAACTGAGCCCCGGAGAGGTGGCGGTCCCCGGGGCTGCAGGGGGCCGCGTGCCCTCCATGTTAAATTTGAGAAGCCCCGGGGAGGTGGTGGTCCCCGGGGCATGTGTAGGGGATCGAGCCCCCCACACATTTTTTTTAATTAAATTAAGAGCCCCGGGGAGGTGGTGGTCCCCGGGGCTGCGGGGGGATTGCGGGCCCCCCCGCAACTCATAAATGAAGCCCCGGGGAGGTGGCCGTCTCCGGGGCAGCAGGGGCCCAGCGGGCCCCCGCAACATATTTACTCATGCCCCCGGGACCTGGCCCACCCGGGGGGCTTAAATACAACGAAGCACGAAGCCCGCACTTCGTTTTTTTTAAATTGTGTCAGCAGGATTCGCGCACCCAGTGCGAATTCTGCCATTTAAAAAAAAAAGAATGCTTTTTTGGGCCCTGGGGGTCCTTGTGGGACCCCCTGAGGAGGCCTAGGGGGTCAGGGTGTTCCTACCCTGCCCCCTTTTCTTCATTTTACACTTTGTTTCACTGTTTTCTTGTGACTTGGTTCTACCGAGTCACAAGATGGCTGCCAACACTTCCTGGTTTGGAGTGTTGGCAGCCATCAGAGTGAAGCTCGTGCCCGGGAGGGTTCGCGAACCCCCCGCGGCCATAGATATCAAAACCTTTTCTTTTTCTAATTTCTCAGGAACTACTGAATGGATTTACACCATTTAAAAAAAAGGTCTCTTTCTGAACCCAGGGAAGCCCTATTGTCAAATTTGGTGTAATTCCGTTCAGCAGTTCGGGCTGTAGCTTTGTCTAAAGTTTCCTATGGAAATTAACATGGGGAAAATGCGTTTTGGGACCCCCCTTTTTCTCGGTCCCCACTTGACAAATCACCCCAAAACTTTCAAGACAGGAGTTGACCGGAGCGGGCCACTAGTTTTGAAAATTTTGCGAAGATTCGTCAACCGGTGCCAAAGTTATTGGGAAAAGAAAAAACGCTTTTTGAATAGAAACGAGGCCCTAACTATAACTACCTACTGGCGACCGGCAGTAGGTAATATATATATATACATATATATATCCAGAAAACTCCGCTACGTTTTGATTCCTCTTCAAAAACGGAGCACGGACCACATAGTCTTTGCAATGTCTTTTTATTTTTCCCCAAACACCTCTACAGCCATGACGCGTTTCAGCCCTGCCCCGGGCCTTGATCACATGACACGCTCTGTCAGGTAGGTGGATTTTTTATACATTTCGTTTGTGAAAACCTTAAAGTGACAGGTATTTAAGTAAAAAATGCATAGACATAGAAAAAAATATATAAATATGTAAACACAATCATTTAAGTTAGACCATGTAAAACCTGCTACATATAAAATACAGTATGATGTAGGGTATAAAATTGTTACAAGGCTAAATCAATGTCACTAACCACTATAAATAGTGTAACTGTCATCAAAGCAATGTTACATATCCATATATATATATATCCAAGTAGGTAGCTATAATTAGGACCTAGCTTCCATAGACAGAGTGTTTATTGTTTTGCTAATCATTTTGGCGATGTTTGACGAATCTTAACGAAATTTTCAAAACTAGTTTGCCGCTCACTTCAGCTGCTGTCTGGAATGTTTGAGGTGTTCCGTGAAGCAGGGGCTGGGAAAAAGGGTGGGTCACAAAACACTTTTCCCCCATGCAATTTCCCATAGAGATTGTAGACATGACTACAGCCCGAAACACTGAACGAAATGTGGCAGAAAGCTAGATCTTGGTCCAGAAAGAGTGCTTTTATAATTTGGTGTAAATTTGATCAGCAGTTTTGGAGTTATTAAAGAAAAAAGATGTTTGTATATCTAGGGATGATGAATCACTTCGGAACGAACGCGAAGGGGACCGCGGATCCACATGCCAACAGCAACGCCTTGATTGGCTGGCCAAAACCTAAGAGAAATGTTGCAGCCACCATTTTTTGTATAGGTAGTTGGTACCCAGGGGAGAAATAAAGTATGAATAGGATAGAAGGGGTCAAGATAGAGGTATCCTGACCCTCTGGGACTGATGGAGGGCTCGGTGAGGTACTGCTCATGGGCACGAAATTGTCCAAAATCTTTTTTGGGGCATGCGAGAATCCACAGCTCCACCACAGTGCTCAGCATGGCCCCCGTGTGAATACGAGGCGGATCCGCTGACCAAAAGCCCAATTAAAACAAGCATTGGTAAATGCATTAGGTTTTGCCTATGTGATTAATAATAAGCTTTTTTAAGTAGTTGTACAATATAAGTTACAGAAAGTTTGTTAAAGTGTTCTGACTTGTTTATGTACAAAAAGGCAATATATTGTGCTGTTACTAGTGGTAGAGTGCGGTTAAGTAATAGCAAAATTTTGAAAAATGAAATGAAAGACGGAAATAATAGAATTAATTTATGGTAATAACAATATTATGTGTTTAGAGGAATTCTGACAACTGTTGGGCCCGGTGCCACTGCACCTGCTGCAGCTGCACCTGCTGCACCATTCAAATAAAGACCATGTTGTCTTCAAGGTAACTGTACTTGTGACTGCCTGTTTAGTAGTAAAATATAGCAATATTAGGTGTTTAGTGAAGTGCCTAGAGATTTTGGTCCTGGTGCTGCTGCACCATTCAAATCATGACCCTGTTGCCTGCTAGATAAATGCACTTGTGACTGTGCTGTTTGGTAGTAAAATTTAGCCATAATCTGGGTTTAGTGGGGTCCCTAGAGCTTTTGGCCCCAGTGCCACTGCACCTGCTGCACCATTCAAATCAAGTCCCTTTTAACTGCAAGGTAACTGCAATTGTGACTGTCTGTTTAGTAGTAAAATATAGCAATATTAGGCGTTCAGAGGAGTTCTGTCAACTGTTGGGCCCGGTGTCACTACACCTGCTGTACCAGTCAAATCATGACCCTATTGCCTGAAAGATAACTGCCTGTTTAGTTGTGAAATATAGCAATAATCGGTGTTTAGTGGGGTGCCTGGAGCTTTTGGTCCTGGTGCCACTGCACCTGCTGCACTATTGAAATCATTACCCTAGCGCTTGCTAGATAGCTGCACTTGTGCCTGCCTGTTTGGTTGTAAAATATCACAATATTTGGGTGTTTAGTGGAGTTATATCAATTTTTCGCCCCGGTGCCATTGCACCTGCTGCACCATTTCAATCATGCCCCTTTTAACTGCAAGGTAACTACAATTGTGATTGCCTGTATAGTAGTAAAGTATAGCAATATTAGGTGTTTAGTGAGGTGCCTGGAGCTTTTGGTCCTGATGTCACTGCACCTGCTGCACCATTGAAATCATGACCCTGTTGTCTGCAAGGTAACTGCACTTGTGACTGCCTGTTTAGTTGTACATTTTAGCAATGTTCTGGGTTTAGTGGAGTCCCTAGAGTTGTTAGCCCCGGTGCCACTGCACCTGCTGCACCATTCAAATCAAGTCCCTTTTAACTGCAAGGTAACTGGAATTGTGACTGCCTGTTTAGTAGTCGAATGTAGCAATATAATGTGTGTAGAGGAGTGCTGACAACTTTTGGGGCCAGTGCTACTGCACCTGCTGCATCATTCCATTCAAATATGACCCTGCACGGTAACTGCACTTGTGGCTGCCTGTTTAGTAGCAAAATATATCATAGCTCGTGTGTATTAACTTTATTTTTAACGTGTAATGTTTATTACAACATTTACTATTTGATAATAATGACCAAATAGATTAAGTTGAAAAAATCAATCCGATAATGCCTACAAAGTGCAGAGAAAGGTACTGAGGCATGAATAGGAAATGCCACAAACATTCTAAAGCTAAAGCAACTGCTTTACACAACAAAGTCATAAAATGCAAGCACTCAAGCATACTGTTAGAAGCTGTCTGCTTTTTCCATGGGAATAGATCTTATCTTGACAGTGAATGGGGCTTAAACAGTGTGAACAGTTTTAGTAGAAGTATCGTAAATGCGTGCAGCCAGAGGAAGTTAACAAAAAAAGTTCCACACAAAAGCGAATGAACACAGTAATTTGGGTATTGGGAACTGATAAGAGCCCCTGTTTAAGATATATTACACTGTGTGCAGGCAAAATCTTAAAACACAAGCACCCACTCACACACTTTCTTAAACACCCATGCAACCACTCACATAACCACTCACATATCCATACACCCAATCACACTCACACACCCATACAGTGACTCACACATCCTCTCATACACACATACAGTCACTGACACATCCACTCACAGAAAAAGTGAACCACTCAAACACCCACTCACAGACCCACACAGGCACTCAAATACCTGCTGACACAGTCATGTACACACCCATACAGCCACTTACTCTCCCACTCACAGACTCACACAGCCACTTATACAGCCATTCACACACCCATACAGCAAAACCACTGACATAGCCACTCACACACCCATACATCCACTTGCACACTACTCAAAGACCCACACAGCCACTTACACACCCAGTCATACACCCACCACATACACGCCCACTTACATACCCACACAACAACTTACATACCCATACAGCCACTCACACACCCACTCAGTGACCCAGAAAACTACTCACACATCCACTCACACACCCATACACTCACAAACCAAGGAACACATCCATAAGCCACTCACACACCCATACAGTCACTGTTACATCCACTCAGAGGACCACTCACACACCCACTGCAGACCCACACAGGCACTCATACACCACACATATACTCACACACCCCCTTACACACCCACAACCATTCACACATCCATACAGCTACTCACACACCCACTGTATTTAATGTGTTGTTGTTTAGTATTGAATGTGTGCTTTTGGTTGGGAACAGATCTGCCACAGATCTACCTGCAGCATAGCCAGCAAACTCCTTATTTGGCTGAAGATCTATGGTGGATCCGCGGATCTGGGTGAGAAATTAGAAATAAGGGTTTTGAACAAAAATCCAGTATTTGGGAACAGGGTTGGCTCTGAAAAGAGCCTTTTTGTTTATGATGTGTAGATGATAACTACACATAGAATAGGATGCAGTATTTTAAGTTGTTAAGGAACACCCTATTGCCTGTGTCTGTGAAATAGACTCTGTCTTTTCAATATATTCCATCTATGTCGAAGCATAACATGTTATGGTATATAGAGACCATGTTGTGGTCTTGGAGAAATGCAGAAACAGCTTTATTGACATGTTTCCTTGTTTTCTCTATCTACAGACAAAATTGGGATGGCCACTGCCACTTTTGTCTTTGGCATATGTTGGAGAACACCAAAGCAGCATGTAGGAAAAGTGTAATTAATTTACCAAAGGTATTATTCATTAGCATTTACAGTCCTACCCCAGTAATTGTGCCTAGGTCATTGCCACTACAGTGCACAACCATGAGGTCTGGGTGTTGGCAATCTGCAATGCTTTCTACCAAAGACAGCAATTGGTGCCACTTTAACCCTCTCTGGGCAACCCAAGTAATGTTTACATTAGATAAACCTAGGTCCCTGTCAAAGCCACTCTTTCTAGCACTCTCTCTGCCCCAAAATACAAAACTATGGCCCACAAGCCAGACTCTGACCATTTTGGAGACAAGCAGGAGTAGCACACAGGAAAGGCTGCAACAGAATGAGTCAGTTTTGAAGATGAAAGGCAGCTAACATGGAGGACAGCAAGTAAAATATAAAAAACATATTTGATTGAATGGTGGAGATATGCAGGGAACTCAAATTAGGTAATGATTTTAACATAAAAAGTAATTACTACTGTGATTGGCTTTCGAAAAGATATGTTATGTATGCTTGGAATTGCTAGCAGTCAACCACACCTGGTACTGTAAATATGATGCTAGTATGCTGTTTAGACAAAGTCTTCTGACCTTTTCACCTACTGGTAGGCAGAGACTATTGGAAACATTGTTACTATGGAAATGGAGTTAAAGAGTATGGGGGAAGGAAACAAAAAAGACTGCAGTGTGAAGCTGAAAAGCAGACTGGTGTATATAAATTGCTCAATAGGGAGTGTGTCTTGTAATTGACAACGTTTTACAAAATGAAACATAAATGAAAAGCATTAACAGCAGATTGTTGAATGCTTTTAAGGGCTTCCGTGTGGATCACGGATCCACTTCGGATTTGCATAGGGGGCCATGCTGGGCGCCGCGGTGGATCCGCAAAAAATCTATCAACTTGGGCTTCTTAAGAGGAAACATGAAAGGGTTAAAAAATAGTGACCATTTAGGAGTGGTATAAAACAATAAAATATGAAAGGGAGTCTGTGATTTGCTACCATACAGCCACTCACACACCAGTCAGACAGTGACAGAGATGCTTACACACACAAGCACTCACCACACAGCACTTATGTATCCACCATGAATAGAGCCACTTGCACACAGAGTCACAAACCCAAACTCCCACTAACAAAGCCAGTTACCACTCAATACAACCACTTACATACCCATTTAGAGACCCATGTAGGAATATGTCTCTTTACTATGAATGCGCTTTTCACGCATTCCATTACAATGCGGTCGTTACAACGACCACGTTGTTTCAATGCAAACCATTACATCGCAAGTCGTTACAACGACTTGCTGTAGGGGGCGTGCTGGACTTAGGAATAGTATTATTTACTATTCCTACTCCAGTTTGTGCAACAGTAGGGAAGGTGTTGGATTGTAAATCCAACACCAGCGTGCCCCCTACAGCAAGTCGTTGAAACGACTTGCGATGTAATGGTTCGAGTTGAAACAACGTGGTCGTTGTAACAACCGAGTTGTAATGGAATGTGTTGTAGAGCATTTGTAGTAAACGATGTCTCCCCCCATGTAGTCACTAACAGACCCAGTCCCACACCAGCACGTCTACTTACACATCCATGGGCACACCCACAGAGGCACTGATACACTCACTCACATATCCACTCACCCACTCACACACCCAATCACCCGCCCATTCAGCCACTCATATACCCTTTTATACACACATAATCAGACACTTACATAGCCTCTTACACACGGACATAACCACTTATGTAGCTACTCACTTGCTTATAGTAAGCAATCTAATAGTATGTGTTAGAAATGGGATCTCTAGTTGGCAAGGGCTTGCACCTTTGTCCAAGTAGGGACCCTTCTTCCTAGTCAGGGTAAGGGTTGTTACACTCGTGAAGTAACCCCTGCTCACCCTCGTGGTAGCTTGGCACGAGCAGTCAGGCTTAATTCAGAGGCAGTGTGTAAAGCATTTGCACATAACCAACAGTAATACAGTGTAAGCACTACAAACGGACACCACACCAGTTTAGAAAAATAACCAATATTTTATATACTCAAGACAAGACCAATTACGACAAAAATCCACAATACTATACTTTACGAATGAATACTTGATACGGTAACTTCTTCTTTGCAGGAATAGCACAAAAGCAAAGTTCGTGCGAGTCGGTAGCTCCGTCCGAGCCTACCGTGATGCTGAAAACCACAGAGTCTAACAGTTCCAGCCGACCGCGTCGATACGGGCCAGCAGAGTCGTGAACAGACTCGGTTACAGTACCTTTCTCGTTGTGGCTGGTACGGAGTGTACGAGCCGGTCGGCGTTCGTCGCGGTTGCGGTGCAAGATGGAGCGATGCAAGGTGCGGTGTCCCTCGATGCGGTGCAGGCAGCGGCTCGATGAGCGTCGTGCAGACGGAGTCGGTGAGTCCAAGGCGTGTGATGCAGGGCGAGACGATGCTCGATGCGGTGCTGACAGGTTGCGATGCAGGCGACCAAGCCGGAGTGCGGGAGCTGGCGTCGGACAGCGGTGCGAGTCGGAGCGGTGCGTCGCAGACGTGCGAGCGGTGCCCCAAATGCGGTGCGGTCTCGACTCTTGAGCCAGTTGCAGCGACCGCGTCGGTCGTGTCCGGTTGGTTCAGTGAAGCGATGCGATGCGAACTGCGGTGCACACAGGTCACGGTGCAAGCAGCGGCTCGATGTTGGCGGCGTCGGACGTCGCCCACGGTGAGACCAGGGTTGCGATGCGAAGCGGGGCGATGCGGTCTGCGGTGCAAACAAGTCACCGGCCAGGGATGGATTCGGTTGACGGAGTCGGTTGCAGTTCCCTTCCTCTGTGGCAACTGAAACAGCGTTCCAGAAGCGGTACCCAGAGGCTTGTGAAGTCTTTGTAGTCCCTGAGACTTCTTAACAGGAGGCCAGCTCGGTTTCAGGCCCTTGGAGATACTCAGCACAAGTTTGTAGAAAGTTCAGTCCAGTCCTTTCACTGCCCAAGGCAGAAGCAGCAGCTGCAGGCCAACCCAACAAAGCAACAACACAGCAAAGGGGCAGTACTCCTCCTGGCAGCTCTTCCAGCTCTTCGTCTTGGCAGGTTCCTTGATTCCAGCGAGATCTAAATTCATGGGGTCAGGGCCCCAATATTTATATCCCAAATTTCTTTGTTCTCTGAAGGCAGAGAGGCCTTGGCCTAGTCCAAACCAGTTCTGGAGCACTTTGTTGACAAGTCTCCGTCCCTTCTTTCAGTGAATAGGCCAGGGACATCAGACGCACCACAGGAGGTGGAGCCAGCATTGTGGAGGGAAGGCACTGTCCTATTCAGGGCCCAGGTGCGACCCCTCCCACCCATCTACATGTAGATCTTGCTATTCAGCCCTGCGCTGACTCACCCTGGCTCCCGGCATCCCCCAGCCCCTGTCACTCACATTCCAGACAAGGAATACACAACCTCGCAGAGGCAGGCTTGGATGGTTAGACAAGAAAATACCCACTTTCTAAAAGTGGTATTTTCAAACACAGAATGTTAAAACCAACTTCACTAAAAGATGCATTTTATCATTCTGAGTCCAGGCATACTAAACTCGAATTTCTACCATGTTCCCGGGGTCAGTTAGGATTATATACTGTAATAATCAAAACCGCCCGTTCTGGCCTAGGGGGAACAGGTAGCCTTGCAATAGTGAAAAACGAACTAGGCTGTAATTCACTATCAGGACATGCCGCACACACCAGGGCATGTCCTACCTTTCGCATACAACGCACCCTGCCCACAGGGGTACCTTGGGCCTACCTTAGGGGTGACTAACATGTAGCAAAGGGAAGGTTTAGGGACTTGCAAGTGTGTGCACTTGCCAAGTCGACATGGCAGCCCCAGGCTGCGCACAGGCTCTGCGATGGCAGGCCCGAGTTACACTTTACGGGCTGTTTGCGTGGGTGGCACAATCCAGTGCTGCAGCCCACTAACAGCATTTGGTCTATAGGCCCTGGCACTCGCAGTGCACTTTACAAGGGACTGACACATAAACCAAATAGGCCAATCATGGAAACACCAATCCATAACGCATTTTATACAGGAGCACTTGCACTTTCCCACTGGACAGCAGTGAGGAAAGTGCGCAGAATCATTACACCAGCAAAAACAGAGTCAAAACCGGGAGGTCAGAAAGCAAAAAGTCAGGGGAAACACGCCAAAAGATGCCAAGTCTAACAGTATGTAATCTCAAGTTAAATGTATTCTATAATTGCTTTTCAGATATCTACTTGTGTTAAAAGAGTAATGGAAGATGGAAGGATGAGGTGAAAAGAATATTAAGAATTATGCTTCTTGACAGCATCCATAAACTGGGCAACAGATAACATATTTAATTCAACTGGCATATGGCGCTTGGCACAATGAGTGACCATGTCTTGCGGTTTTGGTAAAACAGCAGTGATGGTAAGTATCTGGTCAGGTGGTAAGGGTCCCCAAAGATTGTCCATCTTCTGATGATAATGCACCACCTTCTCTCTATCTTATCATCCTCTGATATCTCTTTTTATGTATGGTTTCAGGTGTTTCAAAACAGAGGATGTGCCTTGTGAACACTTCTTCTGCAGGCATATTGGATTTACAGCCTTCAGGTTTTTATTTGCTATGTGGCGAATGAAGACAAAAAACATTTTAGCATCGACCATTTGAAAGGACAGTAGCGCTGTAAGGACATTAGGGGAACCTCACCTGGGGGAACGGTGTCTAGGCAGTTGTTCCAATTAATGTTTCTTTTTTAACATGCAGCGTCATTTTTGTGTATATATAATATGGGATAATGTTTTATCGATTTTACCTAACTATTTAATGTATTTAAATTATGGTTGTAGGCCATTCTTATCGATTTGTATATTGCACATAGCCACACTGACTTCGTACCTTTAATGTTTTTATTTGCATGTCTCTTTTATGGCATTTGGCCAAAATAAAGAGTATTGAAAGACTGACTGACTTCTTCACAGTACCGCTTGACAGTTTTTTGCTGCATAGATTGCATTGGGCAAATTTGGCATAAACTTTCTTTTTTCCTGCAGGGATACAGAAATATTTCCAAACATCGGAGGAATTCTTTGGAGGTGGTACGTCTTCTTTTTCGTCCTGCTCTTTCCATTCTCTTCTATCTTCAGCAGAAGAGATCTTAACTTTGAAACTTTCTTCTTTTAAAGGAAAGGCTATATTATGATGGAAATGTGCTTCCGAGACTGTCTCCAGAGAGATGTGAAACTGAAACAACTGATTTAGGGTATGGTTTTCAATGAGGATGGGTGGACACATTCGTGGTGGCATTGCAGTGGATATGCGGACCCATAAAATAAATAGAAAACAGAGAAAGGCTTTGTGTTTTCCATTTGAAAAAATGAAATAAGTTATGTTATGTTCATTTGTTAATTGTTAGTTTTAAAATGTGTAATAATAAATATGTAAATAAAATGTATCTATAAACTTGTAAAAATGTATATTACTAAATTGAACTTAAAGGTGAAATTGTAGTACAATTTATATTTAAAAAAATGGTTATATTCACTTATAGTTAGGAAATAACATAAAAAACAGTAGAAATTCACTGAAAAAAGCAACAGGGATGTTAAAGTTAGGAAATAGAATTTTTTTAAAACCTTAGAAATGTACTGAAAAAAAAGGTTACAGGGACGATATAGTTAGGTTCAGATTTTACACACACAGAACTATAGAAATTCAGCAGTTATAGTTACCTAAGCTAACTATAATTAATGCCTCCACAATGCACTGCTTATGACCTCGCATATTTCATCACTCATGTCATGGTCAGTGACATCACTGATGACATCACTGATGATTCTGTAGGTGTCCCCAAATCAGATAAAAATGACATGATGAAACTTAAAGCCAGGTAAAGAGAGATGTGCCTCTCAAAACTCTATGTATAACTATTCAAGTGAGGTATTTGTTTCAAAAATAGAGTGTATCAATTTAGAGCCAGTGTTTTGGGATGGTCCTTCAGAGATGATTCTGGAAGCAGTTTCATCTCCTGGATGTCTTCTCTTTTGGCTATCATTAGACTGACCTTCACCTCACAAGATCAAGTAGGGAAGGTTGAACAGCCAAAGAAATTGAGTAGTTGAATAATAGGCCCTGATATCAAGTAGTTCACAGGGAGCACAATTGTTTTATGTGAAACTGTTTGGGAACGGAAGACATAGCCTGTCCTGAATTCATCCTCTGTCTCCCCCAAGTGGTGAGCTTTTAGGAATAATCACACTATTGTGTTTCTTCTTGCAGAGTGTGTATGCAATCCAAAAGGAAAATGATTGATCCCTCATGAAGCACAGTGGCAGCTGTCAGCTGTCAGCTATTGTGTCTCGATAATGTTAAATGAGAAAAGGCTGATCCGGAAACCTTGATCCATACCCTGTATAATTGCATGTGGCGTGGATGCATTTGATATTTTTAGAGATTTTCATATAAGTACGATATTGAATTCTTTCAAAATTTAAATGTTAATTATTATCAGTCTACTACCTGCAGTCTCAAAAATTAATTACTGTAATACTCCTGCACACACAGGGATCTCCATATGTAAATAATATTTAAAAATAAATCCATTATTAAAAATCAAATAATCATGAACTTCATTCAATTTAACAAAGTCTAGCAGAAGCAAAGTTACATCACAGACACCCTCCAGGCCATCAATGACATAGAAGGATTGACCCCTCAGCATGCAGCCCCTACTAACTTCTTAGAAGAAGCTGAGTGGCTAAGGGAAAGGAAAGGAGTGGGAACAACAGGGATTGAATGGAGCTAAGGTACTCATCACAGAGGCAGCACGAGGAGTGCCAAAGGACAACTGCTATTACACTAGTCTCCTCTTAAATAATGTTCATGATAATTGTAAATCCCAGCAGTGGCATGGCAACAGTATCTTAGCCCTAAGTCAAGGTAAATGGATTGTATGGCAGAATATCTAGCATTGGTTGCGCTAGGGTAAGACACATGCATATGCCTGTGTTTCCTAACGTTACATCCTCCGAGTTTCTGTGTTGCAGACAATTTGAGGTGCTAAGTTTACTGCAATTGTAAGACAGGACATGCTGTGTTTTAGTTTCTTCTAAAAACATTTTTCATGTGCAAATTAAACTGTTCCTGTATTTCTTAAAATTGAGTAATTTTGTTCACTTTCTCATATGTACTAAGCTACTCAGGCCTTGTTCACTAATGATGACTTTAGTTGAGCAAATTAGGTGTGCAATAGAGACTGCACATTTTGGGGGTCATTTATGAGAGCCTTGAATCACTTTTGCACCACATAAAGTGGTACGTGCATGACGCAGGGCTCTGAATCAGATTTATGAAGCCACGCATAGCCACTCTGCATGGCTTTGAGTGGCCTCATAAATCTTGAGTAAAGCGACACAGTGCAAATCGCTGCGTCGCCTTACTCTGCGCTTGGGAGTCATTCCATGGGCGGTGTGGTGGGTGTTTCCATGCAATACTCATGGATTTTGATGCTGCCCCAGATTTACAAAATCATGTAAACCTGGGGAAGTGCCAAATCCTTACCCCTATGTGGTGGGACGTAACAAGGAGAATTATCTTTATTTCTCCTCTTTGTTTCCTCTTTCTATGTGCGCTGCATTCTGCAACACACATAGAAAGAGGAAAACACCTCTTAGTATTGTTGCTATGCAGGAATGTGTTCCTTCCTACACAAATAAAACCCTGCATGCAACGGAAGCACGCTTGCACCATGGTGCAAGGGTGCCTATGTTGGCGCTAGGCTGCCAAACTGCACCAGTGCAGGGACAAAGGACAGGAGACCACTGTATCGCATAAATACAGAGCATTCCTTCCCTTTCACTCTGGTGTAGGGCAGTGCAGCAAGGCAACTTGCTGCGATGCCTTACGCCAAAATCCGATATATGAGGGCATTTGTGTCTGACTGCCCACAAAGTTATGGTCTTGTGACGGTTCCTCATAAAGTTAAGGTTCATTCCTCAAAATTACAATTATAACACAAACATTTCCAATTGTGGGGGGCATATTTACAATGAAATGGCGCAGCGTGGCTCAGCAAGCAATTTTGCTGCGAGGAGCTGTGTCATTTCAAAAACGGAGGGATGCGCCGTATTTACAAGAATAGGTGAACCCATGTGCTCTCCCCTGTGCTGGCGCACAAACAGCAGCTTTGCCCCAACTGAGGCACCCTTGCACCATGGTACAAGGGTGCCGGCTTTGCAGGGATGATTGTGTTTGTGCAGGTAGGGACACCTTCCTGCAAAAATAAATCATTAATGGCGTTTTGCTCCTTCTATGTGTGCTGCAGAAGCAGCACACATAGAAAGAGCACTGCCTCAGATTTACTGATCCTTGTAAATCTGAGGCAGTGTCAAAAGGCATGGGTGTTGCGTGGGAACACCCACAGCAACACCCATGACACGCCCCTTTGACACAGAGAGCCATACTTACAAGGCCATGTAAAGCTATGCAAAGTGGCTTTGCGTGGCCTTGAAAATATGGGCCAGCACACAGCACCACCGGAGGGTCAAAAAAAGTGACGCTCCGGTGGCACTAGGGGCTTGTAAATATGCACCTAGGTCTTTCGGTAGAAACATGTGTACATTAGCTGATTTATCTGTAGTTCTAATTAACTTCTGCACATGTGAAAATCTGCCAATTCTGATTTTATGAATCTGGTTTTACGTATGCACACTTATGGGCAGACATTTAGGAAACTGTTTGCTGAAAAAGGTCCTGTTTGTTTATATGTCTGCTTAATTATACATCACCCTCAACACATTTCCTCTCCAGACCATTTCAGTAAAAAACAAATCTTCATTGCTTAGTTCAAAAATGCACTTCATTTAGGCCTCTTTCTTTTTAAACCTGCGAGAGTCGGAAGTGAGACTTTAGTGATGAACATGTCAGAATTGTGTATGGTTGCTTTGTTATAGAAGTGGAGTGAGTCAGTTTAGGACCAATTTACACTTAAAAAACTGCAGGGTACGAAAATGCACCAATCGAAGTACAGCTTTTCCTTACAATGTGCAAAACTGAGACTCTGACCTTATAGCAGCTCTGGCTCTTGACATGTTTCTTAATTTTCAAAGCACAAATAAGTCTGTTCTGCTTTTTGTCAGTGCCACTGAATGACCGAAAGTTATTCCCAGGGCTGCTGAAGTCAGCTCTGTACTCTGTCTGCTGCTTTGCTCTTCTTCCTTGCTTGGAAAGATCACCAGCTGGAGATTTTTCAACACTCGTAAATATCTCCACTATAAGCATACATAAAGCTACGAAAATCTGAGCATCCTGCACCTCCAGATTTTACCTGTTGAGGAACTGCAAGCTTTTAACTGGAAGGGAAAATCTACCCAGCTAATCTGGCAACATTACATTGACCTTCAGAATTCCAGAACAGGAGCGGCCCGTGCAGGTAAGAGCGGTGAAGTGGTGGGGCCGGGTTGGGGGGGGATTTGACAGACAACCACAAGGGGAAATTAAATAAATTATTAATTTTCCCTTGTCGTCGTCTGTCGAAATCCCCCCACACACGGCCACACGGCCACACGGCCCCACCGCTCTTACCTGCACTGGGCGCTACTGTTCCAGAAGCAGTTTCTGATGCCTGTAGCTTTTTCAAAGTGTGTTGTTGTTGTTTTTATGCAATGACTCGATGAGCCATCTAACCTCACCAACCCTATTCTAGAAGAAGAAAAGTTACCCATCCTATTAGCTTTGCCATTAGAATTATGCAATTATGCCGCCATAGAGTTTTTCACATAATTATTAATTTGTTGCATTTGCGCCGCATAATCCATCCTCTCCTGCATAATCTGCAGATTTTAACAAAAAAAATATTTCAAGCTGAAATGGTTCAAAATTTACCAAACACACAGCAACATGTGTTGCGCGCAGTAGAAAGTCCTTTGAAAAGGTTGACTGACCACTTTTCTTTTGCTTATTGCTATATTTGTGTGTTAAACTGGCACTGATGCGATGCAACCAATGGCCAGACTAATGCCCAGTGATAACAAGTGTAAAAAAATAATAATGAAGTAATGCCATAACAAGATGTGGAACATTAAGCCACATAATTTACTCAACCCGGCCACATAGTTTTGCCATCCCCTGCCGCAGAATTCCAGTGGCTCTGCCTATTAGTAAAGTTTTGGCTGCAAAAACCTACATTTACCAATTACGAAAGTATCTTTTTCAAACAGTTTAATCGATTAATCCTATCTTGTTGCATGTGCTCACAATTTAAATAATGTTCAACGTAGGCATAGTTAACGTTGAAAGAGTTAACATTGCAAAGGTCCATAAAAATAATTTTTTGCCTTTATCATTAACAAGAGGTCATATTATTGACAATTCCAAATTACTTTCATTTCCATTTTGCTACACTTTTCATTTACTATTTTTCGTATCTTTAGTGGCCAATAGGCAATAATTAATTCATTCTTATGTACTTGCTTTCGACCTTGATTTCTTTATATTTGTAACTGTATGACAGTGGCATACTAATAAGCTTCGCTAACACTACAAAAGGATGCAACAAGGGCACTTTAAGGAAAGTTTTTGTTTGCCTGTGAAGCATTCCTGTGGTATGGTATTTTGGGAGATTAGTCATGGCACATATATACTTGGCCAATCTCTGCTTCAATCCTGCCAGAAAGATTTCTTAATCTTCCAAAGAAAAGAGAAAAAAACTGTACACATTCCAGCGAGATGCATAGAGAGAAATAGTTTGCTGACATTTATGTTCAGAAATAACATTAGCTAAGAGTTCATTAAGAGTGTGAATGTGGGTTTATAGGTTCATGTTTCAGGCTAAGGAGTACTGAATTACGCAAGTCAGAAGTTCGAAGTTGGTAGTTAAGCGCACTGGTAAAAAAATAAAAAACATTGGGGCATATTAGCAAGACCGGCGATAAAATTATCGCCGTTTTAGCGGCAGGAAACTGCCGCTAAAGCGGCGATAATGGGCTTGCTAATATGCGTTATGGAATTCCAATAGAAGCCCAGGTTAGATGTCCTGCACATCTAACCTGGGCTTCTATTGGAATTCTATAACGCATATTAGCAAGCCCATTATCGCCGTTTTAGCGGCAGTTTCCTGCCGCTAAAACGGCGATAATTTTATCGCCGGTCTTGCTAATATGCCCCATTATCTTGAGCTAGTTAGGCCAGGAAAGGATAGTCACAAAGGCGGAGTCAGAGTAGAATACATTTGATATGACATCCAACTAAACTTCCTGGAGTATTTTGAGAAAGTCCCATTGTTCAAGGCACTCCTTGCAACTGTGGGTTCAAAGCAGACCTCGCAGCTAATTTGAATAAACAGGTTTTTGGCTCAATATTTAAAAAAATGTAAAGACATTAAATGTTGACGTAAACACGTCTCCGATGACCCACTATCCTTGGATAGAAATGTGGGGGCAGATTTACAAGCCCCCTGCGCCACCAGTACGTCACTTTTTGTGACGTACTGGTGGTGTATCTTACTGCTCCATATTTACAAGGACAGGAAAAGCCACCCTGCGTGGCTTTTCCTGTCCTTGTAAATAAGGCCCCTTTACACGCAGCACTTTGCGTGAAAGGGGCGTTCCATGGGTGTTTCTGTGGGTGTTCCCACGCAACACCCAACGAACGATACACATTTCCAGATTTACGAGGAATCGTAAATCTGGAACTGCGTGTGAATCCTACGCCTCCCCAGGGGAGGCGTAGGGAGGCGCAACAAGGAGAAATGTTTTCATTTCTCCTTGTTTTTCCTCTTTCAATGCGTGCTGCATTCTGCAGCACGCATTGAAAGAGGAAAATGCCTGTAGTGATTGTTTTTGTGCAGGAAGGGGCTCCTTCCGGCACAAAAACAATCTCCCCACGACACAGTCATCCTAGCACCATGGTGCAAGGGTGCCTGCGCCGACGCATGGCTGCAGTTTGTGCGCCAGCGCAGGGGGAAGCACAGAGATGCGACATATTGTTGTAAATATGTCGCATCCCTGTGCTTTGAAAGTGACTCAGTGCAGCGCAGCCAAACGGCTTGCGGAACGCACTGACTCACTTTCATTGTAAATCTGCCCCGTGGTGCTGTATCCTAAACAAGATTCATGAGCGTCCTCTATTCCGGTGTATTTATCCACTTCCAACAATCCAGTTCTCAGAAAAGGAAAAACATCACATTCCATAAAACATAATTTCAATTCAATTCACAGGTTCAGCCTATTATTTTGTAGGTTTGCACAATCACTGGTATTTTGTGAAATTTTACAAGATTTTGCACAAACAAAATTTTGCATATTTGATCCAACAAATCCATGCAGAGGGAGTAAAACCACACCTGAGAGACATTTGTATCCTTACACCAGTCCATATCGGTATCTTGTGTGACTTTTGAACATTAGAAACACCCTGTGTTCAGAGCGTGCGGTGACGCAAGATGGCCGCCACCTGAAGAGCTCCGTGACACCGAGCTACGCTCGGAGACGAAGGGATCCTTTTTCCCCAGCGCTACCGCACGGAAAGGATGTTTTCGTGCATCGGAGGTGGCAGTGACTGACGAGGCAAGTTTTCCGACCGAGAAATGGTCTGTTTGGCCCTTTTTTTTTTACTTCACTCTGCCGCGCCTTAGTGCTTTCATGTAAGGCGGCCGCCATTTTGTGTATTCCTGACGCGGGAATCCCTACGGCCGCAATGCAGCTTTTTTGTGTCTCTGCACTCATTTTTCATTAATGCCTGAATCTGTGGATTATACCACGAAAGGGGAGGAATTCTTTGAATATTTCGCCAAATATACTTCTACTTTCGTTAAGGACTATGACTTTTCTTCAGTTTACAAGGAAAAATTTATTTTTGTCTGCAACTGTCTTGGTGAGCTGAGGAGTCATAACTGTACTAGTTATAGTAAGGCCTCCAGAATAAGGTCATGTTTGCACAGTTCCCTCACAGCGTTGTATAAGCACGCGCCGTCTCTGACCTTGCAGAGTAATGCCCTCAGTTAATTGACCTTGCTTGGTACCTACTTTTCACACTGGATACATGCTTGCTGGTGGCTCTACCCTCCTGTGCTTTTTTCTTTTCTTCAGCGGTGTCGTCCTGCTTCTGGCTTGAGGTCAAATTCATCACAGCATCTGTTCTGGACGGTGGCACTGCGGCTATTCAGCATTTTTCTCTCATTGAATGTACTACTTGTTACCTTGGAGTCTTCTTTTTGCTTTAGGAGATTATATCCATTGTTACGTTTTACACGGTATCTCACCATGGATTCTCCACACTTAAATAAGCCTCACAGGTCTGCGGGGGCCATTTCTGGAGGTCGTAATTAATCAGCTGCGAGCACCAGCAAGCGCGTCAAGAAAGACCCATCCTCTCCATCAAAGTCACCGCTTCCCCTCACGTTAGAGGACGTCATGGATGAACTGCGTCTCATTCGACCTTTAATAACGGATACTACTGCTACTCTCCAGAGAATTGAGGAGAAATGGTCCGGCCTGGATTCGAGACTTTCAGATGTTGAACAAAAAATGAGTGATGCACAGGATGTTGTCGCCAGAGTTGATAGTCTCACTACAGAAGTCACTCAACTTAAGAAGACTACAGACGATTTAGAAAACCGCAATAGGCGCAATAACCTACGCATTTATGGTATTCCAGAAGGTTCTGATGGTTCGGATATGATTTCTTTCTTGAAAACTCAAGTCCTGCAGATCGTTGGTCTCCCGAATTCTACGGATTTCAATATCCAAAGGGCGCATAGATTAGGGCCTCAGAATGCATCTTCTTCAACTAAACCAAGAGGTATTATTGCCTACTTTCTACTATACTCTGACCTCATGGCGATTCTCAATGCTGTCAAACAACACAAGCAGATGCTTTGGTCTGGTCACAAAGTTTTCTTCAGTCAGGATGTCTCCAAGCCAACCGCTAATCGACGAAAGGAATTTCTCGACCTCAGACCAGCATTGAGATCCATGAACGCCCGCTATGGTCTTATCCATCCTTGCTTTTTCAAAGTGACCTACGGACAGAACTTTTACTTTTGATGATCCAGCTGACTTTCGGAAATTCATACATGTTCATAAAGGAGAACTTATGGAATTGAGCAAACCTTAATTGTCATGTTATATGTTCTCTTTCCTGTTCCTTAGGTTTTTAATATGCAGTGTGCAAACCTTAACTGCTTTCTTATTTGTTCTCTCCCATGTCTCTTAGGTCTCCCCTGTGCAGATTTGTTGTTGATGTTCATACCCACGTTGCCCTTATGTTTGTAATGTATGATTCACTCCGCTGCATTGTTCCCTAATGTTTGGTAAGTTCCCTTCCTTTTTGTTTTATTTGCCTATTCTTTTGTCTTTGGATTTTTTTTTTCCTCATCTCTATCTTGTTATAGTATGGTAGACTTGTTTCCCCTCGGTGTTCCCCTTCTGGAGTGGTTGTCTTGTTTTTCGCCACCCCCCCTCCCTCATTATTGTTCTTCCTATTGTTGAACTTTATGACTAAAGCCATCTGGCTTTCTGTCATCTTCTCTCTTATAACTCTTATTGGGCGACTATGCTCCCCCTTTCTTTTCTTCTTCCTTTCCTTTCACCTCTCTTCTCTCTCCTTCTCTTTCCTTTGTGGATCCGCCCCTGTACTTATTGTACTTAACTTTTTCCACTTTCCCTTCACGATATTCTATTGTTCTTCCCTTCACTTATTATTATGGATACATCAAGCTAGATTCTCTATTTTCCTTCCTTTTGGTCACTTTCTTTTATTTACGCTCTATTGGTATTTTTGGGTCTTTCTTTACCTATATTTGTTTTTCCTCTTAATGGTTTATCTTTCTTTCTGGTGGTCCTTCACATCTCTTTTACTACTCACTCTCTAAGTGTTATATTTTCCTTCTGTTTAATTTTACATAAGTTTTATTGATGAAAGGTCTCCGCATCGTTTCATGGAATGTTAAAGGTATTCGTAACCCTGTCAAAAAACAACGGGTGTTGTCTCACCTTGCTAGATTGAAATGTCATGTAGCGCTGTTACAAGAATCGCATCTTAAGTTACAAGATTTGCCTTCACTACATGAACATTGGGTGGGAGAGATGTTTTGCTCTCCAGCTGTGAATAACAAGAATGGTGTAGTTATTTTATTTCATAAATCATTGAATGTTCTCCTACAAAATGAATTTAAAGATACCAATGGTAGATGACTTTTTTTAAACACTAAAGTCAATAATACCCAATTCTCTTTTTGCAATGTATACGGCCCTACTGGTATTGATTTATCATTTTGGAATGACTTCTCCACTCTTCTCTCCTCCCATGCCGCTGAAAATCTGATTGTGGGTGGTGACTGTAACCAACTTATGGACCCCTTCCTTGATCGGAAATCTCAAACCAAATATATCCCCAATAAGATGCAAAAGATTTTTCATAAGGTTATTACTTCTAGAGGACTGGTTGACGCATGGAGATCATCTCATCCTGACATTTTAGAATTTTCCTTTTTTTCCCCCGTTCATAGATCTCATTCTCGTATAGACTACATTTTTCTCACACAACCAATCTTGCTATTCATGACCAATGTGGAGATTGGCTCCATTCTCATCTCATATCATGCCCGTGTTATTTTAGACATGGACTATCCTTCATCTGCACCTACATCCCGGCGTTGGCGTTTTAACAACTCCCTTCTCTTGGACTCTCAATTTGTCGAACAATTCACGCTTTTTGCTCAGGAATTTTTTAACAATAATCTCTCCTCTGTCTCTCAATATCATTTTATCTGGGACGCCTTTAAAGCGACTGCCAGGGGTTTCATAATAGACTTTGGGCCCGATTCTGATGCGGGTTGGAAAAGCTTCCCGACCGAGGGCCTGATTCTGATGCGGTTAGGAAGGCCTCCTAAAGGCATTTGCTCCTTCCAAATCGGATCGGGAACGTGTCTTCCCGACCGAGGGCCCAATTCTGATGCGGTTAGGAACAAATGTTCCCATTGAAGTCAATGGGAGTTCAACCAAATCATATCTGGAAGCATCCGGATGCATCCTACTCCGCCGGTCGGACTTTCCCGATCTGAGTGGGTCGGACACCATTTCCCAACCGATTCGGTCGGGAAGCTTTTCCAAACCGCATCAGAATCGGCCCCTTTGTGTCCCGGAAAAAAAAGAAGGTTTTCTCGGACTCAACATCTCTCCTGAAGCAAATTAAAACTTTAGAGCATAAGTACTTCACTACCAACTGCCCCGACACATTGTCAAATCTTATTAAAGCAAAAATACAATATAATAAACAGTCTTGGAACTCCGCTTGTAATAATCTCCTCAAATTCAATGCGAAAATGTACGGTGGGTGGAACAAGGCAGGTAGATCTTTAGCCAACTATCTCAAAATCAAAAAACAAAAATCTAAAATTGTGGCTATTACGGATAACTCTGGAATTCGGCATATTTCAGATGCCAAGATCCTCAATTGCTTAATTGATTATTATACTTCCCTTTACACCCCGGAGTCCTCCCCTTCTCCCAATCTAATTGATTCCTTTTTCCAAAATATTCCTAAATCCCCTGAGAGTCACATTGATCTCACATCTTTGAATGTTTCCATTTTGGAACAAGAGATCATTGATGCAATCACCCTTTTGCCCAAAGATAAAACACCGGGCCCTGATGGTTTTACTGTTTGATTTTTTCTTCACTTCAAATCACTTCTGGTCCCTCAGCTGCTCTCATTGATCAATCATTTTCTCACCATTGGCGCATCGCAAGGTTCTTTTACCCAGGCAATGCTTTGTCTAATACCCAAAAAGATAATGACCCCTCTCTATGTAAAAACTACAGGCCCATCTCCTTGATTAATACGGAATGTAAAATCTTCGCCAAATTACTTGCCCTTCGTATCAATAAAGTAATCCCTGACCTTGTTAATATATACCAATCTGGCTTCGTCAAGGGACGTCTATCACAGACAACTCACCAACTTTTCTTAATATCATTCATCTGGCCTCTAAAATTGACTCACCTGTCGCCGCTATCACATTAGATGCTGAAAAAGCGTTTGACAGGGTTAATTGGGATTTTATCTTCCTATCAGTAAATATATCCAGCTGTTATATTCTGCTCCCACTACTTCTGTTTGGGTGAATGGTTGTCAATCTCGATATTTCCCTCCGTAAGGGGACTAGACATGGTTGTCCCCTTTCCCCCCTCCTATTTATTCTCGCTTTAGAGCCCTTCCTAGAAAAACTTAGACGCTCACCACACTATACGGGTTTTCAATTAAATAAAATTGATATCAAATTTACTGCTTATGCAGATGATATTTTGTTGTATATTTCCAACCCGTCCACCTCCTTGCCGGCTTTCTTCTCCCTTTTACAAGATTATTCTAGAGTTTCTGGATATAAATTGAATATAGACAAATCTGAAATCTTGCCTTTAAATAAGTTCTGCCTTCCTTCTATGTTTCATGATACAGGCTTTGAATGGAATTCCAGAAACATCAAATGTCTAGGCATCCTTTATGCTAATAATATCAGGGAAACTTTTAAAATCAACCTTGCTGATATACTTAAAAAACTCTCCGCTCTGACTGACGGTTGGTCTCCACTTTTCATTTCTTGGTGGGGTAGATTAGCCACAATTAAAATGATGCTTCTTCCAATTATTAATTTTTATCTTTCTATGCTTCATGTTTCTCTTCCTAACTCCTTTTTCAGTACCATTAATAGTTCTTTGTCCAAATTTCTTTGGAATAATCGCAAGCCCAGGATTTCACTTGCCCGTCTCCAACTATCCAAGGGATTGGGAGGAGTTAATTTTCCTAACCTTAGACGTTACCATTCTGCATTTACCCTGAAGCAGATATGGACCTTCTTATCTGAGCCCACAGATTCACCTATAACAGCATGGAGCTCGTTGGAACAGGCCCTATAATCTCCTTTTTCCTTTATCTCAGCTACCCGCCTTTCCCAACCCCCGAAGCGTTTCTCTTCTCCTATTTTTGTTCATTCCAAAGCATTAGCTATTTCTCTGCTTAATACTCATCTTTCTTCTGCAGATCTAACCTTACACACTCCACTCTGGTACAATAAGCATTTAAAGATTAACAATAGAGCTCTATTTTGGGAAGAATGGATTGACAAAGGCATTATCACACCTGAACACCTGATGAAGGATGGGTCTTTTATGGACTTTTTGGAGATTCAGAACTCCTATTGTATTTGTTCTTCACATGCCTTTCACTACCCTTTGCTTAAGGACTCTATTATTCGTCTCTCCCTACAGGGCAGCCCTATTGTTACACCTGATCAGACTCCCATTCCTTCTATTGACTTTTCCACTCAATTTAAAGCTGCTGCTATTTACAAGATAGTATCCTATCCTACTAAGGCTAGAATCAAATCCAGTCTGGAGCTCTTATGGGAAAAGGATCTGGCCCTAGATCTCTCCTTTCAAATATGGGACTCCTTCTGGTCAAACATTCATACTTCCTCACACTCCGCTAGCACAACGCAGACTTTATATTACTTTTACAATAGACTTTTTTTCACTCCTACAGACCTATATAGATACAAATTCTTAGATTCCCCAAAGTGTTGGTCTTGTTCCCATGAGCATAGTGATTTTTTACATATGTTTTTCCACTGCCCTTTAGTTAATTCTTTTTGGTCTCGTATTTGGTTGAAATTGAATGAAATTCTATCAACTAATGTTCCTTTTGATATCATACATGTTTTTTTGGGTAGCTGTTCGTCTGTTTGGGCCGCTCATAGTAATGTGGGTAAATTTATTGATTTATTTTTAGCCATTACTTTTCAGATTATCACCACCAATTGGAAGGATACATCAAAAATGTTGTTTCAAGCTTGGTGGAACTTGCTTTGTCATCATCACAGACTAGACCGTGCTTATGCCACCTCTACTGCTTTGTTGATCAAAAAAGACTTGTTGTGGTTACCACTAACATCATTTCTTTCCAGGTTGAATAATTGATTTTGCTTATATACATAACACTAATTTTTAGCTCTATATATTACATATTGCTAATCATTTTTGCTTATTCCTTCTATAGGATTTAACATTTGTTCTATTCCCTTTCCCCCCTCTTTCTTTCTCTCTCTCTCTTCCCTCTTTTCTTTTTCTTTTCTCTTATTCTTAAAAACGTTAACGTGCATTTATTCTTTGTACAGGTTTACCTTTTGAGGATGTTTTTTTCTTAGTTATAATGTCATATATACATTTCATATTTATCCTCTTGCTACATGACTCTGTACTGATGTTTTACTCTGTGTATTACCTTAATAAAGCATTCTAAACTCAAACAAAAGAAACACCCTGTGTTAAATATTTCACGCACAATATCGGCAAATACATTTCACAACACTTTTTTTTTTAAAATATCTTTATTCTCATTTTGAATGTGCAACAGTACAATACAAATAGGAAAAAGGAAATAAAACTGTCAGGGTTAAGACCCTCAGCCATAACATAGAAACAATTAAACAGTTCTGCAGAGTTCACAACACTAAGGGGCATATTAGCAAGACCGGCGATAATGGGCTTGCTAATATGCGTTATAGAATTCCAATAGAAGCCCAGGTTAGATGTCCTGCACATCTAACCTGGGCTTCTATTGGAATTCTATAACGCATATTAGCAAGCCCATTATCGCCGTTTTAGCGGCAGTTTCCTGCCGCGAAAACGGCGATAATGTTATCGCCGGTCTTGCTAATATGCCCCTTAGTGTAATTTAGCATAAATGTTGTGGAAAAAAAATTCTTACTTTTTTTGTGCACCTCAAGTTCCAGCCTACTCAAGATGTAAGCACTTTTATATAATTGGAAACCCTCCACAGGCATAAAGCTCCCTCGGGATTCACATAAGTCTGTCAAATAAAGCTTTTTAGGGGAACAATATGTTTCTACCAAGTCAAGCAGTCTGTAGCAGACTCAGATCCTTGTGTGATTTGAGGCCACATCAGAAAGTTGACTGATTACAATTCTAAAGTTCTTTCCAAAAGGAGTAGCTAACTAGGGGAGCTGTAGTCCTTCGCCCAGTCACTCTCCTATTTAGTCTATGCATCCTCCTCTCTGTCAGGGTCAGAACTGGTCTCCACTCATGCTAGGGCTAGGGGCAGAAAGTCACAATGGCCATTGGAATGAGTTAGTAGTTCCTACCAGCCCAACTTGGCATTTCCAAGCTGACAGAAGAGCTCATATGCTGCCCTTTGAATATGTGTTTAAGAACTTCTCTGGTGCCCTTACACCCGAATGTCTCTTGGATCTGAAGAGACCTTTGTTATGCTAAATATTTCTGTCCCCGTCCCAGATTACTAATACCTGCTAAGTGACCACATGCCCTCCCAGATGCATCCCAGAATACCCAACTTTACTGAACATTTGTTCACAACCCTCCTGCTTTCCTGGGTTCAAATGCCAAGCTGTTGTCAGGAACAGGCCTATTAACAGCCAGCCAGTTACTATTTTGGGCCTCTAAAGAAGGGCTAAGAGGCAAATTTGTTTTAAACTGTTTTTTTAATCTCATGCAGAACACAATACACTTTCTTAAAGCTACTATTCAAATAAAAGTAACAAAGATGTACTTTCACCATTGAATCAGACTTTTGAAACTAAGCTTAACAAAACTTTTAATCATTTCTCTTGAATGTTCTCATACAGAGATATAAAATAGCAATTTTATTTAAACCTAGATCTCTCCATGAAAAATGCAAATTTACCTACAGATTTTGGTAAATTTTTCATTGTGTGCTGTATGCCCAATTTTTATATATACGTCCTGGGGGCTTGCAAGATTCACTTTAAAGATGATTTAGGTTGGCAGGTTCTGCTGGATATTGCTTTGCTCCACAATTTAAAGTTTAAGCACAGACTCCTTCACAGAGACATTCCTGCAGCTAAACCTAAACACATGATCTCGCAGGTTGGCCAAAGACAGGTGCCTAGGTCCTGTTCATCACTTTAGAAGACACTTGTAAACATTTCTACTAGATGTACATTTCCTTTTGTCTTTAGCGTAACTTATTCCCCCATGTTTTCTATGGCTTATTTTACCATTTGACATAACTTTTGATCCTCTTAACAGATATTGTTGTTTTTTGCATTTTTTAATTGTGTGTATCATTTATTAAAAATTGGTGTGGATATCATGAGTACCTGGGGCCATATTATAAAGTATGCCCTGGGGTGGAACTTGTGTATGAGCCAGCTTTGTGTGTCCCTCCGGCACAATGGTATTACAGAATGGGCAACATATGCTTGTGCGTCCCCTTCTGTAATACTGATAGTGCTGGAGCACATACCAGCGCTAGCATGAGAGGGCATTCCCTCATTTGCATGGGGGATGGCACCATACAAATGAGAGAATCACTTTGCCTCTTCACCCGCTATGATTTATGCATGCGGGCACAGAGGCAAACATTCACTTAGGAGGTGTGCGACAAGTGCGCCACAAAAAGGAGGTGCACTTTCAGTGCGCCTCCTAAAGGCAGCCCTCTGGAGGGGAGAAAGAGGAACCCATGGACCCCCAGACATCCCCTGCAGGTTGGTGCAGTAACTCACTGCACCTGCCAGGAAGGGGTTCTCTCTTCCATCTTGAAAGTGCAGGTGGCATGCCGCCTGCACTGTGAAACATGGAACGGCTTTATATTTCACTTGAATGTGCTGCCCCTGGGGAAGCACAAGTTTGTGGCTGCCGTGGGGGCAGTGAATTCTTTGCAATATGCAACACTGTCCCTGTTTGCGCCCAGCGCGCTATGGCGCAAAATAGGAAAGTGAACCGTACACATAATGCGCCCCTTATTCATTATTGTATTGTTGTTTGTACACCATCACACAATTTCTTTGAAGTCTGCCTTACTGCTCAGGCCACTCCACTAAATGTGACCAAAGGTTACCCTTACTACTGATAATGGTATTTCTATGTGGGCAGTGTTTGCACTCAGTGGCTGCTCACACCAAGGCTGTAGTCATGTATTTCTCCCCCAGATTCCCTATAGATATTTTCGAATAAAAAATTATATAAATTAGATGTGTCTGGTGGCTCAGTGGACTATGGCATCCACTGCAGGAATAGGTATTTAATCTCATGGTCACAGTCCACTTAAACGTTCATCTTGTTAAGGTTGAGAAAACAAATGCCATTGAACTGGGTAAAAATAAACATCTGCTAGTCAGTGCCAAGAAACCTTTCTGGGTGAATGTGTGTTTAACAAATATAGAGGCATATTTACAAGCCCCTATCGCCACCACAACGTCACTTTCAGTGACGTTGTGGTGGTGATAGGGGCCTCGCCTTATTTACAAGGCAGCGTTAACCCACTTAACGTGGCTTAACGCTGCCTTGTAAATAAGGCACCCTTTCACACTGTGTTTGGCGTGAAAGTGGAGGGCAATGGGTGTTGCGGTGGGCGTTCCTGCACATAAACAATCTTCCCCTCAACACACGCACCCTTGCACTATAGTGCAAGGGTGCCTGCGTTGGTGATAGGCAGCTAAAGTTAGCGCCAGCACAGGGGGAAATGCAGGGCTGCACCATATTCTAGTAAATATAGTGCACCCCTGCGTTTCTGAAGTGACGAAGCGTGTTGTTAGTCTTCTTGGCTTAACGACACTCTTCACCACTTTATTTTGAATATGCCCCTTAATGCTGTAAATCAGTGAAATCTGTTAAAAACATTTCATGAAATTACCCAAAGATGATAAAACGACGTTTTATTTCTGATTTATTTTGTATGACATGCTGCTTACAGGTACTGTAAATGTTTCTTTAAAATAATGCCCATTAAAATTAAGTTTAGGATTCTAACAACTGGATGAATAGTGGCACCACAATTTGGTAACGTGAAACGTTTCACACAGACATAAAATGTTAGCAAAGTATGGTTTATAGTTGATCTACAATAAATATGCTATTCACATAAAAACACATTCTCAGTTGTCCTTTCTGGGTTAAAACTAACACACAAAGGAACGTGTTATAAGATGAATCTCCTTTATTTATAAATATGTTGTCTCTGTAGTAACATGAAAGGAGGGGTATAATCATATGCTTAAAGGTAAGGTCAGAGTGTTCAATATGACTGTAAAAGACAGTAGAAATAAACAGGAAGAGGAGGCTTTGTTTGTAATATAAATCTCTCCTTTCTTGATCAATGGGTAATAAAAGAGAAGTAATTTAATGCAGCCAGATTTCTGTTTGGATAATGGGATACAATTTGGTAAATAACCTTAATGTCAAAGAAGTAGTGACATGCCTCTTAATAATGGTGCCTCATCAAAACAAATGCTGGTTGTTTGTAATAATGTTTTTATTTTATCACTTACTAGAGTGCTGACTAGGCTTTCATGCATCAGATTGCTGTAGAATGAGCATGGAAATGCATCTGGGAGGATTAATACCTACAACATTTCATCCTTGTTGTTAGTCCTGGCATCCTTGGAGTGTTTTCCCCTGACTTTTTGCCTTCTGACCATCTGTTTTGCTGACTTCATTTTTGCTGGCTTTAGGATTCTGGCCACGTTACCACTGTTAACCAGTGCTAAAGTGCATATGTTCTTTACTTTAAACATGGTAACATTGACTTATCCACAATTGCCATATTTAATTTACTTATAAGTCCCTAGTAAAGTGCACTAAATGTGACCAGGTCCTGTAAATCAAATGCTGCTAGTGGGCCTGCAGCACTGATTGTACCACCCACTCAGTAGCCTTTAACCATGGCTCAGGCCTGCCACTGTAGAGCCTGTGTGTGCAGTTTTAAACTGCCATTTTGACCTGGCACGTTAATCTACTTGCCATTCACAAATCTTCCCTTTTATTACATACAAGTCACCTCTAAGTTAGGCCCCAGGCAACCCTATGGGCCAGGTGCAGTGTATTTAAACAGTAGGACATGTACTTTTGAGTTTTACATGTCCTTGTAGTGAAATACTGCTAAACTTGTTTTTTCACTACGGCAGGGCCTATCTCTTCCATAGGCTAACATTGGGACTGCCTTAAAACATCTTTTAAGTGTACTCTCCAATTGGGAAAAGATGGAGATTTGGAGTCTGGTGTCACTGGACTCACAATTTAAAATCACAGCTTATGGTAAAGTCAGATTTTAAATTGTGAGTCAGAAAATGGCACTTTTAGAAAGTTGCCCTTTTCTTACTTACTAACCATTTTGTGCCTGTCTTTGAATACATTTCTGGGCTGGGTGACAGCTGGGGTTCGTGCATTTCCTCTAGACAGTCACACAAAGGGAGCAGGGGTGTAACATTTGCATCCTGATGGCCCATCACCAAGCTGATGGGCCTTCCTGAGGTAGATTGGAAGGGAGGAGCTGACACTTGCACCTGAATAGGTCTGTGCCTGTCCCCACACAAAGAGCTGCATACCCCCCTATAGCGAGTCTGGAGCCAGAGCAGGAAAGGCAGGGGCATTGGGATCTTCAAAGACCTCTTTGATGTCTCCCCCACTTCAAAGGCACATTTAGATAAAAGTACTTGACCCCTGACACCACCAAATCAGAACTTTGCTACAGCCAAGGACATTCTGCCTGGAAGAAGAGCTGCTGTGCTGTAGGAGGGACTGCCACTTTGCTACCTACATTGCTGTGTTGGCCTGCTGCCTACTGACTGCTGTGCTGTAGGAGGGACTGCAATTTTGATACCTGCTCTGCTGTGTTGACCTGCTGCCAGCTGATTCTTGCATGGCAGTGAGAGGGACTGGACCTGCTCTCTACATCCCTAAACCCTAATTCCAAAAAGGGCTTGCTGCCTTGCCTCCTGTTTTCTGAAGTCTCAGAGACACAAAATGCTTCTTGCAACTCTGCTGGCGCTGCTGCATTCTGTAATCTGTGAGTCCTACCCTTGCCTGAGGTGCCTCCTCCAGTCCTGGGAGTCAGAAGTGGGGTCTGCAGCTGTTTTATTAAAAAATCGATGCAGTGGCCCCTTTGCGCAGATCGGAACCGAACCAGTGTCCTCCGACGCACTGCTGATTCGACGATGACATGGGTCCCGACCGTGAGGTTCAATGACAATGCAGCGCCATTCCTTTTGACACCATCTGTGAGGCTCGACCATGACACATCGCCAATCCTTCAACACCATCTGCGAGGCTCAACACCAATGCATTGACTCGACTGCATGGAAAAGACCGATGCATCATGCTCTGGGCGTTGACGCATTACTCCATATAAGGTACTTGTTCAACAGA
This sequence comes from Calotriton arnoldi, assembly GCA_963921515.1. Taxonomy (NCBI): domain Eukaryota; kingdom Metazoa; phylum Chordata; class Amphibia; order Caudata; family Salamandridae; genus Calotriton; species Calotriton arnoldi. Next base: position 1,639,802 of record CAWUFW010002309.1, read on the forward strand.
CCCTGCGTGGGTTCTGCAGCTGGCCTGCCCCCCCTTGCGGTCAGCCGAAATTTGGATTTGTACTGGTCTCTCCCGACCTCAAGTAACCTTTTGACGGCTAGTGACTTCTACGCTCTGTTTTTGCATCTAATAAATTCATATCTCGACTTCTACTTACTGGATTTTTGTCATTTAGGTCTTGTTTTACTCATATAAATATTCTCTATTTTTCTAAACTGGTGTGGAGTCTTTTGTGCTGTTTTCACAATTTTATTGTAATTACAATGTGCACAAGTACTTTGCACGCTGCCTCGTAAGTTATGCCTGACTGCTCTGTGCCAAGCTACCAGAGGGTAAGCACTGGTTATTTTAAGGTGCGCATCTGACTTACTGTGACTAGGATTGTGGTCCCTACTTGGACAGGGTGCAAACCTATGCCAACTAGACAGCCAATTTCTAACACTTGTTTTAAGTAGAGTTCTTACAATTGGCAACCATCAATTGAGAACTAAGGGGCATATTTAGGAGGGATTTGCGTCATGCTTGCACCATGCAACAAGGTACATGCACAACACAAACCTCTAAGTAATATTTATTAAGCCAAGCAAAGCCACTTTGTGTGGCTTTGAATGGCTTTAAAAATACAGAGTAATACAACTCAGTGCAAATCGCTGTATTGCATTACTCTGCGCAAGGGAAACGTCCATAGGCATTGCGGTGGCTGTATCCACGCAAACCCCATGGTTTTTGATGCAATCCCAGATTTACCAAAAATAAACATATTCTCCCTACTTGTCATTGTAAGCTATTAAAATAGAGCAGAAGAAAGAAATGCAATGTTCTGCTTTTGTTGCTTTAAACAGCTACTACAATTATGCTCTTTGATCTAACCTGCCTTCACATTGGCTGCTGGCTCTGGCAGCAGGCATTGTGACATCAGAACTCTACTGCAATAACCTATAGTAGTTCTGATGTCTTTTCTTTATAACCGGCGATTGGGTGCGTCACCAGTCGCCGAATATAAAGAAATCGGAGACTCACATTTATACGGGGATTACAGAATACATTGTATTATAGCTGGTCAAATGATTTTTTTGGCACATTGGTTAAATTTAGTTGGGCGTCTAGTATAAATAAAATTACAGATAAATGCAGTTTATTGCAGCCAAACTGTGCATACAGGGCAATATCAACCATGGTAAAACACATATAAATCAAATGCATAATACATTAACACAAACAGTAATCAACGTTTGCAGTTAATTAAAATATAGCTATCATTATTAATCTCTTAAGAAAATAACCTAAAGCGATTAACACATCAAGAGAGCAATGGCCAGTAAGCATTCCAACGCGCCCTTTCTCGTAAGTGGTTCATGATGAATAAAAATTGTCTGTAAGAGCTTTTCCCTTGAAAGATTGAAGAGAGGGAAGGTCAATTATGAATGTTCCTAGTTACAGTGAAACGTTAAATGACATACATCTATTATTTTATTCTATTTTGCCACTGGCAAGAATTCTTTTACCACCCAGAATCTACCCCAATTCAAAAGCAGAGCAATTAATTGGCAAGAATGGATCCACCAAGCTTTGCAATTAAATAAAGGCAATGGCTTGCCAAGGAAACTATTTACTGCCTGCACTGAATTATTTCCATCGACGTGCACTGAAACAGCCATAGGTGGTGAAAAAAAACGAAACAGTCCAAATAATTGTCAGCCTATCTGTGGCCTACGTCTTTATTAAACAAACTTTACAAATTGATAAGCTGGAAAAAAGGTTCATATGTGAGACTCACCTCTATCCTTTTCTAAGTTTTTCTCATCAAACCCAAATAAAAAAATCCGAATTGGAACAGCTGAAATCGTCCACGTGACTAAGAGTCTGCAGCGTCCCACAAGGTTAAGCCCTATTCTTCCTCTTCTTCAGTGTTTATTTTTACACCTTACACAGTTCCTCAAGCAGTATCAAATAAACCTTTCGATCCAAAAAGATGAATTGCAACTCACAACACTACAAGCATCGCCTCTTACCTGGACCACATCCTCAGCTGGATGAAAGAGAGCTACTAATGCATTAATGGAGCCAAGACAGAAATCAATGTAATGGGAGATAGTAGGTGTGTCTCACTGCCTTTCGCCTGCCCTAAGGCTCATGAGACCCCTTCCTCAAACCACTTAAAAAGTGAAAAGAAGGATACTCTTTGAGCCCTTTGACTTGTGGGGTAAACTACAGTTTTGAACCAAGCACCAGCTCTCCCAACTCTGAAAAATCCCCCAATACTCGAGACCATCTCTGCTATAGCTAATCAGAGCCCTCTTCAGGGCTCACCTGGACTAATATAACATAATTTACACCAGCCTTTGTAAAACATTCATTAAGATGTTACAAAAACTAAAAAAGCAGGCAGCTAGAATATGCCTTAACCTCAGTAACCAAGTCCACATAATGCATGTTCTGAAAGCTGTCCACCAAAATATTCAATGTTCTCTGCACCATTCATTAAGCTTTCTGGGGGAAAGGCCCAATATACCTGCAGAAATTAGCTCCATGGTACACCCAAGCTAGAAACCTCTGCTCATAAGATGTCAACTTGAATTCTCAATGTTTGATCAAGTGGATGAAACATGAAAGCATATCCCAGGGAGTACAAAATTCAAGGCTACGGAATGCCCTTATCCCGTTGTCAAATCTGTACCAATCACATGTACCTCAGGAAATTCCTCAAGAAACAGAACCTTTTAGGCTTGCTTTATAATAGACCTTCCAGCCGCTATGTGCAGTGATCACAGACCCTCAACTATGGGCACCTACTGTACCTGTTTATACGTTTCTCTTCCTCCATTGTTTTTCTGCTTTTCTGAAAGGTCATAAGCAGCAGATTATAAAACCCTGAAATAAACAAATAAATAAATACCTGTCTTCCTCTCGACAATGGTCATATCCTCATCAGTGTTACTGGTCATAGTTTTATCTTTCAGGTAAATATTTCTAAACATCAGATAATTTATTGTATATAAATAGGGCTCCCGGTTTTATGGTATTTATATTTTTGTACTTTCCGTCTGTATTTATTCATATTTATTGTTTGCTAATTTTCCCTGTATTTATCCATATTTATTTTAGGTTTTGTGAAAAAAAATGAAGCTGAAATGTGTATATTTCTACATTTATTTAACAAGTTAATGTACACTCGTGCCTGAACGCCTGGCAGGTTTCAATGATATACACACACTCAGATGATAAAATATGCACTAATAAGAAAACATGCACATTTTAGTATGAAGGTAGTGCAAATCTACAACTGTTTAAGGCTCTTTACTAAAATTCCTTTATTTTTTAATCCCCTTGCCTGTCAATCCACACAGCTTTTGGCCTGGCAGTCATGATTGACAGCATTTAGAATCACTCAATTTCCGTTTTTATCCACATATAAAAATAAATACAGACAGGAAAATAAATGGTTTTCTGTCTGTATTTATCTGTAAAAATCAGTAAAAACGGAAACAGGGAGCCTTATATATAAATCTCGGGTACCCATTGCTGAAGAATCTCATACTAGCTCAAATCTACAAACCATTGAATTATCAAGAATGGCCAAGCTATTTAACTTCAGCAGTATTCGACATCCTCATTTGTAAAGCATAATCCCTCCACCAAATCTTTTTATTAAGTTTGAAAACGATTTATTGAATAAGAAACCAAATAACATGAATAACAGCAATTCATAGAGGTGTATAAGAACACCTATAAAATACAAGGAAGATGTGTAAACATGGTGCACTATAAAAACACTAAAAAATTGTTTTGCATTTTATGAAAGTTTTTGGTTTTGGGGAGAGAGGGAAGGAAAAGGTGAGAAAGAAGAAAGAGGAAAAGAAAGAAAGGAGATAGAGAGGGAAAGGGATCCTCATTAAAGTATATATGTGTAAGTGTAAACAATATAATCATACTATGTGATATAAAAGGTAAAATAGAGTTAGTTGAACTATCAATGCTTCATGGAGGTTCGTAATTAGTGATTGAAGCTGAAGAAGCAACAAAGTGTCTACATAAGAAGGACAAAAACGGCTGCCATTGCCGGCCCCGTTTAATCATCAGATGTGTGGAAGTAGAATTTGCTCTGTTCAGTCTGTGATTGTAGCATATCATATTCCACCATCCGGTATATGAGATTTTAGTAGTGTCCTTCCAGTGAGACGCGATAATCTGCATTGCAATGGCTAAGAGTAGCTCAGCAAGTTTCCCAACCATTATTTTAGATATATGTGATGAACTTCCTAGGAATATAAACATGTTATCATACGGTATATTTATAGAGCAAATATTGAATATCTTACCCCAAACCTGTAACCAAAAGGCATGCACATTTGGACATTTGAAGAACATATGAAGAACGTCACTATTATCTTTGTGACAAGACCAGTATTTGTTATTGGTGGAGTGTTTGAACTTATTAAGAGACCAGTTAGGGTTAGACAAAGGGGGTGTCCCACTCACAGGCTGGCTCTGGGCATAAAAGTGGCAACTTCAGAACCTCTCATCAGAACACACATGGATCTGTGGAGACCCAGAAAAAGGACTGCCCTTCTTTCTGAAGCCTGAAGGAAGACTGGACCTGTTTGCCTTGATCCCACAACCCCAGAAGTGACTCCACGGGTCAGTGTGCTGAACTCCTGCTTGAGCTACGGCGACACGAAAAGCTTCCAGAAGACTTCCCTGCAACTGCAGAGCTGACCAGCATCAACTGGACCTGCCTGGACCCTGCTGCTGGCCTCTGCTAGAGTGAGTCTTAACCCCTAAAAGATGCCCTCCAGGTTCAGAACCCTTGACTGGTGTTAAAGTGTACTCCTCCAACTTTAGAACTGCATTCAAGTTGAAAAACCAGAAGCTTTTACCTCTTTGTGCCGAAAAGAACCAGCCCGTTCTCTTCTGAAATGAACTTCACTAAGGTCAGTGTGGAAACTGCATCTGACTGCCGACCTTCCCAGATTCAGACTCCGAACTTCACCCACATGGAGCTCTTTGCGTCAACAACAGCTCCACGTTTCCCACCAAAGTGAAGTTGCGATTACCGACCAGCTCTTCACACCAACAGGGACCGCCCAGTGGTCCCCCGCTAACACGAAGTTCCAACCGAAACCTAGGGCTTCAGCAGCCCACTGTCGACGAGCATCTCTACAGACCGAGTCTGAGGTCCAACCAACTTGTCAACGAGAACTTCTTGTGTGAAACGGGACTAAGCTAGAAGGTAAACTTTCCAACTGGATGAACCTGGCCCCTGTATCCAACCGACACTCCATCACAGTCAGCCTTAACTTTTGACTTTAGCCCAGTCCAGCCTGACCAGATAACCACTAATGACGCTTTTGCTTTCTGCAGGGTCATCCCCAAACTTTTTGCCTTCCTCCTCCACTTTTTGCTGAATTCATTTTTGTTGGCTTTAGGACTCTGTGCACTTTACCATTGCAAACCAGTGCAAAGTGTTTGTGCTCTCTCCTTCAAACATGTTAGAACTAGTTTATACCCAACTGGCCTATTTAATTTTATTTGTAAATCCCTAGTAAGTGCCCAGGGCCTGTAAATTAAATGTGACTAGTGGGACTACAGCACTGATTGTGCCACCCACTTAGGTATCCCTTTAAACATGTCTCAGGCCTGCCATTGCAGAACCTGTGTGGGCAGTTTGAAACTGCCATGCTGACCTGACAAGTTAAACCTCTTGCCAGGCCCAAACCTTTCTTTTTAATACATGTAAGTCACCCCTAGAGTAGGCACTGGACAGCCCAAAGGCAGAGTGAAGTGTAATCAAAATGTAGGACATGTACTTTTAACTTTTACATGTCCTGATAGTGAAAAACTCTTAAATTCATTTTTCACTCCTGCAAGGCCAATATCTCCCATAGGATAACATAGAGATTACCTTATTACATTTTATAAGTGTAGTTCCCAAATGGGAAGAAAAAAACTGATTCAAGTTTAGTGCCTCTGGAATCACAATTTAAAATCACAACTTATGGTGAAGTCAGATTTTAGACTGCAATTCTGAAGAAGACACTTTTAGAAGATTGGCATTTTCTTACTTTACATCAAAAAGAATCCGTAGGTGACGGATCAAAAGAACCTAGCCAAGAAACAAGGGTGGGTTCGCCAATTGGGGTGAAGGCCACCTCTACTGGTAGAAAAGAAAAATTTATTTTCTTGTGTCCCCTCACTCACCCAGGGTTGCCCCTAGGTGACATGCTTCATCATTGGGGCCATTCCAAACATCTACTGATTGGGGCGTGCTGCGACTTGCGGATTTACGTAGGAGCACTTACCTTGTGAGGCTATGTGTCGTGCAGTGTAGGGGGGAGTGGTGTAAGTGATGTTTTAAAAAATTACCTAAATAGTGAGCTATTGTTTTATTCCTGCTCCTACTTGGTAGGGATAAAAAGGGGGTTAATAAAAGGGAAATGTAACTATTATGTAATTATAATCCCTTGTATTATGTCAACATGTTTCAAGGTATCCCCTAAACCTTTTCTTCAGGACAACAAAGGGACCAGCCCTTTGTGTACCACTCCGTGCCGGACCTATAATAAAGTGAAGTGAAAAATTATTAATGCACACCTATTGTGTGAGCATTGGGAAAAATATATACATACGGTTGCTTCTGAACACGTAGTAACTGTCATTGGGAAGAAAAAGCAAAATGCAAATTAATACATACTGCCTGCCCACCGTTCTTGTGGGCAGGTAAAGGCGTTACGCTGCACGTAAAAGAAGGTACTTCATACTATGGTGTAAGTGCCCTTGAAAGCAAACTTAGTTAGTGCTCAGATCTTGTGTGGGTAATACTACACATGATACCTTAATTGTGAGCAGGCAAGGTTGAAAAGACATAATTTAAAAACACTTGTAGTCAAGGACAAAAACAGGACACACACATGTAACATAAAATCAATTTCTTTTTGAAACATACTTATTTTTTGGCAAAAGTGCACCTCATGGTCTGTCTGGGTGGAGGGGCCTGTAGAAACCCTATATTATAATAATAGACAAAGGAATGAGATAATGAGGATTTGTTATAAGCCACTCATTGCTTGTGCCTTCCTATGACTGGTTTAGAAAGAGCAAATGGAATTTAGTGAAAAAGGCAAGCAAAGTTATGTAGATTCCTGTAGGGAGAAAAAAATTGATGATGATCTGTAGGGAGAAAAAAGTCTTACTGTGCTCAGCAACCCTCCGTCAATACGACCTATTCAGTCCCAAGGCAGACCGCATCTTAGCGTGTCTTTGCCTTAGTGCCGGTATAAGTAGTCTGAAAAACAGCCGAGTCATTCCTCGTGCTGTTAGAGACTAGAGCGTGTAAAGCATAGTCTCGTATTGTGGTGTAAACGGTCCACCATGTTGTTGGTATTTTATGAAATGGGGGTGTGATTTTTGAAAGTCTAAATTACTAATTAGAGTGCAGGAGTACCTTATACGAAAAAAGAAGGACGCCCGGTATTTTGTCAAAATAGGTTGGGGTCAGTATCGAACCCTGGTCACAGGGACACCGTGAGTTTCTTAAATAGCGGCCATATTGGAATGGTCAAAAAAACAATAAACAGAAAAAGAAAAAGAAAAAAGGCTAGGGATGTTTTGTCATACTGCCTTCAATTTTATCAAAAAACGGGGTAGAGGATTTCAGTGCCTTTGTTCTTGATTTTGATTTTCATAACATGCCGTTAGGAAACATGCCAGGTGGGGTTTCCAGATATCAGGGTTAATTTATCTAGTGAATTGGCCCCATGGTATATTCTCGTTCAAACCTCTAATATCCGTGCGTAATTTGAAAACCCATCTTTGCTCTTTCTCTAGTAGTATCTGTTCTAAATTTTCACAGGGTTTTATATGTTCCAACACTACCCTCCGCATGTCATTTGGGGTGTGTTGTTTCTCGTTGAAGTGTGCCGTCATTCTGGTACTTGCTCTGTGGCATCGGATGTTGCTCCGATGTTCGCAGATTCTTGTGCTCACCTTCCTGGTGGTCATACCCACATAATGTAGGTCACAGTGGCACGTAATTAGATACACAACTCCTATAGTGTTGCAAGTGGTGAATTTTCGCAAATCCCATGATTTTCCTGTATTGAAAATGACCCTTTTGGTGGTTGTTGTGAGATGGCACACACTGCAGTTACCACACAGGTGGTGGCCCGTTGGTAAAGTACTGAGTATTTGTTGGCTACTTTTGTCTTGGGGCTTCGGGCGGGTGTGTACCAGTATATCCTTCAAATTTTTACCCCTCTTATGTGAGAACATCGGTGTTGGTATGTTCAAGGTACCACTGTTTAAAATCCGCCAATGTTTCTTCACTACCTTTGCGACTTTGTCTGATGCTACACTGAAAGTTGTAATACAGATGGGTCTTTTCTCTTTCTCATTCTCCTGTCTTTCATACGTTTCTAGAAGGGCATCTCTATGATTATTTCGTGCTCTTTTCTTTGCCTTTGCAATGATTTTAGAAGGGTATTTCCGTTTTTTCAGTTTCTCTGCTAGGTCTTTTGCCTGCTTGTCATAATCCGGTGTTTCCGTGCAGTTTCTCCTAAGTCTAAGAAACTGTCCAAATGGTAAATTTTCTTACAGATGTCGTGGGTGGAAACTATCGTGCAGAAAGAGGCAGTTTTTTGCAGTTGGTTTAAAATGTGTTGTGGTTTTGAGTGTGCCATCTACTGCATAGATGTTGAGGTCAAGGAAGACTAACTCAGACCTGCTCATTGTGTGGTTGAATTTAAGGAAAGGGTCCTGTAGGTTGAGCCATTCCAGGAAGATGTTAGCCTCTGTTTCGTCACCTTTCCATATCACCAAGATATCGTCGATGTATCTCTTCCATATCACAATCTTTTGGCGATGTGGGTTTTGGTCTGATAGGATCTTTTGTTCCTCTAAATGATGAACGTACAAACCTGCCACACTCTGCGCGAAAGTACTGCCCATGCTGGAACCGTGTTGTTGTTGGAAAGGGATTCTTCAAAACGGAAGTAGTTCTCTGTTAGAGCCCATTTACAACATTCTAGGACCACATGTTGTGGTGTGTGGTAGGGCCATGCTGATCCATATAGAACTTCCTCTAGAATGTCCATAGTTGCTTTGTGTGGTAAGCTTGTATAAAATCTTTCCACATCTAGGCCAATCAGGAAGTTGCATGTAGGATCAAAATGAAGATCTCTCAGTAGGCAGAGTACTGCCTTGGTGTCCTTCAGGTAGGTGTTAGTGTTCTGTATCAGTGGACGTAGGAAGGCATCTGCAAATTTAGAAAGTGGTTCCAGGAGGGATCCGATCCCGGAAACAATGGGTCGTCCTGGTGGTTTTACTACTGACTTATGAATCTTTGGGATTGTGTAGAAGTAGGGTACTGTCGGGTGGGGGTTGATCATAAATTCCCCTTCCTTCTTGGTTACCCAATCATGGGCAAGTGCTTCCTCTATCATGCTTGTAATTCCAATCCTGATCCGTTCAGTAGGATCCTCTCTGATGCGTCTGTAGTTTCTTTCATCCGACAGGAGTCTGAGGCATTCTTGGCGGTATGCTCCTGTACTCTGTAAGACAATCCCTCTGCCCTTGTCTGCCGGTTTTATGGTTATGTCCTTATTGTTGGCCAGACTTTTAATGGCTTCCTGTTCCTCTTTCGTCGCATTATGGAATGTTCTCATGGTGGTTGGGTCCATCTCTCCAACTTCCCTCAAGACCGCCTTCTCAAAAGCAGTAATTCCACTGGTAGGGTGGCCGAAGGTGGTGTGAATGTTGACTTTCGGTATAGGCCAGTGTCTCCTTTTTGTATATCACTTGTTTCTTTATTTTCGGGAAAAAAAACGCAATTTTATTTTCCTGATGAATTTGTTCAGCTCACAGTTTAGTAGGAATTTGTCCAATGTTGGGGTAGGCACGAAACCCAATCCTTTCTCCAAAACAGCTAGTTGTATTGTAGATAGAGTGGTTCCTGATAGGTTTACAACTATACTCGGTTGTTGCTGGTGCTCGGTAGAGTCGGTGGGCCCATACTCCTCGTGTGACTCCGTGCTGACTCCAAAGATTGTGCCCATTGTACCTGTTGCCCTCTTTTCGTCTTGCTTCTTTGAGCCCCACTGCCTCGTCCTAAAAAAGGAACCGGTGAATATTCTGCTTGGGGGGCTGTCTCCCAGTAGGAATACGGTTGTGGTTGGTATTGTGGAGGGCCGTAGAAGTAAGGTGGTGCTGGGAAAGGTGGTGGTTGGTAGGGGGGCCAACTGTAGCCTCCTTGTCCTCCTCTATTTCTCAACCTCCCTCTGAAATTTCGGCGGCCTCTTGTGTTGTTTCTATGCCCATAACTACTGTCAGAGTCATTTGAGCTAGTGTCCGACCCATCTGTGTCTGTGTTATATCCAGGGTTCCTCCCTGACAGGTGATAGTCATCCCTGATGTAAGGGTAGGCCTTCTCGTGGCTGAAGTTTTTACCATCTTTCTTAAACTTTTCATATTTGGTCTCTTTCAGTGTCATCTCAAATTCTGTCATGGTCTTGTTAAGCTCATCTAATCGTTTTTTTAATTCTGCTGGTCTCTGGAAAGTCTTAAGTTTGACCTCTAAGGTGTGTATTTCTTCCTTCATGTCTTGTGCCAGGCGTGTTGCGGTTTTTATAATGAGAACCAGCCAATCTCTTGTGCAATGCCAAGAGATTAGCGACCAATCTTTTGAAAGCCTTATCCGTTTGAAAAATAAATGGCTCATTACGCACGATCAATCCCCTTGGCGCTGCATTTATCCTTAGGTACTCGGTCATCATGACTCCATGGATGATCGTTTTTACCTGATTTCTTTTGAGTTCTGTTAACTCATCCCAACATTGGGCTGCTTCATTACTGTCTCTGTTTGGTATATCAACAAGAGGGGTCATAGAGGCTATAATCCTTTCCACTTCCTCCTCAGTGAATGTCAGGCCAGTTACTTCTGCCATGGTGTTATATGTGTGTGTTGTCCAGTTGTACAAGTGTAAAAGCGTTTTTGAGAGAAACTCCCACAGCTTGCGCTGCTAGATATCAATCAGAAAAAGGGGAGGAGGAGGATTGGGCTAGGTTCACCCTCCTGTGTGATCAGAATACATCAAAAAGAATCCGTAGGTGACGGATCAAAGAATCTAGCCAAGAAACAAGGGCGGGTTCACCAATTGGGGTGAAGGCCACCTCTACTGGTAGAAAAGAAAAATTTATTTTCTTGTGTCCCCTCACTCACCCAGGGTTGCCCCTAGGTGACATGCTTCATCATTGGGGCCATTCCAAACATCTACTGATTGGGGCGTGCTGCGACTTGCGGATTTACGTAGGAGCACTTACCTTGTGAGGCTATGTGTCGTGCAGTGTAGGGGGGAGTGGTGTAAGTGATGTTTTAAAAAATTACCTAACTAGTGAGCTATTATTTTATTCCTGCTCCTAGTTGGTAGGGATAAAAAGAGGGTTAATAAAAGGGAAATGTAACTGTTATGTAATTATAATCCCTTGTATTATGTCAACATGTTTCAAGGTATCCCCTAAACTTTTCTTCAGGACAACAAAGGGACCAGCCCTTTGTGTACCACTCCGTGCCGGACCTATAATAAAGTGAAGTGAAAAATTATTAATGCACACCTATTGTGTGAGCATTGGGAAAAATATATACATACGGTTGCTTCTGAACACGTAGTAACTGTCATTGGGAAGAAAAAGCAAAATGCAAATTAATACATACTGCCTGCCCACCGTTCTTGTGGGCAGGTAAAGCGTTACGCTGCGCGTAAAAGAAGGTACTTCATACTATGGTGTAAGTGCCCTTGAAAGCAAACTTAGTTAGTGCTCAGATCTTGTGTGGGTAATACTCACATGATACCTTAATTATGAGCAGGCAAGGTTGAAAAGACATAATTTAAAAACACTTGTAGTCAAGGACAAAAACAGGACACACACAACATGTAACATAAAATCAATTTCTTTTTGAAACATACTTATTTTTGGCAAAAGTGCGCCTCATGGTCTGTCTGGGTGGAGGGGCCTGTAGAACCCCTATATTATAATAATAGACAAGTATGAATCTACATAACTTTACTTGCCTTTTTCACTAAATTCCATTTGCTCTTTCTAAACCAGTCATAGGAAGGCACAAGCAATGAGTGGCTTATAACAAATCCTCATTATCTCATTCCTTTGTCTATTATTATAATATAGGGTTTCTACAGGCTCTCCACCCAGACAGACCATGAGGTGCACTTTTGCCAAAAAATAAGTATGTTTCAAAAGAAATTGATTTTATGTTACATGTTGTGTGTGTCCTGTTTTTGTCCTTGACTACAAGTGTTTTTAAATTATGTCTTTTCAACCTTGCCTGCTCACAATTAAGGTATCATGTGTAGTATTACCCACACAAGATCTGAGCACTAACTAAGTTTGCTTTCAAGGGCACTTACACCATAGTATGAAGTACCTTCTTTTACGTGCAGCGTAACGCTTTACCTGCCCACAAGAACGGTGGGCAGGCAGTATGTATTAATTTGCATTTTGCTTTTTCTTCCCAATGACAGTTACTACGTGTTCAGAAGCAACCGTATGTATATATTTTTCCCAATGCTCACACAATAGGTGTGCATTAATAATTTTTCACTTCACTTTATTATAGGTCCGGCACGGAGTGATACACAAAGGGCTGGTCCCTTTGTTGTCCTGAAGAAAAGGTTTAGTGGATACCTTGAAACATGTTGACATAATACAAGGGATTATAATTACATAACAGTTACATTTCCCTTTTATTAACCCCCTTTATCCCTACCAACTAGGAGCAGGAATAAAACAATAGCTCACTAGTTAGGTAATTTTTTAAAACATCACTTACACCACTCCCCCTACACTGCACGACACATAGCCTCACAAGGTAAGTGCTCCTACGTAAATCCGCAAGTCGCAGCACGCCCAATCAGTAGATGTTTGGGATGGCCCCAATGATGAAGCATGTCACCTAGGGGCAACCCTGGGTGAGTGAGGGGACACAAGAAAATAAATTTTTCTTTTCTACCAGTAGAGGTGGCCTTCACCCCAATTGGTGAACCCGCCCTTGTTTCTTGGCTAGGTTATTTTGATCCGACACCTACAGATTCTTTTTGATGTATTCTGATCACAGAGGAGGGTGAACCTAGCCCAATCCTCCTCCTCCCCCTTTTTCTGATTAATTTTCTTACTTTAGCCATTTGGGGCCAGATGTACGACCATTTTTGCATGCGCAAACAGGTTTGCGAACCCGTTTGCGCATGTAAAAACAGCATGGGCCATGTACAAAGTCTATTTTGCGAGTCACAATTTTTTGTGACTGTCAAAATAGTGTTTTGCGACTCGCTATTAGCAAGGGGAGTTCCCTTCCTAATAGCGAGCGCAACCCCATGTATTAATGTTTTGCGTCCACAATTGCGGGCGCAAAACTCTCGCAAATTACCACCCTCTTCAAGAGGGTGGTAATGCACTCGCAAAAGGGAAGGGGTCCCCAGGGGACCCCTTCCCCTTTGCAAATGCAGGGGAAAATATTTTTTAAGGGCAGGCAGTGGTCCCAGGGGCCACTACCTGCCCTTAAAAAATTAAACGAAAACGTTTCAATTTTTTTTTTAAATGCATCCCGTTTTCCTTTAAGGAAAACGGGCTGCATTCAACAACAAAAAACTGCTTTATTTAAAAGCAGTCCCAGACATGGTGGTCTGCTGAGCCCAGCAGGCCACCATACCTGGGAGGGCCTGCCATTCCCAATGGGGTCGCAAATTGCGAGAGGCTCATTAATATTCATGAGCCTCTCAATTTGCGACCCCGTTGGGAATCACAAACAGTGTGAAATACACTGTTGTACATAGGAAATAGCGCCTCGCAAATTGCGAGTCGCAAAAAACTCGCAATTTGCGAGGCGCTATTTTCTTGGTCGTACATCTGGCCCTTGGTGCATGCTGTCTGCCTCTGATCACATGTCTGGGGTAGGTGAAAGCTGGGCTTTGTGTATTCCCCCTAGACAGCCACACACAATGGGAGCTTAGCTGTGACCTCATGGGTAACCCTGGGCGGAGTTCGCAGAGTTGCACTATGCTGCACTACGTGAAGTGCACTACGCAGAGCTACACAGAGCTACGCGAGCGGCGGAGTACAATAGAAAAATGCTGTTCGCGGTGATTGCACAGTGCCGGATGCTTGTCCGCACTGTGCAATCATTGCGAACGGCATCATGCACAGTGCAAGAGGTCCCTGCTTTCCTTTTCTGCCGCTCGAGTAGATTTTTACTCGAGCAGCAGCTTTCTCAACGCGAACGGGCAGTTTCTCAACACGAGCTGTCGCGAGCATACGCTACCACTCGCAATGAGAAACCTGACCCCCCCCCGCGTTGAGAAATCTCGCCGGGATGTTGATTTTCCACGCTCGCGCTCGCCAACTTGATGTTGATGATCGCGAACGAGGAAAAATCTCGCCGGGAGGTTGATTTTCCTCGCTCGCGGTCGCCAACTTGACATTGACGAACACGAGCGAGGAAAAAAACTCTGCTACGCAATGCGAAGCAGAGTTTTTCGGAACTCCGCGACCTCCGCGTAACGTGGAGTGCAGGAAACTCTGCGAGCTGAGCGGAGTTCACCGCCCAGGGTTACTCATGGGCCATCTTGGCAAGAAGTGGGAGGGAGGAGCTGGGCACAGTCTCACACCTGAATAGGCTGTGCCTGTCCACACACAAAGGGCTGCACACTCCTCTGCATTAAGTCTGGAAGCAGGACATGAAGGGAGGACATCTGGGCACTTCAAATGTATCTCTTTGAAGTCTCCTCCACTCCAAAGGCACCACTGGGTATAAGTACTGGAACTCAGACACCAACACTTCAGTACACCTCTGGACCTGTGGATACGCTGCCAAGAAGAAGGGCTGCTGTGCTGCTGAAAGGACTGCCACTCTGCTGGACTGCCTCTCTGAAGGAGCTTCTGCCTTGCTGTGCTGACCTGCTGCCAGCTGTCCTCTTGCCTAGAGAGTAAGAGCTGGACCTGGAACCCATTTTGAACCCAGGACCCCAGAGTGACTCAAAGGGCTGGTCTGCTGGCCTCCTGGTCTGTGTTTTAGGGACATAACAGGCTCCCCACAGCTCCTAGACCCATCTTCCACGAGTTCTTCACCACCAAGAGGCACCTTTTAGGTCCCTGGTCCCTTGGTGTGGTTCTCGAGCTTTTTAAGTACGGCTTTTGAGCTCTTTACGAATGGGCCCTTTCGCTCCATAAAAATGCTTGCACAGAGAATCAGCGCAAGCCACCGTACGTTCGCCTCTTCGCACTGTAAGCATCATCCACCGGTGTGGATTGTCATGATGGGGATCCAGCCTGCCCACCCACAACGTCCAGCCTGCTCTTCGCGCCATGCCGACCATTGCCAGCGATGTTCTCCTTGCTCCCAGTGAACTTCTCCCCCATGAATGGGACTCTTGGCACAAAACTTGAGAAGGTAAAACTTCAGCGGCACTAACCAGGGATTGTATCCGATGTGCGCTCCATCGCGGTTCGGCCTGAACTTTTGGATTTGACCCAGTCCAGCACGAACAGATATCTCCGGTTGGTGCATTATGCGTCTAAGCACTATTTTACAGTTTCATCTTTAAAAATTCATAATTTTGGTACTACTTATTGGATTTTTTTTGTTTTGATCTTGTTTTATTTATAAAATTAAGCTGTTTTTCTAACCTTGTGTGGAATGTTTTTGTGTGGTGTTTTCACTGTGTTATTTCTACTGAAAACTTTTTTTTAAAAATCACATCTCTGGTTCTACTTATTGTATTTGTATTGTTTTGCTGTTATTTTATTTATTAAAATTGTATCTATTTTTCTGAATTGGTTTTGGATTTTTCTTGTGTTGTGTTTTCACTTTATTACTGTATGAGTACTTCATAAATAATTTACACATTGATTCTAAATTAAACCTGATGGCTTTTGTGCCAAGCCACCAGAGAGTTAAGCACAGGTTTATTTGGTGACTTTTGTGGTTCACCCTGACAATTATTGTGATTATTGCTTGAGTGGGGCTCTCACCCCTCTTAAATAGTATTCCCATTTTCTTACAGCATTGATCTGTTGTCACACACACACACATGCACACAATTTACTTGCCCAATGGTTTAGTTCTAAATAGAATCTGTAAAAAGTAAAAAAAGAAAAATCACCGCTTCGCACAATGTTTTCTTCAAACTCCTCCAGACCAAAGACTGTGCCTCTGACTGACGATAATTTACTTTGCCACACTTCTAAAAATGTGAATGCAAAGATTCTCTACTTTGCAATTATTACTACAACCCCAGGAATATACACTGTTATTTTTGTATTGATGTGTGTCATGTCATAGAGCCAGCAAGTTGGCACCTTATTTATTAAAAACTTTAAAATGAATGAAGACATTAAATTACTGGTTAAATTCATGCTATATTGTGTAATAACCGGTAAATATCGTTCACAACGAATTTTTCATAACGGGGACTTTGACCCCGCATACCATTACTCCGCATAGTGCACCTACCCCGCATACCATTACTCCGCATTTTTTTACAACGCGCGTGCATTTACCACGCATGCCTTTACAACGAATTTTGTTGTAAAGGTATGTATGGTAAATGCACACACGTTGTAAAAAAAAAAAATTGGGCGATCCACGTCGTTGTGAGGAAACAGAGCTCTTCCGTTTCCTCACAACGATGTGCACCGCCCCTCAGAGACAAACGGCGTGAAGCAGGAATCACGGGGAGAGAGGAACCACGAGGAGAGAGAGGTAAGGGGGATTGGGCCTGGGGTGGGGGTTAATTTTTTTAAGGTTTAGGGTAGTCTCGGGGTCGTGCGGGGTAGTGTTTCAGTGTAGGGACCGGACTGGGGGTTGGGGGTCATGCTGGGGGTAATGTTTTAGGGTTTAGGGTAGTGTTTGTGTAGTGTAGGATAGTGTTTTAGGGTTTAAGGTAGTGTTGTGGTGTTTGTGTAGTGTAGGGTAGTGTTTTAGGGTTTAGGGTAGTGTCGGGGGGTCATGCAGGGTAGTGTTTGAGTGTAGGGACCGGACTGGGGGTCAGGGGGGTCGTGCTGGGGGTAATGTTTTAGGTTTTAGGGTAGTGTTTGTGTAGTGTAGGGTAGTGTTTTAGGGTTTAGGGTAGTGTTGTGGTGTTTGTGTAGTGTAAGGTAGTGTTTTAGGGTTTAGGGTAGTGTTGTGGTGTTTGTGTAGTGTAGGGTAGTGTTTTAGGGTTTAGGGTAGTGTCGGGGAGTTGTGCAGGGTAGTGTTTGAGTGTAGGGACCGGACTGGGGGTCGGGGAGGGTCGTGCTGGGGGTAGTGTTTTAGGGTTTAGGGTAGTGTTGTGGTGTTTGTGTAGTGTAGGGTAGTGTTTTAGGGTAGTGTTTGTGTAGTGTAGGGTAGTGTTTTAGGGTTTAGGGTAGTGTTGTGGTGTTTGTGTAGTGTAGGGTAGTGTTTTAGGGTTTAGGGTAGTGTTGTGGTGTTTGTGTAGTGTAGGGTAGTGTTTTAGGGTTTAGGGTAGTGTCGGGGGGTCGTGCAGGGTAGTGTTTGAGTGTAGGGACCGGACTGGGGGTCGGGGGAGGGTCGTGCTGGTGGTAGTGTTTTAGGGTTTAGGGTAGTGTTGTGGTGTTTGTGTAGTGTAGGGTAGTGTTTTAGGGTTTAGGGTATTGTCGGGGGTCGTGCAGGGTAGTGTTTGAGTGTAGGGTCCGGACTGGGTGTCGGGGGGTCGTGCTGGGGGTAGTGTTTTACAGTTAATGGTAGTGTTGTGGTGTTTTTGTAGTGTAGGGTAGTGTTTTAGGGTTTAGGGTAGTGTCGGGGGGTCATGCAGGGTAGTGTTTGAGTGTAGGGACCGGACTGGGGATCGGGGGGGTGTGCTGGGGGTAGTGTTTTAGGGTTTAGGGTAGTGTTGTGGTGTTTGTGTAGTGTAGGGTAGTGTTTTAGGGTGTAGGGTAGTGTTGGTTGGTCGTGCAGGGTAGTGTTTGAGTGTAGGGACCGGACTGGGGGTCGGGGGGGTCATGCTGGGGGTAGTGTTTTAGGGTTTAGGGTAGTGTTGTGGTGTTTGTGTAGTGTAGGGTAGTGTTTTAGGGCAGTGTCAGGGGGTCGTGCAGGATAGTGTTTGAGTGTAGGGACCGGACTGGGGGTCAGGGGGGTCGTGCTGGGGGTAGTGTTTTAGGGTTTAGGGTAGTGTTGTGGTGTTTGTGTAGTGCAGGGTAGTGTTTTAGGGTTTAGGGTAGTGCTAGGGGGGTCGTGCAGGGTAGTGTTTGAATGTAGGGACCAGACTGGGGGTCGGGGGAGGGTCATGCTGGGGGTAGTGTTTTAGGGTTTAGGGTAGTGTTGTGGTGTGTGTGTAGTGCAGAGTAGTGGTTTAGGGTAGTGTCGGGGGGTCGTGCTGGGTAGTGTAAATGTAGGGAGAGGACTGGGTGTCGGGGGAGGGTCGTGCAGGGGTACTACATTAGGGTGTAGGGTAGGGCAGAGTACTCTCACTTACCTATAAAACTTTTACTATGAGTATACCTTTACCACGCATGCCTTTGCGTTGTAATGGCATGCGTGGTAAAGGCATAGTCGTGGTAAAAGTTTGCGTTGTCATAACTTGCGGGGTCATTGAATTTGCATTGTAAAAATTTTGTGGTGATGGTATGCGGAGTGTTTGTTAGCGGGGTAACATCATATATTCGTAATAACCTGATGAAGCAGTTAAGCTTTCTCTGGATTGTGTCAAAAACGAAGAGTGTGAAATCTGGATTTCCTCCAAATGTCCTAATGAGAGCGAAAGAGCTCTACTGAAGACAACACATACACCGGTTGAATAATAAAGTGGATCCTGCGCGAATAAACCCAAAACTGTTGCATCATGAAAACATTTGCAAGCAGATTATAAACCTGTTTTAACCATAATTTGAAGCCTTGTGCAATTTTCTTCTCATACAAGAGTCTAATTCCAAACAGATCAAAAATGACAGTATCTTGAGTCAGTTTCGGACTGACCTATGGGGCAATCTACCAGTGTTAGATCTGATAGATCAGTGTGTGGGCTGGTTTTCAGCAATTTGAGGGCCTACTCTATGGTCTTGCCCGGTGGGCCAGTTTTTACTGTTGATTTCCCTGATATTACCACTAACATTGGCAGCATCAAGCACAGATGATTGGAGTCTTCCAAACCTTGCAAAACACCTATATAGCGTGCCTTTACAACTTCAAAACTGCCCCACTTTGCAAGTGTGGACCACATTGTTTTAGCTCTCTGATTTGCTAATGGGGGCCGAATTTTGTTTCGTGCCTGGGTCTATTTTTTTATCCCAGTCCCACACAGTCTTGAGTTAATCGAAATCGGAGACGCAAAAGCGTTTACTAGGGGTTTGATGGACAAGACAGCAGCACACACGTAGTTGATACCACTGAAATGAATCCACATAAATTACAGCTTAACCACCATCTCTCATTGGTTCCAAAGCTTACATTGTAATTTCTCTGTATTACGTTGATTTTCCTCCATGTCTTTCTACAAATTCACAGTATATAAAATGAGGCGATAACGTTAGACTGAAAGCATAGATCAGGGACCTAGATTTACTAATGGGCATTATGTTATACTACATCCAACATCGGACCAACATCGTCCGATCACACAACCTCAACATCATCTCCTACTCCGACGACACCCAGCTGATCCTCTCCCTCACCAAGGATCCCACCACCGCAAAAACCAACCTCCACGAAGGAATGAAGGCCGTCGCCGAATGGATGATGAACAGCCGCCTGAAGCTGAACTCGGACAAGACAGATGTCCTCATCCTCGGCTTTACCCCCTCCGCCTGGAACGACTCCTGGTGGCTGACCGCAATGGGAGCCGCACCGACACCCTCCGAACACGCACGCAACCTGGGGTTCATCCTGGACCCATCACTCTCAATGACCCAGCAAGTCAACGCCGTCTCCTCCTCCTGCCTCAACACCCTCCGCATGCTCCGCAAGATCTACAGATGGATCCCCACCGAAACCAGAAGGACAGTCACACAGGCCCTCGTCAGCAGCAGACTGGACTACGGCAACGCTCTCTATGCTGGAACCACGGCCAAACTCCAGAAAAGACTACAACGCATACAGAACGCCTCCGCACGACTCGTCCTCGACATCCCCCGCTGCACCCACATCACAGCTCACCTGAGAGACCTGCACTGGCTCCCAGTCAACAAGAGGATCACCTTCAAGCTCCTCACCCACGCTCATAAGGCACTCCACGACACCGGACCAGTATACCTCAACAACCGCCTCACCTTCTACACCTCGAACCGCCAGCTTCGCTCCGCTGACCGTGCCCTCGCCAACGTCCCACGCATCCACAGGTCGACCACCGGCGGCAGATCTTTCTCCTACCTCGCCGCCAAGACTTGGAACACCCTCCCCACCCACCTGCGTCAGACTCAGGACCTGCTGACCTTCAGGAGACGACTCAAGACCTGGCTGTTCGAGCAGTAGCTGCCCTCCCCTCAGCGCCTTGAGACCCTCACGGGTGAGTAGTGCGCTCTACAAATGCTTGATTGATTGACTATGTTATATGTTATTTTTGTTTACATGTTGTGCATTCTGCTGTTAGTACGATCGCCAAACACAAATTATTGAAGGTTTTCTATAGAAACCACCTTGAAAAAATAAAAATCTTCCTTTGTGTCTCCGTTTGACAAACTTGCACTTTTGTTCTGTTTCTAAATGTATGTCTAAAACATCAAGAATGTTCCTTTCACCTATGTCTTATGTCCCCCGGGACATTCCATTGCACCCTCACCGACCAATGATCTGGAGTTTTTCCAATCTGCCCTAAAATGTATAAATATAGATTTTCTGTATTGAATCATCCAGAAATGTGGAAAATGCCACTGATCACACAGAAATAGTCTTCTATTGCAATGAACTTCACAGCACCCCACGTGACATTAGACATTAAGATTGCATTGCGAATTCTCGATTATTGCCCACTGTGATGGTGTACTATACTCAACCTCAGCGGACCCATCTGTAGATCTGAGGTACGTGAAAGAAAATACTTCCTTGTTAGAAGAGTTTGCTAGACAGGACTTGAGGGCCACTGCAGTTTTGTTGAGGGTTTCGTGTAGCACTCTACACATGACTCTGTGCACTGCGTCTTGCAATGGCGACATGGGTCAGCACGGTTAGCAGCAAAGTCCTCCAATGAGAATTAAGAATACTTGTAGTATTTACACTGCAAATATGTTCTTTTCTCAAACCCTATACCACTGCCTCCAGCACGTCTCCCCCCACATCAGCAAGGAAGGCCCTGCCAGTGATTATGTCTGCCACAGTGCTGTTTGCAAAACTCCTGCCATCGTTTTAATAATTTTGCTCATTCGCTCATTCACTCATTCACCCAAAGAAAAGTAAACTATTTCACTTTGACGGGCTGACATATTCTACTTAAGACAGCATCTTCTGCAGCATTTCAAAGGCGTATGTAAATTTCCCCTTTGGTTATGCTCCAGATGCAGCCATGTGTTCAGAGATACCGAGCCATGGAGGTGGAAAATTGCAGTTTGCTTTGCAGACTTGGGCTGGTGCCAGCCCGCTATCTCCTTTCTACCTTCTCTGTGCATTGTGCTGGGTGACGCCGTGATGGCAGAGCGTTATATAATGCACACCGACACGCTGATTGATCTGTGGCATTACAGTGAGAGGATGCTGTGATCTCATAGGGGGGCACAGAGAGGCACTGGATAGCTCCTTCTTAGAGGAGATGCTCAGCTGGGGACTGGGGGATGGCATGATGTGTCTCGTGTCTATTGATCCGCCAGGCCTCAGCCATTCTTAAGTACAGTTGGCCTCGGTGCGGTAGATCATTGCACTCCCCAGATGGGTTTTAATAATTCAGCCCTGCTGCATATCTAAAGGGGGGGCTATCATCGCCTCAGATTCAAAACGGGCACTGGACTGTCCTCTGCGTCAAGTGACTGGTACAGAAAGTGCAGTCCCAGCTGAGTGTTCCTTGTACGTCCTCTTAGACTGCTGCACGTGCCGCGAGGGGTGTCACTCACTGTGTAAGGCGCCACTCGTAGAACTTGACACAAATAAAACGCAATGTGTTGTCGTCTGGCCCGGGTGCGGAATGGTCGCTAACAGCGCTTCTGCTGAGCCTAGAGGCCCAGCGCTGCGTCGCGGTGATGGGTGAGAGCGGGAAAAAGAGCGATGTGCCCTGTTTCCTCTCGTCTGTTGAATCTACTCGAAATATCGCCAGTGCGCTTTATCTGGTGACACGTATTTCAAATACCACAATGCGGATGGCCTTTTCCGTCGCCACTTTTTATATTGCGGAGGAGGCGGAGTGTGAGCATCATGTACCAATGGAAGGTTCCTATGGAGATGGGATAGGCTCAGCCCATTGCTAACAAACTGAAGACCTGTGTGAAGTTACTCTGCTTCTAGGGTCTCTGAACTCAGTGTGACTGAGTGAGCGCCGAACTCCCCCGCGTAACTGACAACTGCTCACTGTAGTTAGTGGGTGTACTCACTGAGGTTAGATACTGTATGGGAGCAGATATGTGAACTGAAGTCTCCAACTCGTAAAATAGCACGAGTCAGCAACTAATGCCACCTTTCTGCTAATGCGGGAAATGCCTGATGTTGGCACAAGCGTGCGACATTCGTAAAAGTGATCATTTTTCGAACATGGTAAGGTTAGTTCTACTAATCTAGGCTCAATAGCAGAATACAGTTTGTTTTGCGCGCTATTTTATGTTGTTTGAATATACTACCCTGTGTAGTGGTGTATACTGAACCTGAAATGGAATGTCCTTTACATTTCGCTATGTTATGTTTACACTTCTAACGCTGCAACACATACTCTTGTGTGTGTATATATAGTCATATTTTACATTGTTATGTTATTGTTAGAGCTGTATATCTACTATAGAAATGCATGTGCATATATGCAAATGATGTTACATTGGGTTACGCTCTGTTATGTTATGCAAGGGCTTTTATGGTGCGTCATGGAGAGATGAATAAAGCTGCCATGCAAATGCAGTTACATAAACTATGTTAATTGTGTTGTTATGGTACGTCATGATTCGGTTAGGTTAGCAACATAGCTTGATTCAAGTGTAAACCATGTTTATAATTGCATGACGACATGCCATGTTACCTGAAATGATGTTATGTTGCTTCCCCGTACATTATGCGGTATTTACTATGATGCTGTATGGCATGTTTACCCTCGGTGCCGCATGTTAATAGCGCTCGGTGCGCGTACACATCGCAAGCTTATTTGAATACTAGTCTTTCCTCTAATTTCTTTTTAATACAATTATCACTCTGCGGATACTCGCTGTCGCATTTGATTAAATTAATTCTCTTCTCAAAATTGATTTAGTCCCTTGCTGTCCTACAGGTAAACGCTTTCCCGGCTCGAATGCTCGTTTTTGAGAATATTGACAGCGCTAAACCTCTACCCTTTCACTTTTTTCCTGCACAGGCAAATATTTCTGTAATCTGTCCTGTAATTAATGCCTCTTGCAGAAGTATTGGTTTGGAAACATGACAATTAGAACCCTTGTTTTGTCACCTGTCATGTCTCCCCCGTGCGAAACCGAGAGACGTGTTGGTCCTTGTTTCCAGGTACAAAGCCACCTTTAGTGGTTTGGTGGCGTGTTAGCATCGCTAGTTATCAGCTTGTGTCCGCCTGGCACTCACTCTCACATCAGCTCTTGTGCGGGGTGATCCTCAGGCGCCTCTGTGCACAGCAGCAGTCTGAGGCGAGGGAGGGCCGGCGTCATCCCAGGGAGGGAGCGCCCAGCGTCATCCCAGGGAGGGACCAGTGTCATCTCAGGGAGTGAGCGCCCAGTGTCATCCCATTCGGAGAAGCACTGAGTCACCCTGCTCTCATCGGGCTTCCGTGAGGAGCCGGTGTGTGAAGGGTCGTGGTGGCAGTGCAGCGGTTCAGTGCTGCATTTAACGGTAGGTGCATGTTCGCACCCGTGGTGGAACCTAGTGCCTTGACTCAACACTGCAGAAAGACACGTCGGGCACCTTCAAACGTTTGCTTTTCACTGGGCTTCGTACGGAATTTGATGAAGGTGGAACGATCAAATCTCGTACCTGGAATGCAAATTTTGAGTTTTCCATGCAAGAAAGCAACGCCCCCTGCCATCCCCATACATTTAAACAGCACCCTTTGCACACACAACTTGTCTATACACGCCGCGGCCACACCTACACTATTAGAAATCAATACATCGATTGATATAGATAATAATATGTAAGCATCGGCACTGTCAATAAGGCCCGCGAGAATACTTTTGAAAGGATAGGAATCCATGTAATACTGATAATACTATGTATGAGGTCAACGTACAGAGAAGGAATGCTAGAAGTTCAATTCACAGTATACATTTTATTTGGCCAGTTTGTCGCGGAACACCCATTCTCCAAGCCTGCTGTTATTTCCCCATTATGCGTACAGAGTGCACGACGCTTCATTCCTTATAATTTAACACCGTTTCAATTATTTCTAAAAAAAAAAAAACACACACAACACAGTGGCACCAATGTGACAGCCTGCCTCTGTGCTCCGTGTGACACCTCTGCCGGTACACTGCAGTGCCGTGAGTCACTCATGCCAGAACCCGGTTCCTTCAGACACAGTGAGTGCCTGAGCTCCAATTCCAGCATAAAAGCGACCAATATCTTAAAAACGAACCCAACGCCGGGCTGTTCTGAGTAGCCCGCCACCCTGCCCGGCGCTGTGCTGCTGACGAACGAAGCAAGAGTTACTGCTCTCTTACAGGGAGCCCTCTGGCCCGAGTCTGTCAGCCGGCGGCGTGCAGTCATTAACTTTCATAATGCACATTATCTGAACCTGGCAGCCTGGAAGCTGCCGTGTAGAGAGATGCATTTTTAATGGCGGGAAATCACATATCTGGACCAAATTCAGCAGGTGCGCGTTTCTAATCCTACCACCTCGCAGGCGCGCTCCTTACATTAGGGACAGCAGCGTCATCTCCAGCGCAGACTGAAACGGAGCGGAAGTTTTGTCCGGGTACTTACACGTGTTCCCTGCCACCCCGGCGCTCCAGCCCTGGGCAGCGAGCAGCACCACAAGCCCCCAGAAGGTGTGCGCGGCCGGATCCATGTCCACGTCCGGGGAGCCTGTGGCAGAGTGCGGGATGCGCTGCCCTCTCCGATCCCTTCTTCCCAGCTCTGGCAGTACTTCCAGCAGTCAAACACCTCGACTAGTCTCACCCGTCCTCCTCGCACACGTGCAAACACACCTCCGAATCAGCTCGTCTCCCTAACAACACCAATCCCTCCAGATGCAGCGGCGAGAAGCTCCCCTCCAATTTGAGAGCATCACTCAGAGTTTAAGTGTGAGCCTGCTGCCCTGCTCAGCTGCTTACCGCGGCTGCACGTCCACGCCGTGCCCTGGGCGCCCCTAGCGGTAACAGGTGGAACACGTGAACCCCGTGGAGCTCTGACTGTGCTGCGTGCACAGAAGGAGATAGACGTGCGTCTTTAGGCACCCTCACGCACCACCCAACAGAGCGAAGCTTGACGTGTGAACACCAAGGTAATTTAACCAATCATGCAACATCGCCAATGCCTTTAAATATGCGGTGTACACAATGCATACATGTTACGACAACTTCCTCCCAAAATGTATTAAAACATATCCGAGTGGGATAAGTGAGGCACTATGCAATAACATTTTAAAAAACGCACCGTTTGAAAATATACTTTTATTTCACAAGTCTATTCTGTGGGTGAAGGGTACAGTAAGAAATGCGTGTATGTTGGGGGAGGGGCGGCTATGCATTATATTGTGCAAGCTGTTTCTCAGGTTAGTTAATTAATAATGATTCCAACCGTAGCCCACCCCTCACTCGGAGTTCCTAGTGAACCAGGTTCCCTACCTCATGCAAATAAGTCACTGTTACGCGCACTGGAGAGGGGTGACAAACCCTTCCCTAAAGCAAGGAGGGTCATACATCGCAATCCTGCAGCCGCGTGCATTATCCCGTCCCCGCCGTTCTCTGGGCGCTGTGAAGCAGCAGGGGGTGTCTGACTGGTAAGGGCTGTGGTGCGCTGCCCGGTGTACGGCTGCTCCCGGGGAGGCGACAAGACGGCGCTGTACAGGGACTAAAGCCCCCTCTCTCTTCTGTGGTTACAGGACTTCCTGTGAAGGAAAGCAACTGCAGCTACAAGAAACATGAATTGTGCCAGAGTTCGTCCAAATTACCTGCTTTTTCATCACGACCGACCCGAATTTTTAGTAGAGAGACCCACAGTTACTTACATAGTTGCAGGGCTTTAAGTGGGCCGGGTCCTGCCGGTGCTGAACACGGGCAGTTTTTAAAAGGGGACCTCGAAACGGGTCTCTATCGGGCTCTGTTTTATGCCCTGGCACAGGCGGTCCGTTTTTTTGCGGACTGCAGTGACAGCAGGCACATGGATGTGCGCGTGCTCACACTGCTCACTTCTCACTAGTGGAGAAGTTATGTCATGCCAGGTGAGCGTTGTAGGGGAAGGGACATCCTTTAAAAAGAGTCATTTTCTCTCTGGATTTCCCTTCTCTTTTTGAAACTCAGGAGCAGCAACACTGTCGTGGTGTCACCAGGGCTTTAAGTGGAAGCTTTTTCAATATGATCTACAAGCCATAGTTGCTGCTCATTTATCTTATGCAACTAACAACCATTGACAAAGCCAATAGTCCTGACTTGTTGTAGGTATGATGTTACTTGGATGCAATTACAGAAACAGCAAAATACAAGTCAGGCGGCACACTATGCTAAGCACAGATTTTTAGCTTACGTGTTTTTAAGCCACGCCCTTAATTACATCGGCCATGCCCCTTTTAGAGACCCCCCCAGTTTTTTCATCCCACTTAAAGCCCTGCATAGTTGTATTAAATCTCGGGTACATATTTATGTTTATGCATTCTTTTCCTGAATCTCCAACAGATATAGTTTGATGGATATTTTTATCTGCACCTAAAGAATGTTAGAAAAGCCACCAGCCCTAATTTTCTGAGTGATTAGACCTGGAGAGGCTTTTGTGGTCTGCAATTCAACAGTGTTGTTTCAGAAGGTGACCGGTCGAATTGCCGTTTAGTTTTTTGCCATTGTGTACGGCCGCCGGGACTTTCAGAGACAAAGCAACGAAGCTGCGCACTTAGGCAGCACTTGCAATTCGACATGTAGCCGAGGAAGCGTAGAGCAAACCTGGGTGGGTTGTAGTGAGAGGGAGAGATTTCCGACAGGCACCGCCAGCCACACCCCCATTAGGACGAACATCAAGTTGGCACATTGTCTGCTAGGATGTGTTTGCAGCTCTGCCATCTAGCGGTGGCAGATAATATGAGGCGGGACGCTTCTTTACTGTTTCATCACACGCTGGCACGGACAGGGATGACTGACCCCTTATTTCGCTAATGAGGACATTTAAGCATACTTGATAAAGCACCGAATATTTCGAGTTGTTCTTTTCAGGAGCATATATTTGCACCTTAGAAAACAGACTGCCAAGATTGCAGCTTCCAAATCTGTTTGGTGCAAACTAGGCGCATTAAGGAAGGCAGGTATGTTAACACTCCACGGGACAACATAGGAGTATTGTTACAGTGATATTAATAGATCAGTATAAAACAAAAGAATTAAACGTGTTCAACTTCAATTATTTGCAATGTCAAAATTAAAGTATAAATACTGTTATTGTCATGTGTCTGTCATGGAGCCCGGCATATAATTCAACCATTAGCGAATGTCAACAATGAAAGCACAAACAATGTCATGCTCATCCATATGGACCTCTGAGCCGGCTAGAGCGACGTGCAGCTTATGTTTTTCTCGCCGCTTTCCTCCTATATACCATTGTGATCAATTTTTAGTGCTAAAGGGATTCACGTCACTTTTTCTTACTTTAACACACAATAATGGTGTGGTGTCCTTGTGTTTGGAGCGTCTGGGGGGAAATACCAAAAGCAATTCAGATGATTCAGTTTAAAAAAAAAAAAAAGGATGCTTTTGTGTCTCCTACTAAAGACGGCAGATACAAGAATTGGACGAGGTGGACTCACTCACGTGATGTGACATGCTTCATCATAGGCCACCTCGCCCCACCCCGGTAAGGTGATACTACCAGGGCGGGCTCGACCTCAGGTCGGGCTATTCCGAGGGAGTTCCTAGATATATTTTTTGTCTGGATAGCATGCATCCAGTTGCTAACTAAAAATACCTCAAGGTATACCACAAAGGTATCTTTTTAATATGTGGTTCCCTGCGTATGATTAAAATATACTGTTGGGTAATGGAGGGGTATATATGTGGAAACTATGATCCATGCATACTCCTAGGGTTCAACCAACATGTTTCTACCCTTTCCTAATAGCCTAAAAGGTGTTGGGCATCCATCAGGGTTAATAACTAACTAGGGGGGTACCTGGAAGGATCCTACCAGGCGGCTGTTAGTGGGAGACAGGTAGGATCCAAGTGGGTATTTCTCCTTGACAAATGTGTGACTATAGGCAAAACACCACCAGTAACTAGGTATCAAATACAGATGTTTACCTTCAGAGAGGGAGGTCCTCTACGCTATTATTAACAAACAAACTTCCTACCCTCACTTTCAGTTAGGGTTAGGGAGGTAGTTTTTAACTCTGATGAATGCCCAAGAACTTTTAGGCTTTTAGGAAAGGATCTCAGTCTTCCAGTTCGGATGAGGATTGGATGGGGTGAGGAACATAAAGGGAATAATGTGAATAAAGTCCTGTTGCCGGAACTGCTGCAACATGTTAAATCCAACATGGGCTTCCCTTATGATGAGGTGCCCAGCACATCTGAGGGTTCCTTGCTTTGCCAGTTCCAGAGTACGGCACCGGTTGATGTGGCTATTCATCCCCATATCCATGAGGTGTTGAAACGGGAATGGAAGGACCCTGATCGCATTATGCTGCCCAGATTTATGGCCAAACTGTATCCTCTCCAGGACATGTCGACTGTCTTGCCTGACTCTATTGCTATTGATTCCTTTGTGGCCAGTGTGGTGGGTCAGACCTCACTGGCTGAGGACTCGGTTGTTAAGGACCCTGTGGATAAGAAAGAGGATGCGTCCTTGAGGAAGGTTTTCTCTGGGTCTCATCTGGCTTTAAGGGCTCGGATCTATGAGACTTATGTTGCTCAGCCTCTTATTTCATATGTCAAGGCTCTTTTTTAATCCCTGGAAGATACGTCAGACTGTTCGGGACTTTTGAAGCATATTGAGAGGCAGGTGGAGTTCCTTTCAGAATGTGTCTTTTGATGTTGCGAGGGCATTGGCTCTTTCTGGGGCGCCTCTGTGGCAGCTCAACATCATTTGGTTCTGAAGGATTGGAAGACTGATTCCGCTCAATAGGCAGCTGCGCTGCATTTGCCTTTTCAGGGTACTATGTTGTTTGGGGAGGAGTTGGAGGGCAAGTTGCACAAGCTTTTAAAGGAAAATATGCACTCCTCTTCTCTGGAGCAGTCCTCCACCGATAATGGTTTTTCAAAACCTAAATCCCCCTTTAATCCACCTTCCAGGCAGCAGTTCTCTAGGGGTCATGGGAGGTTTTCTTCTGGCCGGGGTTTGGACAGGAAGGCGAAGTCTCCCCAGCCAAAACCTCGGTCCTGACTGTATGATGGGCGTCAAGAGATTGTTGGTAGGCGGACGGATTCTGTATTTTCTTCCGGCCTGGTTGCAGTCTACCTCCGATGTATGGGTTTTGGACATTGTGTGCCGGAGGTATCGCATCGAGTTCACGGTGCCCCCGCCGGATTCTGGGATTTGTCCAACTCCTGGGCTGTTCTGTCAGTCCAAGAGGATGGAGTTGTCCCTGGGGATCAAGTAACTCCTGTGCAAAGGTGCGATTCAGATGGTGCCTCCTCTGGAGAGGGGGAGGGGGTTTTACTCTCAGATTTTTCTGGTGCCCAAAGTGACAGGGGGTTCCGTCTGGTGCTGGACTTAAAGGCTCTGAACAAGTTTGTGGTTCGCCTGCCCTTCAAAATAGCGACTCTTCAGAGGGTAATTCCGTTGGTTCTCCCGGGGCATTTCATGTGCACCCTGGATCTGCAGGACGCCCATTACCATGTCCCAGTTCATCATAGCCGTCACAGGTTACTGAGGTTTTGCATCCGGGTCAGTCATTTTCAGTTTCATGTCCTGCCGTTTGGCCTGAGGTCTGCCCCGAGGGTGTTCACGAAGGTGGTGGCTTTGCTGGCGGCTTCCCTGCATCTTCATGGGATCATGCTTAACCCTTATCCTACCCGATTGGCTGGTCCATGCTTCTTCTCGGGATCAGCTGCTGGTCGATCAGAGGGTGTGTTGTTTGGCTTTGGGGCTCATGGGTTTCTACTGAACCTTGCAAAAACAAGGAGATGATGGACGAAGCGCTGAAACTTTTCAGACACTCACCCCCAGTCACAGATCTGGGTTTAATCCATCATCATTCTTTAGCTCACTTTGCCATCCCAGTTCAGACCAAGCCATATGCAAGTCAGTTTTGACCCTGTGCTTCATGGGAACAGTCCAGCCCGAACTGCCAAGCCAGGTCTTCCCTGGACCGGAAACAAGCATCCTGGGACCAGTTTCAGGGTAACACCCTTCATCAGCCAGGCTAGCTTGTATCCAGTGGCAAAGTGAGCAAGGGACCTACGCCTGGGCATACCATGCCAACTTAGGGCAAACAAAGCAAATACAAGGAGATGATGGACGGAGCGCTGAAACCTTTCAGACACTCACCCTACTGAACCTTCCCAATTTGTCATCTGGTGCCCTCTCAGGACCTGACATTTATCAGGGCCTGCTTTCGCATGGACCTGAACAGGGTGTTCTTGCCAGACACTCGGGCTTTGACCCTGGGTTCCCTTGCTCTGAGCTTCCTGCAGGGGGTCTTGTTTCCTGTTCACCTTTGGTTGTGGCTTCTGGGGCTCATGGCGGCGGTGGTGTTCACAGTCCCTTGGGCGCGATTTCATCTCCGCCCTCTGTGGGTGCATCTGTTGTCCCATTGGGTTACCCAGTCTCGCAATCTGGCGCTTCCGGTTCTGGTATCCTCTTCCCTCCTCCTCCCGGCTCTGCGCTGGTGGATGGTGTCAACCAACCTTTCCAGGGGGTTGCCATTGCAGCCCTCTCTTCCTGTGGTCCTGACTACGGATGCCAATGCTTTCGGGTGGGGGCGACATTGGGGTCCGGTTCGCTACAGGGGCGTTGGTCCCTTCAGGAGGGGAGGCGTCCTCCAATTGGAGGGAGTTGTCGGCTGTGTCTCTAGCTGTCAAGAGGGGTTCAGTCGGATGTTGCGTTGGCAGAATGTGGTTGTGCGTTCTGACAACATGGTGACAGTTGCCTACCTGAATCTTCAGGGGGGATCCAGTCCCAGTCCCTGAATGCAGTGGTGGTTCCCTTGCTTTGTTGGGCAGAGGAGCACCTGTTGTCTCTGTCAGTGTTTCACATCAGGGGGGTGGACAATGGGGGGGAGGATGCCTTCAGTTGTTCCCCCCTTCCAGGAATTGTCTCTGACTCTGGTGATCTTTTCAGGAGATCTGCAGAAGATTTGGTCTCCCCTTCCTGGACCTCTTTGTATCCTGTCACAATGCTCAGCTTCCTCGCTTTTGCTCCAGGGTTCCTCAGGTGGGGGCCTGGGGATTGGATGCTCTCACTCTTCCTTGGCCGGCCGGCCTGTTGTATGCATTTCCGCCTATTGCTCTGATCCCCTGGTTCCTTGCTCGCCTGGTGCAGGAGCCTTGGGAGGTGGTGGGGATGGTGCCGTTTTGGCCCCGCAGGTCTTCATACCCCATTTTGGAGCTGTTGGTTGTTCTAGGTCTGTGATTGCTCCCCTGCTTTCCGTGTCCTCTGAGGTCGGTGCCAAGTTTGCCTCTCCTGAGGCTGCTGCTGTTGGTTTGGAGGTTGAGAGGCAGGGGTTGCAACATCGGGGTCTCCCCGATCACTTAGCCTTGGCTGTTCAGCTGTCTCGTCGGCCTTCGTCTCTGAAGTCCTATGGTAGACATTGGGGGAATTTCCAGCACTGGTGTTGTGCTCTGAGGTTGTCTCTGCAGGAGTGTTCTCTGGCAGTGGTGCTGCAGTTTCTCTGGGAGGGGTTTGAGAAGCGTTTGGCTGTGTCTATCTTGCGGGCTCAATGGGCGGCCATTAAGGCGTTTCGCTCCCCTTGGGGAAATGTGCTGGATGTGGACGACTTGGTTTCCTGGTTGCTGGTTTTTCATTGTTCTGTCCTTTGGTGAAGACCTTGTTCCCTTTCTGGGCCCTTCCCCTTATGTTGCGTGTGTTGGTGGCTGCTCCGTTTGAGCCTTTGGCTGAGGTGGATCTTAAGTTTGTCACCTTCAAGGTGGTTTTTTTGGTGGCTATCATTTTGGACAGGCGCCTTGGTGAGTTGGGGGCTCTAATGGCGACGGAGCCTTTCCTGTAGTTTTTTGATGATGGGGTGGTCTTGAGTTTGGATTCCTCTTTTGTTCCGAAGTTTCCTTTGCAATTCCATCATTCTCAGGAGTTGGTCTTGCCTGCCTTGAACGGGGATCGTTTGTCCGAAGATGATCTTCCTTGGTCCTTGTTGGATGTCAGTCGTTCCTTACTGATCTATCTGGATCAGACTCATCCTTTCCGGAAGTCGGACTCCTTTTTTGTCTCTTTTGAGGTTTCCTCTTGGGGTGGGAAGGCTCCTTCTTCATCCATTGGTCGTTGGTTGTGGCAGGTTATTGAGTTGGCGTTCGCCCTGTCTGGTTCCCCTCCTCCTGTTGGGGTGCAGGGTAATTCTACTCCTGGAATGGAAGCCTCCTGGGCGGATGTGCGGGGGGTATCACTGTCTGAGATCTGTAGGGCGGTTGCTTGGGCATTCTCTAACACGTTTCTGAGGCATTATTGGATCCAGAATTTGCTGGGTGATGATGCT
Organism: Calotriton arnoldi; assembly: GCA_963921515.1. Taxonomy (NCBI): domain Eukaryota; kingdom Metazoa; phylum Chordata; class Amphibia; order Caudata; family Salamandridae; genus Calotriton; species Calotriton arnoldi. Next base: position 1,672,702 of record CAWUFW010002309.1, read on the forward strand.
AATTTTAGGTTGTGGGTGTTGCAGGCTGTGCGCTCCTAACTTCTTGCCTCTGTATTCCAATAAATCAATGGGTGTTGCTGTTTCTCTGTCACCTGGTGGTTTGTTGTGGATGAATGCCGGTGTGCTGCTTGGGTATTCTCACTTGTAATGAATGAGATTGAGGACAGGAGGGACCTGGGCGTAATGCCCTATTACTTACCGGTAATCTTCATTGCTTCAAGTCCTGTTGTCCTCCTCCCATTCATTACTTCCCACCCTCCCTCCCTGCCGTCCGGCCTTTATCTGGGGGCTTGATAGTTCAGGAGGAATGCTGGGTAAGTATGTTTATGTACTTCCAGTGGGAGGGGGGGAAGGGGTAGGGTGCAGGATTCCTTAGTTCATTTTTTCTGTTGGTGAGATGGGATTTTCTCACTTGTAATGAATGGGACGAGGACAATGGGGCCATGAGTAATGAAGATTACCGGTAAGTAATAGGGCATCATCTCTCCTTGCCTATACTTTTTCCACTTTACAGCGGATAGTTTACCCCTGTCCTTACTCTCTTTTAAAGTGCAAGTGCCTTGTGCAAACCTAGAATCTGATATGAATAAATATAAGTATTATTAGAAGTATAAAAGTGTCTCCTTTATCGACCTGTATTGCCCCTATAAACATGTGACCTTAAATAAGCAATGGACAAAACCAATCAGATCTTCTGGCTAATTCTTTTTCCCCTTAGCAGCAAATTAATTTACCTCTGTCCTTGCTCTCTTCTGAAGTGCTGGAGCCTTGTGCAAACCTAGAAACTAGCAATTAAACATTAAATGAATGAACAGCTCAAACATAAATAAAGTGCAAATGCTTTATAGATTTCAGCTGTCTTGAATGAAAGCGTCCATACAATTTATTTCCTCCTCACAACAAATTGTTCTTTCACATTGTTCTCTTTATTTTAAAACCAGCGTTAAAAATGTTACCCCCTTGCATGCAAGGGGAATTGAGGTGCCGCTTAACCCAGTGATTACCGCTTGCCTGCAAGTATGAATTTTCAAGTGTATAAAATATTGGTTTTAAGTGTTTTTTCCTTTTCGCCCGGGGCCCCGGGCACTCACCAAAAATATGCACTGGCGATTCTTGCTTGTATCCGCAAAGTTGACAATCTTGATTTTGCGACTGATCTTTTCAATCGGGTATAATATCTTTGGTCTCCATGATTCCAAAATGAAATAACATGAACTGATGCTTTAGGTCATGTGAAATGTGGGCTGAGAGGTACTCCTGAGGCTGCAATTTTTTGTATGAATTGATCCAGCCAAGGCGTGACATCTTTGTGCAAGAGCATGTAGTATCTACATGTATACCCCGCCATTACCCAATGGTATTTTTTTTAATCAGACCCAGGGTACCACATAAATAAAAGGATACATTTTTGCTATACCCTGAGGTATTTTTAGTTAGAAACTGGACCCATGCTATCCAGAAAACATAAATATTATCTAAGAACTTCCTCAGGATAGCCGAACCTGAGGTCAAGTCCACACTGGCAGTATCACTGTACCAGGGTGGGACGAGGTGGCCTATAATGAAGCATTTTTAAGTGACAGCGGTCCCTTTAAAACGAAAGTCAATATAAATGTAGCCAAATTATCACAATCAAGATTGGCTTTGTTTGTGTCATAATCGACAGTATCAAGAAATTTAATTCACAAATAATGAAAAACACAACAAAATATACAGAGTGAGTGAGCTAGACGTGACAGGGTAATGGGAAATCAGCCGATTTCCTTACCACAGGCAAGTGACTTAAAAGTGACTTTTAAGAAGAAAAATGTAAATATGCAAAAGTCACAATGAACAAAACATCTTGTACTCCACATATATAATAAATTAGAGTATAGAGTTAAGATGTAGGTGTCGACTGACGTTTCGATCCCAAGAAGGATTCTGGGATCATCATCAGGACTGAATAATAGAACAAAATGCCTGGGAAGTAGCCTGGGTAAGTGAGGGGGAAGGGGAAGGAAGGAAAAATGGGGAAAAATAGAAGGGAAAGAACTAAAATTGTGGAGGTATGAACACAGGCATCCAATAAGCCACGTGTAGAATACACTTGGTCAATTACTGATGTCATAACAAACACGCGCTGGCGCCAATGTGTGGGAATAGTGGAGACTGTGAGAAGTAGGAATTCCAAGAGAGCATTACAGTAAGGATCGTGTAATTATATGCATGATACTACCAACTAGATAGTAGATTTAATTTGCGCAGGTGAATACATTTAAAACCGGTAGCCCAATTGGTTAGTGGTGGTAATTGTATGACACAATCGCAAGGAGGGAAGTGCAGCCGAATGAAAGCGCGTGTCAAAGGAGGAAGCGAGATTCGATTTCCACTTAAGGAGAACCGGGCAGGACTCGGAGGTGCAAGATGGAAGAGAGACTTACCCTGAATCAGCAGACCCGCGGTCTGATGGAATGTGCTGGCGGTGGCCAAGCGGGGAAAACGGGATAAAAGCGGCCTAAGGGGAAGGAGAGAGATGGAGAGGGTTGAGTGGGTGAGGAAGGAGGGGGCCTGAAGGAACGGCAGGCGGTCAATTTGGCCAAGGCTTACCAAAAGTTGGGCGTGTGTAGCCTAGGATTAGGAAAAGGATCCGATGGTCCGTCCAAAGCGAGGATCCGGCGCGTTGGCTAATTAATCGTCCAAATTGGGGCGTGATTGATGAGTTGCCGGTAACCAACCGGAGATCCGGTATGGAAAGGACCCTAAGGATGGGGAGGAAGGTCATGATTAGGAATGACTGGCGGACCGGAAAGTTGGAGGAGCACGGCGGTACCGGGGTGAAGGCTTACCGGGATCAGGCAATTGAGGTGCGCTAGGTCCTTCCTCGGAGAAGTGAAATATGGTGAATGCGCCACTGTCCGTAATGCTCGATGGGTGGGAGCCAGTATGGTGGTATGTGAGCTGTGCTTATGATAGGGCGGATTCAGGAAATGACGTGGTGGCTGACATAGCATGTATTGAACTCAACTACTAGAGCGGTTGAGGTGAGTATGCAGGCGGAGACAGGAAATGACGTTGCAAATGACAAGATATCCGTCGCGCTAGAAAGCTAGAACGGTCATTAGTGACTAGGCGGAATTAGCAACCTGCCAATGTGGGTGTAAATTGAGCGCGCATGCGATCCCATATATGCCGGTGTCAAAAAGAAGAAAGATGGGAGAAATAGCCAGTCGTTAGAAGAATTAGGCAAAGGGGGTGTGGAGTAGTGAGGGAAGGATTCAAATTCCACAAAATATAGACAATTGAGGCATTGTAAAAGGGTTACACATAGGCAGAATGCCATTTCCTCAATATACAAAGAATTAAAACAGTTGTGAGAGAGGGTACCTAAGCAACAAGGTAGCCACCTGTGACAATAACAATAGGGGCATAAACTTACGCAGAGTTATATTTAACAATTGACAGTAACCCATTGGGAGTGGGCAGAATATAATTTCCTCAATAACCAGAGAATTAAAGAAATTATGAGAGAGGATACCTAAGCAGGAGGCTAGCCATTAGGGACAGGTACAGTAGGAACATAACCATACGTAGAGGCATATTTGACAATTAGCAATAAACCATTTGGAGTGTGATGTGTAAGGCAGGTAGGGCAAGCAAAATGTTTATAGGAGGTTAGTCCAATCCTCCATCCGGTTCAGCCCTGTGTGCAGACTGATCGTGCATATGATCCATTTATGCTCCTCTTTGTTGAGGATGCTGGCGATGTTGGAATTCCTGGGAGGCTTGTGGATCACATTGATGACTTGCCACCGTAGGTCATTTTCTGTGTGTCCGTGTGACGTGAAATGTTCAACCAATGGTGCATTGGGTGTTCTGCAACGAATCCTACTACGATGCTGGCAGATTCTGATTCTTACTTTCTGCGTTGTCTGCCCAACATATAGCAGGTTACACGGGCAGGTGATTGCATACACAACATTTGCAGTATTACAGTTGGAAAAGTTAGTCAAAGTAACATCAATGTTTGCAAACAAAAATGTTTTGGTGTCTGTCGTAAAGTGACAAACACTACATCCACCACATTTGAAGTGCCCTGTGACCGGAGGAAGTCCCCACATCTCTGTGAGTGTTGGATTGCTTTTCTTACTAGTTAGGGCTGCCCTAACCAGATGGTCCTTAATACTTTTGCTCTTTTTAAAGGCAAAGAGGGGGCGTTCGAGGTTGAGGTTGCCCACATTAAGAGTGGGCCAGTGTCTTAAAATGCATTTCCTTACTGCATTGGACACAGGTGAGAATGTCGTCACACAAACGGTCTTATCCTCATTGTTCTTGATTTTAGGGCTTAGGAGTGTCTCTCTAGGGCAGTACCAAGCGCGCTTGAGGGAGTTTTTAACCAACCTACTGGTAAGTTTTTGGGATAGAGTTTTAGCTTTGCGGAAATAGTCTTTCTTCCTCTAGCAATTTCGTCGAATGCAGAGAAATTGTGAGTAGGGAAGTGAATCTCGTAAAGCTCTGGGATGGTGGCTATTGTAGGCTAGTAAGGTGTTTTTTTCGGTCGGTTTGCGATAGAGTGTCGTGTATAGTGTGCCATTCTGTGCGATGATAGATAAGTCCAGGAAGGCTACCTCCTGTTTGCTTTTAGTCAGAGTGAAATTGAGGCCGTTGCTGTGTGCGTTTAGCCAGTCAAGAAACTGGAGCAGAGTTTCCTCAGTGCCTTTCCAAATAAGAGAAATGTCGTCTATATATCTCTTCCATTCTAATCTCGCTGGAAGAAATGGATTAAGAGGGGATAGAATTTGGTGCAAAAACAGCACCCATGGAAGTTCCCTTTACTTGTTGGTAAAAATTGCCATTAAAAAGGAAAAAGTTACGGGTTAGGCAAATTTTGAGTAAGTGGAGAATAAACGAGGTGGGGACTGGATGTGGGTGGGGTCTTGAGTTAAGGGCGATACCAATGACATCAATGCCTTCCTCTTGGGGGATATTTGTATAGAGTGACTCGATGTCAAGTGTGCACAAAAGGCAATGCTCAGGGTCAAAGGGGAGTTCCTCCACCAGCCATGGTGTCCTTAATGTAACACAGCGTATTCGGCACAAAGTCTTTAATAAAATAGTCAACATATCGGCCCAAAGGCTCCAAAATGGATCCGCACCCGGATACTATCGGGCGGCCTGGGGGTGAGAGGGCATTTTTATGTACCTTCGGTTAAGTGTAAATCACTGGTGTGCGTGGTGATCTGGTGTTAAGGTGTTAAGGTATAAAAATTCATTCTTGCTCAAGAAACCCTGTGTGAGACCCTCTTCTGTAATGTCGTGAATAAGTGTTTGGATCTCCTCAGTGGGATCAGATGGAAGTCTTAGATAATGGTCTGGTCTGGATAGTTGTCTCAAAATTTCCTGGGTGTATGTATCTAGATCTTGGAGTACGATCCCGCCTCCCTTGTCTGCTGGTTTAATAATTAGACTTTCAGTCTTTTTCAGGTCAAGTAGAGCCTTCTTTTCTTCCAAGGGAAGGTTATATGGAATGTACATGTGTTCTTGTTCTAAATTGGAGATGTCTTTCAAGACAAGTTTTTCGAATGTCTGAATCTCAACCGGTATACTATTTTGTGGTGGAGAAAAAGTAGACGGTGGGCGGAACGTAGTGTATGCTGTGGGTGGTGTGTAAGATTTGTCATGGAAAAATGCTTGGAGATGTATCTTCCTGAAAAACAGCAGAAGTTCAATTTGTAATTCTAGAAAATCGGGTTTAACAGTGGGAACAAAAGATAAGCCCTTACAGAGTAATGAAATTTCTTTCTCAGACAATTGGTGATTTGAGAGATTGAATATCGGAATTGAATCAGGGTCAGGCGTATTATTGGTATTGGTAGTCATGGCCTCCTTTGTGTTGTGTATCCGTTGTCTCACCATTGGTAATACCTCTGCCGTGTTTGCCTGTCTCCTGGTGCACTGTACCAGCGTGGGGGTCGCGTAGTTCCCTGGTTGGCTTGGCGTCCCTGATCTTTGTCTAAAAAATTTGTGTTGTTGTTCCTATTTCTAGATGTGCTGGGACCCTCACCTGAGTCCGAATGATCGGACGAATCCGCAGAGGTGTCTGAAAACCCTACAATGTTCTGTTGCTTGTTAAATCTACCCCACGGGCGCTGTGTACGTGGTCCAAGGTATGCTCTATTGGTATAGAAATCTTCGACTAAGTAGGGGTATGTTCTCTCAATCTTGTAGTTTTTTACGTCTCGTTTTACTTTAGTGATTTTCTTGTTCTGTTCTATTCTGTGGAATTCAGAAACAGTTTTTTCAACCTTGTCCAAAAGTGTTTACGCGTCTTTGATGTTACTGTCTTCTTTGATTTTCTTTTCAATGTCTTTTATTTCTATCTCTAGTTTGTTAATTTCCTCTGTGGCAATGTCAATGCCCAAGACCATTCAGTGTCTTGAGCACGTTGTGCCAATATAACTAAACCCAGTGAGATATTTCTTAATGTCAGTGAAAACTCCAGGGGTGTTGCGTACTTGCAAGCCTGCAGGTATTGTGTCAGTTTTCAAATACTCATTGAGCATGCGTACCATCAGTTGCAACCTAATCAATTTCTTGGTGGTTTTCTCTAACTGTTCAAAAATAGAACTTTCTGTTGTGCTAGCAGTATCTGGTGTTCCAGAGAAGAGAGATGGACCCTCCAAAATCTTCTTAATATAATCGTCAGTGTATAGGGGAGCGTGGTGTGACATATAATGAAGCATGTCACATTACGTTAGTGAGCCCATCTCGTCCAATTCTTGTAATTTCCATCTTTAGTAGGAGACACAAAAGCATCCTTTTAAAAAACTAAAAAACCAACAGAATCATCTGAATTGCTTCTGGTGTTTCTCCCCCAGGACGCTCTCAACACAAGGATACCACGCCATTATTGTGTGTTATAGTTATTTGAGAGGCAGGCGTGGACCCTTCTCAGCCTCTTTTTCTCCATTGGTGTTATATATACCTTTTCTTACTTCCCAGAGTTCAAAGTGTGGCAAAAAAAGCAGCTGAACTGCGAGGGCAGTGTGTATCTTTAACTACTTGTGTGTGCTGAGCACGTGGGTGTATGCACGTATATAACAGATGTAATCGTGTGTGTGATGTGTGAAATTGCGTGTAAGCATTAGGTGTGTGAGGGGAAGAGAAGACATGCAGCAGAGGCTGCTAGGGTTGGAATACGTGTCAGTGGAGGCTTTAGGGGAACTCGGGAAAAAGGATTTGATGATTGCCCTTTAAGGTCTTGAACACCACTTTGGTGCTAATTCCTTTTCAGGTGCAAACTACCAAGTTGGGCTGTGATTGCTTAAATGCTACAGGTTTTCCCAGGTAAATCCTAGAGAGAATCCTGAAATTATAATGAAGGATCCAGTTCCCCACACCTTTCCCAACATGGAGTAAAACTGTAACAGGTATTTTAATTACAAATGGAGAAGCACTAGTTACCATTATTTCTCATTTACATAAATCTATGAAGAGCAAAGCTACCACAGTAGATGCAATTTCACTGGGGGCCACAGGTCTGAGCCGTTCAATGTCTCCTACTTTGTCTCTCTTTTATCCCCCTTGCCAATCAGGAACACAGGAGCCTGTGGTTCGTGCTTACCAGTTGTAGCTCTTAGCATTTTGAACAGGTACAGCTCCTAGGATGGGATTTCACAATGCCTGGTGCACGCAGATTTGCAACCTTCTCGAAGAGTTTGGCCCTGTGTACCTGTCTAGAGCATAGTTACTAAGGGTGTGTGTGGACCGGTTCAAATAGCAATGGCCTACTAGGAAAAGGCTACTTCTCTCCATGTGGAAAAGCAAACACAAGCAGCAGGTCTCTCAGTGACAGCAGCAGGACTTTCAGGATGAGTACGTGGACTAGCAACCTAAGAGAGAATGATATGCATGTTCCCCAACTCATCCACCTATAAATTCCTCTGAGTGATTTAAGCACCCACTGCAGAGATCTAACTGTAACTGACATGCCACTCATGCCTTAACTGTACAAGTTGAATGAGTGATAAAACCTTGCATTACTCTGCCCTACTGGATCTGTTCTGCTGGTAATGGAAGATTCCAGTTACTGAATTCTGTGAGAGAAGTACACTTGCTTTTCTAATGCGTTGCTGTATATGTTCTGTGATGAAGCAAAGCTTGCGCTGTTGCTTCCCGATTTGCATGTGTCCTTTGATGGGGGAAAGCCTGTGCTGCCTTTGCCCAGCTCTACCAATCTGCTGAAGGAGGGAAGCTTGCCCTGTGTTTATCCAAGGTTTTTCTGCTCTTTGAAGGAGTGTTTTCACCGCTATTGCCACACATTATTTAAAAACGACAATGGATATGTTCGATGCACTTTCATAACATGCAGAGGGACTGTTTCACAATATTTGATATGAGATACCACTAGCCCTAAGGAAGGTGTATGGCCTCTTAGGAGCAATATTTGAGCACTGAAACATGTTGATGGAAAAGAAAAACAGGGTTCGTGGCTCAACCCTTGTGTTTTTAATCTTGCGGTAGGGAGATAACAGTAAAACATACTTTTAGCTCACCCACACATAATTTTACCAAAGGTCTGACAGTTTAACAAAGGGAGCACATACATGTTGACATAAGGGACATAACTTCTCCCAAAATAGGGAACCCAAAACTTGGATCCTGTACAACCAGTGAACACCTGTACTCTTGTATGTCTACCAGTGCTAGAAGTGGAACACACAGGTGAAGCATACCCCCCTAGGTAAGCCATGGTTCATCATCCTATATGAGTACATGGATGTATATGATTCCATAAGAGGTTTGGCTCTTTCTTCTAGGAGGTTTGTAGTTCTTGCATGTTTGTCTGTTTCCACAGAACTTACAACAGTCCTTTAACACGTCTCATTCCCTCTAGTGAGATCTCTCTGTTTTGTAACTGTCTAATATGCATGAGAAATTGTGTGATGTTTCTCCTGCTAATGCCACCTGTACTTCACTTACTCTTTGTGTTAAGGAGGGCTGCACTCCTGCTGTCCATGTTGTACTTTTGTTGTGTTCTGAATCTCGATATAAAGCTTTCAAGCAAAACAAAAGACAAAGGGCCACATGTACGAATAATTTTTTGCGTTCACATACGGCCTGATTCGCAGAATCGGGCTGTTTGTGACTGCAAAAAAAGCCTTTTCAGATGTACAAAATCCATTTTGCGATTCAGTAACCTATTACCGAATCGCAAAATGGGTTTGCAATTCGGTATTAGGAAGGGGCATGTTTAGGACGTCCCTTCCTAATACCCAATCGCCGTGGTATGTACGCATGTTTTGCGACCCAAATGCGGTCGCAAAACATTCGCAATTTACCACCGATTTCAAATTGGGGGTATTCCGATCGCAATAGGAAGGGGAACCCTTCTCCTTAGTGAATGTACGCAAAAAATTTTTTTAAGAGCAGGCAGTGGTCCCACGAACCACACCCTGCTCTTAAAAAATGAAAAGAAAACTTTTCATTTTTCTTTTTGTAACACTTCCCATTTTCTTTTAAGGAAAACGGGCTGCTTTACAGAAAAAAAGATTGCTTTATTTGAAAGCAACCACAGACATGGTGGTCTGCTGACCTCAGCAGGCAGCCATCCCTGTCAATCAATCATTCAATCAATCAATCAATCGATTAGGTGTTTTTATAGTGCGGCTACTCACCCGTGAGGGTTGATAGGCTCTGAGGGGGGTGCTGCTGGTCCATTCGGGTGAGGAGGTTCAGTCGAAGAGCCAGGTCTTGAGGTCCTTCCTGAACTGTGTCAACGACTCGGATTGCTTGAGGTGGAGGGGCAGGGTGTTCCAGGTCTTGGCGTTGAGATAGAAGAAGGATCTTCCTCCAGTTCTGGTCTTGTGGATCCGTGGGACGGAGGCCAGGGCGAGTTGGGCGGAGCGGAGTTGTCTGGCCGGTGTGTGGAAGTTGAGGCGGTGGTTGAGATATGCTGGTCCTGCATCGTGGAGAGCTTTGTAGGCATGTGTGAGGAACTTGAAGGTGATTCTCTTGTTGACTGGGACCCAGTGGAGTTGTCCGAGGTGTTGCGTCATGTGGCTGCGACGGGGGATGTCGAGGACCAGTCTGGCTGCGGCATTTTGGATGTTCTGTAGTTTCCTGAGCTGCTTCTGGGTGACGCCGTCGTAGAGTGCGTTGCCGTAGTCCAGTCTACTGGTGGTGAGTGTGTGGGTGACCATCTTTCTGGATTCTGTGGGGAGCCATCTGAAAGTCTTTCGAAGCAGGCAGAGCGCGTGGAGACCGAATGAGGATACAGAGTTGATTTGGAAGTTCATTGAGATCGAGGAGTCCAGTATGATGCCAAGGTTGCGTGCGTGGTCTGTTGGGGTGAGAGGGGTTCCTAGTATGGTGGGTCACCAGGAGTCTTCCCAGGCTGAGGGGGTGGGTCCCAGTACTTCAGTTTTGTCCGAGTTGAGCTTGAGCCAGCTGTCTCGCATCCAGGTAGCGATTGCCTTCATTCCGATGTGAAAGTTGATTCTGGCGGCTGTGGGTTCGTTGGTCAGGGAGATGATCAGCTGGGTGTCATTGGCGTATGAGATGATGTTGAGGCCGTGGCTTCGGACGATGGCTGCGAGGGGAGCCATGTAGATGTTGAAGAGGGTGGGGCTCAGGGGGGAACCTGGGGCACTCTGCAGCTGATCTCTGCAGGTTATGAGAGAAACAGGGGTAGTCTGACTCGCTGTGTTCAACCGGCCAGGAAGGAGTGGATCCAGTCCAGTGCCTTGTTGTGGATGCCGGCGTCGGGGAGTCTGGTGATTAGGGTGCGGTGGGAGACAGTGTCAAAGGTGGCCAAGATGTCCAGTAGGATGAGGGCAGCAGATCTCGCTGGTGGCGGCAAGGAGTGCGGACTCGGTGCTGTGGTTGCTTCAGAAGCCCGATTGGGAGATGTGCAGGATGTGGTTCTCTTCGATGAACTCAGCGAGTTGGGCATTGATGGCCTTCTCAATGACCTTGGCTGGGAAGGGGAGGAGGGAGATGGGTCTGAAGTTCTTGAGGTCAGTCGGTCGGTGGACAGTTTCTTCAGCAGGGGGTTGATCTCAGTGTGTTTCTAGTCATCTGGGTAGGAGGTAGTTTCTATGGAGCAGCTGATGGTGCGTCGAAGCTGGAAGGCGATGGAGGCGGCTGCTCTGTGGAAGATGTGGTACAGGCAAGGATCCGATGAGGCTCCTGAATGGATGCTATTCATGGTCTTGAGTGTGTCATCTGTGGTGAGCGGAGTCCAACTGAGCACGATCTGTTGGGGTGCGGCGTGGTTGAGTGCGGAGTGGTGGGTGTAGTGGCGGGGTCTTGGGTGCCAAAGCTGTCATAGATCTGCCTGATCTTCTGGTGGAAGAAATTGACGAGTCAAGTTTCTTGCAAAGGTCTTGGGAGGGTGGGAATTCGCTACTGGGCCTGGCAAACTCCTTAACTATGGCAAAGAGTTCTTTGCTGTTTCGTGCGCTAGTGTTTTTTCTGTCTTGCAAGGCTGTTTTCTTTGTGGCTTTGAGGAGAAGGTGGTGTGCGTCGATGGTGGATTTGAAGGTTGCGTGGGTTTCTGGGATTTTGCTGTTCCTCCATCTCTTCTTAGGTCATCAGCAGGTGAGTCTGGACTTGTGGAGGGTGGGGTGAACCAGCTGGCTTTCTTGAAATGTTGCTTGCCTGGTGTCTTCTTGAGAGGTGCCAGAGTCTTGGCGAAGTTTGAGATCCATCAGTTGAAGTTTGCGAGCTGTGGTGTTGGTGTCTGTCGGTGTTGGTGGGGTGGGCTTGTTGAGGAGGTCAACGAGACGTTCTTCAGTGGCCTTGTTCCAGCTGCTGTCTGGGTGCGATGAGGGCGGTGGTGTACCGTGGGTGTGGTGAAGGCGAGATGTAGGCAGTGATGGTCGGTCCAGAGGAACTCGGAGGTGCGGCTGTAGGTGATGTTCCAGCTGGCGGAGAAAACAGGGTCAAGCGTGTGTCCGGCTGTGTGGGTTGGTGCAGTCACTGCTTGAGTCCGATGCTGGCAAGGTTCTCCACTAGGGTGGGAGTGTTCTGGTCACTGGGGTTGTCTAGGTGGAAGTTGAGGTACCCAAGTAGGATATACTCAGTGGATGCCAGAGCCTGGGGTGCAATGAGGTCTACAATGGCATCGGTGAATGGCGGGCAGGGGCAAGTGGGCCTGTAGACAAGTGGGCCATTGAGGAAGTTCTTGGGGTTGGTCTTGATCTGGAAGTGCAGATGTTCCATGGTTGTCAATAGGTCGTTTGAGTGCGTGGTCAGTTGGAGGGTTTTCTTGTGAACAATGGCGATGCCTCCTCCTGGACAGTCGGTGCGGTTCTTGCAGGTGATTTTGTAGCCATTGGAAATGGCGATTGCTATGTCCGTTCCTGAACTGGGGTTGGTCCAGATTTCCGTGAGGAAGGAGATGTCGGGAGATGTGGCGTCGAGGAGGTCCCAGATTTCTGCAGCGTGTTTGTGGAGGGATTGCACAATGAGGAAGATGCAGTTGAGCTGGTCGGGTGTGCTGTTAGTCAGATGGGCAGTGAGAGGAGCTGGCGTGTTGGCGTGGGTGAAGACGTGGTTGCAGTTCTGGCAGGCGAAGGGTCCATGGGTCTCCTTCAGTGAAGCTAGGTGGCAGGCGGCATGGCATCCAGAGTTGAGGGTAAGGATGGTGCAAGGGTCATAGCGAATAAAGGTCTGAGAACCAGGGTCCCTGGCACTGGGTGCAGTCCGGGTGCAGATGGGCTTGCCTTTGGCACGGCCATGCATCAGTTGCCATTAACCCCTTCTGTGCTCATGACGGAATGGTTCCGTCTTGAGCACAAGTGCAAGTGTGCTCATGACGGAAGCATTTCTTCATGAGCACACCTGCAAAAAATCCCTCTGCTGTAAACAGCAGAGGGATTTTCTATTTTTCTTTTTTGCTTTGGGAGGTGGGGAAGAGCTTCCCCAACCTCCCAAGGCATATTTTTTGTTTTCCTTGTAATGACGATCGCGCACATGGCGCGCTGTCGTCATTACAACGAAAATGAAACTGAATCTTAGTTTCAGTTTCACAGTTTCAGTGCCTGTGGTAATATTTCAGCCCCCGAGCACCGAAACACATGGGAGAGGTATCGTTGGAAAGGGGAGAATCTCCCCTTTCAAATAGTACCCTTCCCTAGGGGCGATCCCCAAGCAGGAATCCACCCACTAGCCACCAGGGAGGGGTGAGCAGCCCCTTGGGCAAGGGCTTTGCTCCCCCCATTTTATTCTCCCACAACCAGTCTTTCTGCCTCCCCTGGGGGGCAGAAAGCACCCTAGACACCAGGGATTCTTTTTTATAGGCCAGGGGTGGGGGCTGCCCAGAACAGGCATGTCAATGCCCCCACCCCCCCAAAAAAATGCCACAGTCTTTCTGCCCCCACGCCAGGAGGCAGATGGGAGCAGTAGCCCCTGACCCCCTTTTTGTTCAAGGGGGTACCTGCGTTTTTGGTCCCGGGCTCGCGGCCATCTAGGGAAACCTACCAAACCCATACATTTCTGAAAACTAGATACCCTGGGCAGTCCAGTGAGGTATGGCTTGTGTGGATCCCCCAACATTTTCCTACCCAGAATCCCCTGCAAACATCAAATTTAGCTGAAAAGAAATCACTTTTTCCACACATTTATGTGTGGGATCACCATAACAGCACATATATCCTACCACCTAGCATTCCCCTTGGTCTCCCGAGTAAAATGATACCTCACTTGTGTGGCTGTCCAATGCAGAATCGGCTAAAAACATATTTTAAAAAAGATTTTGCGCTTAGAATTTGCTGTGCTATACCCTTAATCCCTGTGAGGTATCATTTTATTCGGGAGAACAAGGCGAACGCTGGGTGGTAGGACATTTGTGTTGGCACGGTGATCCCACACAAAAATGTGTGAAAAAAGTGATTTTTTTCCCAGCTAAATGTGAGGTTTGCAGGGGATTCTGGGTAGTGAAACATTGGGGGATCCACGCAAGCCATACTCCTTGGACTCCCCAGGGTGTCTAGTTTTGAGAAATGTGTGGGTTTGGTAGGTTTCTCTAAATGGCCGCCGAGCCCGGGGCCAAAAACCCAGGTGCCCCCCCTTGAAAAACCAGGTTGTTTTGTGATAGGTAATTTTGATGTCTCCACAATACGTTTTGGGCCCTTGCCTGTCGCGGGTACTTGACCCTCCCACATGAGTAAGGTACCATTTTTATCGGGAGACCTGGGGGAATTCTGGGTGGTAGGAAGTTTCTGTCAGCCCGGTGATCCTACAACTTTCCCACACAGAAATTTGAGAAAAATTTGATTTTTTCAGCTAAATTTGAGGTTTGCAGGGGATTCTGGGTAGGGAAACGGGGGATCCACGCAAGCCATACGTCCCTGGACTCCCCATGGTGTCGAGTTTTCAGAAATGTGTGGGTTTGGTAGGTTTCCCTAGATGGCTGTCGAGCCCGGGCCAAAAACCAAGGTGCTCCCCCCTTGCAAAAGCAGATCGTATTGTGATAGGTAATTTTGATGTCTCCACATTACGTTTTGGGCCCTTGCCTGTCGCGGGTACTTGACCCACCCACACAAGTACCATTTTTATCGGGAGACCTGGGGGAATGCAGAGTGGTAGGAAATTTGTGTCAGCCCGGTGATCCTACAACTTTCCCACAGAGAAATTTGAGAAACATTTGATTTTTTCAGCTAAATTTGAGGTTTGCAGAGGATTCTGTGTAGGAAAACGTTGAGGGGTCCACACAAGGCGTACCTCCCTAAACTCCCCCGGGTGTCTAATTTTCAACGATGTCTGGGTCTGTTAGGTTTCCCTAGATGTCCGCCGAGCGCGGGGCCAAAAACCCAGGTGTTTCTCTTTGCAAAACCAAATAGTTTAGTGATAGGTAAATTTGATATCTCCACAATACGTTTTGGGCCCTTCCCTGCCGCGGACACTTGGCCCACCCACACAAGTTAGGTACCATTTTTATCAGGAGACTGTAGAGAATGCAGGGTGAGTGGAAGTTTGTGGACCCGCACAGATTCCAGAACTTTTCATCACAGAAATGTGGGGAAAATGTGTTTCTTTTTACAAAGTTTGAGGTTTGCAAGGGATTCTGGGTAACAGAACCTGGAGTGAGACACCCAAGTCACCCCTCCTGGATTCCCCTGGGTGTCTAGTTTTCAACAATGTATAGGTTTGCTAGGTTTCCTAAGGTGCGGGCAGAGCTAGGGTTCCAAATCCACAGCTAGGCACTTTGCCAAAAAAAGGGTCTGTTTTCACTGTAAAAATGTGGTGTGTCCACGTTGCGGTTTGGGCCGTTTCCTGTCGCAGGCACTAGGCCTACCCACACAAGTGAGGTGCCATTTTTATCGGGAGACTTAGGGGAACACAAAATAGTAGAGCAACTGATATTACCTTTTGATTTTCTATGCATTTCTGCCTTCCAAATGTAAGACAATGTTTAAAAAAGAAGTCACTTTGAAAAATGTCCTATGATTCACATGCTAGTATGGGTACCCACATTTTTGGAGATGTGCAAATAGCTACTGCTTCTAAACTCTATATTCTGTTCTCATTTTGGAAATACATAGGTGTCCTTGAGACCTATTTTTCACTCTTAATATTTTACCAAATGATTTGCTGTATACCCGGTACACAATGAAAAACCATTGCAAAATGCAGCTCAGTTATTGGCACTGGGTTCCTCGGGTTCTTGGTGAACCTACAAGTCCTATATATCCTCACAACCAGAAGGGTCCAGCAGATGTAACGGTATATTGCTTTTAAAAATTTGTCATCCTTAGAAGAAGTTACAGTTGAAAACAATGGCACAAATTGTGTTTTTTTTCAAATCATTTTCAATTTTTCTTATTTTCAACTGTTAGTTTCTATAACAAAACATTGAAGGATCTACACAAATGACCCCTTTCTGAATTCAGAAATGTATCTACGATTCTGAAATGTATAGCTTACCAGAATCCATATTGCTTTCATACCCATATCTTCAACTAACTGGAAGGAGGTTGAAAGCACAAAAAATAGCAAAAATAGGCTATGTCCCAGTAAAATGCCAAAACTGTATAAAAAACTTTGGTTTTCTGACAAAAGTCTGTCTGTCTCTGAAATCTGGGAAGAACATAATTTCAGCACCACAAACCCTTTGTTGATACCATTTGCAGGGAAAAACAGACACTTTCTTCTGCAGCACTTTTTTCCAATTTTCCCAAAAATAAAACAAAATGTAGCTGTATTTTGGCTAATTTCTGGGTCCCTCCAGGGGAATCAACAAACCCTGGGTACCTTAAAAATCCCCATGATTTTGGAAGAAAAAGACGCAAATTTGGTATGGATACCTTATGTGGACAAAAATCTACAGGGGCCTAAGCGCGAACTACCCCAAATAGCCAAATAAAGGCTTAGCACTGGGGGGGTGGGAGGCCTAGCAGTGAAGGGGTTATGAGGAGGGGGGTGGAGAGCTGGGAGGCAGGAAAACGCGGGAACGGGAAGGGACCCTGGAGGGGTGGGGCCGCAGGGGATCGCAGCAGCAGGGGCAACGAAAGAGAAACCAGGAGGAAAAAGGAAAGAAAAAGCAAAGCCAAAAGGCAGATGACAGAAAGAGATAAAAAGAAAGACAGAAATGCAGAAAGAGAGACAGAAGGGTAGAAATAAAATAGAGAGAAAAGCAGAAAGAGAGACAGAAAAAGCAGAAAGAGAGACAGAAGGGCAGTCAAGCAGCAGAGCAGTGACGATCTACCACTGGACCACCAGGGATGAGGTGCAGGCAGGAGCCTGAGAGTGGAGGAGGGCCTCGAACTTCTGACCTCTTGGTCAGCAGCAGCAACTTGGACAGCAGCAGCTACCATGCGGAGCTACGCTGTGACCTACCTCATTAATATTCATGAAGTAGGTAATTTGCAACCCACTGGGAAGCACAGAAAGTGTTCAGCACACTTTCGTACATGCCATTTTGCGATTTCCTAATTGCGAATCGCAAGGATTCACAATTGGGGAATCACAAAACGGTTTCTTAGTACATCTGGCCCAAAGCGATTTGCATTGCCAATGATTGTTTTAATTATTGGTGTGAAGGAAAGCATAAATACTCAGAAAATATGTGAGCAGAGTTTAGTTTTAGTTTCCTGGCTCAAACAAGCAGTTTTTAAAATGCACTAGGTGACTGTGAATTGTTAAAACTTGGCTGACATGCTGTTCCAGGTCATGTATAAAATCTTTGTCCAATTCTGGCACTTTAACCACCAGAATTTTGCATGCTGGAGTATGGAGCCCATAATGAAATTGTTAAAAGGAAAACTACCCACCCTTCAATGCAACATGCTCTTAGTTGAAAAGCCTGGAATGGCCAATGGTATCATATGTTGCCGTGTTGATTGGCAGACTAATGAAATTCAAAATAAAATTTAGTTTCTGACTTTCTGCCTTTGCTCATGTAGGCAATCACAAGTTAAACTACCCAGTGGGTGAAAGGTCAGAGATAGCCTTTCAAATGAAAATCCAAGCAACTCAGTGCTAATGGGCTAACACTCATTGGAAAAACAAACTAGCTTTCTAAAAAGAATTTAATTTACAGAACAATGCAAGCAGCAGCTGACAAACTTGTCTGAAGTGACACAAAGAAAGGAAAAAACATGATGCGCTGGCACCCTTCATCCCGAGCCCATCCTTGACCTAAAGGTTGGTGTGATTTAACTGGAGCACCTACAGCACCGCAAAGATGATTCCCTACCTTGAACAGTGAAAAATGCTCTGCCCTGTGAGGGCCACCATTGTTGCTTACACCAGTGTCCATGGCTCTCTTGCTGTGGCCCTTCCTTATGGTATTGCAGTAGGACTTTTCAATTTGGAAAAGTTTTTGACTGCTATCTGTTCAACTAATACACATGTACATTGAATAGGATCAAGCATCAGACCGTCAGTGTTCAATGGCACAAATTATAGCTTAGTGGAAGAGTACAACTCTGTTGATGCTGTGCATGTGACCTCACTGGTCATTGGACGTGGATGGCATGGAAAAGATAATGTGCAAATATGCCGACTTCAGATACATCACTTGGGAGTGGAAGTAAAATCTCATCTAAGCAATGCAAACTAAAATACTTGCAA
Organism: Calotriton arnoldi; assembly: GCA_963921515.1. Lineage (NCBI taxonomy): Eukaryota > Metazoa > Chordata > Amphibia > Caudata > Salamandridae > Calotriton > Calotriton arnoldi. Next base: position 1,690,759 of record CAWUFW010002309.1, read on the forward strand.
ATACAACATAAAGTTGAGGGGAACACAGAGCTATGGAGTGAATACGACACTGGTATCCAGATAATTCAAATTGACTCACTTGCCTTCCGCTTTACCATACTCAGGGTTGGTTTAAGATAGTTGTTGCTTTTGCTGCACTTACATTTATCAATATACAGTTAACAAAATATTATTTTTACCCAAAAATGTAACATTTAGTAAGGAAAAAGAAAGATACCCTTTGACCAGACCTATGTATACGTGGCTAGCTATGTGTTGTAATGAGGACACGAGCAACACTCTGGGGTAGTTTCTTCTACTTTAGTGGTAGGAGAATAACTCTGGCCCAAAATGCCAGACACCATCCATCAACTTCTTTCCCAACCACCACAGAACTCGCTAACATCATCAGCCCAGAATCTCTACACAGAATTAATTGTTGCAGGAAGGGGTGGGAGCACACTGCTTCACCTCCCAGCACAGTTCGCCCCTTAGCATTATGGTAAATGCAGTTCATAATACATGCTTACTTGAATATTTCCTGGAGTATTCCACCAAAGTTGGTGCAGGTTAGTGCTGTAAATCTCTAGACACGTGTTTCTGGATATCATCCGTCATCAGTAGAGATAAAAATAAATTTAATCTGGGGTTGCTGAGCAGGCTGCCACAATCCTTTCAGGTCTCAGTACCTCTCACAGGTGCACAGGTGCATCTCCAAAAGCTCGTCAGCTCAATGGCTCAAGGGAGCCTTTTCAAACAGGAAGGGGTGGGAGCACAGTGCTTCACCTCCCAGCACAGTTCGCCCCTTAGCATTATGGTAAATGCAGTTCATGTTACATGCTTACTTGAATATTTCCTGGAGTATTCCACCAAAGTTGGTGCAGGTTAGTGCTGTAAATCTCTAGACACGTGTTTCTGGATATCATCCGTCATCAGTAGAGATGAATACGAATTTAATCTGGGGTTGCTGAGCAGGCTGCCACAATCCTTTCAGGTCTCAGTACCTTTCACAGGCGCACAGGTGCATCTCCACAAGCTCGTCAGCTCAATGGCTCAAGGGAGCCTTTTCAAACAGGAAGGGGTGGGAGCACACTGCTTCACCTCCCAGCACAGTTCGCCCCTTAGCATTATGGTAAATGCAGTTCATAATACATGCTTACTTGAATATTTCCTGGAGTATTCCACCAAAGTTGGTGCAGGTTAGTGCTGTAAATCTCTAGACACGTGTTTCTGGATATCATCCGTCATCAGTAGAGATAAAAATAAATTTAATCTGGGGTTGCTGAGCAGGCTGCCACCATCCTTTCAGGTCTCAGTACCTCTCACAGGCGCACAGGTGCATCTCCACAAGCTCGTCAGCTCAATGGCTCAAGGGAGCCTTTTCAAACAGGAAGGGGTGGGAGCACACTGCTTCACCTCCCAGCACAGTTCGCCCCTTAGCATTATGGTAAATGCAGTTCATGTTACATGCTTACTTGAATATTTCCTGGAGTATTCCACCAAAGTTGGTGCAGGTTAGTGCTGTAAATCTCTAGACACGTGTTTCTGGATATCATCCGTCATCAGTAGAGATGAAAACGAATTTAATCTGGGGTTGCTGAGCAGGCTGCCACAATCCTTTCAGGTCTCAGTACCTTTCACAGGCGCACAGGTGCATCTCCACAAGCTCATCAGCTCAATGGCTCAAGGGAGCCTTTTCAAACAGGAAGGGGTGGGAGCACACTGCTTCACCTCCCAGCACAGTTCGCCCCTTAGCATTATGGTAAATGCAGTTCAAGTTACATGCTTGCTTGGATATTTCCTGGAGTATTCCACCAAAGTTGGTGCAGGTTAGTGCTGTAAATCTCTAGACATGTGTTTCTGGATATCATCCATCATCAGTAGACATAAAAACGAATTTTATGGGGGGGCGTGGCTAGCAGCCGTGTAAGATGGCCGCTGCCTAAAAGAGCTCCGAGACCACGGGAGTCTCTCCCAAAAATCCGACCAGTTATCCTGCTCCTAAACGGCTAAACCTGCGATCATCTGAATCCGGTACCCTGAGGGACCGATCGAGCCGCTCCGGAGCCTCGGAAACGGGGCGACGGCTCCATCCAGACGATCGGCAAAGCTAGGGCCTGTGCCTTGCGCCGGTGCCGCGGCCTCTCGTGCTTCCCTGGACCGCGGGGGAGTGGCGGCCGAGAGCGCAATCGGAGGCGGACTTTGCAACCGGAGCCGTCGGTGTGGCCGAGGACTGTGAGGGGGCACGGCGCTCGGAGGCGTCTGCCCTGGTGGCACTGCAGAAGGAGAGGTGGAGCGGAGGGACAGACCCTGCGATCGTTCCTGGATCCCCGGTGGCAGTGAGTGGTGCGGCGAACGGAAGATCTGCGTAGTATACGCTGGGGGCTACATCTCTTGCGGGGCCGATAGTTCATTGCGCCAGGACTGCTGAAGGACCGCAAACTGAGGAGAGGCGCTTTGGGAAGCTTAAGCGGCCGGCATTGGCAATCTTGAGACCCCCGGACTGCGCACTGCGGACGAAGATCCCCTGTCTGTGTAGGTGCTGCCGTTTGCCGGCAGACCCCGCTAACCAATTCGACTCCGTGCTAGTAGGAATACTCCCGCCGCCGTCCTGTGCCACTGCAGGATGATGAGAGACGGTAAAGTTAAAACACGGTACCTGACTCCTGTATACGCTCTGCATGTGAGTGGGCACGGAGCCCGATACAGACTGGGAGACTGCGTGGTGTCGAAATTATATGTACACCTCCCGGTTATATGCCAAAGGAGCCGCGAGAGGAACTGGCCAGCAACCCGGTAGGCGGCATACGACGGATTGCCGTGCGACTGGCAGCGGACACTACTGCCTCAACCCGTGAACGTGGTGGTGATCACGAGGAGTGGGCCCCGATGGGGGGAAAGGGCCAGAGAGGACAACAAACTGCCAGGCTGGATAAGTACGCATATACCAAAGAACTGTCAGAGAAATCACAGGGTGAAATGGCCCCTGCGACCGACCTAGCGGCGGATAAGACAGCAGAAATCACATTGAAGGATGTCATGGCCGCCCTACAAACAGTTCAATCCTCCATTGGCACGATATCCACAGATATCTCCCTAATACGTGCGGACTTTTCTAAAATGACCGACAGATTGGCGGCGGTTGAAACTACGTCGGCGGCGCTCTCTACGGATACGGCGACACTGCAGCGACAGGTGCGCCGCCTGGAAGCAGACAACAAACTTATCATGGCCAAACTGGATGACCAAGAAGGCCGCTCACGGCGCAACAACATAAGACTGGTTGGCGTGCCAGAAAATGTAGGTGGCCCGGCCCTGGACCTCTTTGTGGAGGATGTGATTAAAATTCGGTTACAACCACGGGGACTGTCTAGCTTCTTCTCAGTAGAAAGGGCGCATCGTGTGCCGGGTGGCAGACCACGCCCAGGGGCCCCCCCCAGACCAATCTTGGCACGCATCTTCAATTTTCGTGACCGCGACGCCATTCTACAGACGGCAAGAATAGCCCCACCGATACGGATTGAAAATAGCTCAGTGACACTTTACCCGGACTACACGGCCGCGGTAACCAAACAAAGACGTAACTTCTTTGAAGTGAAGAAAGAGATGCGCGCCAGAGAACTCAAGTATTCAATGCTTTTCCCAGCCAAGCTGCGGGTAGAGGCGGAAGGAAAAACTTGGTTTTTTGCAACACCAGAGGAAGCCCAGGAATGGCTGGAGGGATGGCGCCCAGCTACAGGATCCAGGACAGTAGGGAAACACCAGCAACATCGAGCGACTGACTCGCAACTGTCCGCGCACAGAGAGCGCAGTGAATCGGGAACCTGACCATGATCTGGACGACAGGGCCCACAATGAACACTGTAAGGCCAATATCGACAGCTAGCAGAGGCGGGAGATGCCTGTCATCGTAATGGACCACCGAACAGATAAATTGCACTCTGTAAGAACTCAATATATGGGTTTGATTTGCTTAGACAGGGGTGGTGCGGACTGACATCCCTTCCAGGTATGAACTGATTATAAATTGCGACGGCCGTTGCAGTATAGACATTTGCGGGAGGGACTTTCGAGAGGTCTCGGGTGGACTCACCCCCCCTTACAATGGTACAAGTTTTGGGGTCAAAGCGCTCTGCTCAGTTGGGGGGGTAGTTCTAGAACCACCGGGCAGGGAGGCAGGGAGGGGGAAGGGGTTATGATGCAGTTTGTGGTTTTATGTTTCTTTTTGCAGTGTCAGATCCGCAGCCTCTCAGGAGGTGCTGTATATTATGCAATGTTGTTTTCCATGAAGCGTGATAACAAGTATTGGCTGACGACTATAATTTCGTATAACGCACACAAGCGCTCTCCTGAGTTTTGGTGGCAAAAAATTTTAAACTCGTTATGTAAGCGGACAGGGAGAAGGGAGGGAGGGTGTAAACAGTTAATGGGGTTAGTTTTAGTTTTAGTTTTATTTCTTACGAAAGGTGCAGACACAGAGGTTACACATGGGGACGATAAAGAAACGACTGTACAGGCAACCCAATGCCTGGCTACAATGGCTGACTACCATGACACAACCTAACACGATGACTGATGTCTCAGACCCCCAGGCGCCGGCCTCTCGGCCGTCCAGCCTTCCACTTACGGTGTTAACATGGAATGTGAACGGGCTGGGAGATAAGATAAAGCGGGGTCTTGTTCTCCAATATCTTAAACGTAAGAATCCCGCCGTGGCGCTACTCCAGGAGTCGCACCTGACAGGGACCACATGCAAAGCTTTAGACAGATGGGGGTTTAAAATGATAGTACACTCTGACTTTACATCCGGCTCACGGGGGTGGGAATATTGGTCAGCAAGCGCTTCCCGCTGATCATAACTGGGACCCACAAAGACGACCAGGGACGGTTTGCAGCGTTAACGTGTCAATGGGACGGGAAAATCTACAACATGGTGTCGGTATACATCCCACCGACGCTACACCAGACGGCCTTCTCGGACCTGGGGAGATTCCTACTGACACTACCACAGGGTGAGCTGATAATGGGAGGTGATTTTAATACCACTATGAATACAGACTTAGATAGAAAGCCCCCTAGAGCTCCCACTGGTGCAAACCTCAAACTGGTAGAGTTCACAGAGGCGCTAGGCCTCATAGACGCCTGGAGGATCAGATATCCGACTGAGCAGTACTATACATTCCGTTCCGGAGTACATAATAGTCTTTCCAGACTGGACTATATTTTTACATTAGCAACAGGGCTAATAGGGGTGGCAGAGATTACACATTTACCAAGGGGTATTTCGGACCACTCCCCAGTGCTCATTACATATGCTACTTCCACCCTAAGGCGGAGCATATTATTTCCACTACACCCCGGATATCTCAAAAATCATAACATTAGTAAAGATCTCCCTAATATCACGAAGACTTATTTTGAGGAAAACCAACACTCGGTCACCTCCCCAACAACGTTATGGGAGGCCTATAAAACGGTGCTCCGGGGGCAAGCAATTTCCCTAGTTACGAGCCATAAGAGGGCACAGCGACAACAGATGGACAGTTTGGAAATGGAAGTTTCTTTAGCAGAGGCAGCCCATACAGCTGATGTTAATGATGAAACAGCACATAAGGTACATCTGGCACAACAGGCATACACAGCCTGCGCACGGGAAGAGACAACCGCTAAGCTCACCCGAACACAGCACACTGTCTACGAACTAGGAGATAAAGCGGGTAGGCTCTTGGCATGGCTGGGGAAAAAGGAGAGGGCCAGTAACTGGGTGGCACAGATCCGGTTGCTGGATGGGCAACTGACGGCTGAACCCCAACAAATAACCGATGCCTTAGCGGAGCATTATGAATCTGTCTACACACCAACGGCTACAGCCTCGATAGATGACAATCTTGTATTCCTTAGGGACATACACATGTCTACATTGACACCGGAGGCAGCAGCAGACCTGGAAAAGGATATAGCACCTGAAGAACTCGCTCAGGCGATAGGCGCATTACATACAGGTAAAGCCCTGGGGCCCAACGGAATTCCAGTGGAATTTTATAAAAAAGCAGCCTCCCAGCTCATACCACATTTACTTAACATGTACACAGATAGTCTGGGGAGGGGGATCCTGCCCAGAGACCAGCGCCTGGCTACAATAGTTGCGATCCATAAACCTGGCAAACCACCCCATGAATGTTTGTCTTATAGACCGATCTCCCTGATAAACGCTGAAACAAAAATCTTAGCTAAAACATTGGCTACGAGATTACAGCCACATCTAGCTACAGTGGTCCACCCAGATCAATCGGGATTTATGCCTAGTCGAAATACGGCACTTAATCTGAGACGGCTGCATAGTGTTATTGCGCGCAGATCCACTATAGAAGAGGATGCAGTTATCCTATCGTTGGATGCGCGAATGGCGTTCGACCTCGTTGAATGGCCCTTCCTGTTTGCGGTCCTCCGCCACTTGGGGTTCGGTCCCAAGTTCTGCGCATGGGTTCAGTTGCTCTATGCAAAACCCTTGGCGCAGGTTGTAGTCAACGGGCATATATCGACGGACTTTCCATTGGGAAGGGGGACGCGGCAGGGTTGCCCACTATCACCGCTCCTCTTTGCGCTGGTCCTGGAGCCTCTGGCCGCGTGGATAAGGCAAAGTCCGGTAATACGGGGGTTGAAGTGGACAATGGGCTGGGAGGATCGCATATCGCTTTATGCGGATGATATTCTCTTATATCTGGCGTCCCCGGCACGCTCAATTAACTGCCTTTTAGATATCTGTACGGCATATGGACAAGTCTCCGGATATACCATAAATTGGACAAATTCCATTCTTTACATTCTACACGGCTCCCCACCGCGGCTTCCGCGAGATTGTACGCTTCAGGTGACGGATAGTGGCTTTAAATACCTAGGAGTGTATATAACACACAACAAAGCACAGTTTATTGCACAAAATCTTACACAGCCCCTGATGAGATTTAGAGGCGACGTCAAACATTGGCGAACGCTCCCACTGACGCTGCTGGGAAGGGCAGCACTTTTCAAAATGGTGGCACTCCCCAGATTTCTTTACGCACTACAGAATACACCGTTCCCAGTAGCCCCAGCATATTTTACAGCGATAAATGCGGAAGTGACCAGTCTGCTCTGGGAGGGGAAAACGCCCCGTATAGCAATGCAGAAGCTTACGAGAAGTTGGTACGACGGCGGCATTGCCCTCCCCGATATCAAGGCATATTATTGGGCTTCCCAGCTGGCTGTCATAAACCAATGGCTCCATATAGCCCAGGATGACCCAGCCTACCGAATGGACAGACACCTACTAGACAAGATGGGAATTATGGGTGCACTCTACAATAAGGTCGGGAGAAGCAGCCTCACGGGTCCGACAGCACACACTGTCCAGGTCTGGACTGAGGCACAGCGGGCGCTGGGATGGGAGGGTGTCATAACGCAAGCAGTGCCACTATGGGACACAAAAAGGCTAGGTACACTACGCAACACTAAAGGGTTCCAACAATGGGACCTGATAGGCATCACAAAGGTTGGGTATCTATGGAAGAAAGGAGAAATGGTTCCATTCACCCACCTACAGGCCACATATGGCCTGGCAAAGACCGAAATATTCCGATACATGCAGATCAGACACGCCCTTAAGTCAGTAATTCCACCAGCAACACGACTTGATGAGTCATCACCGCTAGAAGATAGGCTCCTGACAGAGCACCTTCACAAAAAAGCTATCTCCCAAACCTATCGTAAAATCGAACATAATCGATCAGACCCTACAGAGGCTTTGAAGGCTAGATGGGAACTGGATGTGGGTGCCATAGACGAAGCAGACTGGCGAGAGGCGCTGGCGTCCCCGCGGGAGGCAGCAATATCATCTAGGCTCAGGTTGGTGCAATTAAAAATTTTACACCGCACATACTATACACGGACACTACTACATAAAATAAAACGGACGGTCACACCACTTTGTCTTCGGCACTGTGGAGAATTGGGCTCACTATTCCACACCCTATGGCAGTGTCCGGAGATAGCGCTGTATTGGAGAGCGGTGATGCGTACGCTCTCACAGGTGACGAAGGTCACAATACTCCAGGAGCCGAAACACTGCCTTCTTAATATATGGGAGCCCACAGACTTAAATAATGCAGATCAGGATTGGGTAACATTGGAGTAACATTCGCGAAGCGCAATATAGCGCAGCACTGGGGATCTGGCCAGACTCCTACCCTACGTCAATGGTGTAGTAACATGGATGCAGCAATGGTGACGGAAAAGGCTGTATACACTCATCGGGGATGCCCCAAAAAATGGACAAGGATATGGGGAAAATGGAATGCTTACCGTGGGACTAATTGTGAACCCCCACATGAAGATTCTCTCTCGGATGGGAGTGAATAATCGGGATACAATGTGTACAGTTGGTGAGATATGGTGCAGTTGTTTATTAGATAATGTAACTTGTACAGGTCAGTCTCCGATGTGTGTCTGTAACATTGAAAGCTTAAATGACCCGATGTGTCTATCTATATGCACCGTAAGATTTCAATGTATTAGGTGTTATTGTTTTATTTTAAATATCAATAAAAAGTTTAATAAAAAAAAAAAAACGAATTTTATATGGGGTTGCGGAGCAGGCTGCCACAATCCTTTCAGGTCTCAGTACCTCTCACAGGTGCATCTCCACAAGCTCGTCAGCTCAATGGCTCAAGGGAGCCTTTTCAAAACAGGAAGGGGTGGGAGCACACTGCTTCACCTCCCAGCACAGTTCGCCCCTTAGCATTATGGTAAATGCAGTTCGTAATACATGCTTACTTGATATTTTACTGGAGTGTTCCACCAAAGTTGGTGCAGGTTAGTGCTGTACATCTCTAGACACGTGTTTCTGGATTTCATCCGTCATCAGTAGAGATAAAAACAAATTTTATATGGGGTTGCTGTGCAGGCTGCCACAATCCTTACAGGTCTCAGTACCTCTCACAGGCGCACAGGTTCATCTCCAAGAGCTCGTCAGCTCAATGGCTCAAGGGAGCCTTTTCAAACAGGAAGGGGTGGGAGCACACTGCTTCACCTCCCAGCACAGAGAGGTACTGAGACCTGTAAGGATTGTGGCAGCCTGCTCAGCAACCCCATATAAAATTCGTTTTTATCGCTACTGATGACGGATGAAATCCAGAAACACATGTCTAGAGATGTACAGCACTAACCTGCACCAACTTTGGTGGAACACTCCAGTAAAATATCTAGTAAGCATTAATTATATTATGAACTGAATTTACCATAATGCTAAGGGGCGAACTGTGCTGGGAGGTGAAGCAGTGTGCTCCCACCCCTTCCTTTTTTGAAAAGGCTCCCTTGAGCCATTGAGCTGACGAGCTTGTGGAGATGCACCTGTGCGCCTGTGAGATGTACTGAGACCTGTAAGGATTGTGGCAGCCTGCTCAGCAACCCCATATAAAATCCGTTTTTATCTCTACTGATGACGGATGAAATCCAGAAACACGTGTCTAGAGATGTACAGCACTAACCTGCACCAACTTTGGTGGAACACTCCAGTAAAATATCAAGTAAGCATGTATTACGAACTGCATATACCATAATGCTAAGGGGCGAACTGTGCTGGGAGGTGAAGCAGTGTGCTCCCTCCCCTTCCTGTTTTGAAAAGGCTCCCTTGAGCTATTGAGCTGACGAACTTGTGGAGATGCACCTGTGCGCCTGTGAGAGGTACTGAGACCTGTAAGGATTGTGGCAGCCTGCTCAGCAACCCCATATAAAATTCGTTTTTATCTCTACTGATGACGAATGAAATCCAGAAACACGTGTCTAGAGATGTACAGCACTAACCTGCACCAACTTTGGTGGAACACTCAAGTAAAATATCAAGTAAGCATGTATTACGAACTGCATTTACCATAATGCTAAGGGGCGAACTGTGCTGGGAGGTGAAGCAGTGTGCTCCCACCCCTTCCTGTTTTGAAAAGGCTTCCTTGAGCCATTGAGCTGACGAGCTTGTGGAGATGCACCTGTGCGCCTGTGAGAGGTACTGAGACCTGTAAGGATTGTGGTAGCCTGCTCAGCAACCCCATATACAATTTGTTTTTATCTCTACTGATGACGGATGAAATCCAGAACACACGTGTCTAGAGATGTACAGCACTAACCTGCACCAACTTTGGTGGAACATTCCAGTAAAATATCAAGTAAGCATGTATTACGAACTGCATTTACCATAATGCTAAGGGGCCAACTGTGCTGGGAGGTGAAGCAGTGTGCTCCCACCCCTTCCTGTTTTGAAAAGGCTCCCTTGAGCCATTGAGCTGACAAGCTTGTGGAGATGCACATGTGCGCCTGTGAGAGGTACTGAGACCTGTAAGGATTGTGGCAGCCTGCTCAGCAACCTCATATAAAATTCGTTTTTATCTCTACTGATGACGGATGAAATCCAGAAACACGTGTCTAGAGATGTACAGCACTAACCTGCACCAACTTTGGTGGAACACTCCAGTAAAATATCAAGTAAGCATGTATTATGACCTGCATTTACCATAATGCTAAGGGGCGAACTGTGCTGGGAGGGGAAGCAGTGTGCTCCCACCCCTTCCTGTTTTGAAAAGGCTCCCTTGAGCCATTGAGCTGACGAGCTTGTGGAGATGCACCTGTGCGTCTGTGAGAGGTACTGAGACCTGTAAGGATTGTGGCAGCCTGCTCAGAAACCCCATATAAAATTAGTTTTTATCTCTACTGATGACGGATTAAATACAGAAGCACGTGTCTAGAGATGTACAGCACTAACCTGCACCAACTTTGGTGGAACACTCCAGTAAATATCAAGTAAGCATGTATTAACAACTGCATTTACCATAATGCTAAGGGGCGTAACTGTGCTGGGAGGTGAAGCAGTGTGCTCCCACCTCTTCCTGTTTTGAAAAGGCTCCCTTAAGCCATTGAGCTGGTGAGCTTGTGGAGATGCACCTGTGCGCCTGTGAGAGGTACTGAGACCTGTAAGGATTTTGGCAGCCTGCTCAGCAACCCCATATAAAATTAGTTTTTATCTCTACTGATGACGGATGAAATCCAGAAACACGTGTCTAGAGATGTACAGCACTAACCTGCACCAACTTTGGTGGAACACACCAGTAAAATATCAAGTAAGCATGTATTACGAACTGCATTTACCATAATGCTAAGGGGCGAACTGTGCTGGGAGGGGAAGCAGTGTGCTCCCACCCCTTCCTGTTTTGAAAAGGCTCCCTTGAGCCATTGAGCTGACGAGCTTGTGGAGATGCACCTGTGCGCCTGAGATAGGAACTGAGACCTGTAAGGATTGTGGCAGCCTGCTCAGCAACCCCATATAAAATTAGTTTTTATCTCTACTGATGACGGATGAAATCCATTAACACGTGTCTAGAGATGTACAGTACTAACCTGCACCAACTTTGGTGGAACACTCCAGTAAAATATCAAGTAAGCATGTATTACGAACTGCATTTACCATAATGCTAAGGGGCGAACTGTGCTGGGAGGTGAAGCAGTGAGCTCCCACCCCTTCCTGTTTTGAAAAGGCTCCCTTGAGCCATTGAGCTGACGAGCTTGTCGAGATGCACCTGTGCGCCTGTGAGAGGTACTGAGACCTGTAAGGATTGTGGCAGCCTGCTCAGCAACCCCATATAAAATTCATTTTTATCTCTACTGATGACGGATGAAATCCAGAAACACGTGTCTAGAGATGTACAGCACTAACCTCCACCAACTTTGGTGGAACACTCCAGTAAAATATCAAGTAAGCATGTATTACGAACTGCATTTACCATAATGCTAAGGTGCGAACTGTGCTGGGAGGTGAAGCAGTGAGCTCCCACCCCTTCCTGTTTTGAAAAGGCTCCCTTGAGCCATTGAGCTGACGTGCTTGTGGAGATGCACCTGTGCGCTTGTGAGAGGTACTGAGACCTGTAAGGATTGTGGCAGCCTGCTCAGCAACCCCATATAAAATTAGTTTTTATCTCTACTGATGACGGATGAAATCCAGAAACACGTGTCTAGAGATATACAGGACTAACCTGCACCAACTTTGGTGGAACACTCCAGTAAAATATCAAGTAAGCTTGTATTATATTACGAACTGCATTTACCATAATGCTAAGGGGCGAACTGTGGTGGGAGGTGAAGCAGTGTGCTCCCACCCCTTCCTGTTTTGAAAAGGCTCCCTTGAGCCATTGAGGTGACGAGCTTGTGGAGATGCACCTGTGCGCCTGTGAGAGGTACTGAGACCTGTAAGGATTATGGCAGCCTGCTCAGCAACCCCATATAAAATTAGTTTTTATCTCTACTGATGACGGATGAAATCCAGAAACACGTGTCTAGAGATGTACAGCACTAACCTGCACCAACTTTGGTAGAACACTCCAGTAAAATATCAAGTAAGCATGTATTACGAACTGCATTTACCATAATGCTAAGGGGCGAACTGTGCTGGGAGGTGAAGCAGTGTGCTCCCACCCCTTCCTGTTTTGAAAAGGCTCCCTTGAGCCATTGAGCTGACAAGCTTGTGGAGATGCACCTGTGCGCCTGTGAGAGGTACTGAGACCTGTAAGGACTGTGGCAGCCTGCTCAGCAACCCCATATAAAATTCGTTTTTATCTCTACTGATGACGGATGAAATCCAGAAACACGTGTCTAGAGATGTACAGCACTAACCTGCACCAACTTTGGTAGAACACTCTAGTAAAATATCAAGTAAGCATGTATTATGAACTGCATTTACCATAATGCTAAGGGGAGAACTGTGCTGGCAGGTGAAGCAGTGTGCTACCACCCCTTCCTGTATTGAAAAGGCTCACTTGAGCCATTGAGCTGACGAGCTTGTGGAGATGCACCTGTGCGCCTGTGAGAGGTACTGAGACCTGTAAGGATTGTGGCAGCCTGCTCAGCAACACCATATAAAATTCGTTTTTATCTCTACTGATGACGGATGAAATCCAGAAACACGTGTCTAGAGATGTACAGCACTAACCTGCACCAACTTTGGTGGAACACTCCAGTAAAATATCAAGTAAGCATGTATTACGAACTGCATTTACCATAATGCTAAGGGGCAAAATGTGCTGGGAGGTGAAGCATTTTGCTCCCACCCCTTCCTGTTTTGAAAAGGCTCCCTTGAGCCATTGAGCTGACGAGCTTGTGGAGATGCACCTGTGCGCCTGTGAGAGGTACTGAGACCTGTAAGGATTGTGGCAGCCTGCTCAGCAACCCCATATAAAATTCGTTTTTATCTCTACTGATGACGGATGAAATCCAGAAACACGTGTCTAGAGATGTACAGCACTAACCTGCACCAACTTTGGTGGAACACTCCAGTAAAATATCAAGTAAGCATGTATTACAAACTGCATTTACCATAATGCTAAGGGGTGAACTGTGCTGGGAGGAGAAGCAGTGTGCTCCCACCCCTTCCTGTTTTGAAAAGGCTCCCTTGAGCCATTGAGCTGACGAGCTTGTGGAGATGCACCTGTGCGCCTGTGAGAGGTACTGAGACCTGTAAGGATTGTGGCAGCCTGCTCAGCAACCCCATATAAAATTCGTTTTTATCTCTACTGATGACAGATGAAATCCAGAAACACGTGTCTAGAGATGTACAGCACTAACCTGCACCAACTTTGGTGGAACACTCCAGTAAAATATCAAGTAAGCATGTATTACGAACTGCATTTACCATAATGCTAAGGGGTGAACTGTGCTGGGAGGTAAAGCAGTGTGCTCCCACCCCTTCCTCTTTTGAAAAGGCTCCCTTGAGCCATTGAGCTGACGAGCTTGTGGAGATGCACCTGTGCGCCTGTGAGAGGTACTGAGACCTGTAAGGATTGTGGCAGCCTGCTCAGCAACCCCATATAAAATTCGTTTTTATCTCTACTGATGACGGATGAAATCCAGAAACATGTGTCTAGAGATGTACAGCACTAACCTGCACCAACTTTGGTGGAACACTCCAGTAAAATATCAAGTAAGCATGTATTACAAACTGCATTTACCATAATGCTAAGAGGTGAACTGTGCTGGGAGGAGAAGCAGTGTGCTCCCACCCCTTCCTGTTTTGAAAAGGCTCCCTTGAGCCATTGAGCTGATGAGCTTGTGGAGATGCACCTGTGCGCCTGTGAGAGGTACTGAGACCTGTAAGGATTGTGGCAGCCTGCTCAGCAACCCCATATAAAATTAGTTTTTATCTCTACTGATGACAGATGAAATCCAGAAACACGTGTCTAGAGATGTACAGCACTAACCTGCACCAACTTTGGTGGAACACTCCAGTAAAATATCAAGTAAGCATGTATTACGAACTGCATTTACCATAATGCTAAGGGGTGAACTGTGCTGGGAGGTAAAGCAGTGTGCTCCCACCCCTTCCTCTTTTGAAAAGGCTCCCTTGAGCCATTGAGCTGACGAGCTTTTGGAGATGCACCTGTGCGCCTGTGAGAGGTACTGCGACCTGTAAGGATTGTGGCAGCCTGCTCAGCAACCCCATATACAATTCATTTTTATCTCTACTGATGACGGATGAAATAAAGAAACACGTGTCTAGAGATGTACAGCACTAACCTGCACCAACTTTGGTGGAACACTCCAGTAAAATATCAAGTAAGCATGTATTACGTACTGCATTTACCATAATGCTAAGGGGCGAACTGTGCTGGGAGGTGAAGCAGTGTGCTCCCACCCCTTCCTCTTTTGAAAAGGCTCCCTTGAGCCATTGAGCTGACGAGCTTGTGGAGATGCACCTGTGCGCCTGTGAGAGGTACTGCGACCTGTAAGGATTGTGGCAGCCTGCTCAGCAACCCCATATACAATTCATTTTTATCTCTACTGATGACGGATGAAATCCAGAAACACGTGTCTAGAGATGTACAGCACTAACCTGCACCAACTTTGGTGGAACACTCCAGTAAAATATCAAGTAAGCATGTATTACGAACTGCATTTACCATAATGCTAAGGGGCGAATTGTGTTGAGAGGTGAAGCAGTGTGCTCCCACCCCTTCCTGTTTTGAAAAGGCTCCCTTGAGCCATTGAGCTGACGAGCTTGTGGAGATGCACCTGTGCGCCTGTGAGAGGTACTGAGACCTATAAGGATTGTGGCAGCCTGCTCAGCAACCCCATATAAAATTCGTTTTTATCGCTACTGATGACGGATGAAATCCAGAAACACATGTCTAGAGATGTACAGCACTAACCTGCACCAACTTTGGTGGAACACTCCAGTAAAATATCTAGTAAGCATTAATTATATTATGAACTGAATTTACCATAATGCTAAGGGGCGAACTGTGCTGGGAGGTGAAGCAGTGTGCTCCCACCCCTTCCTTTTTGAAAAGGCTCCCTTGAGCCATTGAGCTGACGAGCTTGTGGAGATGCACCTGTGCGCCTGTGAGAGGTACTGAGACCTGTAAGGATTGTGGCAGCCTGCTCAGCAACCCCATATAAAGTCCGTTTTTATCTCTACTGATGACGGATGAAATCCAGAAACACGTGTCTAGAGATGTACAGCACTAACCTGCACCAACTTTGGTGGAACACTCCAGTAAAATATCAAGTAAGAATGTATTACGAACTGCATATACCATAATGCTAAGGGGCGAACTGTGCTGGGAGGTGAAGCAGTGTGCTCCCTCCCCTTCCTGTTTTGAAAAGGCTCCCTTGAGCTATTGAGCTGACGAACTTGTGGAGATGCACCTGTGCACCTGTGAGAGGTACTGAGACCTGTAAGGATTGTGGCAGCCTGCTCAGCAACCCCATATAAAATTCGTTTTTATCTCTACTGATGACGAATGAAATCCAGAAACACGTGTCTAGAGATGTACAGCACTAACCTGCACCAACTTTGGTGGAACACTCAAGTAAAATATCAAGTAAGCATGTATTACGAACTGCATTTACCATAATGCTAAGGGGCGAACTGTGCTGGGAGGTGAAGCAGTGTGCTCCCACCCCTTCCTGTTTTGAAAAGGCTTCCTTGAGCCATTGAGCTGACGAGCTTGTGGAGATGCACCTGTGCGCCTGTGAGAGGTACTGAGACCTGTAAGGATTGTGGTAGCCTGCTCAGCAACCCCATATACAATTTGTTTTTATCTCTACTGATGACGGATGAAATCCAGAACACACGTGTCTAGAGATGTACAGCACTAACCTGCACCAACTTTGGTGGAACATTCCAGTAAAATATCAAGTAAGCATGTATTACGAACTGCATTTACCATAATGCTAAGGGGCCAACTGTGCTGGGAGGTGAAGCAGTGTGCTCCCACCCCTTCCTGTTTTGAAAAGGCTCCCTTGAGCCATTGAGCTGACAAGCTTGTGGAGATGCACATGTGCGCCTGTGAGAGGTACTGAGACCTGTAAGGATTGTGGCAGCCTGCTCAGCAACCTCATATAAAATTCGTTTTTATCTCTACTGATGACGGATGAAATCCAGAAACACGTGTCTAGAGATGTACAGCACTAACCTGCACCAACTTTGGTGGAACACTCCAGTAAAATATCAAGTAAGCATGTATTATGACCTGCATTTACCATAATGCTAAGGGGCGAACTGTGCTGGGAGGGGAAGCAGTGTGCTCCCACCCCTTCCTGTTTTGAAAAGGCTCCCTTGAGCCATTGAGCTGACGAGCTTGTGGAGATGCACCTGTGCGTCTGTGAGAGGTACTGAGACCTGTAAGGATTGTGGCAGCCTGCTCAGAAACCCCATATAAAATTAGTTTTTATCTCTACTGATGACGGATTAAATACAGAAGCACGTGTCTAGAGATGTACAGCACTAACCTGCACCAACTTTGGTGGAACACTCCAGTAAATATCAAGTAAGCATGTATTAACAACTGCATTTACCATAATGCTAAGGGGCGAACTGTGCTGGGAGGTGAAGCAGTGTGCTCCCACCTCTTCCTGTTTTGAAAAGGCTCCCTTAAGCCATTGAGCTGGTGAGCTTGTGGAGATGCACCTGTGCGCCTGTGAGAGGTACTGAGACCTGTAAGGATTTTGGCAGCCTGCTCAGCAACCCCATATAAAATTAGTTTTTATCTCTACTGATGACGGATGAAATCCAGAAACACGTGTCTAGAGATGTACAGCACTAACCTGCACCAACTTTGGTGGAACACACCAGTAAAATATCAAGTAAGCATGTATTACGAACTGCATTTACCATAATGCTAAGGGGCGAACTGTGCTGGGAGGGGAAGCAGTGTGCTCCCACCCCTTCCTGTTTTGAAAAGGCTCCCTTGAGCCATTGAGCTGACGAGCTTGTGGAGATGCACCTGTGCGCCTGAGATAGGAACTGAGACCTGTAAGGATTGTGGCAGCCTGCTCAGCAACCCCATATAAAATTAGTTTTTATCTCTACTGATGACGGATGAAATCCATTAACACGTGTCTAGAGATGTACAGTACTAACCTGCACCAACTTTGGTGGAACACTCCAGTAAAATATCAAGTAAGCATGTATTACGAACTGCATTTACCATAATGCTAAGGGGCGAACTGTGCTGGGAGGTGAAGCAGTGAGCTCCCACCCCTTCCTGTTTTGAAAAGGCTCCCTTGAGCCATTGAGCTGACGAGCTTGTCGAGATGCACCTGTGCGCCTGTGAGAGGTACTGAGACCTGTAAGGATTGTGGCAGCCTGCTCAGCAACCCCATATAAAATTCATTTTTATCTCTACTGATGACGGATGAAATCCAGAAACACGTGTCTAGAGATGTACAGCACTAACCTCCACCAACTTTGGTGGAACACTCCAGTAAAATATCAAGTAAGCATGTATTACGAACTGCATTTACCATAATGCTAAGGGGCGAACTGTGCTGGGAGGTGAAGCAGTGAGCTCCCACCCCTTCCTGTTTTGAAAAGGCTCCCTTGAGCCATTGAGCTGACGTGCTTGTGGAGATGCACCTGTGCGCTTGTGAGAGGTACTGAGACCTGTAAGGATTGTGGCAGCCTGCCCAGCAACCCCATATAAAATTAGTTTTTATCTCTACTGATGACGGATGAAATCCAGAAACACGTGTCTAGAGATATACAGGACTAACCTGCACCAACTTTGGTGGAACACTCCAGTACAATATCAAGTAAG
The DNA here is from genome assembly GCA_963921515.1 of Calotriton arnoldi. NCBI lineage: Eukaryota > Metazoa > Chordata > Amphibia > Caudata > Salamandridae > Calotriton > Calotriton arnoldi. The sequence goes on from CAWUFW010002309.1 coordinate 1,708,848, forward strand.
CTTGTATTATATTACGAACTGCATTTACCATAATGCTAAGGGGCGAACTGTGGTGGGAGGTGAAGCAGTGTGCTCCCACCCCTTCCTGTTTTGAAAAGGCTCCCTTGAGCCATTGAGGTGACGAGCTTGTGGAGATGCACCTGTGCGCCTGTGAGAGGTACTGAGACCTGTAAGGATTATGGCAGCCTGCTCAGCAACCCCATATAAAATTAGTTTTTATCTCTACTGATGACGGATGAAATCCAGAAACACGTGTCTAGAGATGTACAGCACTAACCTGCACCAACTTTGGTAGAACACTCCAGTAAAATATCAAGTAAGCATGTATTACGAACTGCATTTACCATAATGCTAAGGGGCGAACTGTGCTGGGAGGTGAAGCAGTGTGCTCCCACCCCTTCCTGTTTTGAAAAGGCTCCCTTGAGCCATTGAGCTGACAAGCTTGTGGAGATGCACCTGTGCGCCTGTGAGAGGTACTGAGACCTGTAAGGACTGTGGCAGCCTGCTCAGCAACCCCATATAAAATTCGTTTTTATCTCTACTGATGACGGATGAAATCCAGAAACACGTGTCTAGAGATGTACAGCACTAACCTGCACCAACTTTGGTAGAACACTCTAGTAAAATATCAAGTAAGCATGTATTATGAACTGCATTTACCATAATGCTAAGGGGAGAACTGTGCTGGCAGGTGAAGCAGTGTGCTACCACCCCTTCCTGTATTGAAAAGGCTCCCTTGAGCCATTGAGCTGACGAGCTTGTGGAGATGCACCTGTGCGCCTGTGAGAGGTACTGAGACCTGTAAGGATTGTGGCAGCCTGCTCAGCAACACCATATAAAATTCGTTTTTATCTCTACTGATGACGGATGAAATCCAGAAACACGTGTCTAGAGATGTACAGCACTAACCTGCACCAACTTTGGTGGAACACTCCAGTAAAATATCAAGTAAGCATGTATTACGAACTGCATTTACCATAATGCTAAGGGGCAAAATGTGCTGGGAGGTGAAGCATTTTGCTCCCACCCCTTCCTGTTTTGAAAAGGCTCCCTTGAGCCATTGAGCTGACGAGCTTGTGGAGATGCACCTGTGCGCCTGTGAGAGGTACTGAGACCTGTAAGGATTGTGGCAGCCTGCTCAGCAACCCCATATAAAATTCGTTTTTATCTCTACTGATGACGGATGAAATCCAGAAACACGTGTCTAGAGATGTACAGCACTAACCTGCACCAACTTTGGTGGAACACTCCAGTAAAATATCAAGTAAGCATGTATTACGAACTGCATTTACCATAATGCTAAGGGGCGAACTGTGCTGGGAGGTGAAGCAGTGTGCTCCCACCCCTTCCTGTTTTGAAAAGGCTCCCTTGAGCCATTGAGCGGACGAGCTTGTGGAGATGCACCTGTGCGCCTGTGAGAGGTACTGAGACCTGTAAGGATTGTGGCAGCCTGCTCAGCAACCCCATATAAAATTTGGTTTTATCTCTACTGATGATGGATGAAATCCATTAACATGTGTCTAGAGATGTACAGCACTAACCTGCACTAACTTTGGTGGAACACTCCAGTAAAATATCAAGTAAGCATGTATTACGAACTGCAAATTACCATAATGCTAAGGGGCGAACTGTGCTGGGAGGTGAAGCAGTGTGCTCTCACCCCTTCCTGTTTTGAAAAGGCTCCCTTGAGCCATTGAGCTGACGAGCTTGTGGAGATGCACCTGTGCGCCTGTGAGAGGTACTTAGACCTGTAAGGATTGTGGCAGCCTGCTCAGCAACCCCATATAAAATTCGTTTTTATCTCTACTGATGACGGATGAAACCCAGAAACACGTGTCTAGAGATGTACAGCACTAACCTGCACCAACTTTGGTGGAACACTCCAGTAAAATATCAAGTAAGCATGTATTACAAACTGCATTTACCATAATGCTAAGGGGTGAACTGTGCTGGGAGGAGAAGCAGTGTGCTCCCACCCCTTCCTGTTTTGAAAAGGCTCCCTTGAGCCATTGAGCTGACGAGCTTGTGGAGATGCACCTGTGCGCCTGTGAGAGGTACTGAGACCTGTAAGGATTGTGGCAGCCTGCTCAGCAACCCCATATAAAATTCGTTTTTATCTCTACTGATGACAGATGAAATCCAGAAACACGTGTCTAGAGATGTACAGCACTAACCTGCACCAACTTTGGTGGAACACTCCAGTAAAATATCAAGTAAGCATGTATTACAAACTGCATTTACCATAATGCTAAGGGGTGAACTGTGCTGGGAGGTAAAGCAGTGTGCTCCCACCCCTTCCTCTTTTGAAAAGGCTCCCTTGAGCCATTGAGCTGACGAGCTTGTGGAGATGCACCTGTGCGCCTGTGAGAGGTACTGAGACCTGTAAGGATTGTGGCAGCCTGCTCAGCAACCCCATATAAAATTCGTTTTTATCTCTACTGATGACGGATGAAATCCAGAAACATGTGTCTAGAGATGTACAGCACTAACCTGCACCAACTTTGGTGGAACACTCCAGTAAAATATCAAGTAAGCATGTATTACAAACTGCATTTACCATAATGCTAAGAGGTGAACTGTGCTGGGAGGAGAAGCAGTGTGCTCCCACCCCTTCCTGTTTTGAAAAGGCTCCCTTGAGCCATTGAGCTGACGAGCTTGTGGAGATGCACCTGTGCGCCTGTGAGAGGTACTGAGACCTGTAAGGATTGTGGCAGCCTGCTCAGCAACCCCATATAAAATTAGTTTTTATCTCTACTGATGACAGATGAAATCCAGAAACACGTGTCTAGAGATGTACAGCACTAACCTGCACCAACTTTGGTGGAACACTCCAGTAAAATATCAAGTAAGCATGTATTACGAACTGCATTTACCATAATGCTAAGGGGTGAACTGTGCTGGGAGGTAAAGCAGTGTGCTCCCACCCCTTCCTCTTTTGAAAAGGCTCCCTTGAGCCATTGAGCTGACGAGCTTTTGGAGATGCACCTGTGCGCCTGTGAGAGGTACTGCGACCTGTAAGGATTGTGGCAGCCTGCTCAGCAACCCCATATACAATTCATTTTTATCTCTACTGATGACGGATGAAATAAAGAAACACGTGTCTAGAGATGTACAGCACTAACCTGCACCAACTTTGGTGGAACACTCCAGTAAAATATCAAGTAAGCATGTATTACGTACTGCATTTACCATAATGCTAAGGGGCGAACTGTGCTGGGAGGTGAAGCAGTGTGCTCCCACCCCTTCCTCTTTTGAAAAGGCTCCCTTGAGCCATTGAGCTGACGAGCTTGTGGAGATGCACCTGTGCGCCTGTGAGAGGTACTGCGACCTGTAAGGATTGTGGCAGCCTGCTCAGCAACCCCATATACAATTCATTTTTATCTCTACTGATGACGGATGAAATCCAGAAACACGTGTCTAGAGATGTACAGCACTAACCTGCACCAACTTTGGTGGAACACTCCAGTAAAATATCAAGTAAGCATGTATTACGAACTGCATTTACCATAATGCTAAGGGGCGAATTGTGCTGAGAGGTGAAGCAGTGTGCTCCCACCCCTTCCTGTTTTGAAAAGGCTCCCTTGAGCCATTGAGCTGACGAGCTTGTGGAGATGCACCTGTGCGCCTGTGAGAGGTACTGAGACCTATAAGGATTGTGGCAGCCTGCTCAGCAACCCCATATAAAATTCGTTTTTATCTCCTGATGACGGATGAAATCCAGAAACACGTGTCTAGAGATGTACAGCACTAACCTGCACCAACTTTGGTGGAACACTCCAGTAAAATATCAAGTAAGCATGTATTACAAACTGCATTTACCATAATGCTAAGGGGCGAACTGTGCTGGGAGGTGAAGCAGTGTGCTCCCACCCCTTCCTGTTTTGAAAAGGCTCCCTTGAGCCATTGAGCTGACGAGCTTGTGGAGATGCACCTGTGCGCCTGTGAGAGGTACTGCGACCTGTAAGGATTGTGGCAGCCTGCTCAGCAACCCCATATACAATTCATTTTTATCTCTACTGATGACGGATGAAATCCAGAAACACGTGTCTAGAGATGTACAGCACTAATCTGCACCAACTTTGGTGGAACACTCCAGTAAAATATCAAGTAAGCATGTATTACGAACTGCATTTACCATAATGCTAAGGGGCGAATTGTGCTGAGAGGTGAAGCAGTGTGGTCCCACCCCTTCCTGTTTTGAAAAGGCTCCCTTGAGCCATTGAGCTGACGAGCTTGTGGAGATGCACCTGTGCGCCTGTGAGAGGTACTGAGACCTGTAAGGATTGTGGCAGCCTGCTCAGCAACCCCATATAAAATTCGTTTTTATCTCTACTGATGACGGATGAAATCCATTAACATGTGTCTAGAGATGTACAGCACTAACCTGCACTAACTTTGGTGGAACACTCCAGTAAAATATCAAGTAAGCATGTATTACGAACTGCAAATTACCATAATGTTAAGGGGCGAACTGTGCTGGGAGGTGAAGCAGTGTGCTCTCACCCCTTCCTGTTTTGAAAAGGCTCCCTTGAGCCATTGAGCTGACGAGCTTGTGGAGATGCACCTGTGCGCCTGTGAGAGGTACTTAGACCTATAAGGATTGTGGCAGCCTGCTCAGCAACCCCATATAAAATTCGTTTTTATCTCTACTGATGACGGATGAAATCCAGAAACACGTGTCTAGAGATGTACAGCACTAACCTGCACCAACTTTGGTGGAACACTCCAGTAAAATATCAAGTAAGCATGTATTACGAACTGCATTTACCATAATGCTAAGGGGCGAACTGTGCTGAGAGGTGAAGCAGTGTGCTCCCACCCCTTCCTGTTTTGAAAAGGCTCCCTTGAGCCATTGAGCTGACGAGCATGTGGAGATGCACCTGTGCGCCTGTGAAAGGTACTGAGACCTGTAAGGATTGTGGCAGCCTGCTTAGCAACCCCATATAAAATTTGTTTTTATCTCTACTGATGACGGATGAAATCCAGAAACACGTGTCTAGAGATGTACAGCACTAACCTGCACCAACTTTGGTGGAACACTCCAGTAAAATATCAAGTAAGCATGTATTATGAACTGCATTTACCATAATGCTAAGGGGCGAACTGTGCTGGGAGGTGAAGCATTTTGCTCCCACCCCTTCCTGTTTTGAAAAGGCTCCCTTGAGCCATTGAGCTGACGAGCTTGTGGAGATGCACCTATGTGCCTGTGAGAGGTACTGAGACCTGTAAGGATTGTGGCGGCCTGCTCAGCAACCCCATATAAAATTCGTTTTTATCTCTACTGATGACGGATGAAATCCAGAAACACGTGTCTAGAGATGTACAGCACTAACCTGCACCAACTTTGGTGGAACACTCCAGTAAAATATCAAGTAAGCATGTATTACGAACTGCATTTACCATACTGCTAAGGGGCGAACTGTGCTGGGAGGTGAAGCAGTGCGCTCCCACCCCTTCCTGTTTTGAAAAGGCTCCCTTGAGCCATTGAGCTGACGAGCTTGTGGAGATGCACCTGTGCGCCTGTGAGAGGTACTGAGACCTGTAAGGATTGTGGCAGCCTGCTCAGCAACCCCATATAAAATTCGTTTTTATCTCTACTGATGACGGATGAAATCCAGAAACACGTGTCTAGAGATGTACAGCACTAACCTGCACCAACTTTGGTGGAACACTTCAGTAAAATGTCAAGTAAGCATGTATTACGAACTGCATTTACCATAATGCTAAGGGGCGAACTGTGCTGGGAGGTGAAGCAGTGTGCTCCCACCCCTTCCTGTTTTGAAAAGGCTCCCTTGAGCCATTGAGCTGACGAGCTTGTGGAGATGCACCTATGCGCCTGTGAGAGGTACTGAGACCTGTAAGGATTGTGGTAGCCTGCTCAGCAACCCCATATAAAATTTGTTTTTATCTCTACTGATGACGGATGAAATCCAGAAACACGTGTCTAGAGATGTACAGCACTAACCTGCACCAACTTTGGTGGAACACTCCAGTAAAATATCAAGTAAGCATGTATTACGAACTGCATTTACCATAATGCTAAGGGGCGAAATGTGCTGGGAGGTGAAGCATTTTGCTCCCACCCCTTCCTGTTTTGAAAAGGCTCCCTTGAGCCATTGAGCTGACGAGCTTGTGGAGATGCACCTGTGCGCCTGTGAGAGGTACTGAGACCTGTAAGGATTGTGGCAGCCTGCTCAGCAACCCCATATAAAATTTGTTTTTATCTCTACTGATGATGGATGAAATCCATTAACATGTGTCTAGAGATGTACAGCACTAACCTGCACTAACTTTGGTGGAACACTCCAGTAAAATATCAAGTAAGCATGTATTACGAACTGCAAATTTCCATAATGCTAAGGGGCGAACTGTGCTGGGAGGTGAAGCAGTGTGCTCTCACCCCTTCCTGTTTTGAAAAGGCTCCCTTGAGCCATTGAGCTGACGAGCTTGTGGAGATGCACCTGTGCGCCTGTGAGAGGTACTTAGACCTGTAAGGATTGTGGCAGCCTGCTCAGCAACCCCATATAAAATTCGTTTTTATCTCTACTGATGACGGATGAAATCCAGAAACACGTGTCTAGAGATGTACAGCACTAACCTGCACCAACTTTGGTGGAACACTCCAGTAAAATATCAAGTAAGCATGTATTACAAACTGCATTTACCATAATGCTAAGGGGTGAACTGTGCTGGGAGGAGAAGCAGTGTGCTCCCACCCCTTCCTGTTTTGAAAAGGCTCCCTTGAGCCATTGAGCTGACGAGCTTGTGGAGATGCACCTGTGCGCCTGTGAGAGGTACTGAGACCTGTAAGGATTGTGGCAGCCTGCTCAGCAACCCCATATAAAATTCGTTTTTATCTCTACTGATGACAGATGAAATCCAGAAACACGTGTCTAGAGATGTACAGCACTAACCTGCACCAACTTTGGTGGAACACTCCAGTAAAATATCAAGTAAGCATGTATTACGAACTGCATTTACCATAATGCTAAGGGGTGAACTGTGCTGGGAGGTAAAGCAGTGTGCTCCCACCCCTTCCTCTTTTGAAAAGGCTCCCTTGAGCCATTGAGCTTACGAGCTTGTGGAGATGCACCTGTGCGCCTGTGAGAGGTACTGCGACCTGTAAGGATTGTGGCAGCCTGCTCAGCAACCCCATATACAATTCATTTTTATCTCTACTGATGACGGATGAAATCCAGAAACACGTGTCTAGAGATGTACAGCACTAACCTGCACCAACTTTGGTGGAACACTCCAGTAAAATATCAAGTAAGCATGTATTACGAACTGCATTTACCATAATGCTAAGGGGTGAACTGTGCTGGGAGGTAAAGCAGTGTGCTCCCACCCCTTCCTGTTTTGAAAAGGTTCCCTTGAGCCATTGAGCTGACGAGCTTGTGGAGATGCACCTGTGCGCCTGTGAGAGGTACTGAGACCTGTAAGGATTGTGGCAGCCTGCTCAGCAACCCCATATAAAATTCGTTTTCATCTCTACTGATGACGGATGAAATCCAGAAACACGTGTCTAGAGATGTACAGCACTAACCTGCACCAACTTTGGTGGAACACTCCAGTAAAATATCAAGTAAGCATGTATTACGAACTGCATTTACCATAATGCTAAGGGGTGAACTGTGCTGGGAGGTAAAGCAGTGTGCTCCCACCCTTTCCTCTTTTGAAAAGGCTCCCTTGAGCCATTGAGCTGACGAGCTTTTGGAGATGCACCTGTGCGCCTGTGAGAGGTACTGCGACCTGTAAGGATTGTGGCAGCCTGCTCAGCAACCCCATATACAATTCATTTTTATCTCTACTGATGACGGATGAAATCCAGAAACACGTGTCTAGAGATGTACAGCACTAACCTGCACCAACTTTGGTGGAACACTCCAGTAAATATCAAGTAAGCATGTATTAACAACTGCATTTACCATAATGCTAAGGGGCGAACTGTGCTGGGAGGTGAAGCAGTGTGCTCCCACCTCTTCCTGTTTTGAAAAGGCTCCCTTAAGCCATTGAGCTGGTGAGCTTGTGGAGATGCACCTGTGCGCCTGTGAGAGGTACTGAGACCTGTAAGGATTTTGGCAGCCTGCTCAGCAACCCCATATAAAATTAGTTTTTATCTCTACTGATGACGGATGAAATCCAGAAACACGTGTCTAGAGATGTACAGCACTAACCTGCACGAACTTTGGTGGAACACACCAGTAAAATATCAAGTAAGCATGTATTACGAACTGCATTTACCATAATGCTAAGGGGCGAACTGTGATGGGAGGGGAAGCAGTGTGCTCCCACCCCTTCCTGTTTTGAAAAGGCTCCCTTGAGCCATTGAGCTGACGAGCTTGTGGAGATGCACCTGTGCGCCTGAGATAGGAACTGAGACCTGTAAGGATTGTGGCAGCCTGCTCAGCAACCCCATATAAAATTAGTTTTTATCTCTACTGATGACGGATGAAATCCATTAACACGTGTCTAGAGATGTACAGTACTAACCTGCACCAACTTTGGTGGAACACTCCAGTAAAATATCAAGTAAGCATGTATTACGAACTGCATTTACCATAATGCTAAGGGGCGAACTGTGCTGGGAGGTGAAGCAGTGAGCTCCCACCCCTTCCTGTTTTGAAAAGGCTCCCTTGAGCCATTGAGCTGACGAGCTTGTCGAGATGCACCTGTGCGCCTGTGAGAGGTACTGAGACCTGTAAGGATTGTGGCAGCCTGCTCAGCAACCCCATATAAAATTCGTTTTTATCTCTACTGATCACGGATGAAATCCATTAACATGTGTCTAGAGATGTACAGCACTAACCTGCACTAACTTTGGTGGAACACTCCAGTAAAATATCAAGTAAGCATGTATTACGAACTGCAAATTACCATAATGTTAAGGGGCGAACTGTGCTGGGAGGTGAAGCAGTGTGCTCTCACCCCTTCCTGTTTTGAAAAGGCTCCCTTGAGCCATTGAGCTGACGAGCTTGTGGAGATGCACCTGTGCGCCTGTGAGAGGTACTGAGACCTGTAAGGATTGTGGCAGCCTGCTCAGCAACCCCATATAAAATTCGTTTTTATCTCTACTGATGACGGATGAAATCCAGAAACACGTGTCTAGAGATGTACAGCACTAACCTGCACCAACTTTGGTGGAACACTCAAGTAAAATATCAAGTAAGCATGTATTACGAACTGCATTTACCATAATGCTAAGGGGCGAACTGTGCTGAGAGGTGAAGCAGTGTGCTCCCACCCCTTCGTGTTTTGAAAAGGCTCCCTTGAGCCATTGAGCTGACGAGCTTGTGGAGATGCACCTGTGCGCCTGTGAAAGGTACTGAGACCTGTAAGGATTGTGGCAGCCTGCTTAGCAACCCCATATAAAATTTGTTTTTATCTCTACTGATGACGGATGAAATCAGAAACACGTGTCTAGAGATGTACAGCACTAACCTGCACCAACTTTGGTGGAACACTCCAGTAAAATATCAAGTAAGCATGTATTATGAACTGCATTTACCATAATGCTAAGGGGCGAACTGTGCTGGGAGGTGATGCATTTTGCTCCCACCCCTTCCTGTTTTGAAAAGGCTCCCTTGAGCCATTGAGCTGACGAGCTTGTGGAGATGCACCTATGTGCCTGTGAGAGGTACTGAGACCTGTAAGGATTGTGGCAGCCTGCTCAGCAACCCCATATAAAATTCGTTTTTATCTCTACTGATGACGGATGAAATCCAGAAACACGTGTCTAGAGATGTACAGCACTAACCTGCACCAACTTTGGTGGAACACTCCAGTAAAATATCAAGTAAGCATGTATTACGAACTGCATTTACCATACTGCTAAGGGGCGAACTGTGCTGGGAGGTGAAGCAGTGCGCTCCCACCCCTTCCTGTTTTGAAAAAGCTCCCTTGAGCCATTGAGCTGACGAGCTTGTGGAGATGCACCTGTGCGCCTGTGAGAGGTACTGAGACCTGTAAGGATTGTGGCAGCCTGCTCAGCAACCCCATATAAAATTCGTTTTTATCTCTACTGATGACGGATGAAATCCAGAAACACATGTCTAGAGATGTACAGCACTAACCTGCACCAACTTTGGTGGAACACTTCAGTAAAATGTCAAGTAAGCATGTATTACGAACTGCATTTACCATAATGCTAAGGGGCGAACTGTGCTGGGAGGTGAAGCAGTGTTCTCCCCCCCTTCCTGTTTTGAAAAGGCTCCCTTGACCCATGGAGCTGACGAGCTTGTGGAGATGCACCTGTGCGCCTGTGAGAGGTACTGAGACCTGTAAGGATTGTGGTAGCCTGCTCAGCAACCCCATATAAAATTCGTTTTTATCTCTACTGATGACGGATGAAATCCAGAAACACGTGTCTAGAGATGTACAGCACTAACCTGCACCAACTTTGGTGGAACACTCCAGTAAAATATCAAGTAAGCATGTATTACGAACTGCATTTACCATAATGCTAAGGGGCGAAATGTGCTGGGAGGTGAAGCATTTTGCTCCCACCCCTTCCTGTTTTGAAAAGGCTCCCTTGAGCCATTGAGCTGACGAGCTTGTGGAGATGCACCTGTGCGCCTGTGAGAGGTACTGAGACCTGTAAGGATTGTGGCAGCCTGCTCAGCAACCCCATATAAAATTCGTTTTTATCTCTACTGATGACGGATGAAATCCAGAAACACGTGTCTAGAGATGTACAGCACTAACCTGCACCAACTTTGGTGGAACACTCCAGTAAAATATCAAGTAAGCATGTATTACGAACTGCATTTACCATAATGCTAAGGGGCAAACTGTGCTGGGAGGTGAAGCAGTGTGCTCCCACCCCTTCCTGTTTTGAAAAGGCTCCCTTGAGCCATTGAGCGGACGAGCTTGTGGAGATGCACCTGTGCGCCTGTGAGAGGTACTGAGACCTGTAAGGATTGTGGCAGCCTGCTCAGCAACCCCATATAAAATTCGTTTTTATCTCTACTGATGACGGATGAAATCCAGAAACACGTGTCTAGAGATGTACAGCACTAACCTGCACCAACTTTGGTGGAACACTCCAGTAAAATATCAAGTAAGCATGTATTACAAACTGCATTTACCATAATGCTAAGGGGTGAACTGTGCTGGGAGGAGAAGCAGTGTGCTCCCACCCCTTCCTGTTTTGAAAAGGCTCCCTTGAGCCATTGAGCTGACGAGCTTGTGGAGATGCACCTGTGCGCCTGTGAGAGGTACTGAGACCTGTAAGGATTGTGGCAGCCTGCTCAGCAACCCCATATAAAATTCGTTTTTATCTCTACTGATGACAGATGAAATCTAGAAACACGTGTCTAGAGATGTACAGCACTAACCTGCACCAACTTTGGTGGAACACTCCAGTAAAATATCAAGTAAGCATGTATTACGAACTGCATTTACCATAATGCTAAGGGGTGAACTGTGCTGGGAGGTAAAGCAGTGTGCTCCCACCCCTTCCTGTTTTGAAAAGGCTCCCTTGAGCCATTGAGCTGACGAGCTTGTGGAGATGCACCTGTGCGCCTGTGAGAGGTACTGAGACCTGTAAGGATTGTGGCAGCCTGCTCAGCAACCCCATATAAAATTCGTTTTTATCTCTACTGATGACGGATGAAATCCAGAAACACGTGTCTAGAGATGTACAGCACTAACCTGCACCAACTTTGGTGGAACACTCCAGTAAAATATCAAGTAAGCATGTATTACGAACTGCATTTACCATAATGCTAAGGGGTGAACTGTGCTGGGAGGTAAAGCAGTGTGCTCCCACCCCTTCCTCTTTTGAAAAGGCTCCCTTGAGCCATTGAGCTGACGAGCTTTTGGAGATGCACCTGTGCGCCTGTGAGAGGTACTGCGACCTGTAAGGATTGTGGCAGCCTGCTCAGCAACCCCATATACAATTCATTTTTATCTCTACTGATGACGGATGAAATCCAGAAACACGTGTCTAGAGATGTACAGCACTAACCTGCACCAACTTTGGTGGAACACTCCAGTAAATATCAAGTAAGCATGTATTAACAACTGCATTTACCATAATGCTAAGGGGCGAACTGTGCTGGGAGGTGAAGCAGTGTGCTCCCACCTCTTCCTGTTTTGAAAAGGCTCCCTTAAGCCATTGAGCTGGTGAGCTTGTGGAGATGCACCTGTGCGCCTGTGAGAGGTACTGAGACCTGTAAGGATTTTGGCAGCCTGCTCAGCAACCCCATATAAAATTAGTTTTTATCTCTACTGATGACGGATGAAATCCAGAAACACGTGTCTAGAGATGTACAGCACTAACCTGCACCAACTTTGGTGGAACACTCCAGTAAAATATCAAGTAAGCATGTATTACAAACTGCATTTACCATATTGCTAAGGGGTGAACTGTGCTGGGAGGAGAAGCAGTGTGCTCCCACCCCTTCCTGTTTTGAAAAGGCTCCCTTGAGCCATTGAGCTGACGAGCTTGTGGAGATGCACCTGTGCGCCTGTGAGAGGTACTGAGACTTGTAAGGATTGAGGCAGCCTGCTCAGCAACCCCATATAAAATTCGTTTTTATCTCTACTGATGACAGATGAAATCCAGAAACACGTGTCTAGAGATGTACAGCACTAACCTGCACCAACTTTGGTGGAACACTCCAGTAAAATATCAAGTAAGCATGTATTACGAACTGCATTTACCATAATGCTAAGGGGTGAACTGTGCTGGGAGGTAAAGCAGTGTGCTCCCACCCCTTCCTCTTTTGAAAAGGCTCCCTTGAGCCATTGAGCTGACGAGCTTGTGGAGATGCACCTGTGCGCCTGTGAGAGGTACTGCGACCTGTAAGGATTGTGGCAGCCTGCTCAGCAACCCCATATACAATTCATTTTTATCTCTACTGATGACGGATGAAATCCAGAAACACGTGTCTAGAGATGTACAGCACTAACCTGCACCAACTTTGGTGGAACACTCCAGTAAAATATCAAGTAAGCATGTATTACGAACTGCATTTACCATAATGCTAAGGGGCGAATTGTGCTGAGAGGTGAAGCAGTGTGCTCCCACCCCTTCCTGTTTTGAAAAGGCTCCCTTGAGCCATTGAGCTGACGAGCTTGTGGAGATGCACCTGTGCGCCTGTGAGAGGTACTGAGACCTGTAAGGATTGTGGCAGCCTGCTCAGCAACCCCATATAAAATTCGTTTTTATCTCTACTGATGACGGATGAAATCCAGAAACACTTGTCTAGAGATGTACAGCACTAACCTGCACCAACTTTGGTGGAACACTCCAGTAAAATATCAAGTAAGCATGTATTACAAACTGCATTTACCATAATGCTAAGAGGTGAACTGTGCTGGGAGGAGAAGCAGTGTGCTCCCACCCCTTCCTGTTTTGAAAAGGCTCCCTTGAGCCATTGAGCTGACGAGCTTGTGGAGATGCACCTGTGCGCCTGTGAGAGGTACTGAGACCTGTAAGGATTGTGGCAGCCTGCTCAGCAACCCCATATAAAATTCGTTTTTATCTCTACTGATGACAGATGAAATCCAGAAACACGTGTCTAGAGATGTACAGCACTAACCTGCACCAACTTTGGTGGAACACTCCAGTAAAATATCAAGTAAGATGTATTACGAACTGCATTTACCATAATGCTAAGGGGTGAACTGTGCTGGGAGGTAAAGCAGTGTGCTCCCACCCCTTCCTCTTTTGAAAAGGCTCCCTTGAGCCATTGAGCTGACGAGCTTTTGGAGATGCACCTGTGCGCCTGTGAGAGGTACTGCGACCTGTAAGGATTGTGGCAGCCTGCTCAGCAACCCCATATACAATTCATTTTTATCTCTACTGATGACGGATGAAATCCAGAAACACGTGTCTAGAGATGTACAGCACTAACCTGCACCAACTTTGGTGGAACACTCCAGTAAATATCAAGTAAGCATGTATTAACAACTGCATTTACCATAATGCTAAGGGGCGAACTGTGCTGGGAGGTGAAGCAGTGTGCTCCCACCTCTTCCTGTTTTGAAAAGGCTCCCTTAAGCCATTGAGCTGGTGAGCTTGTGGAGATGCACCTGTGCGCCTGTGAGAGGTACTGAGACCTGTAAGGATTGTGGCAGCCTGCTCAGCAACCCCATATAAAATTTGTTTTTATCTCTACTGATGATGGATGAAATCCATTAACATGTGTCTAGAGATGTACAGCACTAACCTGCACTGACTTTGGTGGAACACTCCAGTAAAATATCAAGTAAGCATGTATTACGAACTGCAAATTACCATAATGCTAAGGGGCGAACTGTGCTGGGAGGTGAAGCAGTGTGCTCTCACCCCTTCCTGTTTTGAAAAGGCTCCCTTGAGCCATTGAGCTGACGAGCTTGTGGAGATGCACCTGTGCGCCAGTGAGAGGTACTTAGACCTGTAAGGATTGTGGCAGCCTGCTCAGCAACCCCATATAAAATTAGTTTTTATCTCTACTGATGACAGATGAAATCCAGAAACACGTGTCTAGAGATGTACAGCACTAACCTGCACCAACTTTGGGGGAACACTCCAGTAAAATATCAAGTAAGCATGTATTACGAACTGCATTTACCATAATGCTAAGGGGTGAACTGTGCTGGGAGGTAAAGCAGTGTGCTCCCACCCCTTCCTCTTTTGAAAAGGCTCCCTTGAGCCATTGAGCTGACGAGCTTGTGGAGATGCACCTGTGCGACTGTGAGAGGTACTGCGACCTGTAAGGATTGTGGCAGCCTGCTCAGCAACCCCATATACAATTCATTTTTATCTCTACTGATGACGGATGAAATCCAGAAACACGTGTCTAGAGATGTACAGCACTAACCTGCACCAACTTTGGTGGAACACTCCAGTAAAATATCAAGTAAGCATGTATTACGAACTGCATTTACCATAATGCTAAGGGGCGAATTGTGCTGAGAGGTGAAGCAGTGTGCTCCCACCCCTTCCTGTTTTGAAAAGGCTCCCTTGAGCCATTGAGCTGACGAGCTTGTGGAGATGCACCTGTGCGCCTGTGAGAGGTACTGAGACCTGTAAGGATTGTGGCAGCCTGCTCAGCAACCCCATATAAAATTCGTTTTTATCTCTACTGATGACGGATGAAATCCAGAAACACTTGTCTAGAGATGTACAGCACTAACCTGCACCAACTTTGGTGGAACACTCCAGTAAAATATCAAGTAAGCATGTATTACAAACTGCATTTACCATAATGCTAAGAGGTGAACTGTGCTGGGAGGAGAAGCAGTGTGCTCCCACCCCTTCCTGTTTTGAAAAGGCTCCCTTGAGCCATTGAGCTGACGAGCTTGTGGAGATGCACCTGTGCGCCTGTGAGAGGTACTGAGACCTGTAAGGATTGTGGCAGCCTGCTCAGCAACCCCATATAAAATTCGTTTTTATCTCTCCTGATGACAGATGAAATCCAGAAACACGTGTCTAGAGATGTACAGCACTAACCTGCACCAACTTTGGTGGAACACTCCAGTAAAATATCAAGTAAGCATGTATTACGAACTGCATTTACCATAATGCTAAGGGGTGAACTGTGCTGGGAGGTAAAGCAGTGTGCTCCCACCCCTTCCTCTTTTGAAAAGGCTCCCTTGAGCCATTGAGCTGACGAGCTTTTGGAGATGCACCTGTGCGCCTGTGAGAGGTACTGCGACCTGTAAGGATTGTGGCAGCCTGCTCAGCAACCCCATATACAATTCATTTTTATCTCTACTGATGACGGATGAAATCCAGAAACACGTGTCTAGAGATGTACAGCACTAACCTGCACCAACTTTGGTGGAACACTCCAGTAAATATCAAGTAAGCATGTATTAACAACTGCATTTACCATAATGCTAAGGGGCGAACTGTGCTGGGAGGTGAAGCAGTGTGCTCCCACCTCTTCCTGTTTTGAAAAGGCTCCCTTAAGCCATTGAGCTGGTGAGCTTGTGGAGATGCACCTGTGCGCCTGTGAGAGGTACTGAGACCTGTAAGGATTTTGGCAGCCTGCTCAGCAACCCCATATAAAATTAGTTTTTATCTCTACTGATGACGGATGAAATCCAGAAACACGTGTCTAGAGATGTACAGCACTAACCTGCACCAACTTTGGTGGAACACTCCAGTAAAATATCAAGTAAGCATGTATTACGAACTGCATTTACCATAATGCTAAGGGGCAAAATGTGCTGGGAGGTGAAGCAGTTTGCTCCCACCCCTTCCTGTTTTGAAAAGGCTCCCTTGAGCCATTGAGCTGACGAGCTTGTGGACATGCACCTGTGCGCCTGTGAGAGGTACTGAGACCTGTAAGGATTGTGGCAGCCTGCTCAGCAACCCCATATAAAATTCGTTTTTATCTCTACTGATGACGGATGAAATCCAGAAACACGTGTCTAGAGATGTACAGCACTAACCTGCACCAACTTTGGTGGAACACTCCAGTAAAATATCAAGTAAGCATGTATTACGAACTGCATTTACCATAATGCTAAGGGGCGAACTGTGCTGGGAGGTGAAGCAGTGTGCTCCCACCCCTTCCTGTTTTGAAAAGGCTCCCTTGAGCCATTGAGCGGACGAGCTTGTGGAGATGCACCTGTGCGCCTGTGAGAGGTACTGAGACCTGTAAGGATTGTGGCAGCCTGCTCAGCAACCCCATATAAAATTTGGTTTTATCTCTACTGATGATGGATGAAATCCATTAACATGTGTCTAGAGATGTACAGCACTAACCTGCACTAACTTTGGTGGAACACTCCAGTAAAATATCAAGTAAGCATGTATTACGAACTGCAAATTACCATAATGCTAAGGGGCGAACTGTGCTGGGAGGTGAAGCAGTGTGCTCTCACCCCTTCCTGTTTTGAAAAGGCTCCCTTGAGCCATTGAGCTGACGAGCTTGTGGAGATTCACCTGTGCGCCTGTGAGAGGTACTTAGACCTGTAAGGATTGTGGCAGCCTGCTCAGCAACCCCATATAAAATTCGTTTTTATCTCTACTGATGACGGATGAAATCCAGAAACACGTGTCTAGAGATGTACAGCACTAACCTGCACCAACTTTGGTGGAACACTCCAGTAAAATATCAAGTAAGCATGTATTACAAACTGCATTTACCATAATGCTAAGGGGTGAACTGTGCTGGGAGGAGAAGCAGTGTGCTCCCACCCCTTCCTGTTTTGAAAAGGCTCCCTTGAGCCATTGAGCTGACGAGCTTGTGGAGATGCACCTGTGCGCCTGTGAGAGGTACTGAGACCTGTAAGGATTGTGGCAGCCTGCTCAGCAACCCCATATAAAATTCGTTTTTATCTCTACTTGTGACAGATGAAATCCAGAAACACGTGTCTAGAGATGTACAGCACTAACCTGCACCAACTTTGGTGGAACACTCCAGTAAAATATCAAGTAAGCATGTATTACAAACTGCATTTACCATAATGCTAAGGGGTGAACTGTGCTGGGAGGTAAAGCAGTGTGCTCCCACCCCTTCCTCTTTTGAAAAGGCTCCCTTGAGCCATTGAGCTGACGAGCTTGTGGAGATGCACCTGTGCGCCTGTGAGAGGTACTGAGACCTGTAAGGATTGTGGCAGCCTGCTCAGCAACCCCATATAAAATTCGTTTTTATCTCTACTGATGACGGATGAAATCCAGAAACATGTGTCTAGAGATGTACAGCACTAACCTGCACCAACTTTGGTGGAACACTCCAGTAAAATATCAAGTAAGCATGTATTACAAACTGCATTTACCATAATGCTAAGAGGTGAACTGTGCTGGGAGGAGAAGCAGTGTGCTCCCACCCCTTCCTGTTTTGAAAAGGCTCCCTTGAGCCATTGAGCTGACGAGCTTGTGGAGATGCACCTGTGCGCCTGTGAGAGGTACTGAGACCTGTAAGGATTGTGGCAGCCTGCTCAGCAACCCCATATAAAATTAGTTTTTATCTCTACTGATGACAGATGAAATCCAGAAACACGTGTCTAGAGATGTACAGCACTAACCTGCACCAACTTTGGTGGAACACTCCAGTAAAATATCAAGTAAGCATGTATTACGAACTGCATTTACCATAATGCTAAGGGGTGAACTGTGCTGGGAGGTAAAGCAGTGTGCTCCCACCCCTTCCTCTTTTGAAAAGGCTCCCTTGAGCCATTGAGCTGACGAGCTTTTGGAGATGCACCTGTGCGCCTGTGAGAGGTACTGCGACCTGTAAGGATTGTGGCAGCCTGCTCAGCAACCCCATATACAATTCATTTTTATCTCTACTGATGACGGATGAAATAAAGAAACACGTGTCTAGAGATGTACAGCACTAACCTGCACCAACTTTGGTGGAACACTCCAGTAAAATATCAAGTAAGCATGTATTACGTACTGCATTTACCATAATGCTAAGGGGCGAACTGTGCTGGGAGGTGAAGCAGTGTGCTCCCACCCCTTCCTCTTTTGAAAAGGCTCCCTTGAGCCATTGAGCTGACGAGCTTGTGGAGATGCACCTGTGCGCCTGTGAGAGGTACTGCGACCTGTAAGGATTGTGGCAGCCTGCTCAGCAACCCCATATACAATTCATTTTTATCTCTACTGATGACGGATGAAATCCAGAAACACGTGTCTAGAGATGTCCAGCACTAACCTGCACCAACTTTGGTGGAACACTCCAGTAAAATATCAAGTAAGCATGTATTACGAACTGCATTTACCATAATGCTAAGGGGCGAACTGTGCTGAGAGGTGAAGCAGTGTGCTCCCACCCCTTCCTGTTTTGAAAAGGCTCCCTTGAGCCATTGAGCTGACGAGCTTGTGGAGATGCACCTGTGCGCCTGTGAGAGGTACTGAGACCTATAAGGATTGTGGCAGCCTGCTCAGCAACCCCATATAAAATTCGTTTTTATCTCCTGATGACGGATGAAATCCAGAAACACGTGTCTAGAGATGTACAGCACTAACCTGCACCAACTTTGGTGGAACACTCCAGTAAAATATCAAGTAAGCATGTATTACAAACTGCATTTACCATAATGCTAAGGGGCGAACTGTGCTGGGAGGTGAAGCAGTGTGCTCCCACCCCTTCCTGTTTTGAAAAGGCTCCCTTGAGCCATTGAGCTGACGAGCTTGTGGAGATGCACCTGTGCGCCTGTGAGAGGTACTGCGACCTGTAAGGATTGTGGCAGCCTGCTCAGCAACCCCATATACAATTCATTTTTATCTCTACTGATGACGGATGAAATCCAGAAACACGTGTCTAGAGATGTACAGCACTAATCTGCACCAACTTTGGTGGAACACTCCAGTAAAATATCAAGTAAGCATGTATTACGAACTGCATTTACCATAATGCTAAGGGGCGAATTGTGCTGAGAGGTGAAGCAGTGTGGTCCCACCCCTTCCTGTTTTGAAAAGGCTCCCTTGAGCCATTGAGCTGACGAGCTTGTGGAGATGCACCTGTGCGCCTGTGAGAGGTACTGAGACCTGTAAGGATTGTGGCAGCCTGCTCAGCAACCCCATATAAAATTCGTTTTTATCTCTACTGATGACGGATGAAATCCATTAACATGTGTCTAGAGATGTACAGCACTAACCTGCACTAACTTTGGTGGAACACTCCAGTAAAATATCAAGTAAGCATGTATTACGAACTGCAAATTACCATAATGTTAAGGGGCGAACTGTGCTGGGAGGTGAAGCAGTGTGCTCTCACCCCTTCCTGTTTTGAAAAGGCTCCCTTGAGCCATTGAGCTGACGAGCTTGTGGAGATGCACCTGTGCGCCTGTGAGAGGTACTTAGACCTATAAGGATTGTGGCAGCCTGCTCAGCAACCCCATATAAAATTCGTTTTTATCTCTACTGATGACGGATGAAATCCAGAAACACGTGTCTAGAGATGTACAGCACTAACCTGCACCAACTTTGGTGGAACACTCCAGTAAAATATCAAGTAAGCATGTATTACGAACTGCATTTACCATAATGCTAAGGGGCGAACTGTGCTGAGAGGTGAAGCAGTGTGCTCCCACCCCTTCCTGTTTTGAAAAGGCTCCCTTGAGCCATTGAGCTGACGAGCATGTGGAGATGCACCTGTGCGCCTGTGAAAGGTACTGAGACCTGTAAGGATTGTGGCAGCCTGCTTAGCAACCCCATATAAAATTTGTTTTTATCTCTACTGATGACGGATGAAATCCAGAAACACGTGTCTAGAGATGTACAGCACTAACCTGCACCAACTTTGGTGGAACACTCCAGTAAAATATCAAGTAAGCATGTATTATGAACTGCATTTACCATAATGCTAAGGGGCGAACTGTGCTGGGAGGTGAAGCATTTTGCTCCCACCCCTTCCTGTTTTGAAAAGGCTCCCTTGAGCCATTGAGCTGACGAGCTTGTGGAGATGCACCTATGTGCCTGTGAGAGGTACTGAGACCTGTAAGGATTGTGGCGGCCTGCTCAGCAACCCCATATAAAATTCGTTTTTATCTCTACTGATGACGGATGAAATCCAGAAACACGTGTCTAGAGATGTACAGCACTAACCTGCACCAACTTTGGTGGAACACTCCAGTAAAATATCAAGTAAGCATGTATTACGAACTGCATTTACCATACTGCTAAGGGGCGAACTGTGCTGGGAGGTGAAGCAGTGCGCTCCCACCCCTTCCTGTTTTGAAAAGGCTCCCTTGAGCCATTGAGCTGACGAGCTTGTGGAGATGCACCTGTGCGCCTGTGAGAGGTACTGAGACCTGTAAGGATTGTGGCAGCCTGCTCAGCAACCCCATATAAAATTCGTTTTTATCTCTACTGATGACGGATGAAATCCAGAAACACGTGTCTAGAGATGTACAGCACTAACCTGCACCAACTTTGGTGGAACACTTCAGTAAAATGTCAAGTAAGCATGTATTACGAACTGCATTTACCATAATGCTAAGGGGCGAACTGTGCTGGGAGGTGAAGCAGTGTGCTCCCACCCCTTCCTGTTTTGAAAAGGCTCCCTTGAGCCATTGAGCTGACGAGCTTGTGGAGATGCACCTATGCGCCTGTGAGAGGTACTGAGACCTGTAAGGATTGTGGTAGCCTGCTCAGCAACCCCATATAAAATTTGTTTTTATCTCTACTGATGACGGATGAAATCCAGAAACACGTGTCTAGAGATGTACAGCACTAACCTGCACCAACTTTGGTGGAACACTCCAGTAAAATATCAAGTAAGCATGTATTACGAACTGCATTTACCATAATGCTAAGGGGCGAAATGTGCTGGGAGGTGAAGCATTTTGCTCCCACCCCTTCCTGTTTTGAAAAGGCTCCCTTGAGCCATTGAGCTGACGAGCTTGTGGAGATGCACCTGTGCGCCTGTGAGAGGTACTGAGACCTGTAAGGATTGTGGCAGCCTGCTCAGCAACCCCATATAAAATTTGTTTTTATCTCTACTGATGATGGATGAAATCCATTAACATGTGTCTAGAGATGTACAGCACTAACCTGCACTAACTTTGGTGGAACACTCCAGTAAAATATCAAGTAAGCATGTATTACGAACTGCAAATTTCCATAATGCTAAGGGGCGAACTGTGCTGGGAGGTGAAGCAGTGTGCTCTCACCCCTTCCTGTTTTGAAAAGGCTCCCTTGAGCCATTGAGCTGACGAGCTTGTGGAGATGCACCTGTGCGCCTGTGAGAGGTACTTAGACCTGTAAGGATTGTGGCAGCCTGCTCAGCAACCCCATATAAAATTCGTTTTTATCTCTACTGATGACGGATGAAATCCAGAAACACGTGTCTAGAGATGTACAGCACTAACCTGCACCAACTTTGGTGGAACACTCCAGTAAAATATCAAGTAAGCATGTATTACAAACTGCATTTACCATAATGCTAAGGGGTGAACTGTGCTGGGAGGAGAAGCAGTGTGCTCCCACCCCTTCCTGTTTTGAAAAGGCTCCCTTGAGCCATTGAGCTGACGAGCTTGTGGAGATGCACCTGTGCGCCTGTGAGAGGTACTGAGACCTGTAAGGATTGTGGCAGCCTGCTCAGCAACCCCATATAAAATTCGTTTTTATCTCTACTGATGACAGATGAAATCCAGAAACACGTGTCTAGAGATGTACAGCACTAACCTGCACCAACTTTGGTGGAACACTCCAGTAAAATATCAAGTAAGCATGTATTACGAACTGCATTTACCATAATGCTAAGGGGTGAACTGTGCTGGGAGGTAAAGCAGTGTGCTCCCACCCCTTCCTCTTTTGAAAAGGCTCCCTTGAGCCATTGAGCTGACGAGCTTGTGGAGATGCACCTGTGCGCCTGTGAGAGGTACTGAGACCTGTAAGGATTGTGGCAGCCTGCTCAGCAACCCCATATACAATTCATTTTTATCTCTACTGATGACGGATGAAATCCAGAAACACGTGTCTAGAGATGTACAGCACTAACCTGCACCAACTTTGGTGGAACACTCCAGTAAAATATCAAGTAAGCATGTATTACGAACTGCATTTACCATAATGCTAAGGGGTGAACTGTGCTGGGAGGTAAAGCAGTGTGCTCCCACCCCTTCCTGTTTTGAAAAGGCTCCCTTGAGCCATTGAGCTGACGAGCTTGTGGAGATGCACCTGTGCGCCTGTGAGAGGTACTGAGACCTGTAAGGATTGTGGCAGCCTGCTCAGCAACCCCATATAAAATTCGTTTTCATCTCTACTGATGACGGATGAAATCCAGAAACACGTGTCTAGAGATGTACAGCACTAACCTGCACCAACTTTGGTGGAACACTCCAGTAAAATATCAAGTAAGCATGTATTACGAACTGCATTTACCATAATGCTAAGGGGTGAACTGTGCTGGGAGGTAAAGCAGTGTGCTCCCACCCTTTCCTCTTTTGAAAAGGCTCCCTTGAGCCATTGAGCTGACGAGCTTTTGGAGATGCACCTGTGCGCCTGTGAGAGGTACTGCGACCTGTAAGGATTGTGGCAGCCTGCTCAGCAACCCCATATACAATTCATTTTTATCTCTACTGATGACGGATGAAATCCAGAAACACGTGTCTAGAGATGTACAGCACTAACCTGCACCAACTTTGGTGGAACACTCCAGTAAATATCAAGTAAGCATGTATTAACAACTGCATTTACCATAATGCTAAGGGGCGAACTGTGCTGGGAGGTGAAGCAGTGTGCTCCCACCTCTTCCTGTTTTGAAAAGGCTCCCTTAAGCCATTGAGCTGGTGAGCTTGTGGAGATGCACCTGTGCGCCTGTGAGAGGTACTGAGACCTGTAAGGATTTTGGCAGCCTGCTCAGCAACCCCATATAAAATTAGTTTTTATCTCTACTGATGACGGATGAAATCCAGAAACACGTGTCTAGAGATGTACAGCACTAACCTGCACGAACTTTGGTGGAACACACCAGTAAAATATCAAGTAAGCATGTATTACGAACTGCATTTACCATAATGCTAAGGGGCGAACTGTGATGGGAGGTGAAGCAGTGTGCTCCCACCCCTTCCTGTTTTGAAAAGGCTCCCTTGAGCCATTGAGCTGACGAGCTTGTGGAGATGCACCTGTGCGCCTGAGATAGGAACTGAGACCTGTAAGGATTGTGGCAGCCTGCTCAGCAACCCCATATAAAATTAGTTTTTATCTCTACTGATGACGGATGAAATCCATTAACACGTGTCTAGAGATGTACAGTACTAACCTGCACCAACTTTGGTGGAACACTCCAGTAAAATATCAAGTAAGCATGTATTACGAACTGCATTTACCATAATGCTAAGGGGCGAACTGTGCTGGGAGGTGAAGCAGTGAGCTCCCACCCTTCCTGTTTTGAAAAGGCTCCCTTGAGCCATTGAGCTGACGAGCTTGTCGAGATGCACCTGTGCGCCTGTGAGAGGTACTGAGACCTGTAAGGATTGTGGCAGCCTGCTCAGCAACCCCATATAAAATTCGTTTTTATCTCTACTGATCACGGATGAAATCCATTAACATGTGTCTAGAGATGTACAGCACTAACCTGCACTAACTTTGGTGGAACACGCCAGTAAAATATCAAGTAAGCATGTATTACGAACTGCAAATTACCATAATGTTAAGGGGCGAACTGTGCTGGGAGGTGAAGCAGTGTGCTCTCACCCCTTCCTGTTTTGAAAAGGCTCCCTTGAGCCATTGAGCTGACGAGCTTGTGGAGATGCACCTGTGCGCCTGTGAGAGGTACTGAGACCTGTAAGGATTGTGGCAGCCTGCTCAGCAACCCCATATAAAATTCGTTTTTATCTCTACTGATGACGGATGAAATCCAGAAACACGTGTCTAGAGATGTACAGCACTAACCTGCACCAACTTTGGTGGAACACTCAAGTAAAATATCAAGTAAGCATGTATTACGAACTGCATTTACCATAATGCTAAGGGGCGAACTGTGCTGAGAGGTGAAGCAGTGTGCTCCCACCCCTTCGTGTTTTGAAAAGGCTCCCTTGAGCCATTGAGCTGACGAGCTTGTGGAGATGCACCTGTGCGCCTGTGAAAGGTACTGAGACCTGTAAGGATTGTGGCAGCCTGCTTAGCAACCCCATATAAAATTTGTTTTTATCTCTACTGATGACGGATGAAATCAGAAACACGTGTCTAGAGATGTACAGCACTAACCTGCACCAACTTTGGTGGAACACTCCAGTAAAATATCAAGTAAGCATGTATTATGAACTGCATTTACCATAATGCTAAGGGGCGAACTGTGCTGGGAGGTGATGCATTTTGCTCCCACCCCTTCCTGTTTTGAAAAGGCTCCCTTGAGCCATTGAGCTGACGAGCTTGTGGAGATGCACCTATGTGCCTGTGAGAGGTACTGAGACCTGTAAGGATTGTGGCAGCCTGCTCAGCAACCCCATATAAAATTCGTTTTTATCTCTACTGATGACGGATGAAATCCAGAAACACGTGTCTAGAGATGTACAGCACTAACCTGCACCAACTTTGGTGGAACACTCCAGTAAAATATCAAGTAAGCATGTATTACGAACTGCATTTACCATACTGCTAAGGGGCGAACTGTGCTGGGAGGTGAAGCAGTGCGCTCCCACCCCTTCCTGTTTTGAAAAAGCTCCCTTGAGCCATTGAGCTGACGAGCTTGTGGAGATGCACCTGTGCGCCTGTGAGAGGTACTGAGACCTGTAAGGATTGTGGCAGCCTGCTCAGCAACCCCATATAAAATTCGTTTTTATCTCTACTGATGACGGATGAAATCCAGAAACACATGTCTAGAGATGTACAGCACTAACCTGCACCAACTTTGGTGGAACACTTCAGTAAAATGTCAAGTAAGCATGTATTACGAACTGCATTTACCATAATGCTAAGGGGCGAACTGTGCTGGGAGGTGAAGCAGTGTTCTCCCACCCCTTCCTGTTTTGAAAAGGCTCCCTTGAGCCATTGAGCTGACGAGCTTGTGGAGATGCACCTGTGCGCCTGTGAGAGGTACTGAGACCTGTAAGGATTGTGGTAGCCTGCTCAGCAACCCCATATAAAATTCGTTTTTATCTCTACTGATGACGGATGAAATCCAGAAACACGTGTCTAGAGATGTACAGCACTAACCTGCACCAACTTTGGTGGAACACTCCAGTAAAATATCAAGTAAGCATGTATTACGAACTGCATTTACCATAATGCTAAGGGGCGAAATGTGCTGGGAGGTGAAGCATTTTGCTCCCACCCCTTCCTGTTTTGAAAAGGCTCCCTTGAGCCATTGAGCTGACGAGCTTGTGGAGATGCACCTGTGCGCCTGTGAGAGGTACTGAGACCTGTAAGGATTGTGGCAGCCTGCTCAGCAACCCCATATAAAATTCGTTTTTATCTCTACTGATGACGGATGAAATCCAGAAACACGTGTCTAGAGATGTACAGCACTAACCTGCACCAACTTTGGTGGAACACTCCAGTAAAATATCAAGTAAGCATGTATTACGAACTGCATTTACCATAATGCTAAGGGGCAAACTGTGCTGGGAGGTGAAGCAGTGTGCTCCCACCCCTTCCTGTTTTGAAAAGGCTCCCTTGAGCCATTGAGCGGACGAGCTTGTGGAGATGCACCTGTGCGCCTGTGAGAGGTACTGAGACCTGTAAGGATTGTGGCAGCCTGCTCAGCAACCCCATATAAAATTCGTTTTTATCTCTACTGATGACGGATGAAATCCAGAAACACGTGTCTAGAGATGTACAGCACTAACCTGCACCAACTTTGGTGGAACACTCCAGTAAAATATCAAGTAAGCATGTGTTACAAACTGCATTTACCATAATGCTAAGGGGTGAACTGTGCTGGGAGGAGAAGCAGTGTGCTCCCACCCCTTCCTGTTTTGAAAAGGCTCCCTTGAGCCATTGAGCTGACGAGCTTGTGGAGATGCACCTGTGCGCCTGTGAGAGGTACTGAGACCTGTAAGGATTGTGGCAGCCTGCTCAGCAACCCCATATAAAATTCGTTTTTATCTCTACTGATGACAGATGAAATCTAGAAACACGTGTCTAGAGATGTACAGCACTAACCTGCACCAACTTTGGTGGAACACTCCAGTAAAATATCAAGTAAGCATGTATTACGAACTGCATTTACCATAATGCTAAGGGGTGAACTGTGCTGGGAGGTGAAGCAGTGTGCTCCCACCCCTTCCTGTTTTGAAAAGGCTCCCTTGAGCCATTGAGCTGACGAGCTTGTGGAGATGCACCTGTGCGCCTGTGAGAGGTACTGAGACCTGTAAGGATTGTGGCAGCCTGCTCAGCAACCCCATATAAAATTCGTTTTTATCTCTACTGATGACGGATGAAATCCAGAAACACGTGTCTAGAGATGTACAGCACTAACCTGCACCGACTTTGGTGGAACACTCCAGTAAAATATCAAGTAAGCATGTATTACGAACTGCATTTACCATAATGCTAAGGGGTGAACTGTGCTGGGAGGTAAAGCAGTGTGCTCCCACCCCTTCCTCTTTTGAAAAGGCTCCCTTGAGCCATTGAGCTGACGAGCTTTTGGAGATGCACCTGTGCGCCTGTGAGAGGTACTGCGACCTGTAAGGATTGTGGCAGCCTGCTCAGCAACCCCATATACAATTCATTTTTATCTCTACTGATGACGGATGAAATCCAGAAACACGTGTCTAGAGATGTACAGCACTAACCTGCACCAACTTTGGTGGAACACTCCAGTAAATATCAAGTAAGCATGTATTAACAACTGCATTTACCATAATGCTAAGGGGCGAACTGTGCTGGGAGGTGAAGCAGTGTGCTCCCACCTCTTCCTGTTTTGAAAAGGCTCCCTTAAGCCATTGAGCTGGTGAGCTTGTGGAGATGCACCTGTGCGCCTGTGAGAGGTACTGAGACCTGTAAGGATTTTGGCAGCCTGCTCAGCAACCCCATATAAAATTAGTTTTTATCTCTACTGATGACGGATGAAATCCAGAAACACGTGTCTAGAGATGTACAGCACTAACCTGCACCAACTTTGGTGGAACACTCCAGTAAAATATCAAGTAAGCATGTATTACAAACTGCATTTACCATATTGCTAAGGGGTGAACTGTGCTGGGAGGAGAAGCAGTGTGCTCCCACCCCTTCCTGTTTTGAAAAGGCTCCCTTGAGCCATTGAGCTGACGAGCTTGTGGAGATGCACCTGTGCGCCTGTGAGAGGTACTGAGACTTGTAAGGATTGAGGCAGCCTGCTCAGCAACCCCATATAAAATTCGTTTTTATCTCTACTGATGACAGATGAAATCCAGAAACACGTGTCTAGAGATGTACAGCACTAACCTGCACCAACTTTGGTGGAACACTCCAGTAAAATATCAAGTAAGCATGTATTACGAACTGCATTTACCATAATGCTAAGGGGTGAACTGTGCTGGGAGGTAAAGCAGTGTGCTCCCACCCCTTCCTCTTTTGAAAAGGCTCCCTTGAGCCATTGAGCTGACGAGCTTGTGGAGATGCACCTGTGCGCCTGTGAGAGGTACTGCGACCTGTAAGGATTGTGGCAGCCTGCTCAGCAACCCCATATACAATTCATTTTTATCTCTACTGATGACGGATGAAATCCAGAAACACGTGTCTAGAGATGTACAGCACTAACCTGCACCAACTTTGGTGGAACACTCCAGTAAAATATCAAGTAAGCATGTATTACGAACTGCATTTACCATAATGCTAAGGGGCGAACTGTGCTGAGAGGTGAAGCAGTGTGCTCCCACCCCTTCCTGTTTTGAAAAGGCTCCCTTGAGCCATTGAGCTGACGAGCTTGTGGAGATGCACCTGTGCGCCTGTGAGAGGTACTGAGACCTGTAAGGATTGTGGCAGCCTGCTCAGCAACCCCATATAAAATTCGTTTTTATCTCTACTGATGACGGATGAAATCCAGAAACACTTGTCTAGAGATGTACAGCACTAACCTGCACCAACTTTGGTGGAACACTCCAGTAAAATATCAAGTAAGCATGTATTACAAACTGCATTTACCATAATGCTAAGAGGTGAACTGTGCTGGGAGGAGAAGCAGTGTGCTCCCACCCCTTCCTGTTTTGAAAAGGCTCCCTTGAGCCATTGAGCTGACGAGCTTGTGGAGATGCACCTGTGCGCCTGTGAGAGGTACTGAGACCTGTAAGGATTGTGGCAGCCTGCTCAGCAACCCCATATAAAATTCGTTTTTATCTCTACTGATGACAGATGAAATCCAGAAACACGTGTCTAGAGATGTACAGCACTAACCTGCACCAACTTTGGTGGAACACTCCAGTAAAATATCAAGTAAGCATGTATTACGAACTGCATTTACCATAATGCTAAGGGGTGAACTGTGCTGGGAGGTAAAGCAGTGTGCTCCCACCCCTTCCTCTTTTGAAAAGGCTCCCTTGAGCCATTGAGCTGACGAGCTTTTGGAGATGCACCTGTGCGCCTGTGAGAGGTACTGCGACCTGTAAGGATTGTGGCAGCCTGCTCAGCAACCCCATATACAATTCATTTTTATCTCTACTGATGACGGATGAAATCCAGAAACACGTGTCTAGAGATGTACAGCACTAACCTGCACCAACTTTGGTGGAACACTCCAGTAAATATCAAGTAAGCATGTATTAACAACTGCATTTACCATAATGCTAAGGGGCGAACTGTGCTGGGAGGTGAAGCAGTGTGCTCCCACCTCTTCCTGTTTTGAAAAGGCTCCCTTAAGCCATTGAGCTGGTGAGCTTGTGGAGATGCACCTGTGCGCCTGTGAGAGGTACTGAGACCTGTAAGGATTGTGGCAGCCTGCTCAGCAACCCCATATAAAATTTGTTTTTATCTCTACTGATGATGGATGAAATCCATTAACATGTGTCTAGAGATGTACAGCACTAACCTGCACTGACTTTGGTGGAACACTCCAGTAAAATATCAAGTAAGCATGTATTACGAACTGCAAATTACCATAATGCTAAGGGGCGAACTGTGCTGGGAGGTGAAGCAGTGTGCTCTCACCCCTTCCTGTTTTGAAAAGGCTCCCTTGAGCCATTGAGCTGACGAGCTTGTGGAGATGCACCTGTGCGCCAGTGAGAGGTACTTAGACCTGTAAGGATTGTGGCAGCCTGCTCAGCAACCCCATATAAAATTAGTTTTTATCTCTACTGATGACAGATGAAATCCAGAAACACGTGTCTAGAGATGTACAGCACTAACCTGCACCAACTTTGGTGGAACACTCCAGTAAAATATCAAGTAAGCATGTATTACGAACTGCATTTACCATAATGCTAAGGGGTGAACTGTGCTGGGAGGTAAAGCAGTGTGCTCCCACCCCTTCCTCTTTTGAAAAGGCTCCCTTGAGCCATTGAGCTGACGAGCTTGTGGAGATGCACCTGTGCGACTGTGAGAGGTACTGCGACCTGTAAGGATTGTGGCAGCCTGCTCAGCAACCCCATATACAATTCATTTTTATCTCTACTGATGACGGATGAAATCCAGAAACACGTGTCTAGAGATGTACAGCACTAACCTGCACCAACTTTGGTGGAACACTCCAGTAAAATATCAAGTAAGCATGTATTACGAACTGCATTTACCATAATGCTAAGGGGCGAACTGTGCTGAGAGGTGAAGCAGTGTGCTCCCACCCCTTCCTGTTTTGAAAAGGCTCCCTTGAGCCATTGAGCTGACGAGCTTGTGGAGATGCACCTGTGCGCCTGTGAGAGGTACTGAGACCTGTAAGGATTGTGGCAGCCTGCTCAGCAACCCCATATAAAATTCGTTTTTATCTCTACTGATGACGGATGAAATCCAGAAACACTTGTCTAGAGATGTACAGCACTAACCTGCACCAACTTTGGTGGAACACTCCAGTAAAATATCAAGTAAGCATGTATTACAAACTGCATTTACCATAATGCTAAGAGGTGAACTGTGCTGGGAGGAGAAGCAGTGTGCTCCCACCCCTTCCTGTTTTGAAAAGGCTCCCTTGAGCCATTGAGCTGACGAGCTTGTGGAGATGCACCTGTGCGCCTGTGAGAGGTACTGAGACCTGTAAGGATTGTGGCAGCCTGCTCAGCAACCCCATATAAAATTCGTTTTTATCTCTCCTGATGACAGATGAAATCCAGAAACACGTGTCTAGAGATGTACAGCACTAACCTGCACCAACTTTGGTGGAACACTCCAGTAAAATATCAAGTAAGCATGTATTACGAACTGCATTTACCATAATGCTAAGGGGTGAACTGTGCTGGGAGGTAAAGCAGTGTGCTCCCACCCCTTCCTCTTTTGAAAAGGCTCCCTTGAGCCATTGAGCTGACGAGCTTGTGGAGATGCACCTGTGCGCCTGTGAGAGGTACTGCGACCTGTAAGGATTGTGGCAGCCTGCTCAGCAACCCCATATACAATTCATTTTTATCTCTACTGATGACGGATGAAATCCAGAAACACGTGTCTAGAGATGTACAGCACTAACCTGCACCAACTTTGGTGGAACACTCCAGTAAATATCAAGTAAGCATGTATTAACAACTGCATTTACCATAATGCTAAGGGGCGAACTGTGCTGGGAGGTGAAGCAGTGTGCTCCCACCTCTTCCTGTTTTGAAAAGGCTCCCTTAAGCCATTGAGCTGGTGAGCTTGTGGAGATGCACCTGTGCGCCTGTGAGAGGTACTGAGACCTGTAAGGATTTTGGCAGCCTGCTCAGCAACCCCATATAAAATTAGTTTTTATCTCTACTGATGACGGATGAAATCCAGAAACATGTGTCTAGAGATGTACAGCACTAACCTGCACCAACTTTGGTGGAACACACCAGTAAAATATCAAGTAAGCATGTATTACGAACTGCATTTACCATAATGCTAAGGGGCGAACTGTGCTGGGAGGGGAAGCAGTGTGCTCCCACCCCTTCCTGTTTTGAAAAGGCTCCCTTGAGCCATTGAGCTGACAAGCTTGTGGAGATGCACCTGTGCGCCTGAGATAGGAACTGAGACCTGTAAGGATTGTGGCAGCCTGCTCAGCAACCCCATATAAAATTAGTTTTTATCTCTACTGATGACGGATGAAATCCATTAACACGTGTCTAGAGATGTACAGTACTAACCTGCACCAACTTTGGTGGAACACTCCAGTAAAATATCAAGTAAGCATGTATTACGAACTGCATTTACCATAATGCTAAGGGGCGAACTGTGCTGGGAGGTGAAGCAGTGAGCTCCCACCCCTTCCTGTTTTGAAAAGGCTCCCTTGAGCCATTGAGCTGACGAGCTTGTCGAGATGCACCTGTGCACCTGTGAGAGGTACTGAGACCTGTAAGGATTGTGGCAGCCTGCTCAGCAACCCCATATAAAATTCGTTTTTATCTCTACTGATGACGGATGAAATCCAGAAACACGTGTCTAGAGATGTACAGCACTAACCTCCGCCAACTTTGGTGGAACACTCCAGTAAAATATCAAGTAAGCATGTATTACGAACTGCATTTACCATAATGCTAAGGGGCGAACTGTGCTGGGAGGTGAAGCAGTGTGCTCCCACCCCTTCCTGTTTTGAAAAGGCTCCCTTGAGCCATTGAGCTGACCTGCTTGTGGAGATGCACCTGTGCGCTTGTGAGAGGTACTGAGACCTGTAAGGATTGTGGCAGCCTGCTCAGCAACCCCATATAAAATTAGTTTTTATCTCTACTGATGACGGATGAAATCCAGAAACACGTGTCTAGAGATATACAGCACTAACCTGCACCAACTTTGGTGGAACACTCCAGTAAAATATCAAGTAAGCATGTATTACGAACTGCATTTACCATACTGCTAAGGGGCGAACTGTGCTGGGAGGTGAAGCAGTGCGCTCCCACCCCTTCCTGTTTTGAAAAGGCTCCCTTGAGCCATTGAGCTGACGAGCTTGTGGAGATGCACCTGTGCGCCTGTGAGAGGTACTGAGACCTGTAAGGATTGTGGCAGCCTGCTCAGCAACCCCATATAAAATTCGTTTTTATCTCTACTGATGACGGATGAAATCCAGAAACACGTGTCTAGAGATGTACAGCACTAACCTGCACCAACTTTGGTGGAACACTTCAGTAAAATGTCAAGTAAGCATGTATTACGAACTGCATTTACCATAATGCTAAGGGGCGAACTGTGCTGGGAGGTGAAGCAGTGTGCTCCCACCCCTTCCTGTTTTGAAAAGGCTCCCTTGAGTCATTGAGCTGACGAGCTTGTGGAGATGCACCTGTGCGCCTGTGAGAGGTACTGAGACCTGTAAGGATTGTGGCAGCCTGCTCAGCAACCCCATATAAAATTCGTTTTTATCTCTACTGATGACGGATGAAATCCAGAAACACGTGTCTAGAGATGTACAGCACTAACCTGCACCAACTTTGGTGGAACACTCCAGTAAAATATCAAGTAAGCATGTATTACGAACTGCATTTACCATAATGCTAAGGTGCGAACTGTGCTGGGAGGTGAAGCAGTGTGCTCCCACCCCTTCCTGTTTTGAAAAGGCTCCCTTGAGCCATTGAGCGGATGAGCTTGTGGAGATGCACCTGTGCGCCTGTGAGAGGTACTGAGACCTGTAAGGATTGTGGCAGCCTGCTCAGCAACCCCATATAAAATTTGTTTTTATCTCTACTGATGATGGATGAAATCCATTAACATGTGTCTAGAGATGTACAGCACTAACTTTGGTGGAACACTCCAGTAAAATATCAAGTAAGCATGTATTACGAACTGCAAATTACCATAATGCTAAGGGGCGAACTGTGCTGGGAGGTGAAGCAGTGTGCTCTCACTCCTTCCTGTTTTGAAAAGGCTCCCTTGAGCCATTGAGCTGACGAGCTTGTGGAGATGCACCTGTGCGCCTGTGAGAGGTACTTAGACCTGTAAGGATTGTGGCAGCCCTTCTCAGCAACCCCATATAAAATTCGTTTTTATCTCTACTGATGACAGATGAAATCCAGAAACACGTGTCTAGAGATGTACAGCACTAACCTGCACCAACTTTGGTGGAACACTCCAGTAAAATATCAAGTAAGCATGTATTACAAACTGCATTTACCATATTGCTAAGGGGTGAACTGTGCTGGGAGAAGAAGCAGTGTGCTCCCACCCCTTCCTGTTTTGAAAAGGCTCCCTTGAGCCATTGAGCTGACGAGCTTGTGGAGATGCACCTGTGCGCCTATGAGAGGTACTGAGACCTGTAAGGATTGTGGCAGCCTGCTCAGCAACCCCATATTAAATTCGTTTTTATCTCTACTGATGACCGATGAAATCCAGAAACAAGTGTCTAGAGATGTACAGCACTAACCTGCACCAACTTTGGTGGAACACTCCAGTAAAATATCAAGTAAGCATGTATTACGAACTGCATTTACCATAATGCTAAGGGGTGAACTGTGCTGGGAGGTAAAGCAGTGTGCTCCCACCCCTTCCTCTTTTGAAAAGGCTCCCTTGAGCCATTGAGCTGACGAGCTTGTGGAGATGCACCTGTGCGCCTGTGAGAGGTACTGCGACCTGTAAGGATTGTGGCAGCCTGCTCAGCAACCCCATATACAATTCATTTTTATCTCTACTGATGACGGATGAAATCCAGAAACACGTGTCTAGAGATGTACAGCACTAACCTGGACCAACTTTGGTGGAACACTCCAGTAAAATATCAAGTAAGCATGTATTACGAACTGCATTTACCATAATGCTAAGGGGCGAATTGTGCTGAGAGGTGAAGCAGTGTGCTCCCACCCCTTCCTGTTTTGAAAAGGCTCCCTTGAGCCATTGAGCTGACGAGCTTGTGGAGATGCACCTGTGCGCCTGTGAGAGGTACTGAGACCTGTAAGGATTGTGGCAGCCTGCTCACCAACCCCATATAAAATTCGTTTTTATCTCTACTGATGACGGATGAAATCCAGAAACACGTGTCTAGAGATGTACAGCACTAACCTGCACCAACTTTGGTGGAACACTCCAGTAAAATATCAAGTAAGCATGTATTACAAACTGCATTTACCATAATGCTAAGAGGTGAACTGTGCTGGGAGGAGAAGCAGTGTGCTCCCACCCCTTCCTGTTTTGAAAAGGCTCCCTTGAGCCATTGAGCTGACGAGCTCGTGGAGATGCACCTGTGCGCCTGTGAGAGGTACTGAGACCTGTAAGGATTGTGGCAGCCTGCTCAGCAACCCCATATATAATTCGTTTTTATCTCTACTGATGACAGATGAAATCCAGAAACACGTGTCTAGAGATGTACAGCACTAACCTGCACCAACTTTGGTGGAACACTCCAGTAAAATATCAAGTAAGCATGTATTACGAACTGCATTTACCATAATGCTAAGGGGTGAACTGTGCTGGGAGGTAAAGCAGTGTGCTCCCACCCCTTCCTCTTTTGAAAAGTCTCCCTTGAGCCATTGAGCTGACGAGCTTTTGGAGATGCACCTGTGCGCCTGTGAGAGGTACTGCGACCTGTAAGGTTTGTGGCAGCCTGCTCAGCAACCCCATATACAATTCATTTTTATCTCTACTGATGACGGATGAAATCCAGAAACACGTGTCTAGAGATGTACAGCACTAACCTGCACCAACTTTGGTGGAACACTCCAGTAAAATATCAAATAAGCATGTATTACGAACTGCATTTACCATAATGCTAAGGGGCGAAGTGTGCTGAGAGGTGAAGCAGTGTGCTCCCACCCCTTCCTGTTTTGAAAAGGCTCCCTTGAGCCATTGAGCTGACGAGCTTGTGGAGATGCACCTGTGCGCCTGTGAGAGGTACTGAGACCTGTAAGGATTGTGGCAGCCTGCTCAGCAACCCCATATAAAATTCGTTTTTATCTCTACTGATGACGGATGAAACCCAGAAACACGTGTCTAGAGATGTACAGCACTAACCTGCACCAACTTTGGTGGAACACTCCAGTAAAATATCAAGTAAGCATGTATTACGAACTGCATTTACCATAATGCTAAGGGGCAAACTGTGCTGGGAGGTGAAGCAGTGTGCTCCCACCACTTCCTCTTTTGAAAAGGCTCCCTTGAGCCATTGAGCTGACGAGCTTGTGGAGATGCACCTGTGCGCCTGTGAGAGGTACTGCGACCTGTAAGGATTGTGGCAGCCTGCTCAGCAACCCCATATACAATTCATTTTTATCTCTACTGATGACGGATGAAATCCAGAAACACGTGTCTAGAGATGTACAGCACTAACCTGCACCAACTTTGGTGGAACACTCCAGTAAAATATCAAGTAAGCATGTATTACGAACTGCATTTACCATAATGCTAAGGGGCGAATTGTGCTGAGAGGTGAAGCAGTGTGCTCCCACCCCTTCCTGTTTTGAAAAGGCTCCCTTGAGCCATTGAGCTGACGAGCTTGTGGAGATGCACCTGTGCGCCTGTGAGAGGTACTGAGACCTATAAGGATTGTGGCAGCCTGCTCAGCAACCCCATATAAAATTCGTTTTTATCTCTACTGATGACGGATGAAATCCAGAAACACGTGTCTAGAGATGTACAGCACTAATCTGCACCAACTTTGGTGGAACACTCCAGTAAAATATCAAGTAAGCATGTATTACGAACTGCATTTACCATAATGCTAAGGGGCGAATTGTGCTGAGAGGTGAAGCAGTGTGGTCCCACCCCTTCCTGTTTTGAAAAGGCTCCCTTGAGCCATTGAGCTGACGAGCTTGTGGAGATGCACCTGTGCGCCTGTGAGAGGTACTGAGACCTGTAAGGATTGTGGCAGCCTGCTCAGCAACCCCATATAAAATTCGTTTTTATCTCTACTGATGACGGATGAAATCCATTAACATGTGTCTAGAGATGTACAGCACTAACCTGCACTAACTTTGGTGGAACACTCCAGTAAAATATCAAGTAAGCATGTATTACGAACTGCAAATTACCATAATGTTAAGGGGCGAACTGTGCTGGGAGGTGAAGCAGTGTGCTCTCACCCCTTCCTGTTTTGAAAAGGCTCCCTTGAGCCATTGAGCTGACGAACTTGTGGAGATGCACCTGTGCGCCTGTGAGAGGTACTTAGACCTGTAAGGATTGTGGCAGCCTGCTCAGCAACCCCATATAAAATTCGTTTTTATCTCTACTGATGACGGATGAAATCCAGAAACACGTGTCTAGAGATGTACAGCACTAACCTGCACCAACTTTGGTGGAACACTCCAGTAAAATATCAAGTAAGCATGTATTACGAACTGCATTTACCATAATGCTAAGGGGCGAACTGTGCTGAGAGGTGAAGCAGTGTGCTCCCACCCCTTCCTGTTTTGAAAAGGCTCCCTTGAGTCATTGAGCTGACGAGCTTGTGGAGATGCACCTGTGCGCCTGTGAAAGGTACTGAGACCTGTAAGGATTGTGGCAGCCTGCTTAGCAACCCCATATAAAATTTGTTTTTATCTCTACTGATGACGGATGAAATCCAGAAACACGTGTCTAGAGATGTACAGCACTAACCTGCACCAACTTTGGTGGAACACTCCAGTAAAATATCAAGTAAGCATGTATTACGAACTGCAAATTACCATAATGTTAAGGGGCGAACTGTGCTGGGAGGTGAAGCAGTGTGCTCTCACCCCTTCCTGTTTTGAAAAGGCTCCCTTGAGCCATTGAGCTGACGAACTTGTGGAGATGCACCTGTGCGCCTGTGAGAGGTACTTAGACCTGTAAGGATTGTGGCAGCCTGCTCAGCAACCCCATATAAAATTCGTTTTTATCTCTACTGATGACGGATGAAATCCAGAAACACGTGTCTAGAGATGTACAGCACTAACCTGCACCAACTTTGGTGGAACACTCCAGTAAAATATCAAGTAAGCATGTATTACGAACTGCATTTACCATAATGCTAAGGGGCGAACTGTGCTGAGAGGTGAAGCAGTGTGCTCCCACCCCTTCCTGTTTTGAAAAGGCTCCCTTGAGTCATTGAGCTGACGAGCTTGTGGAGATGCACCTGTGCGCCTGTGAAAGGTACTGAGACCTGTAAGGATTGTGGCAGCCTGCTTAGCAACCCCATATAAAATTTGTTTTTATCTCTACTGATGACGGATGAAATCCAGAAACACGTGTCTAGAGATGTACAGCACTAACCTGCACCAACTTTGGTGGAACACTCCAGTAAAATATCAAGTAAGCATGTATTATGAACTGCATTTACCATAATGCTAAGGGGCGAACTGTGCTGGGAGGTGAAGCATTTTGCTCCCACCCCTTCCTGTTTTGAAAAGGCTCCCTTGAGCCATTGAGATGACGAGCTTGTGGAGATGCACCTATGTGCCTGTGAGAGGTACTGAGACCTGTAAGGATTGTGGCAGCCTGCTCAGCAACCCCATATAAAATTCTTTTTATCTCTACTGATGACGGATGAAATCCAGAAACACGTGTCTAGAGATGTACAGCACTAACCTGCACCAACTTTGGTGGAACACTCCAGTAAAATAACAAGTAAGCATGTATTACGAACTGCATTTACCATACTGCTAAGGGGCGAACTGTGCTGGGAGGTGAAGCAGTGCGCTCCCACCCCTTCCTGTTTTGAAAAGGCTCCCTTGAGCCATTGAGCTGACGAGCTTGTGGAGATGCACCTGTGCGCCTGTGAGAGGTACTGAGACCTGTAAGGATTGTGGTAGCCTGCTCAGCAACCCCATGTAA
This sequence comes from Calotriton arnoldi, assembly GCA_963921515.1. NCBI lineage: Eukaryota > Metazoa > Chordata > Amphibia > Caudata > Salamandridae > Calotriton > Calotriton arnoldi. Next base: position 1,746,961 of record CAWUFW010002309.1, read on the forward strand.
AATTCGTTTTTATCTCTACTGATGACGGATGAAATCCAGAAACACGTGTCTAGAGATGTACAGCACTAACCTGCACCAACTTTGGTGGAACACTCCAGTAAAATATCAAGTAAGCATGTATTACGAACTGCATTTACCATAATGCTAAGGGGCGAAATGTGCTGGGAGGTGAAGCATTTTGCTCCCACCCCTTCCTGTTTTGAAAAGGCTCCCTTGAGCCATTGAGCTGACGAGCTTGTGGAGATGCACCTGTGCGCCTGTGAGAGGTACTGAGACCTGTAAGGATTGTGGCAGCCTGCTCAGCAACTCCATATAAAATTCGTTTTTATCTCTACTGATGACGGATGAAATCCAGAAACACGTGTCTAGAGATGTACAGCACTAACCTGCACCAACTTTGGTGGAACACTCCAGTAAAATATCAAGTAAGCATGTATTACGAACTGCATTTACCATAATGCTAAGGGGCGAACTGTGCTGGGAGGTGAAGCAGTGTGCTCCCACCCCTTCCTGTTTTGAAAAGGCTCCCTTGAGCCATTGAGAGGACGAGCTTGTGGAGATGCACCTGTGCGCCTGTGAGAGGTACTGAGACCTGTAAGGATTGTGGCAGCCTGCTCAGCAACCCCATATAAAATTTGTTTTTATCTCTACTGATGATGGATGAAATCCATTAACATGTGTCTAGAGATGTACAGCACTAACCTGCACTAACTTTGGTGGAACACTCCAGTAAAATATCAAGTAAGCATGTATTACGAACTGCAAATTACCATAATGCTAAGGGGAGAACTGTGCTGGGAGGTGAAGCAGTGTGCTCTCACCCCTTCCTGTTTTGAAAAGGCTCCCTTGAGCCATTGAGCTGACGAGCTTGTGGAGATGCACCTGTGCGCCTGTGAGAGGTACTTAGACCTGTAAGGATTGTGGCAGCCTGCTCAGCAACCCCATATAAAATTCGTTTTTATCTCTACTGATGACGGATGAAATCCAGAAACACGTGTCTAGAGATGTACAGCACTAACCTGCACCAACTTTGGTGGAACACTCCAGTAAAATATCAAGGAAGCATGTATTACAAACTGCATTTACCATAATGCTAAGGGGTGAACTGTGCTGGGAGGAGAAGCAGTGTGCTCCCACCCCTTCCTGTTTTGAAAAGGCTCCCTTGAGCCATTGAGCTGACGAGCTTGTGGAGATGCACCTGTGCGCCTGTGAGAGGTACTGAGACCTGTAAGGATTGTGGCAGCCTGCTCAGCAACCCCATATAAAATTCGTTTTTATCTCTACTGATGACAGATGAAATCCAGAAACACGTGTCTAGAGATGTACAGCACTAACCTGCACCAACTTTGGTGGAACACTTCAGTAAAATATCAAGTAAGCATGTATTACGAACTGCATTTACCATAATGCTAAGGGGTGAACTGTGCTGGGAGGTAAAGCAGTGTGCTCCCACCCCTTCCTCTTTTGAAAAGGCTCCCTTGAGCCATTGAGCTGACGAGCTTGTGGAGATGCACCTGTGCGCCTGTGAGAGGTACTGCGACCTGTAAGGATTGTGGCAGCCTGCTCAGCAACCCCATATACAATTCATTTTTATCTCTACTGATGACGGATGAAATCCAGAAACACGTGTCTAGAGATGTACAGCACTAACCTGCACCAACTTTGGTGGAACACTCCAGTAAAATATCAAGTAAGCATGTATTACGAACTGCATTTACCATAATGCTAAGGGGCGAATTGTGCTGAGAGGTGAAGCAGTGTGCTCCCACCCCTTCCTGTTTTGAAAAGGCTCCCTTGAGCCATTGAACTGACGAGCTTGTGGAGATGCACCTGTGCGCCTGTGAGAGGTACTGAGACCTGTAAGGATTGTGGCAGCCTGCTCAGCAACCCCATATAAAATTCGTTTTTATCTCTACTGATGACGGATGAAATCCAGAAACACGTGTCTAGAGATGTACAGCACTAACCTGCACCAACTTTGGTGGAACACTCCAGTAAAATATCAAGTAAGCATGTATTACAAACTGCATTTACCATAATGCTAAGAGGTGAACTGTGCTGGGAGGAGAAGCAGTGTGCTCCCACCCCTTCCTGTTTTGAAAAGGCTCCCTTGAGCCATTGAGCTGACGAGCTTGTGGAGATGCACCTGTGCGCCTGTGAGAGGTACTGAGACCTGTAAGGATTGTGGCAGCCTGCTCAGCAACCCCATATAAAATTCGTTTTTATCTCTACTGATGACAGATGAAATCCAGAAACACGTGTCTAGAGATGTACAGCACTAACCTGCACCAACTTTGGTGGAACACTCCAGTAAAATATCAAGTAAGCATGTATTACGAACTGCATTTACCATAATGCTAAGGGGTGAACTGTGCTGGGAGGTAAAGCAGTGTGCTCCCACCCCTTCCTGTTTTGAAAAGGCTCCCTTGAGCCATTGAGCTGACGAGCTTGTGGAGATGCACCTGTGCGCCTGTGAGAGGTACTGAGACCTGTAAGGATTGTGGCAGCCTGCTCAGCAACCCCATATAAAATTCGTTTTTATCTCTACTGATCACGGATGAAATCCAGAAACACGTGTCTAGAGATGTACAGCACTAACCTGCACCAACTTTGGTGGAACACTCCAGTAAAATATGAAGTAAGCATGTATTACGTACTGCATTTACCATAATGCTAAGGGGCGAACTGTGATGGGAGGTGAAGCAGTGTGCTCCCACCCCTTCCTGTTTTGAAAAGGCTCCCTTGAGCCATTGAGCTGACGAGCTTGTGGAGATGCACCTGTGCGCCTGTGAGAGGTACTGCGACCTGTAAGGATTGTGGCAGCCTGCTCAGCAACCCCATATACAATTCATTTTTATCTCTACTGATGACGGATGAAATCCAGAAACACGTGTCTAGAGATGTACAGCACTAACCTGCACCAACTTTGGTGGAACACTCCAGTAAAATATCAAGTAAGCATGTATTACGAACTGCATTTACCATAATGCTAAGGGGCGAATTGTGCTGAGAGGTGAAGCAGTGTGCTCCCACCCCTTCCTGTTTTGAAAAGGCTCCCTTGAGCCATTGAGCTGACGAGCTTGTGGAGATGCACCTGTGCGCCTGTGAGAGGTACTGCGACCTGTAAGGATTGTGGCAGCCTGCTCAGCAACCCCATATACAATTCATTTTTATCTCTACTGATGACGGATGAAATCCAGAAACACGTGTCTAGAGATGTACAGCACTAATCTGCACCAACTTCGGTGGAACACTCCAGTAAAATATCAAGTAAGCATGTATTACGAACTGCATTTACCATAATGCTAAGGGGCGAACTGTGCTGAGAGGGGAAGCAGTGTGCTCCCACCCCTTCCTGTTTTGAAAAGGCTCCCTTGAGCCATTGAGCTGACAAGCTTGTGGAGATGCACCTGTGCGCCTGTGAGAGGTACTTAGACCTGTAAGGATTGTGGCAGCCTGCTCAGCAACCCCATATAAAATTCGTTTTTATCTCTACTGATGACGGATGAAATCCATTAACATGTGTCTAGAGATGTACAGCACTAACCTGCACTAACTTTGGTGGAACACTCCAGTAAAATATCAAGTAAGCATGTATTACGAACTGCAAATTACCATAATGTTAAGGGGCGAACTGTGCTGGGAGGTGAAGCAGTGTGCTCTCACCCCTTCCTGTTTTGAAAAGGCTCCCTTGAGCCATTGAGCTGACGAGCTTGTAGAGATGCACCTGTGCGCCTGTGAGAGGTACTTAGACCTGTAAGGATTGTGGCAGCCTGCTCAGCAACCCCATATAAAATTCGTTTTTATCTCTACTGATGACGGATGAAATCCAGAAACACGTGTCTAGAGATGTACAGCACTAACCTGCACCAACTTTGGTGGAACACTCCAGTAAAATATCAAGTAAGCATGTATTACGAACTGCATTTACCATAATGCTAAGGGGCGAACTGTGCTGAGAGGTGAAGCAGTGTGCTCCCACCCCTTCCTGTTTTGAAAAGGCTCCCTTGAGCCATTGAGCTGACGAGCTTGTGGAGATGCACCTGTGCGCCTGTGAAAGGTACTGAGACCTGTAAGGATTGTGGCAGCCTGCTTAGCAACCCCATATAAAATTCGTTTTTATCTCTACTGATGACGGATGAAATCCAGAAACACGTGTCTAGAGATGTATAGCACTAACCTGCACCAACTTTGGTGGATCACTTCAGTAAAATGTCAAGTAAGCATGTATTACGAACTGCATTTACCATAATGCTAAGGGGCGAACTGTGCTGGGAGGTGAAGCAGTGTGCTCCCACCCCTTCCTGTTTTGAAAAGGCTCCCTTGAGCCATTGAGCTGACGAGCTTGTGGAGATGCACCTGTGCGCCTGTGAGAGGTACTGAGACCTGTAAGGATTGTGGTAGCCTGCTCAGCAACCCCATATATAATTCGTTTTTATCTCTACTGATGACGGATGAAATCCAGAAACATGTGTCTAGAGATGTACAGCACTAACCTGCACCAACTTTGGTGGAACACTCCAGTAAAATATCAAGTAAGCATGTATTACGAACTGCATTTACCATACTCCTAAGGGGCGAACTGTGCTGGGAGGTGAAGCAGTGTGCTCCCACCCTTCCTGTACAGAATTAATTGTTCTTGGACTCAGAAGAGTCCCAAAAAGCACCCCAAATCATATTGATAAGAATACTCGTACAATGTAAATGTCAATAATCACTTATTGTTTTTATATATGCAAAATAATATGGCTGTCACTTATATAGGTATTTATCAACAGTGGTGAGAAAAGTGACATATGTGAATTAGGTGAAATGAGGTGACACAGTGGAAATGTCAATGTAAGCAACAGAAATGTTTACATATACACATATATACAAAGAATATATCGGACTGCCCTTTAGTAATTGTTCGTGTCCTGCTTAATTGCCCTGGTGATAGTTATTTCAGCCTGAGGGCTAGGGGACTGATTGACATGACATAGAGACACATCAACTTTTCGACCCAAAATTGTGCGCGATTCACAAGGCGTCATGGTGGGTCTTCATCAGGACTGGCAGTAAGGACAGCCAAACTAACCGATATGTGCAGGAATCCTACATATCGAGAGTCGAATAATCACTAAAGGGCAGTCCGATATATTCTTTGTATATATGTAAAAATTTATATTGCTTACATTGATATTTCCACTGTGTCACCTTATTTCACCTAATTCACATGTGTCACTTCTCTCAACACTGTTGTCAAATAACTACATATGTGACAGCCATATTATTTTGCATACATAAAAACAATAAGTGATTATTGACGTTTACATTGTACGAGCATTCTTATCAATATGATTTGGGGTGCTTTTCGGGACTCTTCTGAGTCCAAGATGAATTAATTAAGTGAAAACTTTTAGTTCAACATAATCAACGAAGCTATCATTTGAATCGACAGCATCCACTGTAGATTTCTTACTAATGCCCAGGTGCTGAGGGATACTGGGTAACCTCATTACCACTAGCAGAATCTCTACACATCACGCATTACCTACATAACATTCCTACATGACATCACATACCCAGATGGATGAAACCCTAGATGAAACCCCCATTATAACACATCCCTTTCCCTTCCAAAACTCCATAAATCACAACACAAAACAAAACAAACACACAAAATACACAAAGGAACAGATGGAACCCCACCCAGGCACATACCACACACACAGAGCTAACACAGCATGAAAAAAGATGAATTACCCACTGAAAAGTCATATGTGCTGCACTTAAACCTAAACCCCACACAAAGCCACCTAACCATGCTGGAGTCCTGTTCGGCCAAGCTACACACTCACTAGTGCAACCACTGTCCTCAACCATAACACTTGTGTCCCCCCCTTCCTGAACAGAGCTCCTTTGAAAATCGGCATCCTCTGTCATCAACCAACCCGAACACCCCTCACCATGCTTTGTCAGTTCAACCACACCTCTCCTATCCTTCTGAAACAAAGCAACTCTCCTCACATTCCATGTCTGACTATTTTTCAGCTTCACCCAATTTCCACTAACCATTTTTACTCTGTGGGGGCCCCAGAACCTGGACAAACCACCACACATATGAGCCAGCTTCATCCTAAAACAGAAATACCCATGTTAATCAGGCGCTCACTCATATGTCTCTTTGCAGTCACTTCTTAATCTTTCCTGCCATTTTCCCACAATGATGAAGGAACTAATTCTGTTCCTGGCTGCCTACTGCACATAATTTCAAAGGGTGTCTTACCTGTGGTAATGTTCACCGTTGTGCGATGTGCCCACAACATGTCTTTCACAGAACTCTGGACATCCAAACCAGCTTTGCCAGCCAACTCGGTAGTGCCCTTTATCAACCGATTCACCCTCTCAACCTGGCCATTTCCGTGGGGTTTATATAAAGAAGTACACACATGTTTAACCTCAACATTGATCAGAACCCGCTGCATTTCGTTGGAGGTGAGTTGTGTGCCATTGTCCATTATCAACTTGGAAGGTATCCCTTCCCTTCCTGAAGATCTCTCCCAAGACTGCAATAGTGGCCTTCGTATTGATACATCTCATGAAAGTCTCCTCTAACCACCTGGATTTGGTGTCAACCAAGACTGCTGCATAACTCATGTTGTGGATGAAAAATAAATGGTCCTATAAAGTCTAAACATACTTTCTCCCACACATTGTCTACCTCAGTCACATGCTGATCATACTCCGTCACATTCAGGCCAACTCTAAATTTATTTTCGGAGTGCTAGCACACCTCACAATTCTCAACTCACTCTTTTACTTGTCCATCCAATCACTGGCCACCAAATGTTTTCGTTAAGTCTTTTGAGTGTTTTTCTCAAATGTCCCTCATGAGCTAGCCATATGAGTTTCTCTGTGATGGCATACGGTGACACAAATCTTTCATTCCTCATCACCAGCCTGTTTCCCACCAAGGACAGTTCTACCACTACCTTATGGAAAGGTTGACCACATCCGGAAGGGTACTTTCCATTCTCACCCCACATCTAAGCATTTCCATTGATGCTTTGAGAACCATATCATCTTCCATGGCACACATCCAATCGTTCATGGACACGCAGCCCTGGAAGTGTTCTGTGGCATCCTCTACACCAGCCACCACTTCCTGGGAATCAAAACTACACTAATCTGCAGCCATGTCCGGCAACCTTGACAGTCAGCCACTTTGTTTTTCCACCCCAGCACATATTCCAATTCACAATCATAGTCCTGTAGTTTGACTGCCAGCCTCTCTAAGCGTCCAGAACAATTGTTGGTGCCATTGGAACACAGCACTTTGAGCAGAGGCTTATGATCCATCCTGAGGGTAAATCTGCCTCCCCAAATGAAAACACAAGAATAATTTTTATCCCAAACAGCAGCCAATCCCTCTTGCTCGATGATAGAGTAGTTCCTTTCCATGTCAGATAGGGAGCAAGAATCAAACGGCCACAGTATTTTCAGTTTTTCTGTGCATTTATGCAAGCACAGCTCCAATTCCATTCACACTTGCATCTACTGTGAGGATTGTTTTCAGACCAAATTGGAACAGATTAAAATTCCAGCATGCGAAATGTCAAGTTTAAGCTGATCAAAGGCTGCTTGATGACTCTCTCCCCATGCAAACTTATTTACCTTCCTAAGAACTAGCTAAGTGGATTTGACTTGTATGCAAAGACTTTCACAAACTTCACATAATATTCCACAAGACCCATGAACGATCTCAATTTGTCTTTGTCATCAGGAATTTGTGCATTGACTATTGCGCTGACCAAATTCATTGTGAGTCTCACTCCTTCCCCTGTAATGTGATACCCCAGATACTCGAGCTCCCCCACCAAGAATTTGCATTTTTCATTGCGCAAAGTCATCCCAGCTTCAGAAATACGACTCAGGACCTCTCGTAGTGCAACGTTATTGTCAGCAACATTTCCACCAAAGACTAGTATGTCATCCTTGAAGAAAACTACGGGGCATATTTACAAGCCCCTTGCGCCACTTTTGCGCCGCCGTTGCGTCACTCATGTGAAGCAGCGGCGACGCAAACCATGCGCCACGTTGCGCAATATTTACAACGTGACGCATCTAGGGAGATGCGTCACGATGTAAACCTCTGCGCCACATGAAACCTGCGTCCAGGTTTCATGTGGGCGTTCCAGCGCAGGGTGGGCGTTCCCTCGCAGGTACGCCACGTAAAGTGACGCAGTGAAATCTACAAGATTTCACTGAGTCACTTTTACGCCCATGCTGCGTCAAAACCCTGCGCCTGCTTGAAGCAGGTGTAAGGATTGACGCACCATGTTAGGGATAGGGCACCCCCGAGCATTGCTGGAGCTGCGTCGCGCTTGCAACGCGACTCCAGCAATGCGCCGCCTTTCCGTCGGGGGATGCGACACGCATCTGCCATTCTGTGCGCCACGACGCGCCGCATTGTAAATGCGGCGCATCAGCGGTGGCGCAAGGGCAAACTTGCGTGTCGCATCTTCCCTGGCGCATCCCTGCTGATTTGCAGGGATGCGCCAGGGAACGTAAATATGCCCCAGTATTTTTAATCCAACAGCTTAGCCATCAGCCTCTGAAAAACGCTTGCTGCTGACGAAAGGCCAAACAGAAAGGAGTCTGTTGAATTGGAAGACACCTTCAGTTGTGATGAATGCTGTCAAGTGTTCAGAATCCTGATGCAACTTCACGTGGTGGTTGGCACTTCAGAGATCTAATTTAAAAAAGTACTTACACTCAGACAGATGAATAATCAGTTCATTAATGTTTGGTAATGGAAATAAATCCATGATTAAAGCCTGATTAAGGCTGCATAAGTCCACACAAAATCTCAGTGAGCAGTCTGATTTCAGCAGGGGACAGCCATTGTGTCGCTTCAAAAGGCTATATAACTTTATCTTTAATCATCTGATCAAGTATGGCCTATACTTTAGCCAGCGCCACTAACGGCACCTTCCTTGCTGAATGCCTCACAGGCACAGCGTCCTGTTCAGAACTATCTTGTGCTGGTATTACTTTGCCTCTCCTAATCTGTCTTCAAAAACTGTTTTGAAATCTTTGAGCAAACCTTCCAGCTCTTCCTCATCCACAATCATCACTTGGTAGGCCACCTGGGGATTCACCACTATGTGCAAGTCATATTGGTCCGACCAACCCAATATCGGTGGAACATCGGCAGCCACATACACTTTTCCATTTGTAGCTCAACCCATGAATTCAAGACTTCACAGAGAAATAGCCCCTTACTCCAGTGTCGGCTCCCTGTTACCCTTTCAGGATCACACAAGAAGCTTTCAAGGTTTCCTCTGGCCACGTGAGGTCAAATAGTTGTTTTGGTATGATTGTATACAGAGAGCCTGAATCCACCATGAAAACAATATGCTTGTCATTAATTCTGAAGTCTACTTTAGGTTGCATCTTCGTTTTTACATATTCATCCTTCGCTGCCATAGGCCCATCATCACCTATCCCCAACACCCTATATTTCACTACTTCCTTGGCCTTCTTGAGGGCTGAGACTCGCTGATTGAAGCTCTGCACTCATGTGCAAAGTGACCTATTTTCACACAGATACAACAGTCCTTCCATACTGCATAAAAACTCTGTGAATCACCCAAGTGGGAATAGCTGCTGCACCTGTAACATGAGCGGTTGTTCGGAGTCTTAAACAAAGAGCTTGAGGGTTCCACCCTTGCTTCCCTTAGTTTGATTGGCACTTGTAACCCACAATTTTCTGTTCACAGCATTACCGAAATCAGACTCATTATCCGCCTTTGCTACTCCAGAGATACCTCTATCTTCAATCTTTTACATTTCCTTCATACATTTTTCCGACTCCTCTACCACCTTAGCAATTTTGATGGCGTCTTTGAGAGTGGAGTTGCTTGCGGCCCAGAGTCTCTCGCATCTTTTTACTGCTACACTGAACTATTAGCTGATCCCTGATTAGTTATTCAGTAATAAAATCAAATTTGCACTTTGCTGCCAACTCTCACAGCCTAGCCATACAGTCATCAACAGACTCTTATGGCTTCTGGGGTTGCGTGTAAAATTTATGGCTCTGCATGACAATGTTTATTGTTTTAGCAAAACGATTTTGTAACCACAACTAGGCTTCTTTTGTCTTTAATCTCATCCCCACTTTCCTCATATACGTGTGGCAAATACTTGAACACATCCTGGCCCTCAGTGGCCAAACTATTGCTAATGGCAATGTATCTGCTGCCTGTTTGATGTCCAGGACACTTCACAACTGCAAGCACCGTAGGCACCTGTAGTGCTTCCAATAGATTTTTCACATGTTTCCCATTTCTGAAGGGGGCGATCCTGTAGAAGTTAAAAAACCTCTTTGCATCCATAATTTCCCAAAGTCATGAACTACACTGAAGTCATACTGGCTAACTGTAAAGATGGTGACTTTCAATTGTGCAGATAAACTGCAGGCTCGGGTAAGAGCAAGGAGTTCAGCAACTTGTGCAGAAAAGACAGATTGTAGCCAGGAGGCTTCAACCACATTGTTTATAGTGCACACAGCGTATTCTGCTCTCAGTGTGCCATCATTACTTCGCAGGCATGAACCATCAACAAATAGGACATAATTGAGATCAATTACCAGTTCATCCTTAATGTCTGGTTGTAGCTTTCTGCATAGTTCAGTGACACTTAGGCAATCATGACCAAATTCATCATCCTTGACTTCTTGATCAATTACAGGCAAAAGAGTAGAAATATTTAACATATTGCATCTCCTGATGGTGAAATTATCTGGTGCAAGCAGACTCTGCTCATATTTACTGAGTCTATTATGTGTCAGATATTGTGTTTTCATTCTGGTAAGTAAAAATTCAACAGAATGAAGAACCATCACAATCAATGGGTGTCCCATCACTATGTTTATGCTCTTTTACAGACTTACACTCACCGTGGCCACTGCCTTTAACCAGCCGGAGAGTCCTGACGCTACAGGGCCAAGGGTGGTTGAAAAGTAGCCACAGATCTTCGGGCTCCTCCACGCATCTGCATTAACACTAAAAGTGCGCACCGATCTCTTTCACTGCAAAACAGAGTGAAAACGTTGGTATAATCTGGTATTCCTAGAGCTGGGGCGCAAAACAATTTATCTTTCAGCTCCAGGACAGGTTTGGTACATTCCTTATCCCAAGGTAGATGTACCAACCTCAGGAGAGGTTTTGCTGTCAGGGAAACATTTGGTATCCATTGTCGACAGGACCCAACCTTTCCCAAAAACATTCTGGGCTCTCTGTGTGTTCATAGTGGATTCATCTGCAAGATGGCTTCCACTCTCTCCGGGGACACCTTTCTAACTCCTTTCATAATAATGTGTCCCAGATAGTGAACTTCTTTTTGACAGCACTGCAGTTTACCTTGAGAAATTTGTGTCCATTTTTCACAAGGTGATTCAAAAATGCAATGTTATTGTTTTTGTAAGCTTCTTGAGATTCTGAAGCTATTAACTAATCATCAATGTACTAAACAAGGGCAGAATCACAGGGCATTTGCAAAGACTCAAGACTCTTCTTTAGGATCTGACTAAAAATAGAAGGGGTTTCAGTATACCTTTGAGGGACACGACACCACTTGATTGTTCCCTGTTGGCACACAAATGAGAATAAAAATTGGCTGTCTTCGTGCAAAGGCACTGAGAAGAAAGCCTGACATAAATCAATGACTGTAAATCATTCTGCAGTACATGGAATTTGGAAAAGCACAGTAGCAGGATTTGGCACAATGGGGCAACAAGGCACCACTATCTCATTAATCTTTCTCAAATCTTGTACTATTCTATACTTCCTGTTTCGTGTTTGAATTCCCATTATAGTAGAATTACATGGGCTGCCATTAACTCTTTCAATATGCATTTTTGAAGCATGTCTTTGATTACAGGTTGTATTTCAGCAGTTGTTTCAGTGGACAATGAATAAGGTGGTGTCCTTGGGAAGACTGCATTTGGCTTTATGTGCGTATGGACTGGTTCTACACCTTTAATCAGTCCAATATTTTTTCCTTTAATATCCCAAACCTCAGTGTTCATTGTAGTTCTGGGATCCTCTGGTAGGTCAGCAACTGTCAACATTGTAAACATTCCCACTTCAGTGATTTGTTAAATTAATTTGAAATCAATATCCTCATAATGGGTATGAAATGCAACACCATCCGGTGTGCAATAAATTATACAGAATAATTTGCACAATAAGTCCCTTCCTATTAAGTTAACTGGGCTGGAATCACAAACGACTGAATTGCTGCTTTTCTTCAAACGTTCCTATTCTGTCAGGGACCTCTTCTGAAATTGGATTTGACATTTTTTATTGGTAACCCCAACTACTTGGATTGTTCTTCCCGAAAAAGTAAGTCTGGAGCTTCCACTGTTCTAACTGTGTATTGGGTAGCTACTTTATCAATGAAGAATGATACATACTGGCCATAGATATTTGCATCTACATAAGGGCCACTTTGGTCTACCTCTAGGACTGCACCAAGTACACCGTCTCTCAGGCACCGTCATTGGGAATTTTCAAAACCAAACTCATCCATTTCAAACAAGGGAAATTGTCCTAAACACATCTTGATTCAAAATCTGGACTTATGGTATAACATTTTGATTTTGATTCGGGTTTAATTTTGGTAACTGTTTTATATTCATTCGGGCGTTTCCCATTTGTCCGTGCAGACCAGGAGTCATTTGATTCTGGCCATGCATTTGATTTTGAAACTGACGTATTTGCACTCTTTGACCTGTCATTTCCTGTGAATTTTGGACTTGCCCTGTAATATTAAAACAACATTCTCTCTTCCAATGCCCCACCCTATTGCAAATGTGACAAGCCGTAACTTTCTTCAAAGTGGCAATGTTGGTTCCTGATCCCACACCAGTAGGAACACCTCTAAATCATCCCTGAGAAACTCAAATTCTGTTTGGATTTGTCATAAAGCCTGCCTGTGGGGCAATTACTCACTTCATCATACTCTGACCTCCAGCCAGCGAAGGAACTTGAAACCCTTTTTGAGCCAATTTTGTCTGTGCTAACATAAACTTCTCCTTAATTTTCCTGTGCTTCATGTCCAAGTCATCACAGCAATATTTTGCATATTGCAGGACTTCATCTAACAGTTTTGACTGCCTACAGATGACATTTTGTGTCATATGTGAACTGATTTCAGGCTTAAATCCCAAAACAAACTGTGACACAAAGATCCCCATATCCTTCTCTTGAGGCTATTTACTTCCAATGTGCTGTTTGAAAACCTGCAGCAACTTTTCATAGTATTCATGAACAGTTTCATTTGGTTCCTGAGTCGTTCTTTTAAGTTCTAACCATTCAAGGTCTTTAGGAGGAACCTTCCCTTTCAGTAAAGTTATTACTGCCTCATATTTCTCCATCACTAAATGTGACGGAGCACCTGTCCCCTATTCTCTCAGGGGCTCAGCTTTTGGCCAATGAACAGAAATTTTACACTCAGACCACAAATCTGCTGGAACCACAATGTCAAAGAACGTATCCAGGTCCTTCCACAACACTTTTGAAATGTTAATAATACTTTCCACCTGATCATACTACTGCCCTGGCTTATTTCTCAGCTTTTGAAAATTGTTTGTAAATGCAGCCAAATCACCTATATTCCATGGAACATGTACATAAGTACCCCCAACTACTTCTCTCAATGGGTACTCTGCCACTTCTCCCACTTCATCCTGCTTTGCTTTCATTTCCCTCTTTTTCTTTGCATGCTTCTTTGCCCATCTAAGTTCTAACTTTTGCACATCTTTCCATTTACGGATGCATTTTATTAATTCAATTATATGATTCTGCATCTCTTTAATTCTCAAACGCTCAATATCTTGATTATCCAATTCAACTCTATCATTTACATTGATGGTATGATCAACATCATATTTCTTTGTTATTCCTACCTAGTAATAGTGCATAGTAGCTGCTCTGCGGGTAATCTCCTTACATATAAAAGGTAAGTTGAGGTCTTTCGTATTGATCTAAATGATCAAAATCCAAACATCCCCTAATTAGTTCCTCTAGATCAATTTTTAGCTTTGGGTTGACTAATGATTTATCCTTTTAACTTCGGCGCCCTTCGGGGACTCTGCAGCTTCTGTCCTCCTTTCCTTTGTCAATTCCTCAAAACAAGCTGGTAATCCACCATCTCCACTTCCAGATAGCTCACTAGAACTCAATGGGGTCGTAAAGAGCAAGGTTCCTCCTCCAACTATCAAAGCCTGTAAGTTTTGTTGAGGCCTCCACAGCACCAGCTGTGTATTCTGTGTAGTCCGTAACCCGACAACTGGAGTCGTTGTAACCTATAGGCTTTGTTCAATTAAGGGTGGTGCAGTAGGGGTTACGTGTGACACAAGTAGATCAGTGTCAATGGAGACCACAGTTATTGGTCTCCTCATTACTGATGGGGCAATTTGTAAAACCTGTAAAGGTCATTCAATTGAAGCATGTTCTCGTTGTACTGGGGCAGTAGACATAGTCTGACTCCACTAATACTTATTTCTCCTGGGTCAGTGTAAGTCACAGGAGGTGGTCGGGATGACAGCATTTCTTCCAATATCCCATCTCCGGAATCAGTATCTAACTCTTCCCTTTCTCGTTTAACTGCATTTTTATCCTTCTCCTTATCCTCTGATGTAAGAACGGGATATAGTCTAGTTCTCTCAATAAATCCCTTCCTCCATCTACGCTGCTCTTCACCCCGTTGAGCGTTTGCATGATTCTTCATTGCTCTACCTGCTCTACTTTGATATTTTTCCTTCCCTTTCTCCCTTGCAATTTTTCACATATTTGTAAAGCTTCATATTGTACAGGTCGAGGTGGTAGCTTCATTTCATACAAGTTTCCCCTTAAATGATCTAAAATTCTGGTGTTAAAAGTTCCATACCTAGGGAAATGCAATGCACCCTCATCATCAGTAATTCTCATCCATTGTATCAACCACAAACACACATTTAAACCATGCTCAGTCGTCATTATGTAAGCTGGAGTACCCTCAGGAGGTGACTCCTCACCTTTCCGGACAGGAATAGTAACATCTCCTTTGACAAATTTCTTAAAATCCTTTCAACATTTCATTTTTGCAATTCAATTAACCAAATTGTTTTTGTGCAACCGAATGTTTTGATTTTGTTCCGTAAATGTCAGATTTTCAATAACCAATCAAACAACAGCTTTAAATTCCAGTAGTCCTTTATCCAATCCATAATCAAAATTCAAGCTCACAATATCCAATACACAGCGCGACATGAAACACCAACCATTCAATGCCAGAGCGAACCACACCAACCAACCAATCTTAGCGCGAACTCTATGACGTCAGCCTTTCACTAGTCAAAGCTTCCACCCTCCTTCACAATTTGTATCTGTTATTTCCAACAACAAACTTTGACCAATATATTTGCTTAACTCCTTTCTAATAGAAAATATTTAGATCTTCATTCACTCAAAAGATTCCACAATCGCAAGTGACTTCTCGACCAGCGAAAATTCACACCAATTAATGCAGCTTCACCCTAGTGCACAATAAGGTTTTACAAGCATTAACAGAGTTAATCAACTGCCAACACTTGTCCCTACTGTTACTGATGGGAATGATGGTACCTCACACTTCACATCTACTAATCTCATTGCAAACAAGTTCAATATCCCAGGATCTTTCGATTCTTGGAGCCTGAAATCCACTTCTTAACAACAACGACTTTTAATACTTTTCCTGTAAATATCGATTCAAATATTACACATTCAGTCTACCCTTACAACCACAAGCACAACATTATTCTCCCTATTGATACTTACAACTCCAAAACTGCAATCACCAAGACCGTAACCGCTCATCACTCCATCCAGATTTGGTCACTGGAAACAGGAATTGGGACTATTAAAGTATACTTTGGGTATTTATTTATGTTTGAAGCTCTATTCTGGGTGTAAAATCATCAATCTACTACGAGAAATTGCTGGAGCCCTAAAGGACTTTCCTAGATGGTTCAGACCTTAACATACACCCACTAACAATTAGCACCATGGGGAATCCTTCAGGCTCCAGAGAGGTTGATGGACCTTTTCCACTGTGCTCAGAATTAGAGCTACCTAAGGAATAAAGTCATCAATACATCATGGACATTTATAATTTTTTTGATGAGTCAATGAAGAGAGGTTAAGTTTAGCTTTAAAGGCTTTATTTATCTATAAAGTTAGAATCTCAAGTATCTTTGTTCAGTTTAATAATTTACAGAAATAATAAGAGAGATTAGAAAAAAGCAATCAAGACGTGTTCAATAAAGAAACCCAATAAGCAAGCTAAAGGACCTATTCTACATAAGAACCCATAAAGAGTTCTGTTGGAAAAGAGCGATAAATAAAGGACGGACTTCTCGTAAAGAGTAGTTCTGGAAAACTCAGCCGAGTTCCCCACAATTGCAGTAGCAACTGTTTAGAGTGGTGATCTGTGCAGTAGCATCAATCACAAATTAATAAAAAGGAAGTCACCTTAAGAGATCTAAAGGAAATCATCTCTCCATGAAGAAGAGTCTCAGGCAAAAGGAGAAATCCAACAGCAAGACTACTGAACTGGACAAAAAGGGAAAGTAGAGGTGTCTCTTTAACTAGCTAGGAACATTCATTATTATAACCTTTTAATACATGTATCGATTCTTCGATTACGCCTTCCCGCGATGTCCAATCAGAACTGCTCGTAAGGTGGTGTTGTCAGTCATACGATGCATCTTCCTCCAATTCCCACAGTCTGCACTCTCATCATCTGGCTTGATACAGTTTTCTAACACAATTGTTACATGAGGAAAGGTTCCCTTGAGAACCCTCTTACCTAAGCTGAAGACGCATTATGAGTTTCAGAGCAGAGACAAAGGCTAGTCAGCAAATGTGAAAACATTAATCAAGTTATTAATAAAGCAACATTTATAAGTCTACATCACCATTTGTTCTTTACAGTTTCAATAAGTCTATTATTCTTAGTGGAAATGATCTAACATGGGGTGAGAGGAACTAAATGAACATAATATTAAAGTCAGCACATTTCTAGGATGACATCAATGCTAAGCTGTTGCACAGGGTACTTTACTATGCACAAAGGTCAAATAGAAATCCTTGGGCCTAGTCGCTGCACAGGCTAAAGTATAGTTGCTTGGTGCAAATTTTAAAAAGACAGGCAATTGCAAGAAGCATTTCTAATAGCATCTTTCACGTCTACATCTGTCACTCTACAATATATTTTAGTTTTATTTATTTATTCTACTAAAAGGTATTCACACATTTTGTAAGTCATTTCTAAAACATGGATTTTACTTGTATTTAAGATATGTTCTAAATTGCATTCCTAATGTGCTAAAATATGTTGATTTATAAATATATAGTCATTTCCCTCACAAGTGTGCATGTGGAAGCTATATTTGTTAATTAATAAATAACCAACTCAATATTAATATTTGTGAGTATGGGATAGAACGCAACCCAGACCAGTTGCAAGCCAGCAAGAAGTAATCAATAGTCGTTGGTAACAGGATGAATGTCATTGCTAATTTGATGTAAATGCAGAAGATTTTCAGGATAAGTCCAACCAGTTTAACATACTCAAAGTAGCGGTGTTGTAGGGATTCTGCACATACACAGAGCTATGCACAGGATAATAGGACCTCGGAGTATAGTGGTGAACCAACCATACACCTTAGTACCTACAATCCCAATCCGACTAGCTTTAGCGTCTCATTAGCAGCGATGCTACCGATGATTAGACAACCCAGAACATGGTATCTCTCTCTCAGGACTCGCGGGAGCAAGAACACCCTTTCATAACTCACTCATACCTGTCTACAACGTGCGTAATAAGAGACATAGTACAGTTTAAAATGTTTATTTCAACTATCGTGCTCTAAGATACAGTACACGTGCCAGTACTATCAGCATAATGCATAAGGATAAAATAATAAGCATGGTTACAATTCCATAGAATACAAACGGGGAAAGCATTTCATAAAGCAGTGGATATAGGGCTAAATGACCATGGTAAATAGACATAATATCGAAAAAAAAATATCGAATGGACAAAATATCGAGTCCAAAATATAGAATGGACATAATATCGAATGGACACAATATAGGGGCCGATTCCGATCTCGGCCGGTAGGGCACCGAATCGGATTCGGCTTAACCGGATCCGATTCGGAGCCCTATTTCCCGACCGAGTCGTACGTGCGTCCGGGCGAGCGAGTACGATGCGTGCGCTCGCGAAATCTCCGACCGACTCGTTTGCAGGACCCGACCGCTCCGAACGACTCGCACGGGGACGACGCGCACCGCGCAATGGAGACGTTCCCCGGCCGGGTAAGTACGATGCGCACCTCGACCGCTCCGACCGACTCGCGCAGTCCGGCTCCAAGGAGCTGTCGGAGCCGCACTTTGGGGGTCCGTGTCGGACCCCCTGGAAGCGTAGGCGTGCGAGTCGCACACAGGGGGACCCATGGGTCCCCCTACACGTGCATGTACGGTGCGACACGCATCGGCGTGAACACGCTGTAGGGGCGCCCTTGTTTGCGTCGTGCCCATTGAGTCAATGGGAGCCCGTGTACGCGTCGTGACGACTGGCTCCCATTGACTTCAATGGGAGTCCGACCTGATCGAGTCCGATAGCATACGTGCGCATCGTACTCGTTCGGTCGGACTGCTAGGGTCTGATTCGGTCGGAAATCTCTCCGGGTCCGGCTCGGTCGGGAGATTTCCGGCCTGAATCGGAATCGGCCCCTAAGTTGTTAAAAATATCGAAATTAAGGTAAGTAATATCGATTGTTAAAATATCGAAGTACATAATATAGGCATTAAAAAATATAGAATTTTTAATAATATCGAATTTTTTCTAAGTGTATTGTATGTTAGTATATGTGTTAAAAGTGTATATTAGTTGTTGTAATGTATGTTTAATTTTTAAAAGCAATGAATTTTATGTTATTTAATTTTTGCGTAATTTAATTCCGTAGCGGGTAGTGGGTTTATAGGGGAATAGGGTGGGAAGTAATTTAATTGAAATTAAGTACATATTAATAAATATTAATTGGTATTGATAATTAATTTATTGTTAATTAATTATTAATTGGTAATTACATTTTATTAATTGGTAATTTATTTTTTTAATTGATTAATTGGTAATTATGTTAATTCTATTAATTAAATAGTTGTAGCGGGATGTGGGTTTATAGGGGAATAGGGTGGGAAGTAATTTAATTGAAATTAAGTACATATTAATAAATATTAATTGGTATTGATAATTAATTTATTGTTAATTAATTATTAATTGGTAAATACATTTTATTAATTGGTAATTAATTTTTTTAATTGATTTATTGGTAATTATGTTATTTCTATTAATTAAATAGTTGTAGCGGGATGTGGGTTTATAGGGAATGTGGGGAAGTAATTTAATTGTAATTAGTTAATTATAGAAAATATTTTTTTGTATTGATACTTAATTTACTGGTAATTAAATATTAATTGGTATTTATTTAAATATTTATACAAATCTGGTAATGATTATTAATTGGTTGTTAATAATTTATTAATAGGTAATACATTTTTAATAAATAATATGTATTGTATTTATAATAAATTAATTATTAAAGATTTTTTAATTGGTAATTAGTGTTATTAAAAATATTTATTAGTATTGATAATTAATAATTTTTTAGTAAAATATTAAAATATTACTTTCCCTACTGTTGCACTCACTGGAGTGGGAATAGTAATTTTAACCCTCCCGCTATCCTACCCTGTCCCTACTGTTGCACTCTCTGGAGTGGGAATAGTAATTTTAACCCTCCCGCTATCCAACTATTTCCCTACTGTTGCACTCTCTGGAGTGGGAATAGTAATTTTTACTCCTACGCTATCCAACGCTTTCCCTACTGTTGCACTAACTGGAGTGGGAATAGTAATTTTTACCCTCCCGCTATCCAACACTTTCCCTACTGTTGCACTCTCTAGAGTGGGAATAGTAATTTTTACCCCTACGCTATCCAACGCTTTCCCTACTGTTGCACTCTCTGGAGTGGGAATAGTAATTTTTACCCCTACGCTCTCCAACGCTTTCCCTAATGTTGCACTCACTGGAGTGGGAATAGTCATTTTTACCCCTACCCTATCCAACGCTTTCCCTACTGTTACACTCTCTGGAGTGGGAATAGTAATTTTTACCCCTACGCTATCCAACGGTTTCCCTACTGTTGCACTCACTGGAGTGGGAATAGTAAATTTTACCCCTATGCTATCCAACGCTTTCCCTACTGTTGCACTCACTGGAGTGGGAATAGTAATTTTACCCTCCCGCTATCCAACGCTTTCCCTACTGTTACACTCTCTGGAGTGGGAATAGTAATTTTACCCCTACACTATCCAACGGTTTCCCTACTGTTGCACTCACTGGAGTGGGAATAGTAAATTTTACCCCTATGCTATCCAACGCTTTCCCTACTTTTGCACTCACTGGAGTGGGAATAGTAATTTTTACCCTCCCGCTATCCAACGCATTCCCTACTGTTGCACTCTCTGGAGTGGGAATAGTAATTTTTACCTCTACGCTATCCAACGCTTTCCCTTCTGTCGCACTCTTTGGAGTGGGAATAGTAAATTTTACCCTCCCGCTATCCTACGCTAAAAGTAGTGATTATTATTTCATATTATTATGTTAATATATGTATGTATTAAAAAATAAAAATGTATGTAGATTTTTTTTTAACTTAAAATAATTATTTATTAATTTTAAAGTAATTTAACTAATTTTAAGTATGTTTTACTTTATTTTATTTATTATTTCATTAATTTTACATTACTTTTAACAGATTTATAAAATTCGATATTTTGACTAACTATATTTTTAACGACGATATTTTGGATTCGATATTTTTGTACTTACCTGTTTGGAGATAAGGAGTCGATATTTTGACAGTCGATATTTTGTCCACGATATTTTGTCTGCTTGATATTTGTGCGATCAATATTTTGTCAGTGATCCAATGAGCATACCACCCTCCCGTGCTATTAGCTAGTTTATTATAAAAACAGAAGACCTCTGGGCATTGTCAGGCAGACCCTCATACCTCAATATCTAGATGCAAGGTTTACATCATCAGACAAGCACAGCTCTTCTCCCTGGAAAGGTTTTTCTCCAAGTGTCTCTAACAGTGAAATCACAATATTAAAAAGCACACGAATTTCTCCAGTGCAGCTGTACGTAGTGTTATGTCTAGGTGCGAGGGACTGGCCAGATCAGCAAGAACAAGGGACGTTGTTTTTCGACCTTGTACATGTTGTGCAGACGTAACCCACAGGGAACAGGAGAAAAGGTGAAAGGCAGAAATGCAGACAGTTCTAAAATAGCCGGGCATAAGCAGAGGCTGGAAAAACAAAGTCACAAAGTAACGTGCGCAAAAAAGGCATCATGGCAGTCAGGCCTAAGCCAACTTAGCAAGGCAGACCATGAGGCCACAAACCACATGACACCCTCCCCTGGTCAGTCCATTGGCGAAGTGTAAGTGCAGAAAAACGCCACACCTTCCAAGAGGACATCGTTGGAATCGTCAGAAAAAAGAGACGCCATCCAGTTCACCAAATCAAAACTGCATTCATGTTCCTCGCAAGAGGGAGCAGTAAACAGCATTGCGGGACAACTTGCGTGATACTCAATATAACTTTGCTGTAGGAGAGTCTGAGCAGCCGCACAGACATCCCATTGTGCCAAAATCCCAAGTGCAGCTGCACGCGCCAAGAAGCCATCCCCGGAACAGTCTCGTTCATGGGCCTCTAAGGGACCCATTAACTGGACAAAATCTGGGGCAGACAGAGACGTATTGGACAGGCAATAATCCAAGGCCCATGAGAAAGGACATCGGATGCAAGACATCACAGGTTGCACGCAAGTGAAATACGCAAAGCGAAAAGAAAGTCTATAGGACACACTGAGTGTCGCCAATGGCAGGACGCCGAAGCCAGCGAGGATGTGTTCACGGAGCAACCGGAGTCGACCGTGGTCGAGGAGGGCCCCAGGAAGTGCAGCCATTGCATAGCAAACAGACCAAAAGCAATATACCAGCCGCTAAGGCGAGGATCAACGGAAAGCCGCCAAAGACGCTGGAAAAAATGGAATGAATAAAAGCCGGTTTTACACCAAAGATAGTTTGAAAGGAGGTAACAAGGCCAGAGCCCACAACTTTAAAAAAGTGCACAAGACCTTCTGTGCGTGAGGCATTGAAAACACGGTGAATTAGCTCACCAAAATGTTGTGGGAGGTTTGTGTTCAAAAGGGCCTGTATTTCGCTGTGGGTACTAGCCACCTGGAGAATGAACGTCTCCCTTGCGGATGTGAGCATAACCTCCTGGTTCAATAATAGCGCCTTTATTCTGCTCAATTTATTGAAATCTGCCTTCAAAGTCGGAATGGAAGGCCAAATGGAACTATCTATGATGTTGTGCGGGGGAGGAAAAAGTACATTTTTGCAGCAGACAACCCTGTGGGAAACTGTTACAATATAGGGTATGCCGGCCAGCATGCCACAGCAGTCCTGATTATTCAGAAGGAGATAGCTACCATTTGCAAGCACAGTGAAAGTAGGAGATATAGCAGGAGCAGGAATGCCCTTTAAAACACAAGCAAGATTCGGAGCCGAAACATTACAAGCTCCGTGCAATTTAATGTTTTTGCAAATAAGGGAATGACCCACAGTACAATCGCATGACTCTCCTGTGAGAAAAACTTCCTTTCCATCCCTAAGGCATCTATAAAGGAAAGGCAGCGACCAAAGTTCATGCAAGAAGGGACTGCCTAAAGGCTGAAAACGGCCAACAGGATAATGTTTCATGTAGGAACTGAACTCAAATAAAGAAAAAGGTAAAGCGATAACCCCGTGAACTAGCCACACTGCAGAATCCAATTCCGCCACAGAGAATGGTAAGGGCTCTATTTTTTCGATATGTAACAGAGTGTATGTTGCATCTTTCATGGACATGAACTGCTGTTTCTCAGTTAAATTGAAAGGCAAGAATAAGGCAGAGGTGTTTAAAAAATGCCAAGGAACTTTACCCATTTTAAGTGTTTGCAAAGTCCATGCAGACTGCATCACTGAACGCAATTGATTCTGCCCATGATATAACTCAGAAACATCATCTTGTACAATATCAACAACAGAGGAAACAATATTCTCTAAAGTGTAAATGCGGGAAGACAGGGTATTAATACTATTGTCAACAACAGCAAGCACCTTTTCTAAATTTGCTTGATCGATTTCCCGTAGACGGGAAGCCGCTTCAATCTGCGAAAGCTTCCAGAGTTCATTGTAAGTCTCATAAATGAATCTCTTAGGTCGAGGGCCACGAGGCCCCAGAACAAAATCGGACAGATCAATGTTGCCTGATAGGAGGGATAAATGCTGTTTTACAGAGTCATAATTTACCAACAGAATACGTTGTAACAGTACGAGAGTCAGAAAACCTCGTGTCTGGTCAATCCTGTTTGTAACCAGGAGCTGAGTCATGAAAACGTAGTTGGCAGGCATTTGATGCCGTTGGCCAAGCCAACCAGGGTGACTGAACAAACGTAGCGAAAGGTAGTGAAGCGCTGACAGGCTTTGCGGCCAGTTTGTTTTGCTTTTTTGCACAAGACTTGAATTGCTAATTTTTTTAAAACGCTATTTTACTGTGTGTAGAAATATTGTGCGCCCGTTTTACTTACTGTTTTTAAACGTCGATGTGTGCTTAGTATCAGGTGTATCCCCTCCTGATTACCCATCACGTAGCCCCGGTCCATCACGGCTTGAGAGTGCCGATTGAACGGAGTTTCGTGACTCCGCCCCTTGATCCTCCTCACATCCGGGTCCTGCAACCTAACTCTATTTAGAGAGCATGGGTGCCCGGACGCGCAGCGGGCGCGCCGCCGCGTCCGCGGCCAGACCACTGCCAGCGCCAGCCACTCTGCTCGAATGTCAGGCGATGGGGTAATCTGTTGGTCACGAGAGGCCTTAATGTCTTACAGAGGTAACCCATGCACGAAGGCACATACTACTAACGTAGTTACAGACAAGCCTCTAGGTCCCTGCCCGGCCTGTACTTGGGACTTCCGGACTGATGGGGATAAATGTAAATGTAGGAATTACGCAAGGTCAAGTGGCCATGATTAAGGCTGGCATGATAAATTGCAGATCCTTGTCTAAGCACGCTACGGACATTTGGCTCCTGCTAGCGAGTAATGAGTGGGATGCCTTGTTCTTGACAGAAGCATGGTTGAACTCGGACTCAGTGGCAGCAGTAGCCTTGGCTGTTCCTAGCGGTTTTAAAATGTGTTACGCGAATAGAGAGTGCGGGAAAAGAGGGGGAGGGGTTGCTATTATTTTTAAAGACTCCTGGATCTTAGCAGCCTCTGGCCCGCTCAGACTGAATGAGATTGAGGGGCTTAATTTCTGCTTACAAACTGATCCTTCGGCTTCCTTTTCTGGCATTCTTATTTATAGACCTCCTGACTGTGCGTCTAACTCAACCCAAGAGCTATGTAATTACATTATCGAGAAATCACTAATGTATGCGAATTTCACCGCGCTAGGGATTTTAATTTACATGTGAATGATACTACCTGCACACAGGCAGCTCAATTTGTGTTGTCCCTAGAGGGGCTAATTTAGCGCAACACATTAGATCCCCTACACATAAGGCAGGCCACACCTTGGATCTTGTTTTTCCAACCTGACCTCCTTGAGTACAGCGGCCCCTATCAAACTGGTCTGGTCGGACCATTGTTTGATTCCTTTTTGTTTTAGGCTCAGCAGGCTCGGTCAGAGCAAGGGTAACCAATCCTATATTAAACGAAACTGAAAAAATTTAACAGTGGCGGTGTTGGACCCTATCGTACAGGCCAGCCAACCCACACCTTCATCTGACCCGAACATTGATTCCATAGCCTTAAACCAGTGGATTGCGACAGCTGTCGAAGCCGCGGCTCCAGCCAGGGCTGCTAGATCGTCACGGCTCTCACCATCCGCCCCTTGGTTCACGGAGGCTCTCAGGGCGACTAGGAGCAGCTGTAAACGACTGGAGCGGCAGTGGAGGTCAGGCTACAGCGAGTCTGCCAAGAACATCTATAGAAATGCTTTGAAAGAATTCCACAGCATGATTAGGGTAGCCAGAAGAGAGTACTTGGCTGATTGCATTTATAAGGCTGATAACTCGACTAAGGAGGTGTTTAAAGTGGTCAAATCTTTCCTTAAACCCAGAGCTGTGGAGACCACTGTGCAACCCTCACTCGCCTTGTGCGAAAGTATCTCCGTCTTTTTGACAATAAAATTCAGGAAGTGTATAAATCCTTCTCAGGGCGGTCAGAAACGGAGAAATGTGACAAGAGGGTAGTTAGATACACAGAACCGTCTTTTATGTCGTTTTCCAACATTTCCCAACAGGATGCTATGTCAGAAATTGTGAGGTGTAAGTCGGGGGCACCTGATGATCCTTGTCCCCCAACACTGTGGAAAGTGCTGGCCCACTCCTTGTCGCACACTCTGAAGCACATCTGGAACTCCTCCCTGTCGACTGGTACTTTTCCAGATATCTGGAAACACGCTACTCTCCTCCCGCTAAGAAAAAAACCGAATGGGGATCCCAGGGATCTGACCAATTATAGACCCATCTCTCTGCTGCCAGCTCCGGCTAAGATGTTGGAAAAATTGGTGTAGAGGCAACTGTCTAGTTTCATCGAAAAGGAGGGCATCCTGCATGATACACAATCTGGTTTCAGGTCGGGATTTAGTACTGAGACAGCCCTCCTGGAGGTGGCGGAACTAGTTAGACAGGCTGCAGATTCAGGGGCCTCCGCGATGCTGGTGCTCCTGGATCTGTCGGCCGCATTTGATACCGTTGATCATACCATGCTGTCGGAGAGACTGCTGGATATTGGTATTGGAGGTTCGGCTCTGGCATGGTTGAAATCCTATTTGGAGAATCGCACTCAGAAGGTTGCGCTCCAACCTTTTCTATCCAAGCCGAAACAGCTCTGGTGTGGAGTCCCTCAGGGGTCAGCACTCAGCCCTCTCCTGTTTAATGTGTACCTGGCTCCTTTGTTTACCTTGATAGCCAATTGGGGGATAAAAGCAATCTCCTACGCAGATGATACACAATTGGTTTTCATTTTTAAAGAGCAGACCGAGGTTGCCTTTGAGAGCTTCAAGGGTTGCATGAAAGACATAGCGTTGTGGATGAATAACAACAAACTCAGGCTCAACGCAGGAAAGACAGAGGTGTTGTTCTTCGGGAAAGAGCCACCCCCAGTTTTGGATCTCTGGTGGCCTACTGAAATGGGCCCCCCTCCCTCACCGGCAGATTGTATAAAAAATCTGGGTGTAAAGTGGGAGGCGGACCTTTCCTTCTCGGCTCAGATACGTCAGGTGACTGCCACCTGCTTCTGTCAACTGAGGAATCTGAAGAAATTTTTGCATCTACTTCCAGAGGAGTGTCGGAAAAAAATAGTACATGCTTTAGTGACTTCCAGGCTAGATTATGCTAATGGCCTTTATTTGGGTCAGCCTGAGTATCTGATCAAGCGCCTGCAGATAGTGCAAAATGCGGCTGCGAGACTAATCAGGCGAGTGCCGTTCCGCGAGCATGTCTCTCCGCATCTAAAAGCACTTCACTGGCTTCCAGTGAGGAAAAGAATCAAATTTAAGGCCTTGACGCTGGCATTCCGTGCTATGCATGGCAACTGCCCCATCTACCTGAAACACAGACTACGTGGATACAAACAGTCTAGAACCTTGAGGTCCAATTCCCAAAATCTACTGTGTATCCCCCGTTTTAAAAAGGCAAGTATGGGGGGCAGATCTTTTACGCTCGGTGCTGCAAAGCTATGGAACTCCCTGCCGAGCAATTTCCGCATTATAGAAACAGAGTCCCCCTTTAGGAAAATGGTGAAAACCTGGCTCTTTAGGGCAGACTGAGGGCCCGAGGCTATGCCCTGAGCGGTCCAGCGCTGCACTACTTTTCGCTTAGCGCCGGGACACCTCTGTTTGAGGTAGCTGTCGCGCTTTACAAGTGTCTGTATTATTATTATTATTATTATTATTATTAAACGAATTGTTCTGAAACAAAGCTTGTAAATTGGCAAGGGAAATATTGAAAGGCAAGCTCTTGTTGGGAGTGGAATACAATACAGGAATGGAAGGTGCATTTAATTGTTTAGAAGTAGCCAAACCCCAACAGGTCGTTTGATAAATGGTATGATTTAAAAATAAAATTTGGGCCGGGATGAGGCAAGCATGGTGCAAGGCTTCCGTGCCTTGTACCTGCCATGATTTGGAGCCCCAGATAGATTTTAAGTCAATGGTGTCCCTCCAGTGTTCATAACCACCCACCGCTAATGCGTTCAAAAAGGAACCGGAATATAGTAATTTAGTGTGGGTCAACATGATTTTCTGAGTGGACGAAGTGTTTAATTTAAAATAATAGGACCCAGGGTTTGATCTATCAAAGTCGGTAAAATAAGTAAACTTGTTTCTAAGAGTTTGGGAGCTACCTGGCAAAGGGTTGGACAATGTTCCCATTGGGTGTAATTAAAAGGACCCCCAAGGGTACTTGGTTTATGGAGAAAGTGGTTGCCCCAATGCTGGTAACAATATAAACTTGCAGAATTCATGTACAATTCTTCAGCATTAAAGGCAGCATAATATTTCAAATCAGTAAATAACGATTCAACGGCATGCACATCCCAATCCTCAGAATGCATATTCCTCTTAACGACATCACCCATTGAAACACGGAGGACATTTGGTACATTAATAATCTCGGTTGGTCCATGAATTTGGAAATTTACCGCATCCCATACGATGCCATCAGCGACTGGGAAAGCTGAAATGTTCTCAAATGTGTGGTCGCGCTTCATGATGTGAGAAGAAGAATGCGGAGCCAAAGTCCCAGCGACACAGTTCACTGCAGAGCGTTCTGGTAAATAGTGGCCATTAATAAGTAGAAAAAATACTGTGACAAAACCAATGGACATGAACAGAAAAATCAGGAATAGTACCAACCAGATGTATGTCCAGGGTGGAATAAAAAAATTGTCTCTGAACCAGGATACAAAAATACTGAATCTGGACGGGATAAGGGATGAGGTGGAATCCGAGTCAAAGGAATAACGGGTCGGGCTCAGTGGCGTCGTTGGTTGGTGAGCCACCGACTCGTTGGCGGGGTATGTATACTCGTTCTCCTCGTTGCAGGGGGAATCCGGGTAGTCGAGCAGGCGATCAGGCAAATCTACCATCTCAATGGCAACATCATTGACCGTTCGGGCTGGAGGGCCACAAACATGTGTCCTAGAAATGGCTGGACAGGAGACCGCTGGTGTTACACTATTCAGGATCGGCCAGATGTTGTAGCTTGACATTTTCCACTGAGATGTATCTGTTGTCCTTGCGACCAGGAAGCGGCGGTAAGATGACTGTACGAGTACCCTTCAAGCCAAGGACTGGAACCGGTGCACGATAGGAGGGGCCAAATTCATTTTTTTCTCCACCTTTTCTCGGACCAAATCTCCAACCTTCGGAAGCCAGCCGGCAACCGGTATCTGCAGCGCAGCATATGTGGCTGAAGGTAAATGTTCATTTGCAAGTTTGTCTCGGGCTTCTTGTAAGTCCTGTAACATAGTAGAATGGTTATCTACATCAAAGATTGCGGATTGCGCCGCCATGTCTAGACCATCAAGGTCGGGCACAAACATTCGTATGCCAAAGAGCATTTCGTATGGGGTCCGCCCACCCAGAGGTCTTCTAGGGAGATTATTAAGTGCACTTTGAACTTTATACAAGTGGCCAGCCAGTTCCTGCCAGTACCTAAGACTCTAGCTGTCAAGGATTGCTTTAAGTCACGGTTCATTCGTTCAACAATCGAATTGCCCTCAGGCCGATATGGAGACGAAAATTTCACCCGCACCCCCAGTGACCCTATCGCGTCCTTGTACGCCTTAGAGGCGAACGCTGGACCTTGGTCAGAATGGAAGGTGCCACAGATAAAAATTCCCACAAAGACATGCAAATCCCTTATGCCATTTCGAGCATCAGCACTCCGTTGTGGCCAAACCCAGATGAAACGTGTGAACGAGTCCACTTCAACCAAGATGTACTTATATGCAGTGTCTGAAGAAAATGGACCGCAGTGATCCAGGTAAACACACCCAAAAGGTCTGTTTGAAATGCAGAGCGGTGTTTGTGGTGGTCGTGTAACCGTTGAAGGCTTAATTTGCTGACAAACGTCACAAGAAAGCACATAAGTACGGGTCTGTTTATATAAACCACGCCACCAGTAACGCTGCTGCAAGATGGAACTGTCGCAGACACGCCAGCATGGGCCGAAGCCAAGCCTTCGTGTGCGGCCGTTATCAAGGAAAGTCTGCAGTCCGCGTTGGTAATCAGCCGATCACCAACGTCTGGAATTCTTACGTAAGGAGCCTGTTCGGGACCTAATTGATAAGAGTACTTGGAAGGGAAACCCCGTGGGTAATTAGCACCTTCCTTTGTCGCAGCAATAGCTGCCAAAATATCATTATCTATTTTAGTCATGGATCTTGTAACTGCGGCTACTGTGCACGTGGCTACTGCTGATTTGGCAGCTTCATTTGCCAAACCGTTACCGACAGCGTGTGCGCCCACACGCTGGTGGCCAAGAGTGTGAATCACCTGTGTGAGAGGCAGACGTTGTTTCAGATCTGCCACTCGAACCCAAAGCATTTTATGCTTAATTGTGCTGCCTTTTGCATCTCTATAGTCATTTTGCGACCAAAGAATAGATTGTCATTAAAAGATTGAACACAGTCATAAGAATCGCACACAATAAGGGTTGTCACGTCTGGATTAGCGAACTCAAGTGCGAGCACCAAAGCGCGCAGCTTGGCCAATTGTGCAGTACTGTCTCCTAGTGCCTGAGTGTGCACTACGGTCGATTTGAACTCCCCGTTTACCATTGTACCTGCAACAATAGCACATGCTGCTGAATAAGCATGCTTGGAACCCGTGGCCGGTTGTGCCGAACCATCGGTATAGATAATACATTCGTACTCCTCAAGCGGTAGCAAGGACAGAGG
This sequence comes from Calotriton arnoldi, assembly GCA_963921515.1. Lineage (NCBI taxonomy): Eukaryota > Metazoa > Chordata > Amphibia > Caudata > Salamandridae > Calotriton > Calotriton arnoldi. Next base: position 1,777,120 of record CAWUFW010002309.1, read on the forward strand.
AGGAGGATGAACAAATTCATACTGTAAAAACTCCTGTGTCTGAAGAGAGGAATCAAAGATAAAGGTGACATCCGGAGACATCAGAGATGTAGCCCATTGTATCCAACGGGGGTGCAAAGCCTTAGAGTTCGGTACACTTGCTTTCGTCACTGCCTCAAGGGCAGGATACGGTGTTACCACCAAAATGCGTTTTCCCTGTGCCAGTGCGTGTTCTTTTAGAATCGCCATTTGCACTGCAGTCAAAACTTTCTCCACAGAGGAAAAGCGCATTTCTGTGGAAGTGTAAAGATGTGACTTGTATGCAATCGGTACTGTGTCACCTTCGTTAAAGGTTAAGTAAGTGAAACCCACTGCCCCTGGAACGATTCTAATCACCAGGTTGGTGTGGTTGTCACGAGTCAACAAGAATTTAGATTCAAGTAAATCAGACTGCAAAGACTGCAGTATAGAGGAATGCTCGGGAAGCCAGCATGACTTCAAAAAGTTAGGTTGTATCAAGGCATAAAGAGGCTTGATACGCTGGGCATATTCGGGAATGTAAGTACGCCCGAAGTTTAGAAAACCCAGTAAAGACTGAACCTTCTTCAGAGTAGTTGGAGGGCACAAAAGTGCGCATTTCTCCAAGAAATGGAGAGCTAAGCCCTTACCTTCATTGTTGAGCTCATAGCCCAAAAACAAAACAGTAAATACAGCAATGTGAGATTTGGCAAAATTAAATTTGTAACCTAAAACCGCAAATTCAAGAATAATGCGGTCCACTCGGGAAAGATGCGGCCATAATTCGTCGTCCGTCAGATAGATATCGTCGACGTACGAACACGCATCTGGGTCTATGCTGTCCAACAGAGAGACAACACGGGCGGCGAATACACCCGGACTGTTCCTGTAGCCCATGGGTAAACGCCGGAATTTTAAATGTTTACCACCGGAAGTGAAAGCGCTCCATTGGCTGCACTCCAGGGACAAGTTGTGCGTGTAAAATCCATTGGATAAGTCAAGGGTCGTTTTATATTTTTTACGAACAACACTGCCTACAAGCGCAGAACTGTGTGTATTTTGCACCGCAAAGGTCCGACAATGAGAGTTCAAATGCCGGTAATCCAAAACTAGGCGGTACGATCCATCGGGTTTAGAAACCGCGAAAAGGGGGTTATTCATTGGTGATACGCATGTTTCAATTACTCCTTGATATTCTAACTGTGTCAGAATGTCGGAAACGGGACCTTTAGCTTCCCGCTTGATGGGATATTGGGGTTGTGGCTGTGGCAGCGACCGCAAAGGAATATCATGGGGGGAGAGTCTTCATCCCAGCCCACGTGGTTGCGGTATAACGCCGGAGCCAGGGACACAGCCCACTCAGCTGCGAGAGCCTCCGCTTTGTCCTTGGGGACATGACGAGAAAAGCTCGGAAGGATTACCTCCTCCCCTCTACGCGCTGCAAGTACGAATGGGGCTGGCCAATCCGCCTCTGCTAACAAAATGTCGTAAGATGAGGTCAGATTCTCCCAAAAAATCCCTTTAATTACACGATGTATGTCACCCTCAATTTGAATGACAATATTATATAGTCTGTCAGGGGGTGCCACTCTGGTGTCTGCTGTCTCGACAGTAATGAATGTATCAGTTGCTGTCGCCTCCACATGAGGACATAGTGCCTCCCGCACTATGGTAACTTCCGCGGCGCTGTCTAGGAGCGTCACTGCCCACGTCCAATTCAGGAGTCTCGTTCTCACCGTCTGTGGCATACCTCGCTGTTACAGCTGCAACTTTCTTCTTCTGAAACTGTGGGCGAGAACGTGGAAATTCTTCTGGTTTCCCTCGGACTTGTTGTCGAGGTTGGTCTCGTCCCTGAGGAGCCTCGCGACCCCTGCCTCTATCCTGGCGTTCTCCTCCACCAGTCTGGGAGGTCGACGGTGCCTGTGAAGAACGAGGAGAACGCGGATCAGGGACTTGAAATCTCTCTGGAGATTTAATTCTCGCTCTATCGCGCAAATTATAAGTGCGTTCAGAAGATACGGAAACCGGGGAGGCGCCGCGCGACCCTGGTTTTTTCTGTTGCTTACCCTGTTTCTTCAACCTCCAGTTCTTTTTAGTAAAGAACGGTTTCTCATCTTTCTCAGACTGAGTTTTTTGTTGTGGCTGTGATTGAGTTTGCGTTTTAGCAAAAGGCTTAACTCCCAAACTATTGCGGCCAATGGTTTTATATGCCTGTGCAATAATTTTCGGTAATTCGCGTGGCCTGTCCGGTTCCGGGACCAAAGCATTAGCTACTTGAAAGTTAACTGCATCGCCCTTGACGTTCGCAAGGATCAAATCAGCTACTACATCGAACACTCCCACCAGTCTCATCCCCAATTCCACAGCTGCTTCAGGGCCATGCTCATCCTGCACACGTTTAATTACAGAGGGGAGTACTGTCATGGAAGGAGTGCCGAAACACTTCGCATATACTGCTGCGAATACTTTACCCCAGTTGTTGCATTCTGTCAACTCGGGAATTAAGTCTTTTGGTAAACTAATCATTAGAATCCTGTGTTTTTCCACAGGAGAAGTATTTGGAAAAACTGCCTCCAGCTGGTCAAACTTTTCGGCAAGCCAATAAGGTAAATCATCCTTATTTTGTGGGCGCTTGCCCATCACTGAATTAACCATGACGGGCTTATGGTTACACCGCCCGGTCCAGCTGGATGCACTGCAACTCCAGGAGAGGCCCCCTGGACGTTGCCTGTAACATACTGTACTAAAGCTCTCTGCACACGTATCAAAGACGTATGCAATTCACGCAGCTCAGCAACCGTAAGCGTCATATAACGCGGATGTGGGGTATACCCGGCCAAAACTGGCCAAGTGGCCCCGTCTATAGATAGGGGGCCGAAACGAACCAGTGTGACCGGATGTGGGAGGGCGCCATTAAACCAAATACGGTGTTGCCATGCCGTAAGTGGTACTTCAAGAGCCTGATAAGGCCGTTAAGCATTGGGTAGGGCAGTGAGAGTGTACTCATGGAACAAATCGTCCGTTCCATCCACCGCCGGAAAAGTGACCCAAGAGTAAAACACTTCAAAGTGGTGAGCCGGGTCAGCTTGCACCACAAAGATAAGTGAGACACCCGCGTCTGGCACTCCATAAGCCAGTAATTGAGCCCGGAGCGCAGCGCGGCTATGTGCCGGGATATTTATATCCGCCATTAGGAGGCAGCACAATATAGGGTTTACTTAAACACCTTTTAACAACTTCAAGCTTGAAAGAACCTATAAAAACGTAAATATAGGAGGTATCACCCTCACACACGCTTCCGGAAGCGTCTGCGAAGGGTGTTGTGGACAAGCACAAGTACTACTCAAGCGTCTCGCAGATAAGCAGCCCACTACGTTGGTGGCGCCATGTTGTAGGGATTCTGCACATACACAGAGCTATGCACAGGATAATAGGACCTCGGAGTATAGTGGTGAACCAACCATACACCTTAGTACCCACAATCCCAATCCGACTAGCTTTAGCGTCTCATTAGCAGCGATGCTACCAATGATTAGACAACCCAAAACACGGTATCTCTCTCTCAGGACTCGCGGGAGCAAGAACACCCTTTCATAACTCACTCATACCTGTCCACAACGTGCGTAATAAGAGACACAGTATAGTTTAAAATGTTTATTTCAACTATCGTGCTCTAAGATACAGTACACGTGCCAGTACTATCAGCATAATGCATAAGGATAAAATAATAAGCATGGTTACAATTCCATAGAATACAAACGGGGAAAGCATTTCATAAAGCAGTGGATATAGGGCTAAATGACCATACCACCCTCCCCGTGCTATTAGCTAGTTTATTATAAAAACAGAAGACCTCTGGGCATTGTCAGGCGGACCCTCATACCTCAATATCTAGATGCAAGGTTTACATCATCAGACAAGCACAGCTCTTCTCCCTGGAAAGGTTTTTCTCCAAGTGTCTCTAACAGTGAAATCACAATATTAAAAAGCACACGTATTTCTCCAGTGCAGCTGTACGTAGTGTTATGTCTAGGTGCGAGGGACTGGCCAGATCAGCAAGAACAAGGGACGTTGTTTTTCGACCTTGTACATGTTGTGCAGACGTAACCCACAGGGAATAGGAGAAAAGGTGAAAGGCAGAAATGCAGACAGTTCTAAAATAGCCGGGCATAAGCAGAGGCTGGAAAAACAAAGTCACAAAGTAACGTGCGCAAAAAAGGCATCATGGCAGTCAGGCCTAAGCCAACTTAGCAAGGCAGACCATGAGGCCACAAACCACATGACAGCGGGAACTATGAACTAGAGAAGGAATTAGAAAATCGAGGCAATTCCTTATGTTTTGTCTGTGAGGCAGATGAACAAAAACGGTGTAGTGCAAAAGTGCGTTTTAAAACATTGCAAAGATACACCTTATGCTCAATAAGTTATTAGATGCTGCAGAGCATGATTTAGCGTCCCCGGAAAGTAGGCAAATTGAAAGCGTTTTATAGTGCTGAAGGATGCTGAGGCCTCCTCCTTCAGCCCCCTGCTTGTCCTCAGGGAATTCTGGGACTCGTAGTCCTGCAGGGCGTGATTGGGTGTCGCACGCAGCTGGTAGATTGAAAGTGCTTTATTGCACTGCAGCATGCCGGGACCTCCTCCTTCCGCCCCCTCTTTGTCCTCAGGGAATATTGGGACTCATCCTCCCTTACTGCAGAGTGTGATTGGGTATATTTTAAATAGCTAAAACAATATATAAATATTTCTATGCAATAATGGTTAGCAGATCACTTGTAAACACCCTCATAATTGTGAGCTTACGTTTTAGTTAATATACACTCAGACTAAAGTACATCAGAATGAACAAAACATTAAAATGGGCGCAGTTCAATAGAGAATAGCAATAGTAAACTACATTAAAATGATCAGAAACAAATATCAAAGTGGCGGGAACTATGAACTAGAGAAGGAATTAGAACATCGAGGCAATTTCTTATGTTTTGTCTGTGAGGCAGCTGAACAAAAATGGTGTAGTGCAAAAGTGCATTTTAAAACATTGCAAAGATACACCTTATGCTCAATAAGTTCTCAGACACTGGGGTACCTGCAGTCCATGGAGTGGCTCAGAGGAACAGAGCCAAGGGGGTGGCCCTGTTGTATTCCGCTTTAGGTGTCCGTATATAGGTTTTCCTGAAACATGTCCTTATATAGGCACAATTCGCATTGCCCTTATATAGGCATAGAATCCCAGTCCTTATTTAGGCATTAGCCGTGCACTCCAAATACAGGCATGGTCACCGACATCCGTCCACCCTAACGTCACAACGAGTTCTTAGAAACCAGACCCTTAAGCTCTTGGGAGTTCCCCTAGCACAGGATTATTGATTTCTCCAAGAACTCATCTATTATGCATGAACCACTATACCTTAAGGGTTCATTCCTGACGTCTTCCTCTGTCCGACTTCACGTCAATGCTAACATTCCAAGGCACCTACCAGGTATAAATATACCTTCCCTTGCCCAAGCAAGTTAGAGGAGACCTCGACTTCAGAGGAGCCCGTATCCCGGCCTGACGCACTGAGAAGACGCTGTCATTCCTGCTCGCAGAAGAATCCAGCTTCCAGTGTTCTGACTCCCTTCGCGGGGTGTTAGAGTTTGAGATCCAGCAGGACATTCCCACCTCTCTCATTCTCAAGGTATGGAGCTGACTAGAACCTAGAGGGACTCTTGGCATACTAGACTTAACATACTCTTAGTATACCATACTAAAGAATACTTCACCTACTTCTTACCTTTCCCTACACCTAGACTAGGTTAGGTACATTGAGGTAGAACTAGCTTAGAGAAGCATCGTATGAGTACTCGCATTTTTAGCTCATGTTATTTATGTATGTGAATATATGCTAAAAGATAATGCTAGCGCAGTATTATTTATTTCTACTGCTTACGCTGTACATTATATATCTTGCATACTGTCTTGTGATCATAACAGCTCATATCTCTTACACGAGAAACAAGACTGTTCAATAAAACCTTTTTATTGAAACGCCCGTCTATTCTTTCAGTGTAACTCTGAGGAAACTTAGCATAGACGATTAGCTGAGTGAAACTGTTATCTATTGTTTCCACGATTCTGAGAAGTGTTCCGATTCTAAAGGGAAACAAAGTTGTCATGTTTATGCGGTTGCCAGAAACTACTCCCTTCTTGTTTACAAGGAGTTTCTAGTGGCCTCTGAGTTAGCTGGCACAAAGTAATTAAGTTTAATATACTCGATAGGGACATACCGACCTCAGTCCTATGTCAAACCTATAGGGTATATTATTCCAATGCGCAGAGCCTATTAGGGAAATAGGAACTACACTACAGCCCAGTCCAGCCTCTCACGAGCGAAGACTGGCCCAGGCTTTAGCCGTCCCTTGCAGTGGGTAGATTGAAACTGCTTTATAGCGATGCAGGACATGGGGACCACCTCCTTCTGCCCCCTCCATATCCTCAGGGAATTCTGGGACTCGTAGTCCCTTACTACAGAGCATGATTTGGCATCCCATGCAGCAGGTAGATTGAAAGTGCTTTATTACACTGCAGAACGCCAGGGCCTCCTCAATCCGCCCTATCGTTGCCTTCAGGGAATTATGGGACATTTAGTCCTTAACTGCAGAGCATGATTTGGCGTGCCGGAAAGTGGGCAAATTGAAAGCGTTTTATAGTGCAGCAGGATGCTGAGGCCTCCTCTTCTGCCCCCTGCTTGTCCACAGGGAATTCTGGGACTCGTAGTCCTGCAGGGAGTGATTGGGTGTTGCACGCAGCGGGTAGATTGAAAGTGCTTTATTGCACTGCAGCATGCGGGGACCTAACCTTCTTCCCCCTCCTTGTCCTCAGGGAATTTTGGGACTCATCCTCCCTTACTGCTGAGTGTGATTGGGTGTATTTTAAATAGCTAAAACAATATATAAACATTTCTATGCAATAATGGTTAGCAGATCACTTGTAAGGACCCTCATAATTGAGAGCTTAAGTTTTAGTAAATATACACTCTGACTAAAGTACATCAGAATGCACAAAACATTAAAATGGGCGCCGTTCAATAGAGAATAGCAATAGTAAACTACATTAAAATGATCAGAAACAAATATTGCCACGCAATCCATAAGCTGCATAAGGCCTTTCAAGCATGTGCCTCCCAATGACTGAATTTGGTAAAGTACACCAGTACACATTGAATGGTAAATCCATGGATTAGCAGCCGTCACTGGCATCTGGGTAGAAGGCTGGGCCCCTTGACTACTCCAAAAAGCCTACTGGGTTCAAAATCTGTAGTCTGAACTGCGGGTGGCGCATAGTGTAAAATGGCTACTGCTTCAGTGACTTCTCGAATTAGCTTCCCTTGCCATGGATCAAATGGCATCAGATTCATGGGTGCCTCCAGAGAGTAACAAAACCCCCATTGTAGCAGCCTTGGGGAGAAGGCGTGGTTTTCACATAAAATATTTACTTTTTTTACAACTTTATTGATTTTAATCGCAGACTGATAGTCTCCAAGAAGAACCTCATAAATACCACTGCAAAAGAATAGTACTGATGGAGCTGTGGGTTGGGGCAATGATCAAAACAAGAGAGCTTGAAAAGAAGGAATGGGGGAGTGATGACTGAGAGAAGGATGGCTTGATGGATACGACAGAAAGAGAGGTTTAAAGAGGAATCATGGATGGATAAAAGGAGTGGAAGAATGATGGAGCATAGGAGAAAGATGGACAGATGGCAGAAAAGGAATGTGAGAAGGAAGAAAAAAGAGAAAGAGAAGGGTGTAGGGAAGGAAGGAAATTTCATATTCCCCTCTGGAAAGCAATCCCCTGAATGACTACCGGACTTACTCGCTCACTCAGTGCCATCTAGATTATGATTCAAAGTAGAGGATATTTAACTTTTCTGGCTAACCCCTGGTGTGCCTTCCGCTCACCAAAATACCTAATTCTCCTGAGGGTGACTGTGCAGCGCTCATCTCTGACTGCTGATTCAGTGATTGCATGATTGCTGACAAGGCTTAATTTCTTTAAACTGTAGTATCCGAAAGGCGTCGCTGAAATAACAGATCATTTCCAGTAATTTCAACGATTTACAATAAGTAGTGAAGTAAAAAACTTTAAACCTGCTCACTTACTTTAAGGCCCTAATGTCATTGTCATGTGAGTACATATAAACCTACTAATTTACCAATCTCCAGTATTGATCAAATACAAATAAAGACATCTGTTTTATTTAAACATACTTTATTGAAAGTTTGATAAAAACCATAATAATTACTGCTGCCAAACGTTGCACAACAAGACCATAGGATATTCAAACAGTTGCATATAGCTAACGCCAAAAATGCCTAGTAAAGTATATTGCATGTCATCAGCGGAAGTTAGCAACTGAGTAAATGTTGGGGGGGAGTGAGTGGAAAGGTTGGGGTAGGGAGGAAGGGGAGACAGGGCCGAGTGGATATGTAGCAAATGGTAGACAGTGAATAAAGGGAAACATAATCCAGAAGGTTATGTACACTGGAGTAGGGTGATTGAAGGTGGAATGATTGGGCGAGGAGGACTCTTGTGTATAAGGGATTGTGAGAGCGCTATTGGGGGAAGGCTGAACTGTGCTGGGCTGAGGGTGGGGAGTTAAAGGCGTATCAGGGCGACATTTCTCTGGTGAATGTAGACTTTGCCTCTTCCAGGATGGCATCCCAGGAGGTAGCAATGGGATGCTTCGAAGACCTCTGGCTTCCTGTCCGTGTAGAGTTTTATTCTTTGCCTCAGCCCATTTAAAGAGGGAGGCAGTCCAGGTTGCAACTGTGGGGTGAGGGGTCATCACGTACCAGCGGCCTGTGAGTGTGCACTTTGCCAAGAGGAGGGCCAAGGTGGCGAAGCAAGATGCACCTGTTAGACCTGTCAGTCTTAGGGTGGTCTTCGCCCAAATGTTTTGAGTTCTCCCCTCCTGTTTTGCTGAATTTGTTTTTGTTGGCATTAGGACTCTGCACACTTTACGACTGCTAACCAGTGCTAAAGTGCTTGTACTCACTCCCTAAAATATGGTAAACTTGGCTTACACCTGATTGGCATATTTAATGTACTCATAAGTCCCTAGTAAAGTGGTATACCATATACCCAGGCCTGGTAAATTAAATGTTACTAGTGGCCCTGCAATACTTTTTCTGCCACCCACTTGAGTAGCCCTTTAAAACATGTGTCAAGCCTGCCATTGCATCCTGTGTGCAGTTTTAAATAGCCAATTTGACTTGGCAATAGAAACCTCTTGCCAAACCTAAAACTCAAATTTAATACATATTAGTCACCCCTAGGGTAGCCCCTAAACTGCCCATAGGGCAGGGTGCATTGTATTTAAAGGATTTGGGCATGTACTTTTATTTTTTACATGTCATGGTAGTGCAAAACTTGCAAATTTGTTTTTCACTACTGTGAGACCTACCTCTCACGTAGGATAACATTGGGTTACCTTATTACATATAACAATAATAATAATAATAATAATAATAATAATAATAATAACAATAACAATAATAACGATAATAAATAATCACACATATTTTTCTTTGATAGTTCATTAACCCCTTCACTGCTAGGCCTTTCCCCCCCCCTGTGCTAAGCCGTTTTTTGGCTATTTGGGGTAGTTCGCGCTTGGTCCCCTGTAACTTTTTGACCACATTAGGTATCCATGCCAAATTTGCGTCCTTTTCTTCCAACATCATGGGGATTCTAAAGGTACCCAGGGTTTGTGGATTCCCCTGGAGGGGACCCAGAAATTAGCCAAAATACAGCTAAATGTTGGTTTTTTTGGGAAAAATGGGAAACAAGTGCTGCAAATGAAAGCGTCTGTTTTTTTCCCCGCAAATGGTATCAACAAAAGGTTTGTGGGGCTGAAATCACCATTTTCCCAGCTTTTAGGGACTGACAGACACAGTTTTGGCATTTTACTGGGATATAGCCTATTTTTGCTATTTTTTGTGCTTTCAACCTTCTTCCAGTTAATGGTAGAAATGGGTATGAAAGCAATAATGGATCCTGGAAAGCTATACATTTTAGAAAACTAGACACAATTCTGAATTCATAAAGGGGTCATTTTGTATAGATCCTTCAAGGTTTCTTTATAGAAACTAACAGTTGAATAAAGGAAAAATTGAAAATTTGTTGAAAAAAACAGCCATTTGTACCAACGTTTTCACCTGTAACTTCTTCTAATTATGACAGCTGTTTGAAAGCAATATACCGTTACATCCGCTGGACCTTTCTGGTTGTGGGGATATATAGGACTTGTAGGTTCACCAAGAACTCGACGAACCCAGAGCAAATAACTGAGCAGTGTCTTGCAATGGTTTTTTATTATGTACAGGGTATATAGCAATTAATTTGGGACAATATATACATGGAAAAATCGGTATGAAAGACACCTATGTATTTCTGAAATTGGAACAAAATATAGAGTTTAGAAGCAGTAGATATTTGCACATTTCCGAAATTGTGAGTACCCATACCAGCATGAGAATTATAGGACATTTTTCAAAGTGACTTCTCTTTTACACATTGTCTTTCATTTGGAAGGCAGAAATGCATCGAAAGTCAATAGGTAATAACAATTGCTCTACAATTCTGTGTTACCCTAAGTCTTCCGAGAAAAATGGTACCTCACTTGTGTGGGTACACCTAGTGCCCGCGACAGGAAACGGCCCAAAACACAACGTGGACACACCACATTTTCACAGTGAAAACGGACCCTTTTTTTGCAAAGTGCCTAGCTGTAGATTTTGAACCCTAGCTCTGCTGGCACCTAGGGAAACCTAGAAAACCCATACATTTTTGAAAACTAGACACCCAGGGGAATCCAGGATGGGGTATCTTGTTTTGCGCTCACCAGGTTCTGTTACCCAGAATCCCTTCCAAACCTCAAAAATTGTCCAAAAAAACACATTTTCCTCACATTTCTGTGGTGGAAAGTTCTGGAATCTGCGTGGATCCATAAAATTCCACCCACCCCGTATTCCTCAACGTCTTCCAAGAAAAATGGTACCTCACTTGTGTGGGTAGGCCTAGTGCCCGCCACAGTAAATGGCCCAAAACGCTACGTGGACACACCACATTTTCACAGTGAAAACGGACCCTTTTTTTGCAAAGTGCCTAGCTGTAGATTTTGAACCCTAGCTCGGCCGGCACCTAGGGAAACCTAGCAAACCTATACATTTTTGAAAGGTAGACACTGTTAGAAATGGGATCTCTGGTTGGCTAAGGCTTGCGCCAAAGCCAGGCAGAGACCACCACTCTAGTCAGGGCGAGGGAGTTACACGCCGACGATAACCCCTGCTCACCCCCTTGGTAGCTTGGCACGAGCAGTCAGGCTTATCCCGGAGGCAATGTGTAAAGCGTTTGCGCAGCACCCTCACACAGCAGCAACACACTAGGCACACCACAAAAGGAACTCCACACAAGGTTATATAAAAAATAGCCTTTGTATTATCATAAATACCTTAGAAACATAATCACATAATATACAGTGCGCCAACTGGCACTAGGCAATATTCACAGGGGAATTATATACAGGACCAGGCCAATCGGGCCACGGTCAGAACCATCAGATCAGGTAAGTAGATGCAAATAATACATGTAGCGCACAACCAGTAATTACTGGTACAGGTAGGAACTTAGCACGAGATCCTGTAACCTACAAGATGGGACACCTACATCACATTAGGCATAAATCACCTGAGGCAATAGGCCTCGTAAGCCTAAACACAGTGTGCCCCAATCGGGGGCACAACGCACTGACACTGGCCCCAGGCCAACTGGCCTCTCACCGGGGCTCAAATGCCCACTGTCCAGAATGTCCGGGCTGGCTGCACAGGCAGCAAAAGCAAAGTGCGCAATTGCACAAGCCTAAACGTGGCAGCTGCCCACTACTTGCTGGGCAGCTGTGAATAATTAACACGGGCACCGGCGTGCCCCTGAGCCCCTCTCTGGGACTCAATCAACAAATGTCCCAACGTTGCAGCTGCCCGCTCTGGTGCGGCGCAGCTGTGAGCAAAGCGAAGGGGCCTCTAAATAAAACCACCCCCTCGGTGCAGCTGCCCTCTGCAAGCGGGGCAGCTGGGATCCAACAAACGGGAGGGGCCCTGGCACATCTGTGCCCTCCGGGCCCTACTGGGCTTTTAAATAAAATTGGCCCCCACGTTGGAAAAATGGCACTGGCCCTCCACGGGCCGTCGGAGTCCCTCTCTGGGACTCCTAGACAAAAAGTGCCCCCTTGATGCAGCTGCCCGCCACTGCGGTGCAGCTGTGAAACTGACTTGGGCACCACTGTGCCTCAGGGACCAACGATCACTGCGCAATGGAGGGGGGCAAGCACCGAAAACGTGCCTCGAACCACCCCCTGACTACAGCCCCACTCACCCGAGTTCTGCAGGACTGCCCCCAACTCTGCAGACACACGCGGGGCTCTCCTCGTGGTTACGGGAGCCCCGCCACCAGTCAGGCTGCGTTTCCCCTCTCGGCGCCACTCACCGGGTCTGGGCAGGACTCTGGGCCTCCTCCGGTCTCATCAGTGGCCGTGTGAGGTCGATTTACTTCACCCGGGCCCCCTCCTGGGACCCGGGACTTCTGCTGGGACTCTGTGGTGGGCGCGGCAACACGTGGGGCTCTCCCCTCTCCACACGGGGAGGTCCCGCTCACCACGCCGCGCTCTTCTCCTTTCTTTCGGACTTCAACGGGGAGCCTGCGAGGCTCCGGTCGCCCTAGGCTGCAGGCGGCCCTTCCTGGGTCCACACGAAGGCGGGGTAGGCTCCCGCCTCGACCTAGGCTCCTCCGTCTCCTGTACTCGCGGGGCTCTCTCCGGTCACGAGAGCCCCGCCTCCAAAACGGCACACGCTCGCCTAACTTCCTGTCCCAGGCGGACCTCGGGTGAAGCTCCGCCCACGTCCAGGCAAGGCTGCCTGGCTTCCGCGTCGCGCCTGCGGCGCTTCTTCTCTTCGGGCGGCGGTGATTTCTTTTCCGATCTCCTCAATGCGGGGTGGGCACCCGCTCGCAAAATGTGCATAAAGCGGGTTGGGCACCCGCTAGAGAACCCAAATGCGGGGTAGGCACCTGCTTAATTTAATAAGCACGAAGGATGCAGCAGAGATGCGGGGTGGGCTCCTGCTCTTCTCGGGCAGCGCAGGGGGGATCCCATACGCCAGGATTCCCTCAAAGCACGTCGCAGCCTCAGCGCTGCAGGGAAAACAGGCTCCTCTCCCCTGGGAGCAAAATGAAAGCGCTCGCAAGGCGCTAGGAGCCACAGCTCCAGAAGTGTCTCAATGAGGCCAAAAATAAAGGGTCCTTGGAGCTGGGGACACCTCAGCAGCCCAGCCAGGCAGGCCAGCACGCAGGGACCCCCAGGAAACAGCAGCTGGGTCCCGCGGCGGTTCCTCCTGGCAGAGTGTCCCTTCCAAGTCAGCACAACAGAGCAGAACCTCTTCATGGGGTCACAGCCCCTCTTTTATACACCCTTTTCCTTTGTCACATAGCACAGGGCTGGGGAAAAACCAGGTGCAACTGGTTTTGGGGGAGCTTTGGAGCACTTTGTTTTGCTCAGCTCCTCTCTCCTTTCACAGGACAGGCTAGGGACATCAGACGCACCACAGGGGGTGGAGCCAGCATTGTGGAGGGAAGGCACAGCCCTATTCAGGTCCCAGGTGCAACTCCTCCCTCCCATCTAGATGCAGATCTCCCTATTCAGCCCTGCGCTGACTCACCCTGCCCCTCCTGGAGCCACACACACCTCCCAGCCCCTGTCACTCACAAAGCCAGACATGCAATTCACATCAGGCAGGCAGACACAGAGCACACATACATGCCAACTTCTAAAAGTGGCACTTCTCCACTAGTCACAATAAATCGGCGCACACCACTGCGCAGCATTTATTCTCACGAGTTCGCACATACTAAACTCGCCCCTGCCCTACTCTCACACCAGGAATTACCATGGACACACATATCCCCCATGCATTCCTATGGGAGGGCAGGCCAATCTCACCACACGCACTCAGAGTGCGCACGCACTTTACACTGGGACACAGGGCTAAAGTGCGCAGAGGCCTAAAACCACCAACACTACACAGGGAAAAGGCTAGGAGACGAGCAAAAAGTTGAGGGGTGAACCTGCCAAAAGGGCCAAGTCCAACACAACCCCCTTCCAGCCAAAACGCAGGGCAGACCAATCACCACCGTGATGGGCTTCCCTGCTTGAGGCGATAGAACACGGACGCGGGCCCGCAACTGCAGGGACACCCTCCTGTTCTACGCCACGGTGAACCCATGTGGTTCCTTCTGAAAAAGCTGTCCGGAGCAACTGGGCTACCCCACTGGTACTCCCTAGCTGTCCGCGGCCAGGACCAGGCCCTAGGCCATCCAGATGCCACTGGTCCTTGCCCATTCACAGAGTGGGGGTAGTAACCCCTGGCACATAGTAGCCATTCTCCACTCTTCCCCTCATCAGGGCAGGTCTAGACTGCCACTGATCCTCCAACCTAGGGTCTGCACCCTCAGGCGGACCAGAAGTCACGGGTGAGGCTCTCCTCCCCCTACCTCTTCTTCTAGGGCTCCGCACTCTCCTCCTTGGAGAAGCACCCTCAGAACACAACTCTCCCACCAGTTCAGGACCTCTCTCCAACAACTGGTCTCCCAACCTAGGGTCTAAACCCTCAGGTTGCACCGGGGTCAGAGGCGAGGACTCCCTCCCTCTGCACCCCCTTCCAGAGTTCTGCACCCTCCCAACTGGAGCGGTACCCCTGGAAGATGAACCGGTCAGGACACTGATTACAGATGTCCCTTCCTCCAGATCAGGCGGATCCTGAACCTGGCCTCCCAACCTTGGGGCTGAACCCCACGGCTGAGCATTTGCCTGGCACACCAGGACTTCCGGGGGCGCACTCAGCAGCCCCCGAGGGTAACACATGACTCATGTGTTGCGTGACAGTCTGCGTGGCGCAGACCTCCCGACCCCTGTCCATCTGACAGTGCGCAGAGATCCCCCACGACAGAAGTGGTGTCACCATGGTCACTTCTAGGAGACTCAGCCCTTCTGGCTGGCCCCTGACCCACTGGTTCTTCCACTGGGGAACACATCCCCCTCTCACCCCTCAATCCGGACTTCTGTACCCTCCCAACTGGAGCGGCACTGCCAGACACCAGAACCACTGGAGCTCTATTTACAGATGCTCCAGGTTCTCCAGACACTAGGAGATCCTCCTCAAATGGACTAACAGGACAGCCTAGGCTCCCAACCTGGTGTTCCCTGAAGAAACCATCCAGGCTCTGAGACGGGGTTTCGGGCACCTGGGGACACTCAGTCCCACACTCACTCCTACTCCACTGAGACAGGACGTGAGCCCCTACACCCCTCCCACTACACTGGGACCCAGCTGGGCTACTCTGAACCTCTTCCCCAATACAGGACTGGAAGATACCTGAACCATTACTTTCAGAATCACTCCCCAATGCCTCATCAGAACCTTGGGCCTCCACCCAGAGGTCTGCCTCTCGTGTAAACTCCCATAGTTCAGAAAACCCACCCTCCAACAGGTGTTGGCGCAACCCCGGCAAACAACAACTGAGCAGGTGCTCTCTGAGAACCAGATCGAACAGTCCTTCAAAATCCTGTTCCGTGTTAACCGTTACCCAATCAGCCAGTGCATCATTACATTCATCCGAAAAATCCGCCCAAGACTGGTGAGACAGTTTCCTACTGCCCCTGAACTTCAACCTGTACTCCTCTTCTCTGAAACAAGGTACCATATTTTGGGAACTGGGACTTCCTGCACTGGACTGTATATTGCTGCCACCACTGGACCCCACCCTCACTGGGGAATCCAGAAAACTACAACTGCACTCAGGGGATAATCTACCCTCCCGAGCTAATTTCTCCCTGGCGAAGGCCCTCTCAGCCTCCGCCATCCTCTCCTGCGCTAAGACCCTCTCGGTCTCTAGCTTTTTCTCCTCCATACTCAGCTGCGCTATCTCCCTGGTATGCTCTAACCTGAGCTTCTCCAAAGCCAGCTGATTCTCCCTTTCTTCCCTCCTATCCACCCACTCCTCTGGGGACAGGAAAAGGGATGGGGCACTGCCCCCGACACTGGACCCAGCAAGGGACTCCCTATCTATGGGGTCCTCACTATCTACTGGCGTCCCTGTCCTGTCACTTTCTTCCTCCTCTTCAGACTCCTCAGGGCTCCCCTCAGACCCACCACCCTCTTGGCGTGCGGCCAGGGCCCTCTTCTCCTCATCGCGCTCACAGTCCCATTCATCCTTTTGCCATTGGATCAGGTTGTCCCTCAGTTTTGACTGGGTGTCTGACCCACTCACTGCTATGTCTCTCTCCTTACAGAAGTCCACCAACTCCCCCATACTGTATCTAAAGAGACCACAAAAATCAAAAGCAGACTCCATTTTGGCAGGACGCTCAGGGACACGTGCAACACAGGAGACCTAGGTTTCTGAGCTGAAGCAAGAGTATACAATTTACAAATGACACTTTTAGGAGAAGAATTAAAACAAAACTCAGAACAATAATCCCCACACACGTGATTATCTAAATGTAGAGTTTGTAGTGCAACCAGTTGTCGCTGTGGTACTGCGCAAACGCAAGTCCTATCCTCACCGCTGACAACCAATGTTAGAAATGGGATCTCTGGTTGGCTAAGGCTTGCGCCAAAGCCAGGCAGAGACCACCACTCTAGTCAGGGCGAGGGAGTTACACGCCGACGATAACCCCTGCTCACCCCCTTGGTAGCTTGGCACGAGCAGTCAGGCTTATCCCGGAGGCAATGTGTAAAGCGTTTGCGCAGCACCCTCACACAGCAGCAACACACTAGGCACACCACAAAAGGAACTCCACACAAGGTTATATAAAAAATAGCCTTTGTATTATCATAAATACCTTAGAAACATAATCACATAATATACAGTGCGCCAACTGGCACTAGGCAATATTCACAGGGGAATTATATACAGGACCAGGCCAATCGGGCCACGGTCAGAACCATCAGATCAGGTAAGTAGATGCAAATAATACATGTAGCGCACAACCAGTAATTACTGGTACAGGTAGGAACTTAGCACGAGATCCTGTAACCTACAAGATGGGACACCTACATCACATTAGGCATAAATCACCTGAGGCAATAGGCCTCGTAAGCCTAAACACAGTGTGCCCCAATCGGGGGCACAACGCACTGACACTGGCCCCAGGCCAACTGGCCTCTCACCGGGGCTCAAATGCCCACTGTCCAGAATGTCCGGGCTGGCTGCACAGGCAGCAAAAGCAAAGTGCGCAATTGCACAAGCCTAAACGTGGCAGCTGCCCACTACTTGCTGGGCAGCTGTGAATAATTAACACGGGCACCGGCGTGCCCCCTGAGCCCCTCTCTGGGACTCAATCAACAAATGTCCCAACGTTGCAGCTGCCCGCTCTGGTGCGGCGCAGCTGTGAGCAAAGCGAAGGGGCCTCTAAATAAAACCACCCCCTCGGTGCAGCTGCCCTCTGCAAGCGGGGCAGCTGGGATCCAACAAACGGGAGGGGCCCTGGCACATCTGTGCCCTCCGGGCCCTACTGGGCTTTTAAATAAAATTGGCCCCCACGTTGGAAAAATGGCACTGGCCCTCCACGGGCCGTCGGAGTCCCTCTCTGGGACTCCTAGACAAAAGTGCCCCCTTGATGCAGCTGCCCGCCACTGCGGTGCAGCTGTGAAACTGACTTGGGCACCACTGTGCCTCAGGGACCAACGATCACTGCGCAATGGAGGGGGGCAAGCACCGAAAACGTGCCTCGAACCACCCCCTGACTACAGCCCCACTCACCCGAGTTCTGCAGGACTGCCCCCAACTCTGCAGACACACGCGGGGCTCTCCTCGTGGTTACGGGAGCCCCGCCACCAGTCAGGCTGCGTTTCCCCTCTCGGCGCCACTCACCGGGTCTGGGCAGGACTCTGGGCCTCCTCCGGTCTCATCAGTGGCCGTGTGAGGTCGATTTACTTCACCCGGGCCCCTCCTGGGACCCGGGACTTCTGCTGGGACTCTGTGGTGGGCGCGGCAACACGTGGGGCTCTCCCCTCTCCACACGGGGAGGTCCCGCTCACCACGCCGCGCTCTTCTCCTTTCTTTCGGACTTCAACGGGGAGCCTGCGAGGCTCCGGTCGCCCTAGGCTGCAGGCGGCCCTTCCTGGGTCCACACGAAGGCGGGGTAGGCTCCCGCCTCGACCTAGGCTCCTCCGTCTCCTGTACTCGCGGGGCTCTCTCCGGTCACGAGAGCCCCGCCTCCCAAACGGCACACGCTCGCCTAACTTCCTGTCCCAGGCGGACCTCGGGTGAAGCTCCGCCCACGTCCAGGCAAGGCTGCCTGGCTTCCGCGTCGCGCCTGCGGCGCTTCTTCTCTTCGGGCGGCGGTGATTTCTTTTCCGATCTCCTCAATGCGGGGTGGGCACCCGCTCGCAAAATGTGCATAAAGCGGGTTGGGCACCCGCTAGAGAACCCAAATGCGGGGTAGGCACCTGCTTAATTTAATAAGCACGAAGGATGCAGCAGAGATGCGGGGTGGGCTCCTGCTCTTCTCGGGCAGCGCAGGGGGATCCCATACGCCAGGATTCCCTCAAAGCACGTCGCAGCCTCAGCGCTGCAGGAAAACAGGCTCCTCTCCCCTGGGAGCAAAATGAAAGCGCTCGCAAGGCGCTAGGAGCCACAGCTCCAGAAGTGTCTCAATGAGGCCAAAAATAAAGGGTCCTTGGAGCTGGGGACACCTCAGCAGCCCAGCCAGGCAGGCCAGCACGCAGGGACCCCCAGGAAACAGCAGCTGGGTCCCGCGGCGGTTCCTCCTGGCAGAGTGTCCCTTCCAAGTCAGCACAACAGAGCAGAACCTCTTCATGGGGTCACAGCCCCCTCTTTTATACACCCTTTTCCTTTGTCACATAGCACAGGGCTGGGGAAAAACCAGGTGCAACTGGTTTTGGGGGAGCTTTGGAGCACTTTGTTTTGCTCAGCTCCTCTCTCCTTTCACAGGACAGGCTAGGGACATCAGACGCACCACAGGGGGTGGAGCCAGCATTGTGGAGGGAAGGCACAGCCCTATTCAGGTCCCAGGTGCAACTCCTCCCTCCCATCTAGATGCAGATCTCCCTATTCAGCCCTGCGCTGACTCACCCTGCCCCTCCTGGAGCCACACACACCTCCCAGCCCCTGTCACTCACAAAGCCAGACATGCAATTCACATCAGGCAGGCAGACACAGAGCACACATACATGCCAACTTCTAAAAGTGGCACTTCTCCACTAGTCACAATAAATCGGCGCACACCACTGCGCAGCATTTATTCTCACGAGTTCGCACATACTAAACTCGCCCCTGCCCTACTCTCACACCAGGAATTACCATGGACACACATATCCCCCATGCATTCCTATGGGAGGGCAGGCCAATCTCACCACACGCACTCAGAGTGCGCACGCACTTTACACTGGGACACAGGGCTAAAGTGCGCAGAGGCCTAAAACCACCAACACTACACAGGGAAAAGGCTAGGAGACGAGCAAAAAGTTGAGGGGTGAACCTGCCAAAAGGGCCAAGTCCAACACACACCTAGGGGAATCCAGGATGGGGTGATTTGTCTGGCTCTCACCAGGTTCTGTTTCCCAGAATCCCATGCAAACCTCAAAAATTATTTAAAAAAACACATTTTTCTCACATTTCTGTGGTGGAAAGTTCTGGAATCTGCGTGGATCCACAAAATTCCACCCACCCCGCTTTCCCCAAAGTCTTCAGAGAAAAATAGTACCTCACTTGTGTGGGTAGGCCTAGTGACCACGACAGGAAACGGCCCAAAACACAACGTGGACACACTATATTTTCACAGTGAAAACGGACCCTATTTTTGCAAAGTGCCTAGCTGTAGATTTTGAACCCTAGCTCTGCCGGCACCTAGGAAAACCTAGCAAATCTATACATTTTTTAAAACTAGACACCCAGGGAAATTCAGGATGGGGTGACTTGTCTGGTTCTCACCAGGTTCTGTTACCCAGAATCCCTTGCAAACCTCACAAATTGTCAAAAAAAACACATTTTCCTCACATTTCTGTGGTGGAAAGTTCTGGAATCTGCATGGATCCACAAAATTCCACCCACCCCGCTTTCCCTAAAGTCTTCCGAGAAAAAATAGTGCCTCACTTGCGTGGTTAGGCCTAGTGCCCGTGACAGGAAACGGCCCAAAACGCAACATGGACACACCACATTTTCACAGTGAAAACGGACCCTTTCTTTGCAAAGTGCCTAGCTGTAGACTTTGAACCCTAGCTCTACCAGCACCTAGGAAAACCTCGCAAACCTATACATTTTTGAAAACTAGATACCCAGGGGAATACAGGATGGTGTGACTTGTCTGGCTCTCACCAGGTTCTGTTACCCAGAATCCCTTGCAAACCTCAGAAATTGTAAAAAAAAACACATTTTCCTCACATTTCTGTGGTGGAAAGTTCTGGAATCTGCATGGATCCACAAAATTCCACCCACCCCGCTTTCCCTAAAGTCTTCCGAGAAAAATAGTGCCTCACTTGCGTGGGTAGGCCTAGTGCCCGCGACAGGAAACGGCCCAAAACGCAACGTGGACACACCACATTTTCACAGTGAAAACTGACCCATTTTTTGCAAAGTGCCTAGTTGTAGATTTTTAACCCTAGCTCTGCCGGCACCTAGGGAAACCTAGCAAACCTATACATTTTTGAAAACTAGACACACAGGGGAATCCAGGATGGGGTGACTTGTCTAGCTCTCACCAGGTTCTGTTACCCAGAATCCCTTGCAAACCTCAAAAGTTGTCCAAAAACACATTTTCCTCACATTTCTGTGGTGGAAAGTTCTGGAATCTGCATGGATCCACAAAATTCCACCCACCCCGCTTTCCCTAAAGTCTTCCGAGAAAAAATAGTGCCTCACTTGCGTGGGTAGGCCTAGTGCCCGTGACAGGAAACGGCCCAAAACGCAACGTGGACACACCACATTTTCACAGTGAAAACTGACCCTTTTTTTGCAAAGTGCCTAGCTGTAGATTTTTAACCCTAGCTCTGCCGGCACCTAGGGAAACCTAGCAAACCTATACATTTTTGAAAACTAGACACCCAGGGTAATTCAGGATGGGGTGACTTGTCTGCCTCTCACCAGGTTCTGTTTCCCAGAATCAGTTGCAAACCTCAAAAGTTGTGAAAAAAAACAAATTTTCCTCACATTTCTGTGGTGGAAAGTTCTGGAATCTGCGTGGATCCACAAAATTCCACCCACCCCGCATTCCCCAAAGTCTTCCAAGAACAATGGTACCACACTTGTGTGGGTAGGCCCAGTGCCCGCGACAGGAAACGGCCCAAAACGCAACGTGGACACACCACATTTTCACAGTGAAAACGGACCCTTTTTTGCAAAGTGCCTAGCTGTAGATTTTGAACCCTAGCTCTGCCGGCACCTAGGAAACCTAGCAAACCTATCCATTTTTTAAAACTAGACACCCAGGGAAATCAAGGATGGGGTGACTTGTCTGGCTCTCACCAGGTTCTGTTACCCAGAATTCCTTGCAAACCTCAAAAGTTGTCAAAAAAACACATTTTCCTCACATTTCTGTGGTGGAAAGTTTTGGAATCTGCGTGGATCCACTCAATTCCACCCACCCCGCATTCCCCAAAGTCTTCCAAGAAAAATGGTACCTCACTTGTGTGGGTAGGCCTAGTGCCCGTGACAGGAAACGGCCCAAAACGCAACGTGGACACACAACATTTTCACAGTGAAAACGGACCCTATTTTTGCAAAGTGCCTAGCTATAGATTTTGAACCCTAGCTCTGCCGGCACCTAGGAAAACCTAGCAAATCTATACATTTTTTAAAACTAGACACCCAGGGAAATCCAGGATGGGGTGACTTGTCTGGTTCTTACCAGGTTCTGTTACCCAGAATCCCTTGCAAACCTCAACTGTTGTAAAAAACCCACATTTTCCTCACATTTCTGTGGTGGAAAGTTCTGGAATCTGCGTGGATCCACAAAATTCCACACACCCCGCATTCCCTAAAGTCTTCCAAGAAAACTGGTACCTCACTTGTGTGGGTAGGCCTAGTGCCCGCGACAGGAACTGGCCCAAAACGCAACGGACACACACCACATTTTCACAGTGAAAACGGACCCTTTCTTTGCAAAGTGCCTAGCTGTAGATTTTGAACCCTAGCTCTACCAGCACCTAGGAAAACCTCGCAAACCTATACATTTTTGAAAACTAGACACCCAGGGGAATACAGGATGGTGTGACTTGTCTGGCTCTCACCAGGTTCTGTTACCCAGAATCCCTTGCAAACCTCACAAATTGTAAAAAAAAAACACATTTTCCTCACATTTCTGTGGTGGAAAGTTCTGGAATCTGCATGGATCCACAAAATTCCACCCACCCCGCTTTCCCTAAAGTCTTCCGAGAAAAAATAGTGCCTCACTTGCGTGGGTAGGCCTAGTGCCCGTGACAGGATACGGCCCAAAACGCAACGTGGACACACCACATTTTCACAGTGAAAACGGACCCTTTTTTTGCAAAGTGCCTAGCTGTAGATTTTGAACCCTAGCTCTGCCGGCACCTAGGGAAACCTAGCAAACCTATACATTTTTGAAAACTAGACACCCGGGGAAATCAAGGATGGGGTGACTTGTCTGGCTCTCACCAGGTTCTGTTACCCAGAATTCCTTGCAAACCTCAAAAGTTGTCAAAAAAACACATTTTCCTCACATTTCTGTGGTGGAAAATTTTGGAATCTGCGTGGATCCACTCAATTCCACCCACCCCGCATTCCCCAAAGTCTTCCAAGAAAAATGGTACCTCACTT